>CM050519.1:50887974-51487974 GCA_027563665.1 Antrozous pallidus
TTGAATATAAAATGTTTATGTAAAAATGATTCCTCGACTAAACAAATATATTTTAGCTGTAATGATATTTATAAAAATTATCTGTAGAAAACCATGTTTTTTCACATTATAATACTAGATTTTTTTGCTCTATTTAACTCCAAAGTCAAAAGAGTGTTGCACATTCAAAAGTTCTAATAATAATGGGAAAAGTTCTATAACACGTGTTTAAATCCTGAGTTTTAATATTTACTTTATCTCCACTCCCAAGTGTATAAAGTTCACAGTGCATGTTTTTCTTTGTGTTACTTAACTCTGTCCTTGCTAATTAATGTCCCTTTAAAGTACATTCATACACATAATATTTTTTTCTTTATGTTTTTCTTATTTGTTTGGCATTTACATAGCAAATATTAAAATAATAGTTATGAACTAGCATTTGTTAAATTATAAATTAAATTTCATTCCACTGAAACAGTTCCTTCAATTTTTTAATTATCCCCCAATTTTAAAGTTAGTGACTAGCATATTTACATAGGTGACTACAAATGTGAAAATTCAGATCCATAAATTACTAATACATGTCAGAGAATATTCAAAATCATTCACCATATTATATTTTAAACTCATTCAATCTGTAAAATGCTATTTTTTGTTTCTAGTCATGTCTTAGGTGAAAATTAGGTATATCATTACAAATTTCAATGAGAATAAAAAATGAAAGGTGGATACCGAGTACTTGGATTCTATATTTAAAATATCTTCTCCAAAGTTAACAAAATTGTGTATTTTGAAAATCATTTAGAAAGTGTCTTTGTATAACATTATACATTTTATGAAATGGATAGTTCCATATGGCTTGGATAATCTGTTGAATATTAAGTTAAAAATGCACTATTTCTTCACTTAAGAATTTTTATCTGAGGGAAGTTTTTGTTGGTTTTTTGGCATAGGATGCTTGAGTCATGTTGGACATTATAGCTTGGGCTTACACTTTCATTCAAAAGCTCTGTATCTAATTTTAAACATTAAAAATGATCATTATTATGCTTGGTTCTTGCACCTCCAGTAGTTTTTCTTTCCCAAATATTGAAAAGAAGCTGTTAATATATTTCTATTTATATTGTTAAATTAAAATATGATTTTCCTACATCATTCCTAGTATAACAATCCAAGTACTATGTAAGCACAACTTAATGTGACTGTGAGGATATGGATATGAAATTGTTACTATGAACTCATCACTCATTAATAATCATCTTTAATACATAGCATCTAAATATAAAGGTGAAAATTTATTTTAATGTTAATGTACCTAAACTTATATACACTTTGAGTGACTGGATAGCTCATATACTTTACAAAATAACTACTGTGTGTTTATAAATACTAAAACAATGCTCACCAAGTGGTGATCCACAGCTAAATTCTGAAAAATCTGTGTTTTATTTAATCAGAACAATTTTATTTCCTTTTAAGAAAATAAATTTGAGTTTGAATACCTGTAGGTTGGATAAGCACCCTCCATATTATCTTAATCTAGCAGCTTTATATCATATTATCTGCTGAACCATGAGGGCTTTTGCATTTTCAACCATGTTTAAATAAAATGTGTTCCTCTGATATTAAAATGTATATATCATAATGATGGATTTTGAGACCATGTTCTTTAGAAGCTCAGTTCCTCAATGCTTTATATATAATAGCTGAAGTAGCAAATTCTATATAGGTTTATATTATGAAGAAATTAAAGTAAACATAGGAAAAATGAAGAATGGATAACTTTACAACCAGAAGAAACTGGTTTACTATAAATGAGTATTCTATTAAAAATGTAAATGTAAGTGTTAAAGATTGTAGTGACTTGAAATCTCCCAGAAAAGACATTGTAAATTGCCCTGACTCCCACAGGCCCCTGGCCACCCTAAGGGAGCTACAATAGTAACTGAAGAAGTATGTTATTACAGAAGGAAATTATAATCACAGCTAACAATGGAAGTTTTTCTCCAAATGTCTCACTGTGGATGTATTTGAAAACAGTGCAAAAGGTCATTTCAATGAAAGTGTGTCAAACATCAAATATGAGATTGCTTCTAAGATGGAAGATTTAACTTGGAAAATCTTATCCAATAAACTTAGCACCATATATATATATATATATATATATATATATATATATATATATATATATTTTTTTTTTTTTTTTTTAACAAGGAAAAAACAGAATGGCCAAGAGTAATTTTTTTTTTTTTTTTTTTTTTTAGTGTCTTAGAATGAAATACTGAGTAGAAGGAAGACTTTTGTGTTTGTTTTTTTTTTGTTTGTTTTTTGGGGTTTTTTTTAGTATTGCTGACACTATTAGTGATAAGCTGTAATTTGATGTATATCTAGAGGAAGTAAATTGATATATGTCTAGAGGGAGTTAAGAGAGAATAAAATGAGATTCCCAAACTGTCCAAATCAATTTGTTTTTTTTTCAAATTTTTTTTGAAACTAAATACTGACACTTTACAAAAATTTTATTTCATCTTCTTTATTAATTTTCTAACAAAATATAAATTAGATTTGCTATATAAATATATTATAAATTGGATTTTTATTTTTACTGGTGATTTGGTTTATTGATAAGCTGGGCCTGAAATAACAGAATAGTTGTATATTATTTGCTGTTATTTTATAACAAATGGTAGCCAATAGAAGCAAGACAGAAGGATAATTCTAAAACTCCAAATTATATTTCTTTTTTTTTATTATCAATGATGTGTCCTTCTATAATTTTTTGTGACTTTGTCTTATTTTCAATTTTTAAAAATTAAAACAATGCATAATTAAATGAAGGGCTTCAATAATTTATATTTCCATTTTTTTTCTACTGGGCTTATATCAATTGTGATTCCAAAAATTAATAACATGATAATTAATTATTATTCTTTACACTATATACCTGTGAAAGCCCATCATAGTTTGAAATGTATTTTTCAATTTCTGCATTAACAGTTTGTTGTTTTCAAATTAAGTGACATTAATAGATACTTTTTTAAAGTTTAGATGTACAACTTCTTTAAAAAAAGAACTTAGTGTAGTTTTATTGATTTTATTTTTTACCC
Organism: Antrozous pallidus; assembly: GCA_027563665.1. Classification (NCBI taxonomy): domain Eukaryota; kingdom Metazoa; phylum Chordata; class Mammalia; order Chiroptera; family Vespertilionidae; genus Antrozous; species Antrozous pallidus. The sequence goes on from CM050519.1 coordinate 50,891,061, forward strand.
TTTGAAATGATTGCATAAGATCAGAATTTATTTCTCAAAAAATTGAGTGCTATTTTTATACTAATGGTAGTTGTTTCACACTGACTTATTTTGCTTGCTTTGAACACATTTTGAGATTATGTATGAGGATATTTTCATTATGTTGGTTTTAATTCAAATAATGTTGGGCACATTTGTTTTATATTAGCTAAGATATAATAATAAATATTATACAGAAATGCATCAATATTCTATTATATACAACATTTAAGGGTTCTTGGCTTATTTTATATCAGAGTTAGCCATAGAAGGTAGATTAAATATGTGATATAGCATTTATAATTTTAATATTCTAAATTTAGCAATTGCCCTCCCACTTAATTATTAATAATATAGGTAGTTTCTAATTTTTTTATCTGGTGTTATAAATTTGGTGGTTAATTTAAAAATGAAATTATTTCTGCCTTAATAGATTTTAATATCACTGCAAATGCTATTTTCTAGTCTCAATAACAATCTGAATAACCCCTCTAATGCTTAAATAAATCTTCATAGATTGTTATAAATAAGCACCTCTAATGTTCAGAATTTTAAATGGTAGCAACAACAAATTCACTATAAACACTATAATTAAATCATTACCTTTTCTGTTAAGAAGAAAACAAACTCAAGTACATTAAAATAATGTCTTGAATGATATTGAAATTCTAGTAAGCTGACATTTATACCTAATAAAAAAGTCTTAATCTCATCTCACAACATTTACATTGTTCTATACAGATATGTTCCTACTTGTGCAACAGAGAATTAATCAACCCAGCATTATTTTGGTGGCAATTTTTCTTTCTAATTAACTTGCCAAAATTCATCTAAATAAAGTTATAACAGGAAAAAGAGATATTTGGGATAGTGACTGTTCTTATCAGATCCTATAACTATACCTAGGACTTAGTACGCACTCCCCTAATGAATTAACAAACACACATTTATAGATGGCAACCAACTAAGGTAAAATCAGTGTAAATTATATCCTAAGTTGTCTATCACATGATTTGCCTTGGCATAAACTTTAAGGATGTCTCAAGTATCAATAAGGATCTAAGGTGACTCTTCAGTACCTTTGTATGCAAATATATATGCTACTAGTGAATTTAAAATATCCTATATAATAAAAGGCTAATATGCAAATCGACCGACTGGCAGAATGACCAGTTGTTATGGCGTGCATTGACCACCAGGGGGCAGACACTCGATGCAGGAGCTGCCTTCTGGTGGTCAGTACATTCACACAGGGAGAGCTCCACTCAGCCAGAAGCTGGGCTCATGACTGGTGAGTGCAGGGGCAGAGCAGTAGCCTCTCCCACCTCCACAGCAAGCTACGGATGTCTGACTGCCAGCATGGGCCTGTGGGGAATGGGTCTAAGCCATCAGTTGGACATCCCCCAAGGACTCTCAGAGGGCACAGGCTGGACTGAGGGAAACCCCCCCGCCACAAATGCATGAATGTTGTGTACCGGGCCTCTAGTATTTAGACACTGGAAATATTTCTTAAAAGGCTCCAATTTTCATCCACTTATCTAAAAAAAGTGGAGATAAAAAAAATAGAAAGAAAACTTGAGCACTTAAACATAAAACTCTGTTTTGTTGTGTTGATACAATTGACAAAGTTTTTAAATAATTAAGAGAAGTAATGATTGTTGTTTTTCAATAACATTATTGTTCAGAGCCTGCCTTACTCAAGATACTGGTGAAATTTACAGGCATTTCACAGATATGTTTCTGGTGTTTTAAGCCTAGTGAGGTGTTTATCTATTTAGAAAGCTTTTCTGGGCATTGTATGCTTTCCCCTGGCTGTGAGAAAATGAGTTCATCCTTTAAATGAGAATGTTACCTCCAGGGAAAACGTAATCCAGAAGGAATAGTACATTCCTCAAGGCAGTTTCCTATACAAGGACACATTTTTCTCTGGGGCTGACTCATGTATATTTCATTGGGAGAGTTTTAATATTTGAAATATCATTGCATTTAGACATAAGTTGCCATGACTATGGAATAGAGTATTATTTTGGACATATATTGACGTATTTTTCTAAGATTTCCTATACATCAATTATATTTTAGCAACTTTTATTTATTGTTAAAATTTTATTTATCTTTATATTTGAGGTAAAATTGATAATTTCATAAATAAAATAATTATTAATGTACATCATATATATTTATATATGTATATTTACCCAGAACAAGAGCCTTAAGTGAAGTGGCTTTAGGATTTCACTTATGAATCTCCAACAGCACGATTTTAGAAGTTTTTAAGCTTTTTTGATACCAAAATATAAATTTCTTCTCTCCATAGAAGCTTACTTTATTTTAACCTTGATGAAAATTTGGAGAATGAAGTAATTGCTTCTTATTGTCACTTCATTATTCTAGTGAGTTTATAAGTTGAGAATGTAAAGCTGTTTAACATTGTAGTCACATATTTTAAATATTCAACTTTTTATTAATATTAATATTTTTCAAAGTTCTGTTTAGACACTATTTTGCCCACTAAAGAATATTAGGATACAACTACATAACTTTTTGAATTTTAAATACTTAGCTATTTTTTGCAAATTCATACATTTTTTCTAAAGACCCACTTAATATGAAATGTATAATATTAAAACATTAAGATGTATTGATATTATGCTTTTTCTAAAATAATATACTTTCATAGCCACTAAATAGAGTAAATAACTCTTTCACAAGATTTACCAATATTACCAAAATATTTCAATAAATATATGATGATACATTTGAAAATGTGTTTCATTTTATGAGTATTAGCTTTATGTGTTATTATGAGAAATAGAATCAAAGAGGCACCTTTACAAAATACTTAGCATAACAAAACTGAAAGTAAATTTTTGTATTTGGGAAAACAAACTTTTTTCCCATTCTCTTCTCTTATTTCTTAATACAAAATTAGTTTCCTCTTAATAATGTTCATTTTAAAATGCTTAATTTGAATTGCTATTTTATGTAAAAATAAAATCACTATTTTTTATTTAAAATAAAACATGGACTGACATAAATTTGATGTAACTATTTGTGCATTCAAATTAAATTTAACTAAAATTAATTCAGATAAGTTATATTTTAAATGAATTCATAAATTAGAAATGTAAAGCCTATTATATATGTTAGATGTTAGACCATTTTATCATATGCTAGAATATAGTGAATACTTTTAAAAAGAAATAATCATTTTAAGAATAATTTTAATCTTTCTAAACTTCTGCACTGTGATTCTATAAACAATACTGATGTTACCTGCTTTTTAAGTGCGAATATAGGTATTGATATCTATTGTTTAAGTTACATATTTTTATTGAATTGGAAAAAAGATAACATTTAGACAAATAATTGAGAAAATAAAGGTTATCATATTGATGAAATATTACCTAGTATATTGTGCACATTTTCTAATGTGCACATAGCTATTAACAGAATTGAATATTTATATGAAAGTTATGCAATGTGCAGATATTATATTTAACTTTATATGTTTTAATTTCTATTTGCAGATTATTTTAAAATAAAATTATATTAAAATGTAGTCTATTATATGTGGTATGAATATAAGCAATATTACCTACATTGCTAGAGAATGAAGGCAAACATAGTTTAAGAAAATAAATAGTATTTATTTTAAAATATTTAGAAAAATATATGTTTGTGCAGCAAATGTCAACCTAAATGATTCCAGGTGTATTGGTGATTCAATTAGAAGTATATATTTTCACATATTCTTTGTATTTACATATTTTAACTAATGCTAATATCTGACATATATGATAACCCATTTGAAATTTTACTTCAGAATGGCAAAAAAAATTATATTGGACAATTATTATTCATATCCTATACTACAGCTATGACAAATTTTTAAATGTCACAATGGGAAGAGTAATGTTTGCTTTAATTTTGCTCCCAATTTATTATATTTATATATTAGATATCTCTCCGTTTGAAAATGCTTCTATGAAAAAAAAATTCCCATATGAATGGAATGGGGCTACAATAAAACAAAGGAACATAAGGATGTGGTTATGATCAAACTAAGGTAATTTTAAAAAATAATAAATCTGCCGAGACCAGTTTGGCTCAGTGGATAGAGCGTCGGACTGCGGACTGAAGGGTCCGGGGTTCGATTCTGGCAAGGGCATGTACCTTGGCTGCGGGCACATCCCCAGTAGGGGGCGTGCAAGAGGCAGCTGATCGATGTTTCTCTCTCATGAATGTTTCTGACTTTCTATCCCTCTCCCTTCCGCTCTGTAAAAAATCAATAAAATATATTTTAAAAATAATAATAATAATAATAAACCTTAAAGTACTTTTAAGGAATTCTGAATTTAGTGTCTATTAGGCAGTAAATTAAAAAATATATAAATGTGATAATCACATTAAATTTTTGGATTAATAACTTTGAATTAATTCTTAATCCCACTACATCATAACCTATTGCAACATTGCTATTAGATTCATAGTTGAAATATTAGAAATATAGATAAAAATTCCATTTGAGGTGATTTTCTTCAAGTGGATCATGTTACTGCTTTTACTAAATACTATCTTTAGAATCATTCTGTAGTTGAAACTCTATGTAGGTCTTATCATCTGGAAAAGTTGCATTGGATGTATGGGTACTATGTATATATATATGGTTATATATATGTATATATATATATTCTCATATTTTTGTAGTATCCTTGTTTTATAACTGGAGTGGCAATATGTATTAACTAGGGTTTGTAGGGATCTCACATTTTTCCCTTAATTTTTTATTTTCCCAAGGATATAGAATTTTGGTGTAAAAGTTGCTATATAATGAATTATTCCTACGAACCATGCATATTTTCACATTATTCTTAGTTTACATTACATAGCATATTATTATAGTTTCTATTGTTTTAATTGAATGTAATTCATGGATATTTACTTATCCCTATGTCAAGATTATCCTATTCCTTTCATATACTACATATAAAATAGCATTTTTGTTTGATAATTTTTGTAATGCAATGAGCCAGACATAGTTGGTTACTAAATTCAATGGAATATAAGGGTATGGCATCTATCTGTAAATGGAAAGCAAAGGTATTTTAAAGTGATTATTGATCTTTTTACACATTGACAACTTTAATTCAGTGAAATGTTGTACATTGTGATTACTCTTAACATAGTTGATTTGCATTACTTTGAGTTCTGAAAAATGTTTATATTTGCATTTTTCTAGTTGCTCACAACATTAGGAATTGGCTGAATCTGATTGGTCTTAACCTAGAATAACTATGAAGTAGATAAATCATACCTCCCTTACAGACTTATTTTCTCAATTTTGGCTTTCTTTTTAACTTGCAATTCAACTAAGAAGTTACAATGATGTTGTTTCTAATTCATTCTTTCTAAAATGTTAATTAGATCTCCACATTGTGCTTTATGAGAATATTATGATGAAAGTGCCTTGGAGATAAAAATGATTTCAAAGCTATTAAGTATACTCCTGCCTATGGAATCCCAGTTTCTGTGACAACAGTGATAGTAGGAGATATGGTACCAAAAACCAAACTCAGCACCAAGAACAGAATTCATGCAAATTAGCCCACTCCTTTTATTGGGAAGAGGGTGGGAGGGAGACTGGCAAACTAGCAATCATGTAGAAAACAAATGTAGCCACTTAAGAGAAGTCACCTGTCTTTTTGTGGTTTATATTTTCTTTTCTTTTTTTAGAACATACTCTTATAAAAATCTTTACTGTTGAAAGTATTACAGATGTCCCCTTTTCCTTTTCCCAAGTCCCCCTTCACTGGGTTCCAACCCCACTCCAGGATTTCACCACCGTATTTTTTATTTTCTTTTGTATTGTGTGTATGCATATAGGTGGTTCTTTGATTAATCTCATGCAGCCCCTTCCTGCTTCTCTCTGAGATTCATCAGTTTGTTACATGTTTCCATGACTCTGTTTCTCTTTTATTCATCAGTTTATTTTGTTCATTAGATTTTTTGTTCATTTAGTTTGATTTTTAGATTCAATTGTTGATAGCTATGCGTTTATTGCCATTTTATTGTTCATACTAGAGGCCCGATGCACAAAATCCATGCCTGAATAGGGTTCTTAGGCCTGGCCAGTGATCAGGCCGATTTGTGGGGCAACTGGCAGGATGATTGGGGGGTCCCTGCTAGCACCCACCTTGGCTGGCCTGGGGCCTGCTGGCTGGAGGCAGCTCCTGCATCATGCACCTGTAGTCAGTCCACGTCATATTGATCAGTCATTCCACTGGTCATTCCACGGTTTGATTGATTTACATATTAGGCTTTTATTATAAAAGATTTTTGGTCTTTCTTCTTTTTCTTCTTCTTTTCTTCTTCTTCTTCTTCTTCTTCTTATTATTATTATTATTACTATTTTTTTATTATTATTTTTCAAGAATGACCAACATTTCATGTAATACTGGTTTGGTGGAGGTGAACCCTTTTAGTTTTTTTCTATCTATGAAGACCTTTATCTGACCTTCAATTCTAAATGATAGCTTTGCTAGGTAGAGTAATCTTGGTTGTAGGTCCTTGCTATTGTTCATTTTAAATATTTCCTGCCACTCTCCTTTAGCCTGCAAAGTTTCTCTTGAGAAGCCATCTGATAGTAGTATGGGCACTCCCTTGTAGGTAACTAGCTGATTTTCTCTTGTTGCTTTTAAAATTCTCTCCTTGTCTTTAACGCTTTGCATTTTAATTATGATTTGTCTTAGGGTGGGCCTCTTAGGTTTCTCTTGTTTGGGAGTCTTTGAATTTCCTGGACTTATAAGCCTATTTATTTCACCAGGTAGGGGAAGTTTTCTGTCATTATCCTTTCAAACAGGTTTTCAATATCTTGCTCTCTCTATTCTCCTTCCCCACTATTTGAATACAGGTACTTTTGAAGCTGTCCCAGATGTTCCTTATACTATATTTGCTCTTCTGATTGGGTGTTTTTTGCTTCTTCATATTCCCAATCATTGATTTGATTCTTAGCATTTTCTACCCTACTATTGAGTCCCTGTAAATTATTCTTCATTTCAGTTTGTGTATCCTTCGTTTCTTACTGGTGCTTTTTCATGTCTCTGATGTTCTTACTAATTCCTTTGAAATTCTCACTCAGTTCCTTAAAGCTCTCATTATGATCCTTAAGCAACCGTTTAGTTTGAACTCTGGATCTAGTAGTTTGCTTGCTTCCATTTCACTTAGTTCTTTTCCTGGAGATTTCTTCTCTTCTTTTATTTGTGATATGTTTTTGTTTTTTTTCTTTGCATTTTGGCTGCTTCCCTGTGTTTGTTTTTATGTATTAGGTAAAGCTGCTATGTCTCTTGGAATTGGTAGAGTGGCCTCTGTAGTAGAGGTCCTGTAGGACCAAATGACTCAGATTCCCCAGTCACCCGAGCTGGGCACTCAAGGTATGCCACTGTGTGGACTGTGTGCACTGTCCTATTGTAGTTGAGTTTTTATTGCTGTTGGCATCCTTGGGAAGAATTGACTTTTAGGCCAATTGGCTGTGAGGACCAGCTCTTTGTAGAAGACACCCCTTTGAAACAGGACTTACTTCAGTGCTCACTGAGTCTGCCCCTTGATTGTTTCAATCATAGCTGTGTAGAGTTGTAATATGGTGTGGTCTGAAGCTATCCACCAGGAGCACTGGCTCTGATTCTCCTCCCCCACCCCCACCCTGGAGGTGCAAAGTCAGCCACTGCCTTTGCCCTGCCTGAGGCCTATTGTCAGGACCTATAGAGCCATTTGTAGATGGCTGCTACTTGACTTGGGCTTGGAAGTCCCCATGAGAGGCCTTGCTGTAAAGCATGGTATGCTGCTAGTGCCAAGCCTGGGGCTCTTATTGAGTGGCATGGGACAATCTGATGCTAGCTGCTACTTGTTTGAGAAATTTTAGGAAAGTCTAAAGCCTGAGCCATGACAGGTCATTCATGTGGAAAAGCTGCTGCAAATAGCTTGGGTGGGACAGGAAATCAGGGAATCACCAGAGTGAAGAAAACAGTGTGAGCCAGGTTGATGGAGACTCAGTCTGTCATCTCTGTAGTTCGGCATAGAAAAAGGGTGGCTTTGAGCACCCCTGTCTGGAAGAAAGCTTCCCTGAGTTCTTGCTCCAGTGCCAGACAATCCAATTCATCTCTGAATGTCCCTGGATCCCCCCAAACTGCTGCTCCAGAGTTGGAGTTCAGAGGAAGCAAGTCCAAGTAAGTCCGTGTGCAGACTCTTTAAGAGGAACTGTCTGGCTCTTCAGCAGCCTCACTCAGCTACAATCCCCACTGGTTTTTATAGCCTGAAGTTATGTGGGGAGAGAGGGGGGGTTGCCTTCACAGCACTGGAACTTGGGCTGAGAGGTCTGCTGTGGGCCTCTGACCCTTTTCTCCTCATGGGATGCCTCCACAGCCTAGATATCTCTCCTGATTAAAAAAAAAAAAAAAAAAAAAAGATACATATGGGTGTCAGACCAGCCCATTTTGTGCCTCAGCCCCTCCTGTCAGTTTTGATATGATTTCTTCTTTATTTCTTTAATTGGGCTTCAATTCAGCCAGATTCAGATGGCTCTAAATGATGGTTGTTCTGTATTTTAGTTATAATTTTGATGTGGTTGTAGGAGATAGCAAGTACCGCATTTACCTACATCACCATCTTGGTTCTTCTGGTTTATACTTTCCATCCTGGGGGAAAAACTGAGAGTACAAATGGGATTTAATCAAGAAAAGGTATTTAATCACTAAATCTAATTATGTTTATTGTGTCAAAGACTTAAAAAAAACTGGTTTAAACTGCATTTGCCCCATTTTTCATGTGATATATTAAATGAAAAAGTAAGCTGCACTTACAATAGTTAGTTTTTCCATGTATGCAACAAAATTTATTCTGATATTAGTCCAATATTTTAAAATTTTTAAAAAAGTTATACAGTTTTTCTCTATTAATTGGCTGATATGACAATTATGTAGATTTTGCTTAATAAATTACAAATGAGTAAAATTGGTACTATACTCTTCAGTTATAATTTATTTACTAGTAAGTTGGAACATTTTATTTCTATCATCACAGATATAATGCTATTTTGTAAAAGCTAAGTTGAAATGAATAAGTAATTCTTTCCTTTAAAAGTTTCCTTCTGATTCTAATTTAAATAGCTTATTAAGTAAAAGCATAGCTCTTCAGTAATAATATGATTATATGATTCTTTCCTCAATAAAATGGACAATTTTTATGCTTATCTTTTTAAGTATAATCTAAGCCACAAAAAAATGCTTTTAGTCTTACAATTGGGTTTTTAAAAAAGAAAACTCAAACTCTGCATTTAGTGTATTTCCTATAAGATTATATACATTTTATAAAATGAAGAGATAATCCTTATATTTTCAATATCTAAATGCCATTAGTATCTTTAAACATATCCCGAAACACTCCACTGAATAAACAACAGAGGAATTTGCATGGCCAGCAAATTTAAACTGGTGCACTAAACTTATCTTTTGCTTCTGCAGGTATAAGAGAGTTAAAGAAGCAAACTATGTTTCCTTTCAGCATGGTTTTTAGGTGATGATATGTGTACGCGTGTTTGTGTTATGCAAGTTTCACAGGAGGGATTGCTTGTTCCACCCTGCTTCCTTTTTCTTTTACATTTTATAAGCCATCGTGAACATTTTCATTATAAGCTGCACGCACAAGAACATGCTGAAAGTTTGAAGGATGGGGCAGCACAATCTTTCAGCAAGCCTTTTATCCCTTCAATCATTCACAGAAAATAATGCTAAGATTTAGGAGACGGAATCTTCATCTTCACTGGTCATGTTCTCAAGGCAGAGTGAGGCTCACTAATGTTGCAGTGGAGGTTTATACCTTGTTACCTGCATGTGTGCTTGTTAGGTGGGTTATGGGATGCTAAGCAAATCTCAGCCATATTTACTCATCATCATATTTCATTGTCAAATATACTAATATTTCAAACAATAGTTTGAGTCCAGAAAGAAAATTGACAAGGTTTTCAGTGAGTAAATATAGTCAATGCATGTCTGCCTTAAAGAGAGATTTTTTAAAATCTCTTTTATCCTTTTCACAAATAATGTATAACTAGGTGCCGTGTAATTGAGATAAAGACAAAAAAGTAAAACTGTGAAATATTGGCTGTGAATTAGCCTTGTTTTGCCTAGTTTTGACACATTTCCAGTGTATTACAGCAAGATTATTTTTGACATTCTTTCTTGGAGTAATTATTTATTTGCATGTTGTATTTTCTCTACTACTTTCTAAAAAGAGAAATGCTTATAATATTTAAGTATCCAAAATAACCCTTATTATGTAATTCTGGATCATTATTTGTTTTACTTTATACTTTCTGTGGATTATGATTCAGTGTATAAAATATAGGTCTTTTCCCCCCCTGTTTTACATTCCAGTGCCCTACTTGCTATGTACTATTTTGGTTTTCCTTTTTCTTGATATTTTGCTTAATGCAGAGCCTATTTTTATTACAAGATTTATATGATGATCTGAAAGTCCTTATGGAAGTTCAAAAATCATTTATTGGAAGTATGGTTTTTATACTTTATTTTATTCATGTGTGTATTAGTAAAACTAAAATTTTGAAAAGTTAGGCATTTTATTTTTTATTTAACTAGACACCAATGCACAAAGATTCGTGCAGAATGGGCCTTCCTTATCCTGGCTGCCGGCACAGCCTTTGCTCTGGCCTGGAGCCACCTTTCCCCGGTCCCATGCTGCCCAGAGGCCCTGAGCGGCTGGTGCAGTGCAAAACACCTGTGCCATCACCATGGCAATGATGCAAGCGTCCCACCCCCAGCCACCGGGTGCCTGTGTATGCAAATTAACCTTCCATCTATGTTGGATTAAATTGCATCCTCACTCCTGATTAGCTGGTGGGCATCGTGAAAGTATAATCAATTTGCATCTTTCTCTTTTATTAGTGTAGATTTTATTGTTTTGAGTACTCTTGAATCCTAAAATAATAGTTAAATAAATAATATAAAAGATATGTACCAGTGAAAATTGCATTATAAATTATGAAAGAATAATTTATTTGTGTGCTTTTTCCCTCTGTCCTTTTCTGGTATTTTTATTCCCCTGACCTCCTAAAATTAGTTAAGTTTGAGTTACAAATGACTATTCATTTGTATAATAGATTTTTAAAACAATACTAAACAATGAAATATGTAAGCTGACAATTTTAATAATCACTCAATGATTTTACTTTGAAATAGCTACCTAAGAAGTATCACCTCAGTTCTGTTGTTGTTTTTTTAATCCTCACCCAAGGCTATTTGTCCATCAATTTTTAGAGAGAGTGGAAGGGAGTGTGAGAGATAGAAACATGGATGTGAGAGAGACACATCCATTGATTGCCTCCTGCACACACTCTGATTAGGGCCAGGGAACCTGTAACCAAGATATATGCCCTTGCCAAAACCGGTTTGACTCAGTGGATAGAGCATTGGCCTGTAGACTGAAAGGTCCCTGGTTTGATTCCAGTCAAGGGCATATACCTTGGCTGCAGGCACATCCCCAGTAGGGGGTGTGCAAGAGGCAGCTGATTGATGTCTCTCTGTCATCAATGTTTTTGACTTTCTATCCCTCTCCCTTCCTCTCTGTAAAAAAATCAATTATATATATATATATATATATATTTTAAGATATATGCCCTTGATCAGAATCAAACCTGGGACCCTTCAGTCCATAGCCCAATGCTCTACCCACTGAGACAAACTGGCTAGGGAAGTTCAGTGTTTCTTGATCACAAGCCTTTTTCTACTTCTGCACTTAAATTTCCTGTTACTCTCAGATTTCATTCTCAAGAATGTAGCCTAGGAATCTTCTTTTACTTCCTATACTCTCACAGACTCCTTATGTTGGTACAAGATAGAGCCATTGGTGGTAAAATGGAGTTAACTGGGGAGGAAAGTAAAGAGAAAGAACTGGAGTAGGGAACTATTCCTACCGTTTGTTTTCATCAGACCTAGGACTCAATGCATGCCTGGAGCTTCCCAGTGCCTGCTCCATTTCTTCATTCACACTACCTGGGGAGTGCCCCAAATGTGAAAGCAAAGTTCTGGGTTTTGTTCCTGTGATGATATTTCTTTAATATTTTCTTGTGTCGTGTAAGTGGTTTTTATTTGTCTGTTTGTTTTTTGGTAGATTTTAGTCTATGCATTCAGAATTTAATGTGTGTGTGTGTGTGTGTGTGTGTGTGTGTGTGTGTGTGTGTATGAATATGTGTGTGTTGTTTGTTTTTCCTACTCTGTCTATATGCAAAAAGAGGGTGGTAGTTGAAGGTAAACATTTAACCGTATCTCCTTTTTCCTAACACTACCAACATTAGATAGGTAGATAGATGATGATGATAGATAGATAAATAGATAGATAGATGATATAGATATATGATAGATAGATAGATAGATAGATAGATAGATAAATAGATAGATAGATAGATACATAGAGATGGAAATAGAATAGACTTGTTTTAGGTGGGGGAGACACTGTGTAGTTGTAACTCTATTCCATTATTTGATAGATTTGGAGGAAAGAAATTGATCATAAGTAAAGAACAATGGCAGGAGAAAGCTTAGTAAAAGGAAAGAAATGGGGACTATTAGTTACATTTGTAAAGTGAATTTTTAAAACAACACGAAACTATGAACTATGTAAGCTGACAATTTCAGTAATCACTCAATGATTTTACTTTGAAATAGCCACCTAAGAAGAGTCACCTCAGTTCAGTTGCTGCTCTTTTTTTAATCCTTACCCAAAGTTATTTGTCCATCAATTTTTAGAGAGAGTGGGAGGGAGAGAGAGAGATATGGCTTAAGATGTGTTGTCCTCAGAAGTCTCATTTTATTCTCTACTACCTGGAGCTGCTGCTGTAACCTTAGTCCCTGAACTGAACATTTTTCTATAGGATTTTTATCTCCACTCTTCTATATTCACCCAATCTTATCTTGAATTCCTTCTGTAGTTCTTGAAAGGCACAATTACTTTTTTAGAATTGGAGAAAGCCCTTGTGCCTTTACATTTGAAGAAAGCAGAATTTAATAATCTGTATTTTAGCTGGATTACAGTTCCTGGTCACTTAGATTTTTGAATTATTTCTAATATTGTCTCATGTGGTCCTCTGTAATATTCACACAGTATAACAAATACTAACGGGCCATTTTTTATTACATTATTTTGTCAATAGTTATAAAAGTATGTTTTATAGTTGTATTTATATTAGAAAGCTTCAATTTAAAAAGGGATTATAGATGTAATGTTTTAAAACAATACATTTGTAAATTCATTGTAGTTTACTTCATAACCAATTCACAATTTTGCACTTACTCCAGTTTATTAGTTGTAGAAACACATATGAATAAGTGCATGTGGAATTAATTTTTATTTTGTATTTGAAATGCTGAGGTTTTATTGAAAATTTCATTGGTGACTAAGTAAAGTAAATGGTATATTAAGAATGTATGTTCTTGAAGATACACTGGCAATGTCAAAAGCATAGCCACAACATATTATGTAACTACTAGAGGCATGATGCATGAATTCAGGTCCCTCGGCCTGGCCTGCAGAATCCAGCTGAAACCAGCTCTCTGGCATAGCCCAAGGGATCTCGAATTGCAAGAGAGTACAGGTCAGGCCAAAGGACCCCACCAGTGCACAATCAGGGCAAGGGAGGTTGGCCAGCCAGGGAGGGACCGCAGAAGGGCTCCAGGACATGTCTGGCCCATCTTGCTCAGTCCTGATTGGCTGGACACCAGCAGCAAGCTAACCTACCAATCAGAATATCAGTCCTCTGGTGGTCAGTGCATATCATAGCAACTAGTTGACTGTCTGGCCCCTGGTGGTCAGTGCACATCATAGCAAGCAGTTGAGCGTCCTTAGCATATCGTTAGCATATTATGCTTTGATTGGTTGATCGACAGACCTGTCAACCAGACATTTAGCATATTAGGCTTTTATTATATAGGATATGTATATTCCAATAGGATAATTTGGACATTTGCAATAGGTATCTTTATCTTTCAAAAGCACACTATGAACAATTTGTGTGATTTTTTTTCTGTTCATACTAATATATCTAAGTATAAAATATACTATAATCTAAAAATAGATTTCGTAAAATATTAATTTAATTTTTAAATGAAGGATTTTTTTATTAAGCATTCATTCAAACAAGGCTTTGCCTCCTCATGGCTATGGGCATTTATAATTAGGGAATATTAACTTCAATTGGACATCCTTACTATCTAATGACTTAGTCAAGTCATCAATAAGGCAACTTGCCTTAGTAACTAACTGGATTGTGAGTGGATTTCTAATTATTTAATAACTAGGTGCACCAAATTCATGCACGGGGAGTGGGGATGTCCCTCAGCACAGCCTGCACCCTCTCCAATCTGGGACACCTCGAGGGATGTCTGACTGAGCGTTTAGGCCTGATCCCGGTAGGATTGGGCCTAAACGGGCAGTCGGACATTCTTCTCACAATCCAGGACTGCTGGCTCTAAGCTGCTTGTCTGCCTGCCTCCCTGATTGCCCCTAACCACTTCTGCCTGCCAGCCTGGTCATCCCCTAAGCACTACCTACCCTACCAGCCTAATTGATCTCTAACTGCTCCACTGCCAGCCTATTTGCCCTCAACTTCCCTCCTCTGCTGGCCTGGTCATCCCTAACTGCCCTGCCCTGCAGGTTTGATCACCCCCAACTGCCCTCCCTTGCAGGCCTGGTCCCTCCCAACTGCCCTCCCCTGCTGGCCATCTTATGGTGGCCATCTTGTGTCCACATTGGGGCAGGATCTTTGACCACATGGCTGCAGCCCTCTTGTGTGTTGCAGTGATGGTCAATCTGCAAATTACTCTTTTATTAGATAGGATAGAGGCCTGGTGAATGGGTGGGAGCCAGCTGGTTTGCCCTTAAGAGTGTCCCATATCAGGGTGGGGGTTCACTTGGAGCATGGGTGGCCTAGGCAAGGGGCCTGTGGTGGTTTGCAGGCTGGCCATGCCCCCCAGTGACCCAACCGAGGCCCTGGGATTTGGGATTAATTTATGTTCTACAATTGAAACTTTGTAGCCTGGAGAAGAGCCAAGCCTTCTACTACTTCCATGGCGACAGCCATTTTTGTTTGGGACATTTACTTTCTATAATTGAAACATTGTAGCCTGGAGTGGAGGCCTAGGCACTAGGACTGCAGAAGCTTGGCTTCCTCCATAGCCCAGGCAACCCTAGCCTCTTCTCTCTCCAGCTCATTGACTGCAGCCATTTCTGTTGGGATATATGTGTCTTCTATAATTGAAACTTTGTAGCACTGAGTGGAAGCCGAAGCTGGCAAGGGCATGCGGAAAGCTTGGCTTCCTCCATTGTTGGGGAAACCCAAGCCTCCCTCTGCTCTGAGTGGCTGCAGCCATCTTGGTTGGGGTTTATTTGCATAATTTGCTCCTGATTGGCTGATGGGTGAGGCTGTGGGCATGGCTTGATGGGAGATACAGTCAATTTGCATGTTACTCTTTTATTAGATAGGATACTATGAAATCACACAGTATATTGTTTCTATTGTGTGAGATAGGGAATTTTTATATGAATTTTTTTTCAGCTGGCTTTTAAGCAGAATATTTATGCCTATGAAATGATAGCAGCAGACAGATTTTGTTGACAAGAAGGAATATCTGTATTTGTGGAAAATCACAAACTAGTGTCCTGAATTAAGACCAGTAGGCAAAGAGAAAAAAAACTAACAGGGATTGAAATGCCTTCTGAAATTGAGAAGACAGCCACCAAAGGGTAGCAAACCATGTAAAGCAATATATTATATATGAGATATATTACATATGTGACAAGTCAGTGACAGGCATCTAAATTCCACATTTTATGTAGATTTGATCTTGAAAGCTTCATGTTATATTTTAATACCCAGAATTTTGTAGTCGTGATGTCCATTGGAAATAAGCATTGATAAAAATCAATATATTTTACAAAGCAGCATGATAATTCAAGTATAAGGTCTGTTTTATTCCTCTTATTCTTAAAATATGCAGAACTTCATATCCAACTGGGAAGTGAAGTCATTGTAGGTAAAGTAACCAGGAACATTACATGTGTGACTTCTTGACAACTGACAGTAATCCTTGTAAGAAACTGGACAATTTTGGTTGACCTTTTAAAGAGTGGCCAGATTTTATATTCTTTCTTTTTAATAAGCAAGTGAGTGAATAGGTCTTATCTTATCAGGTTAATATTCATAAAGTGTCAAGGAGACACATTACAAGAAATGCATATTAAAGAACAATGAAATAGAGCTAGTCATTAATTACTCTCAATACACAAGCTATCTGGATAAAGAAATATATAGAAAAAAACTAGATAATTTCAATATACTGGGATATAAATTTATATTTTCTTATCACTTTAATCTTGAAATGTTGCCAATATATTTACATTTAAAATATTAGACAAATATTGATTCGAAGATTGATCACTTTGAATTATTTTTATTTTAGTCTGTTAATCATATTTATATCAATAGATATAATTGAAACCATATTATATAGATATCTCCAAGTTTTTGCATCTCCTATTAGACTTTATCTTTGCTAAAAGTTTGAGTAGTTTGATTATTGCTGTCACTAAAATAAAGAAAAAAACTATTTCTATTTATTTACTTAAATTCATTATTTATCTTAGAAATCATGGTTCATGTGCACATTTTGTCTTTGTTTTACTCATAGAGAATTCAATTGATTGGGAATGTAGTGTGTTTGGTAGTCAAAAAATGATTATTTAAAACAGAAATAATTGTAGTAATTGTGACTGGACCTCCTGCTAAGTTAGCTACTATCTGAGAATCAGCTAATTATCTAAGTGACAGTGTAGTTTTTCCATGATACTGGAGGAAAGTGTCATTCTTATTTAACAACTAGAGGCCTGGTGCACAAATTCATGCATGGATGGGGTTCCTTAACTTGTCCAGTAATTGGGGCTGATCAGGGCTGTCTCACCCAGTCCTGCCTGGGGCTGATCAGGGCTGGCTGGCCCAGAGATTCGGGGAGGGAGGGAGACCAAGGGAGTTTGTACGGCTGCGGGAGATGGCTGTGGGAGTGCACTGATCACCAGGGGGCAGCTCATGCATTGAGAGTCTGCCACCTGGTGGTCAGTGCATGTCATAGCGACCAGCCAACCAGTCATTGGGTCAGTCCATCATAATGGCTGCATAGGCTTTTATATATATAGATAGAAGGTGAAAAGTTCAAAATATCTTAACAGAATTTTAGAATTGTCCTCTATATGTGTGTGGTATTCTAGGGAGAGATAAACTTCATTTATAAATATTCAATATTGACATTTTGACTTAACTCTTAGAAACATTTTTTAAGAGTTATGAGTTACCAGGAACTATGCTAAATTATCTTTTCTAATAGTTGGTATTCATAATTGTGAATGTTTACAAGTGCAACTAGAATGTTTTTGTAGATATCATTAGAACATTGCTTTCTTTAAAAAAAAAAAAAGTTAATTCTCTTAACTCTCCCTGAAAATACTATACATTATGCACAGTAGAAATCAGTAAAGTAATGTAAAGTAATATTATAGTAAGTTGAACTTCTATATTAATTAACATTTGTCTATACTCAAATTCTTAATTCCTTTAGATTTGGACACTTTCATTTCATGAGGTAAAAGAAAATGTGTCATAAAGTTAATCTCTGCGTTTAAATTCCAGGATTGTTGGTCCCTGAAAAATAATTTTTTTAATATGAAACTTACTTACAGTAATATCTCCTTAAAGCTTTCATTGCAGCTTATTTTTTGAAAGACAATAATGAGGAATGATTACAAGACATCAGTAATAAAATATACTCAATAGTTTAATCAATAGACAATGCATTATGATATAGCTTACTTATTTTTTCTGGATTAATATAAGCACACCCCGTCCTAGGAAGGAGAAACGTGAAGAACAAATCGAGAAAAAATTAATTGAAACAAAACTCCCTGTTTACGAGAATCTAGATTTCAAATTTTATGTAGATTTATACTTGAAATCTCCAGGTTTTATTTCAATACTCAACGTTTTGTAGTCATGAGGTACATTGGAAATAAGCATTATAAGAAATTGATACACTGTACAAAGATTACTGCATACCTTATATAAACCAGGCACTGTTATACAGCCATGAAAAATCCCATGAAAAATGTTCTTTGCAGTAAGAAAATAAGTGATAGCCCTAACTAGTTTGGCTCAGTGGATAGAGTGTTTGCCTATGGACTGAAAGGTCCCAGGTTAGATTCTGGTCCAAGGTCATGTACCTTGGTGCAGGCAAATCCCCAGTAGGAGGTGTGAATCTGGCACTAAGGAATCAGAAAATATTTTTTATTAATAAACATAGTGGATGAAGGAGAAAACTAGTTTAATATAAATGAACTTGGATGACAATGTTTGCCACAAGGAGGAAGTTATTTTTGAAATATATTTTATGATTCCAAATTTTGATGTCATTCTTATTTGCTGCTTAGAATTTAAAACTGCCTTTGAATGTTGTAAGGTATAGATATATAGATATATAGATACATAGATGATATATAGATATATAGATATATAGATATATAGATATATAGATATATAGATATATAGATATATAGATATATAGATAGAGAGAGAGGGGCTAAGTGCATGCATTCATGCATGGGTGGGTCCAGCCAGCCTGGCAAGGGGGAGAAGAAATGGGTGGTTGACCAGCCTGCCTGCTGGTCGAACTCCTGGTTGAGGGGACAATTTACATATTAACCATTTATTATATAGCATATACACTGAGTGGCCATATTATTATGCATTCAGAGATCATTATAATCTGGCCACTCAGAGAAAGAGTGTGTGTGTGTGTGTGTGTGTGTGTGTGTGTGTGTGTGTATATATATATATATATATATATATATATATATGACAGAGAATGGAGAGTGGTAAATGTTTTTGTGTTATTTTTAAGGTTTTCATACAATTAATTATTAACTGAAATATTCCATCACTGTGACTTGCAGACAAGCACAGTGGATTTTTAAAATACCTCTTGGATATGCTTGTAGTAATACAGGTGGTATAAGAAGCAACTGGTTTTCCATGTTTTCCTATGATGGAGGAAAGCAGACTAAAAAATAAGTATTTTTAGTAAGTAGAAAATACACTAAATAAGTTCAGTATAAGGGCTACTTTGATAAGCCCTCTTGCCTTTGTGTGTGTACATGTATGTTTCCTTATAGAAAATGGATATTTTATATCACAGTAATTAGCTTAATTCATTGCATCTACCAGTAGTCTAGATGTATTAACCTGAGCAAGACTCCATTTTCCTAAGAAAATAATTATTTCTAAATTTCTCTAAGGCTACAAAAAATGTTAACATATAACTGACATAGCAGGCAGTTAGACAGACAGGAGCAGTGCAGAAATTATGGGCTCAGTACAGAAGGTCACCCAGGCAGAGAGCTAGCATGTCCCAACATATTGATAGTTATGCAATTTAGACCCCTTGTCCTTTCATTTTGCTTGTTGTGAAGATCAAACCCTCCCTTGACCTTTACTCCTCTGGCATGCCATTAGTCATAGAATAGACCCCCTTAGAGAAGTAACAAGGAGAGCAGAGAATAGCCTCCTATGATGCCCCTGCAGGAGCACTCCCTTAATATTAAGCCCTTGAGATAATATCGAGGCCTCAGTTGTTTCAGCTCCAGGCAAAGAAAATCAGCAAGGCCAGGTGGGGCAACACCATGGCTGGCATCAAGACTGGCTTTCAGGACTAATGATCCCTTGTCTTGGTGCCAACCAGTAAGTGGAGACCACAACTCTGAGAAGACACTTGAAAAACTGATGAATATTCTGTTGAGATCTTCCTTTGAGACCTCCAGATAAAACTCCTCAAGACAAGAGACTTAGCTCACTCTCACTCTATTTTGAGCACAACCCAGTTTTCTTTCTCTTTCTCACTCTCTCTTCACCCCTCCCCTTTCTTCCCTCAAGGTATATACCTTTGCTTTTTTTCTCCTGACCTCCAAGGATTTTATTTTGTCTCTGTAACTTGTTTCCTGAGTCCAGACAGCCCAGCTGGTTCACTTCTTCCACAGCTCGGTGACTTCTACCTCGGTGACTTCTAAAATAAATTTTTGATTGTATTTGAGTCTTGGCTTTGAACTATTTATTTGCCAGAACTCAAGGATCGGCATCTAACACCTGGTGCCATTCACAATTAACACAACCTTGGATATGCACAATTTCTTCAATATTGTTTTGGAACCTGTAGATTTAATTATTTCATTCCACTGACTTTAGGTAACACATTTTTTCCTATTAATACATTTTATATCAATTTTCAAAAAACAAATTTTCTAGAACATATTTCGTAATCTAAGTTGGATGGGTCCTTATTTCAAATGCTTCTTTTCCTGAAGAGGAAATAGAAACACAGTGGCATAATTTGTTCATGGTGCTGGAAGTGAGATTTTCCTTGCAAGGTGTTCCTTTGTATTTCTGTTATTCTTAAAGCACTCAATAATCTCTTGTGCAACTTGTGTGTTGCAAACAAAATGACAATAGGATCAGGATTCAGCACCTGAAAATGAAGCTTTCTCTGCAAGGACCATATGACTTCTTGTAGAAGATACTGCTATAACCGCTGTGCTCTGGCCAGCTGGCCCTATTTTAACTCCTCACTTGGAGTAGAGCCATATATGCAGCATTTCTTTGCTAAGTGCATGTATAGATGTGCCCCTAGGCACTCATCCTGAGAGAAGAAACAAAATTAAAAATGGAATATAAATTTTCCCAGGCTTCTATTTGAACCTGAAACAGAAGCAGAAAAAACAGCAAACTCTGGATGATCAGAAATGTTTAAATTCTGAATTTCTGGAACATTGACCTAAAATTTAATGTGAGTGTTGCTATACTTCTTGTGAAAAATAATAATTATGAACTGAAAGGTTTTTATGTTGATTAAAAATAAATCTGTGTCTTGATATATACAATACGTAGAATTTAGAAATTCAGGAGAGCCATTTTTTTAACTCAGCACCTCCAGTTCAAGGTCATCAAGTCTGCCGTGTTCCTTGGCTATAATCCTAATGTTTTGTTTCTCTGCATATCTTTTCAGTCTTCCTACAGGATTTCTACTTTCAGTCTATAAATATGCTCATATCCCTTTCTCGTGAATTAAAGAATAAAAAGCTTAATTTTATTTAATGACTCCTCTAGTTATGACTTCTCTTTCTTCTCATTCTAATTAAACCTTTTGTTTAAAACATGATCTGGCATTCAGTTATTAACTCTTGTTAATTTAAATTTTTCTTTAACCCAGCTATTGGATTTAGGTTTCTACAACTGTTTTGACAATATCCCTGCTAATGTCACTAGCAATGGACTATTTTTTTTAACTCAGTATCTATGATTTTTATCTAGTGGACTTTCCTGCTGCATTGGACACAGTTAATTACTCCTATATTTCATGAGGAAGTTTGGTTATCTTTGAATGGCCTTTTATGATTCATCTTTCATCTGTTTAATCATTTGTTCTATCCAGAGTGAATATCATTTGTCCCTCTTCCCCTTAATGTTGGTGTTTTTCAAATGTCTAAGTCCATTCTTACAATCTTTTTTTTCTCTCTAGCTCTATGGTTCTAAAATTTTTATGTGTTTTTGAGTCATCTGGGGAGCATATTATAACTTCAGATGTTTGGAGATCCCCCATCCCACTCTATTAATCTGCTTCAGCTGATCTGCAGATTCTACCAAGAGAAAGAGAATGTTACATATCCTTTCTTGTATATATAGACCACCACTGTTGAAGACAGAACACAACTATACTAAATACTTTTCTTTTACCCTTCCCTTCCCTTATATGTTGTCATTTTATCTTTGAATATTTCTAAAATATTCTATTTTACCCCTGATAATATGTTCAAATGTAAGCTATCAATTTTTATAAGTTGTAGTAAAATATACATAAAATTTACCATTTTAACCACTAAATCTACAGTTCACTGGCATTAAGTCCATTTATACTGTTGTGCAATCATCACCCCATCGATCTCCAGAACATTTTTCATCCTCCCGAACTTAAACTCCATTAAACTCCATTAAACAAAAAATCTTTATTATTTTCCCCCATCTCCAGAAAACCACTATCTAATTTCTGTCTCTATGAATCTGACTACTCAAGGTGGCTTACAGAAGTGGGATCACACAGTATTTGTCCTCTTGTGCTTAGCTTATTTCACTTAACAGAATGTATTCAAGGTTCATCTTTGCTGTATCATGTGTCCAAATTTCCTTTCTTTATAAGACTGAATAATATATAGTGTATTAATACATTTACTTTATTTATCAATGGGCACTTGGTTTGATTTCACCTTTAGCAATGGTGAATTATGCTACTATAAACATGGGTGTACAAATATCTGTTTGGGTTCTTTTTGTGGGGGGAGGGGGGAGATAAATACCAAAAGTTGGATTGCTGAATAATATGGTAACTGTATTTTTAATTTTGGGGGAAACACTATACCTGTTTTCATATCAGCTATACCATTTTACATTTCCACCAATACTGATTAGTTATTTTTTTTGGTTTAGTTTGGTTTTTGTTTGTTTGTTTTTTATATTAGCCATATTAATGGGCGTGAAGTTGTTTATCATTGTGACATTACTTTGCATCTTCCTAATGATTAATGATGTGGAACATATTTTTTTGTGCTTGTTGGTGACATATATATTTTTTGTTCAAGTTCTTTGCCCATTTTAAAACTGCCTTTTTGTTGTTGTTGTTGTTGAGTCATGGAAGTTCTCTCTTTATTCTGGATACTAGCCCCTATATGATATATGTTTTGCAAATACATTTTCCCATTCCATGCTTGCCATTTTACTTTGTTGAGAGCATACTATGATGCATAAAATTTTTAAATTTTAATGTAATTCAGTTTATCTAGTTGTTGTTTTTTTTCCTATTCTTTTGGTGTCATATTTAAGAAATAATTGGCAAATCCAATGTCATGAAGTTCTCCCTCATGTTTTTGTTTGAGTTTTATAGTTTTGCCTCTTGAATTGAAGTCTTGGTTCTTTTTATATATAGTATAAGGCAAGAATTCGTCTTCATTATTTTTAAAATATTTTGTTGCAAGATTATCTGCCTCCATTCATTCTTCTACATTTTTATCAAAGTAATTTGTATAAATTACAAATCTAATCATGATCTTAAAACCCAATATATCTCCTTTGTCTATGGGAAAAAAGCTAAGGACCTTATGATGGTAAATAATAATTTCAATGTCATAGCCCTTGCCTCACTCTACACACTTTCACATGGCATTGACATATAATGGGCAATTTATTGCTTTCCTGCCTTTGGTGATACTATCCCTTTCCTTAGAATGGCATCTGTCTCTTCTAACTCATTCCTTGGGCAGGAGTTCTTCCTTATAACATATAACTCTCTAACCATCCTACTCACGTAGGGTCCATTTCATGTGTACCACTGAATCTAAAGTCCTTTTCTTACAACGCCTTTATCAGTTGCTATATATATAATGTTAGTCAATTTCCTGCTAGACCCTGAGCTTTCCAAGGGAGAGGACTATGTTTTATTCATCTTTATATCCCCTGTGTCTTAGCATAATGTTAGGCTTAATATTAAGTTAGCGGCTGATTAGGCAGAAACTTGAAGCCCTTGTAGTTTTGAGATGCACTGAGATAAAAGAGGTTAGAAAAGGAAATAGTGGAGGAAATATTGACAGGGTGGGAATCCCTTAAGAAGGGCAAAGTGTAAGAGCAAGAGACCATTTATTTGAAAGTAGTCCAGTGCCTGCAAGTAAGAAATCTGAATGAAGGCAAGAGAACAGATATATATAAGTGATCAAAGAAGATTTGAGGAGGGTCATTTGAAGGTGTAGGTCAACAACATATAGGAAAGTTAAGTATTTCTTTCTGGGCTAAATGCCAAGTAGAAAATATGTTCAAAAAGAGGCATGACTACCTCCCTATTAGGAAACAAAAATTGCTGTCAGCAGCAGTTGGTCAGCAGCAGCTGTGGTAGATGTAGTACTTACAAGAGAATGAAATTATGATCATAGGGAAAAAATAAATCCTGACTCAACCTTGAACGTACTCAGAGGAAAGAACACATTGCTATTTGTCTGCTCATCAACCAGTTTGGGTTGGGGCCCATTCTTTATTATACATAGTAGGAAACGAGTGCTATAATGGAGATGCTTGATTTTTCAGGTGATTTAATATGCTACCAATATCAAGCTATGATTATTTTGAACAAATCTCCCTGTTCTAGAAATTCTTAACCAAATATTTTTCTGATAAATCAGTTTAAATATAATGCTGCAACTCAGCATTATATACAACTATGTATATATATACATACATATATATATATGTATGTATATATATCTCAAATTACATTTGTTTTGCTCTGTTTATGCTAAAATTTGAAATAATTATATTTCAAATGTTTTATAATATAATATACTCTAGTTTTTCTTTTATTTGTATTCTTTAGTTTTGACTGAAATTTTATATGGTTATATCTAGGAATATCATTTTCTTCAATATTTTTTAAATTTATATTTATTGTCAAAAGTATTATAGATGTCTCCTTTCCCTCTCCCCTTGGTCCCCTCCACCCACACTCACTTGCCTCCCACCCAAGCCATAACCAAACTATTTTCTGTGTCCATGGGTTCTGTGTATATGCATATAAGTTCTTTGGTTAGTCTCATGTTTTTCAATATCTTTTTAAACTAAGATATATATATATGTGTGTGTGTGTGTATATATATAAATAACTGAATATAGCCACAATTATTTAATATACATATAATCTGCTTCTAAAATGAACTAAATTACTAAAAAATTAAAAATTCTATAGATTTTAGCATAATTTTGATTCTAAAAATTAAATCACATAAGATAATGTTCATATTAAGTCAAGTATCCAGTCTTCCTTTACTTATCAAATTCTATAAAAACTTTAAGAAGTACCATTCTTTATTAGATTACTTCCTTTGTACTTGGCTTCTGATTTAGAATATCTTCAGAAAATGATGTTAATATATAAATTTTCTAAAAACATAAAAGTATAGCAATGACATTTCTAATTTAACAATAATAACCACAATAATATGAGTACATCTGTATATCCCTTAATTTTTTAGTGATTCCAATCTGCAACATTTACTACATAAATATTTATTTTAGTTGTTGTAAAATTAGTGTCATATTTTTTAAGGATTTTTCATGCATTCATGCTATATCCCTTTTTTCCATGAACATTATTTGGTTCATATAATGTGTCATCCAGTATGTTAGAATTTAGAAAAAGAAATAAATGGTAATTTGAGACCCTAGAAAACTTATCTATTAACTAGAGGCCCGATGCACAAATTTTTGCACAAAATTCTT
This sequence comes from Antrozous pallidus, assembly GCA_027563665.1. Taxonomy (NCBI): domain Eukaryota; kingdom Metazoa; phylum Chordata; class Mammalia; order Chiroptera; family Vespertilionidae; genus Antrozous; species Antrozous pallidus. The sequence goes on from CM050519.1 coordinate 50,916,550, forward strand.
CACAGCCCCGGTGACTGCCTCTGCCCGCACAGCCACAGCTCTGTCCGGAAGGTCCTCCGGAAGGGCATCCAGAAGGACATCCGGACGGTTGTTCTGCTGTTTGGCCGTTTGGCCAATTTGGATTATACTCTTATTATTATAGATACTATGAGAGATATAGGCAATATTTTTTTTCTCTTTTGTTAATAAACTGAGTATCTACTGAGGATAAAGAAAAAGGGGGAGAGAAGAAGGCAACAAGAACTTTGCAGAATAGTTGTCTTCGAAGCTATATTTTGAATAGATCTTAGTAGTTTGGGACTTTTGTATGAATTTTGTGCTTTCTTCAATCTCTCTCTCTCTCTCTCTCTCTCTCTCTCTCTCTCTCTCTCTCAATATTGGAGACATCAATGTTATTCCTTTAGCCTCTTTATTTTCAGGTTGAAAAATTATGTAATCTTATCAGTGAGTACTACGTGTATTGACTTCTTTTAATTGCTTTCTTTAAAACGATTTTAAATGGGTCTTGTTTTCAGTCTTCTCTAGGAATACATTGTTAACAATGTTTAAAATTTAAGACATCAGTTGAAGGAACAAGTACAGTGCAAGAACAGGATCTTGTTCTTGTTATGAGCTGCCTGGCTTCTACAGGTGGATGGGTCTGGAAAGTCTGGGCTGACTGTAATTAAAGACATATTCACATATCTCTCTGCTCATCTACCTATCTTTATGATTGTCTATTCAACATAAATTCCATTGTGATGTTTATGATATTCTAAACTTAATAATGTAAATAACATAAAGTTACTTATTATTATATGTTTTATCATGTTATCTATGCATAAATGCACATAATCCAGTAATGTTATATTAACTAACATACATTACATGCCAAGATATTTTGATTTAGTTTTACTTACAGATCACAGAATGAATAAGGGTATTGTAACAATTTTAAGAATGCTGTATTAGGAAAATTTATTATATAATCTCTCAGATCTTACAAACAAGTGACCTAACAGACACTGAGCATTGCTCATCTGTCAGAAAGCAAGCTAGGTGGCTTATAAAACTATTTCATTTTAACGTTACAAAAATATCTGGTAAATTATCTAGTAACCCTATTTTGTAAAAGAGAAAAGTAAGGCTTAGAGAAGTTAAACAATCAGAGAACCAATGTTATAATGCAGATTAATTTTGTTTGGTTGTAAACCCCACAATGATTGTACTGTATATGTCATATATTGCCCAATTAGGAAATTGGCATTTCGAATTAACATGCAACCATCAAACATACTATACATAAGTGGGGAATTTTAGGGGGGGGAAGGAAATAATTCTGAAAATATAGTAAATGTCCTGAAATCTCTCACTTCTGTTCTCATAAACCCTATTGTATATTTCAGTATTGATATTTGATGCACAATTTATAAATATTGGGAAAGAATATCAATTCTAGTTAACAGATTTAGTTTTATAGAATGCCATTTAAGCATTTTATAGTAAGTATATCCCACATACTTTATACTTTAAGTAATACTAACTGTGGTAAACTGAAAATGGCTACCCCCAGCCACACCAAAGACATAGTTTCCTAATCCCTGGAATTTGGAACCTGTGGATGGATCTTTACATAGTAAAGGGGACATCAAGTTAAAATGCTGAGGATTGGGAAATTATCCTGGCATGAATGTAATTACAGAGGTCCTTAGATGAGGGAGAGTAGAAATGTCAGGGAAGGAATAAGGCAATAGAGGGAGGGAAGCAGCGAAAGCAGTGATGTAGCCAAAGACACTGGAAGAGGCAAAAAATGGGCTCTCCCAGACTAGCCAGCAGGAATTAGTCCTATCAAAACCTTGATTCCTAGCCTGTAAGACTATGACTTTTGATATCCAGAAATGTAAGAGAATAAATTTGTGTTGCTTTGATACAGCAGCCATAGGAAATGAATTCACATTGGAAACACGATTTCCTTTCTAAGTTTTTCTGATGTTAAATAATGGATAGTTTTATAAGTTAAGTCAAAGTCCATTTGTTTTGTTATCACTTCAAGATGGGTTTGAAAACTAACTCAAACTGTAAAATATAACTGGAATGGTTTATATTTAATTAACACTACTGTCAAAACTAAGTATGCAGCTGCAAATACAAGTCCCAATGTATAAAGTAGCTTTGTACTTGCTTCAGCAGCTCATATACCAAAGTTTGGAGGTAATTTAAATGGCACTATTCATTGGAATAGTTACCCAGTACATTTAAAATTTAATTGCAATTTTTATATATGTTACTCATTAGGAGGTCTCCAAAAAGGTTCCCAGTAAATAGAGACTATATGTTTTAATTTTTGCAGATAAAACTACTAGAATATGTAAAGTAATTGAATAGGAACATAAAAATTACTAGACACTCAAAATGATTTCATAAGAATAGATTATTTTTATTACATATATTTGAAAAGGTAAATTAACATATATACATTTGGTATCTTGTATAATTACAATTCAAAATCTTTTTATTTCGAAACTGTTACTAGTAGTGACACACTATAAGTGAGAAATTTTTTAAATTTATTTTGTTTTTAACATGGAAAACTTAGAGTAAAGAAGGAAATAGAGGTTGTTAGGAGATATGAAATAGTCATTTTTCACAGAGTATATATTAAGAAACTATTACACAACATCTACAAGGTATACAATGGAATTTGAGGGCAAATACTCAATAGTGAAAAACAAGTCAATAGGTCAAGATGAATAAATAATAAATAAATGCACAATAAATTTCGCCAGGTGATTCATAGCATATCAGAAAAATTACAAATTTAAGTGAACTGTTTACTATAACTGAGTTATTAATTAACCTGGCTTGAGGAAGACTGAAAGATATAAAGAGAAGCATTGTCTCATATATTAGGGCCATATATAAAGTAATAAGGAAACAAGAAAAATTTTTAAAGAAGAATAAAGACTGGTTAAGTGTATCAAAGAGATCCACTAAAACTAAACAGGCATAAAATAATAAAATCTACAAATAGCAAATTAGTATGACATATACATATATATAATAAGTCCAAAATAAAAGACCTAAGTGTTTATTAGGAAGAATATATATTTCAATTTATAATCTATGCCTCTATTAACTTATTATTTAACTTACTGTGACTTGTTCATATAGTTTTGCATTACATGGTAAGTGATTTTGAAATATATATATCCTATTTAATAAAAGAGTAATACCCAGATTGACCATCACTTCAACATACAAGAGGGCTGCCCCCATGTGATCAAAGATCCTGCCCCCATGTGGACACAAGATAGCCACCACAAGATGGCCAGCAGGGAGGGCCATTGGGAGGTTCCAGGACTGCAAGGGAGGGCAGTTGGGGGTGATCAAGCCTGCAGGAGAGAGCAGTTAGGGGTGAGTAGGCTGGCAGAAGAGGGAAGTTGAGGGCAAACAGGCTGGCAGGGGAGCAGTTAGACATAAGTTAGGCTAGCAGGGTAGTGGCTAGGGGGTGATCAGGCTGGCAGACAGAGACAATTAGGGGCAATCAGGGAGGCAGGCAGGCAAGCAGTTTGGAGCCAACAGTCCTGGATTGTGAGAAGGATGTCTGACTGCCCGTTTAAGCCCTACCCTGGTAGGATCGGGCTTAAACAGGCAGTGGGACATCCCTCGAGGGGTCCCAGATTGGAGAGGGTGCAGGCTGGGCTGAGGGACAACCACCTGTCCCCCTGTGCACGAATATATATATACACACATACACACACACACATTTATGTCCTTTATATGACAAACTCAAATGATTAATATAGAGAGCTGCATCTTGAAGATTACATGACAAAATACCACATCAATTCTCTTTAAACAAACAAACAAAAAACAACTAGGCATTAGTTCAAACTGAAAACGTTTAAGAGAAAGGCAGAAAATTAGAAAAGGTGATGCCAGAGGAGCTTCTTTGCAAGTCACTCAGCCATCTTCAATTTCTTTGTAGGGTTGCATTAAAAATAAGACATCCAACTTTAAGAAGGTAAAAGTTTTGTTAATAAGGTTGTGGTTTATTCGACACTTTCTCCACACACTTGTCAGAAACTGGTTAACATTATTAATGGGTATGAACTCAACAATATAAGAATAGAACACCATGCTAAGTTATAATGCAGCATTAAATCACATTTAGCTCTAATGCATTTTTGAATTTTTAATATTTAAAGTATTTATATAACATTTAATGATAAAATATATTTAGGGAATAACACTAAAAAACAATTTGAGAAACATGAGAGTGAAGCATTTGTTTATTCGTCTAGTGGAAAACTAGTGGTTTAAATATTTAAAATTTATTTGTAAGATAATTGTCTATATTTTTTAAAAGGTAAAAACCTAAGAATGATTAAAACATATTCACCCAACAAATATCTAGACCTCCCCTGTACTATGTTAAGCACTTTGTTAGATATGAGAGTTTAGAAATAGTAAACACTCAAAAATATAGCTTCTAATTCTAGGATCTCAGTACAGTGAGTATCTTAGGGTCTATTAACATATCTATACAACTTGTAATAATGTATTGATATTTATATTTCTTGTCTTCCTTGAATCACATTGTGTTTTTATCAAATTACATGTAAATAAATTTAAAAACATTTAAACACAAATTAATACTTTGAATGTAAGTATTAATTTAGTTAATAGTTAATGAGTGTTTGCCAAGTGTCAACTACCATACTAAATATTTAAATTCACTATACGGTTTTAACTATTAAGTAAGAAAACAAGACACTAACAAAAAGAGCTATTATTACCCTCACTTACCATTAAACATTGTGGAGAAAGTAAATAATTTTCTCAAGTTCACAAAGAAATTAATTGGCAGAGCCAATGCTGGAATACACATCTGTCTGCCCCAAATGTTCTGATTTTAAATACTTCATTATATTGATGTTGTTTTTTGTTTGTTTTTAATCCTTCTGCTTATATAATTATTTACTTTAAATGGTTATCTTCCTAAAACATAAAATTGCATTTTGTATGTATGAAAGTTACAGATTTCATGAAATACCAATAAGGATTATGCCAAAAAATATTTTCTCTGCAATTTTATATAAATTTATCTTGCTGTTCCCTGTGTCATCAGTGAGTATTCTCCTGTGTTCACAGGCATAAGGTGAGAGTAGTTTGCCCCATGTTATATTGAAGTTAATTATTCTATTAATGACTGTTGAACAGTGGAGAGCTTACCATACTGAGATCAAAATATAACACCTTAGTTATATTAACATAATACTATACTGTGGTCTACAGATGTTTCTAGTATGAACATTCACTATAAATGAAGGCATAAAGAATTGCTTCAAAGCTAGCTTAATCTGATTCCATTGGAATAATAAAATGTATGTATTTTAGTATAATCAAAAAATGTTTCTTAATAAAACAAGGGGTAAAATGTGTGGGGTACATGCTACAGAATTTTATCATCCATGGGTTATCACTTTCCATATACCACCACTATACTCTTTGATAATATTTTTTCAATGCCAGAAAGATATATTTTAAGGATTTGCATCATTTTTATATCAGATGTCTATATGAAGAAAAGTTTGGTACTTTTTCAAGGCTCTTAAAATTTGAACTTGTTTGAATAGGTATGTTTTATTCAAGACTATAAGGTTGGCTGAAAATGTTTTAAAATTCAGATATTTTTAGTGATTTAAATATTCATGACTTAAAATTAAATGTTGAATTTAATTGCTTTGTACTCCATAGAGATTTTTATAATCTGTTCACTCGTTAATATGTTTCTGCATTGTATAAGGCAATCATAAAGAAACAATGTGAGTACATCTTAGTTTTATATACCCAAAACATTCACATTCTTACTAGGAAGTAATTGTTCCTCAAAACAGGCAATGAATTATAAAAGAAAACAATGAAGTTTTACCTAATCCATTAGTGATCTCTCATACTGAAGGTTTCCAAACCTCTTAATTTTTTCTTAAAGAAACTCTAAAAGAAAACAAGTTTTGTAATGTTTACTTACTCTGCTATATAATACTTGTGGTTTTCCTTCTTTAAAAGTTTTCTTTATTTTTAATATCACTCCCTACATTATGCTTTTTTCTTCTTATCCCATTTTTCGAGCTTCTGGAATTTACATGAAGTATTTATATATTCTGTCATTACTTGTCTATTTCTTCCCACGCCTGTCACTTGTCTGATTAGATGAACAGATGACTTTGTCTTCTCCATTGCCTTCTAGAACACCACTGAATTTTCCTAGAATAACCTAATGGTTTAGCATCAGTCTTAACCATGTGCTGCTCTGCACTGAGCTGCTTTCCCCAATTTTTCCTTTACAACCTATTTCCATTTGTGTGGTCTCTATGGAGTATATTCATCCTATAAAGATATTACTCCCTGAAAATTAATTGGGTCATAACAATTTAAAACCCTCCTTTTTTATTCTAAAATTGAAACTTTGAAAATAAGAGAAGAAATAAGATTCTCTTCAAAAACAACTTTCTATCTCTAATTCACAAGAAAAAGAAAAGAGGAAAAGAAGGAATTCAGGGCAGAGAAATTTCTTCTATGATTTGATAAAAGAAAAAAGAACTAGTATCACAAATATATATATATATATGTGTGTGTGTGTGTGTGTGTGTGTGTGTAGTCATTTATTATTGTTGATCCTTGTTTTATTTATTGTTTTCTATCTACTTATATATAGCTTTTGAAAAAAGAATACAATTTAAACATTACAACATAAGCAATATATTATTAAAACATTACAACTAAGTAATATTTATTCTAATTAGAAGCAAAGTTATACATAATACTATATACGTTTCTTCTTAATATATATTTTCCATTTATTTGTTCTAATTCCTGCTTTTCAGTTTACCATATTTTCTCTTTCCCGATGTTTTTTAAATATTTATCAAAAAATTAGTTTAATTAAAACTATTTTTTTCCAAGTACAGAGTAGTTAAATGAAAGGTACTTCAGAAGTTAAGTAAGCAAAATCACAGGAGCAGACAAACCAGAATTTAGAATTTATCATTATTCTCTGGCATTACTCATATTTAATCTTGATACAATTATCACAAGCAATAAATTATAAACTAAAGTTAAAAAGTTTTACAAATAATATTCTCAGACTAGACTTTATTATCAAATATATGTTTCTAATATGCATTAGTAGAACAAAACAAAAGTAAAAACTTTTTATTTAATTTTATCATTTTTATTGGATTAATTATCAAAACAACATAAATTTGCATTTAAATATTTTATTCATTTTTATATGTAATATGAGGCTATAAAGTGATTTTAATGTAATTAAACTTGATAATCTTATGAATATATTTCCACATAAACATCATTCCATAATTATAATTTTACAAAGTTTATTGGACTTTATAAAATAAATCAATATTTGACCAGATTTAGAAATATATATGCTTTCAAAAACTACATCATATTCATGTTTATGCCAAGAACTTTCCTAAAGCATTTAACTAAAATATCAATACTAGTCAGGATTTGCAAACAAACATGATTTGTACTATGAATTGCTCACAATCCATTAAAAATATTTTTATATTAATCTTGCCATGACATTGACTCTCTTCCCTCAGCTTCCATAACATACATCACCTGATTTGTATCTGAGCTAAATGTTTTTTGGCATAAGGTCAATTGCCAGAAGAACTGGGAATGATTATATTTCTTCTTGCTGAGAGAAGAAGAAATAGGATACAAATAAGAAGGGAAAGAAGATGGAATACTGATATGTTTTAGTCGCATGAGAACACTCACAGTTGATATGGCCACTAATATAGTAACAGATGGCTGAAGTGTGTATTGGAAATCTATGGGTATCAGCAATGCATAATGCTGACTACTTGAGAGCTAAATATTTTTGAAATCAAGGCCCTGAGTGCAAGAAAGGTAGTATAGAATTGCTCTTTTTCCCCACCTTTTATAACTATATGAGGTCTAAGGGAAATTTATTGAACACAGGTTCAACAGTTTATTTCTTATGCTCAGGCTCTTGGTCACTTTATAGTTGAGTGATTGTTGGAGAATCATTCATCCAGAAATAAGAATCCTACAGAATAAGAAGAATTATAAATGCACTTTATATATGTATGCTTATAATTACTTATCTTGGTTTCAAAAGTCCACATATGGAATGACTAAATCAGAACTGGGAGCTCCTGGCTCCTGGGGAAGGAATATGGATTCTAGGAAAGAGGAGCCAGGACATCTTTTGAGGCAAGCCAAAGCAAATTTGAATGATAATCTCTATCTCCAGGCAATGGAGGCTTGTAAATAGTTTGTAGCAGCCAATGCAATTTAACCCCAGGTAAGGCTTTGCCCACCTGCATCCCACTGTTGCCTTGGTGAATAACTCAGGATTGGGAAGCAGCTTGTCTTCCCTGGGGAATCTCCACTGACAAATGTTACTGAGTTACTGAGAAAAACAAGCAGAAATGAAATGAGCCTGAAGGATTTTTTTTTAAATAATGCTTCCACAGGAAATCAGGGTAAACTATGAATTAATTTTGTATTATATTTATAATAATCACAACTACACATTTAGCCTCATATTGACTGTAATGCAAATACATTTATAAAATTATTTAAAATTGTGCTTTATGAGATAATTTACCTGGCTGTAAAAGATTAGATATAGCTTATATTTAGTTTGATAGCTGGGTGCTTCATGCTATGAAAATGAATCTTTACCTAATGTCTCAAATTCTACAATTCCAACATATTTAGTCTTTGCCAGATCAGTATTACGAATAACTTCAAGAGAGGACACTAGTATTTCATTGGTTTATATATGTATATATGTATATCCTTTAGTGTTCCCAAGAGCTCAGTCCTGTTCAGCAGGAATGAATATCAGCCTGTTCTTAGCCATTCTGTAATTACTCAAAACAGTGCACTTAATATGATTTCATCTTTTCTCTCTAAGTTGCTTTCTTTTCAGACCCTATATACTGCAAAATTAAAGTACATCAGATATAATATAAAAATATACAGCAGATCATATATCCTTATCAGTGTCTTAAAAATTATTTAATAAATGTACAGAGAATTTTTTACATTTTATGATACATGATATAATATATGGAAAACTTTGTACAGCTGTATTACAGAAATGTGGAGCTCATGGACTCAAAATTCTAGAAATAACTCTAAATCTAAATAAGACAGATATAGCAGATATACCAAAACGAATTTCAAATTGATGAAGGACCTATATTTTAAATGTAAAATAATTAAAATAACATAAGGGTATAACATAAGAAAGCATTGCTATAGGTTTTCCAAAAGCAAATAGCATAAAGAAGGTAAACTACATACAAATATAAAAATATTTATATATATCTGAAAATGGTAAGCTAAATTTGCTACCAGGTCAAGAAACACTTGAGTGCAATATGCATTAAAGGCAATTGTGTGTTTCCTCAATGCATAAAGTATTTCTGCAAATAAGTAAAAAAATGAACATCACAATAACAATATATTCATTATATAAATAGGCTATTCCTAAAGAAGAATATATGACACAGTTTTGAAATTACTTGTTCAACAAAAAATAGAATAAACAATAGAGATATAATTTCTTCTTCCTATTATAGTACCAAATATTGACTACATATACATAGATCTAGATATAAAATACTGTGTATGGTTAATGTAAAGGCTAGTGTTCATCTTGCATCAAAATATGAAAACCAACATAATTGAAAAAAAAGTTTGCACATTCCTGCATGTACAATTTTACGGCTATGTTGTAAAAATATAAATAAAATATAAACAAAAACTTATGAATGCTAAAGATTTTTTCCCCCTTAATGTTACTTATGTGGCAAAGAATTGCAAGTATCTTGAACAATTTCAGGATAATTTGTTAACCAAATTATAATATTTTAGAATAATAACAATTTTTAATAATGTATCCTAATACTTCTTGCATGAAGTATTTTAATTTATATATCTTGAGTTAAAACATTATAGGAAATTTTGTTAGTATTTTTTACATAAATATGAAACACACTGAATATTATCAGTGTTTTTTTATGAGTAGTAGAGTTATGCTGATTTTGATTTTTTAACTTTTTGTTTTATAGTTTTTCTACAACATTTTTCTTTTAAATACACATATTCAATTCAAAACAAGAAAAGTATAATGTAGATTATCTTTATAAATTTTAAAACATTGAAAAATCTTAATTGAATTGTTTTAAAATCCAATGACAACAGAGAAATATTTTTTAAATTATATAACACAAGGAGCACACTTATGATTTAATTTTTTAAATTCTAAGCATTTGATAGTTATTAAATTAAATGACATGGGAAATGGCTAATACATAATAACTTACATTTGAAATATCTAAAAAAGCAGAGAAAGCTTTTTAAATTTTTTTTTAATTTTTTAAAAATTTAATAGCATCTTCTCTTTTACTTCTAAACAAAAATGAAAGAACTGAGCCCACTGATAGTGCTGCAGGTTAAGAAATTTTCAGAAAAAAAAGCATATGAAAGTCTTCTTGAAGTGTCCTTGATTAGCTAAACTCACCAGGACAACTACCACAACAAATCTGTAATGAGCTAAAAAGAACTTTTATACTAATTCTATATAATAAAAGCTGAATATGCTGTATTGGGTCATTTGGTTGTCTGTTCAACTAATCAAAGCATAATATGCTAAGACTGCTCAACTGCTCGCTATAACTTGCACTGACCACCAGACCGTCAACTGGTTGACCAGTTGCTATGACAGGCACTGTCCACCAAGGGGCAGACACTCCAACCAGTAGGTTAGCTTGCTGCTGGGGTCCAGCCAATCAGACTGAGCAAGATGTGCCGGACATGCCCTGGAGCCCTTCTGCAGTTCCTCCCCAGCTTGTCAACCTCCCATATCCTTTCCCAACTCTGATCATGCACCAGTGGGATCCCTCAGCCTGCACCCTTTCACAATCAGGGACCCCTCGGGGGATGTTGGACAGCTGGTTTCGGCCCAATCCCACTCAATGCAGGAGCTGTCCCCTGGTGGTTGGTGTACTTCCACAGGGTGAGCACTGCTCAGCCAGAAGCCAGGCTCATGGCTGGCGAGCACAGCGGTAGTGGTGGGTGGATCTCCCGCCTGTACAGCAGTCGGACATCCTCTGAGAGCTCCCAGACCTTGAAGAGTGCAGGCCAGACTGAGGGACCACTCCCACCCCCTGAGTGCACAAATTTCATGCACTGGGCCTCTAGTTATATTCATACTAGGGGCCCGGTGCATGAAATTTGTGCACTGGGGGTGGGTGGTCCCTCAACACAAGCTGCTCCCTCTCACATACTGGGAGCCCTCAGGGGATGTCCAACTGATGGCTCAACCTCAGCCTGCCCGAGGCCTAAAGCCTCTGGGATGAACTGAGCAGCCATTGCCCTGCTCTGCTCAGTCCCAGCTACCTACGACCACCTGGCCCCGGGGGCTGGGTGCTCACCGCACTTCCACTCACAGTGCCCTGGGGGCCAGGCGCTCCCTGCCACCACCACCACCACTGCTGCCTCCCTGCACAGCACTCGGGGGCTGGGTGCTCGCCGCCATCACAGTTTAATCTCCACCCCTGGGGCCAGCACTTGTACCACTTGTCCCCACCCTTGCTCCTGATTGGCTAGTAGCATAGCCAATCAGGAGCAAAAGTACCGTCAAATTTGCATGTTTCTCTTTTATTATATTCATATATACATATAATCACAAAGACCATGCATGCTATCAGTTTTCAATAAAAAAGTGAAGAAGATGAGTCTACCACAAGTATTAGCTATCTGGCAAAGATAATTTTTCTGGCATAGATAATGAATATTAATTGCTCTTAGGACTAGTTATCAAATGTGATACTGGCTTTGAATGTGCTAATGGAAGAAAAAAATAAAGAAATGCCTGTGAAGATAAACTATAATCCTATATAATAAAGAGGTAATGTGCAAATTGATCATCATTCCAACACACAAGATGGTCACCCCCATTTGGACACAAGATGGCCACCACAAGATGGCCGGCAGGGGAGAGCCATTGTAGGCAATCAGGCCAGCAGGGGATGACAGTTGGGAGGGATCAGGCCTGCAAAGGAGGGCAGTTAGGGGTGACCGGGCCAGCAGAGGAGAGCAGTTGGGGGTGACCAGGCCTGTATGGGAAGGCAATTGGGTGTTGATCAGGCTGGTAGGGGAGTAGTTAGGGGGTGATTAGGCTGGCAGGAAGAAGCAGTTAGGGGCAATCAGGCAGGCAGGCAGATGAGCAGTTGGGAGATAGCAGTTCTGGATTGTGAGAGGGATTCCAGAATGGAGAGGGAGCAGACAGGGCTGAGGGACAAAAACACCCCTATGCAAAAATTTTATAGACCAGGCCTCTAGTTTCATATAATAAGATAGGTTATTTAGTTTGTTGAAATAAACAAAATGAGATATGATTTCAATATATGATTTACTATTAACCATATTTTACCATTTATAAAAATAATTTATTGAAATGAAGCACTTTCCAAATAAAAGATAAAGACTAAAATGTATGCCAAACTGGTTTGGCTCAGGGGATGGAGCGTCAGCCTGCAGACTGAAAGGTCCCAGGTTCGATTCCAGTCAGGGGCATGTACCTTGGTTGCAGGCACATCCCTAGTGGGGAGTGTGCAGGAGGCAGCTGATCGATGTTTCTCTCTCATCGATGTTTCTAGCTTTCTATCCATCTCTCTTCCTCTCTGTAATAAATCAATAAAATATATTTTAAAAAGATTAAAATGTATTGTTTTAATTATACAAGTTTTTAACCCATTTGCTATTTTTCGAATTTAGTACCAGAAATTATGTATAAATATTTTTAAATGAATCAGACAAAAAGACTAAATTAATTGCTCATTTAAGAAAAAACACCACATTGCATAATAGAATTTTGAAAATTATCTCTTAATGTTCTTTATTAGAAATATTTCAGATAAAATATTAATTAACTTATTTATTCATGTATAACAAAACCTTGCACCTTATAGAATAGAAATTTCTTCTCTATTTTGATGTAATGTAAGTATGTCATTGTCTAGCTGGTTGTTGAGTGCATATAAATCCAAGTTTTGCAAATGCCCATTTACATCTTTTGGAATAGTCTTGTCCACATAATTTAGCATTTATTTTAACTTGTTTTTATTGTCTTGATATTATTATTTGCATTAAATTATGCAAAATTGAGTTTGGTAGAATTTTTCTTAGTAAAACTAGCTTTTTTCATGGCCTTTGTAGTTGTCCCAATTTAAAGCTTAGTTATATGGGTAGGATTATCTGGACCACAATTCTTTTCCTATATTATCTTCTCCATAGAGATGTTACCAACACCTCTTTTTGAAGTATGACTGCTTCTGTTGTTCCCTGTAACACAAACTATGGACACATAGAAATTTAAAAAATATATTTTTTGGTCCTAGTTTTTAATCAAATATATTATAAGTAAATCAATATAAATAAACCCAGATATAAATATTTTATAATATCTTATTTTTAAAACCTGTTAGATTTTCAAATATTACAATTATCATAAAAGCACTGACTTCTTACTGTACCAAAACTTCTGTATTAATAAATATGCAATAAATGTCTTTTGTAAATTAATAAATTAAGATATGTATTTGTAAAGCTCTGAATACTCTTCAACAATTAAACATCAAAATTTATGTATTAAATTATCAAGCTATGTAAAGTTATTAGCATGACATTATGTGTAATTAAAACTAAAAATTATTTATTTATTCTCATTCTTCTAGTATACACTTATGCATTTAAAATATAATTTGGCTTATCATAACATTTTGCATTAATTGGCAAATACACTAAATGTTTTGTGTTGCCTATTCTTTTTCTTTTTTTATGTCTTTAAATAAAATGATAGAGTCAAGATATATCATTCTTTTAATTGCGATGTTATTTTAAAATATTCTTATTAAATTCCTCTCATTAATTTTCCTTTTTGTCATTCATTGCAAATGAGCAGCCAGATGATTAAGAGACAAGTAGCAAGGAAAAGCGAAGCAAAACAAAACAAAAAACAGGTTCTAATTACACCAATCAAATCCTTTCGGGTTTTCAGAAGGACTTTGCTCTAAACATCATGTGCCTTTTCAAAATAAATGATAGAACAATTTGGAAAAGCAACTTAAATAAATTCCTATGACCTCTAATTGGCTTGAAAGATCTCATTTAAACTGGACGGAATTAGAAAAGCAAGACATAACCTCCAAACCTTCCATCTAGAAAATTGTAGCCAAGAAAAGTTTGAATTGATGATAATCTGACGTGACGGATATATGCCTAATATATTTGTCATAGATTCATCTACAATATTTAAGACAAAATGCAAAAACATCATTGTCAGTGAGGAAATGAGTAACATCATTTTGCAAGAATTTAAGTTCCTGCAATGACTTTAAGGAAAGCAAAATTAGCAAACCATTACAGTAGTTAGGCCTGGTTTAAACAGCAGAGATTTTCCCATGGGAAAGCATGCGTCTGAGCTAGTAAGATACTAAATTTTTTAGTATTTTTGTTACAAAGTTGTATTATCATCTTCCCTCACTTTGAAAAAGCACTTCTCTTCCCTCATTTTGGAACATCTGCTTTTGATTAAATTGGGGTACCAGTATTCTATTCAAATTCCAATCATAATTAAAGGTTGCTATTTCTATCTTCTCAAAAGATGTTTTGGAAATTACATCTCATTTATAAAGATTACTTTCCTTTTAATCTAATAGTCATACTTCTTTTTGTTTCTTAAAAATAAAATAAAATAACTCATCCTGTACAGGTTAAAGCCATTGTGCTGAACACTCTTTAGCTTATTAGGTTTGTTGTGGTAGATGTCCTGGTGAATTTAGCTAAATAAATTTTTCTTTCTGAAAGTTTGTCAAATTGCAACATTATTGAAGAACTCAGCTCTTTCATTTATATTTAACAAGAGGCCTGGTGCACAAATTTGTGTATGGGTGGGGTCCAGCCAGCCCACCCCTATCGGGGGATCAGGCTGGGCCAAAGGTGGGGAAGAGGCCTTGGGCGATTGGTTGGGTGGCCCCACCCCCTGGTTGAACTCCAGGACAAACTCCCAGTAGTGGCGAAATTTGCATATTAGCTTTTTATTATATAGGATAGTGCAAGGGAGGATACTAGTAAATTTAAAAGAAAATTTAAAAAATTTAAAAGCTTTCTCATTTTTTTTTTTTAGATCTTTTGAATGTAAATATGGTTATAACTAAATCCCTTTCTCCTTTTTTTTTTTTTAAAAAACCCTTTCTTCTTATATCTCAAACTTGGGTGTTTTCTATCACCCTATCCTTTACTTTTCTTCATACCTTTATTTAACAATGTTTAGAAATATTATAACAGAATCTGATAACTTGTCACAAACTAGAATAAATGCCTTGATAGCCTCACCTCTGAATCTCACTGTCATCTGCAACTCAAAACGTACAATATGAATCACATGTTCAAACCTTTTCTTTCTACATTTCCCATTTTATAAACCAATCCCAGAATCCCTCCAGTCACTCAACAAGAAACTCATGAGCCATTCTTACAAATCAACCCTTCATTTTCTTTAGGCTTTCTTTAGTTAAGCTCATTCATTTTTGGTTGGACTATTCAGTAATCAGTTAACTATTCTCGAGATAATATATCTAGAAAACAATCTGAATTATATATTTACCCATATTAAAATTTTCCAAAAATAAATTAATTCCCCTCATCCCTCTTTCTCTCATATTCAAGCACTACTTTTCTGTAAAATTATTCCTGACTCCCTATAAACTAATTATTGCCCCATAGGATTGTGCACACAGTACTGTCATTGCACTAATTAAATATTTATACAATTGTATTTTGCCCATTAATCTAAAAAGCATTGTTACATATCTATCTGTGTCTAACAAATATAAATACTTGTGCAATCGGTGATAGCTATGAAGCACCATTGATTTGTTGAAAAAAAACAATATAGACTCAGATCTACTAATAACTTAAAGCAAAGTGTGGTCATCAGAGGGCTTCCTTGGAAATTTGGAGGAGAATCAACTCCTATGACCAGAAATAGGGCAGAATTGAAGATAATGCATGTACCGGACTTAACAGTAAGAGTGGAAAACGCAAAAAGAGGATCCGTTTCAGCCCAGGTAAGTTTTCTATGGTGAAGTTTTGTCCTAAAAGGGAAAGAGTGGCACTTTGAAATTGAGAACATCGAATCCATAGATTGTTCATAACCTCTGCTCCCTCAGAAGTGGTCCATTACACCACATTGAAAAATACAAGCTTTCTTTTCTTGAGGACTACAGAGAGGCTTCAAATAAGACAGGTGCTTTGTAAAACAATGCTTTCCCTCTTTAGGATCTGTCTCCACTTCCTCTGGCCAGTAGACCCATAATTAAGGTCACATTTCAGCATTACCATACTGAGAAAGTGCTGAGCCTACTAAGGGAGGAAAATTATGCACAAAATGACTTTAGTATCAACAACAACAACAACTAATAAACAGATAAAATTTATCTTGGAAGCTTAAAAAAGCAACAACCTCAATTAAATGAAGCAGATATGCAAGAACTTCAATCATGAATTCTAGAGGAAGTAATAAAAAAGCTGAAACTCATCAGTATACTAAGATGGGTTTAGTCTAGAAGAGAAAAGATAAATAAATAGAA
This sequence comes from Antrozous pallidus, assembly GCA_027563665.1. Classification (NCBI taxonomy): domain Eukaryota; kingdom Metazoa; phylum Chordata; class Mammalia; order Chiroptera; family Vespertilionidae; genus Antrozous; species Antrozous pallidus. Next base: position 50,933,256 of record CM050519.1, read on the forward strand.
CACTCACGAGAGGATCACATTCCTTGAATGGGCAAGGAGATCACTCTATTTTAAAGAGACTCGGAATGCAGTGTTGAAAGATCAGTAATGTCTGTACTCTGTATATCTGGCTGGGTTGTGGGAAATATTAGAGAACTGGGCTTCTCTTAACAGAAATGGTAACACTTCACTCCCATGTGAAATATTTGTTTCATTAATTAGTCAGCAAGGCCGGAATGGTACCCAGTGAGTTGCTGCAGGGATATAGAAATGGCTCAGGGAATAATAAGTAAGTATCAAATAAGTCTGTGGAATATATGTATTTGTATGTATATGTGTGTGTTTGTATTCAAAAACTGATGGGCAGACAGACAAGGTTAGTCATCCAACTGAAAAAAAATAATATCTTCCTTAATTTATTCACCTGATCTTGTTTTCAGAATCAGAATGAGAAAAAAGAAGGTTTTCATGAGAAAAGACACTGTCATATCTTAAAAGTTTATAAAGTAATGAGTCTCTCTGTCTTTTGTTTAAGAGATCTATCATAATTTACCTGCACAGCTCAGAGCTATGCACTAGGGAAGCCACAATATCCATATTTTTCAAGGGCTGGTGCATACAGTGTGTGAATTGACACTGATAACCTGAGAATATAAGGCATCATCATACCTGTTAGAGTAGCAGGGAGGGGCATGGAACTTAATTAATAAATTATGCGGTCTTGGTTTCAAAGACATACCTAGAGATGATTTCCCTAGTTCTGAAATGTAAAATTGGAATTGGCATACTTAGCAGTTAAGAGAATACTCACATTGTTTCTTTGACCTGTAGAGTAGGAGATGCTATATTAGGAAAGAAAAAGAAAAGCCTGCATTACTCAAATTTGTCGACCTCTAATCAACATAATAAATTAAAAACAATATTGCTTCTCAAGAGAAATAGCAGAAAATAATTGGCACTCTCCCACACTTAAAGGATATAATTGGTGGCTCTTATACTCCTATTGAATCCAAAAAAATCTGTTGCATGAAGAAATCACACAGATAATTTCAGGGACTAGTAGTTAGCTTGAAATTAACCAATTATTACCCCCAATTGCAGCTACTGGGCAATTGTAGTATTCTTATCAAAGTAGAATAACATGATTTGTGTCAGTTGATCTGGTGAATGTGTTCTCTTCCATTCCCATTGGGAAGAAAGATTACAAGTAGTTCACATGTGCATACTATACAGCTGTTCTCTTTCCTGTGTGCTACGCAATTCTTTTTAAAATATATTTTATTGATTTTTTTACAGAAAGGAAAGGAGAGGGATAGAGAGTTAGGAATATTGATCAGCTGCTTCCTGCACACTCCCCACTGGGTATGTGCCCACAACCAAGGAGCATGTCCTTGACAGGAATTGAACCTGGGACCCTTGAGTCCACAGGCTGATGCTTTATCCACTAAGCCAAACCGGTTAGGGCTGCTATGTAATTCTTTTGCTCTCTTAAAGTAGTCCAAAAGAAGTCTAATGTTTGGTACATCTCAAAGAATACACTGGCCTACTATAGAGTGACGACATCATATTGTGACCTATGAGCAAGAAATGACAAGCATTCTGAGTTGGTAACACAACGGTATTCTATCATGTGCAAAGTAAACACTACAAAAACTTTCCACCTGGGAGAAGTTCTTAGGCTCCAATTGTCTTGGCCATACTAAGGCATTCCACTCCAAATAAAAGGCAAATCATTGCACTTCATGCCTCCTACAGCCATGAAAAACACAAAATTTGGAAGGCATCTTTAGTTTTGATATTCCATACTGTGTAATACTGCCATAACCCCATTTATTAGTGTGTAACAACTGCTAGATTTGAATGAGTTGAGAACAAGAAAAGAGTTTGTAACAATTTTAAGCTGTGATTATAAGGAACCCCAACATTTGAGCCATATAACCCATCAGATCCCACAGTACCTAAGGTATCTGTGATAGAAAAATATGACATGTGAACTAAGTATTGAAAAAGACTGACAAATCTTAATAAAATAATCACAGTGTAGACAGACACTAAGTCTTTGGAGTAAGGCAATGCCATCTATAGCAGGAAACTATATATTTCAAAATCAGCTCTTGCTGTGTGTTCCAGGACCCTCGTAGAAAGAGCATCTGACTATGAGACAACAAGTGGTCATGTATCCAAAATTTTCTATTATGAGGTTGAAACTGTCAGATCCACAAAGTCTTAAGTGTGGGTGGGCTCCAAGGTAATCCTTCATAAAATGGAAGTTGGCTCAATCATATTTTGAGAACATAAGTAAACTGCCCAGGATCGCATGTTATCTACCAATATTTCATCAGTGCCTCTCTACCTTTTGATAACTATAACAATGGCTTTCTTGTGAGAAGTAGAAGGATGAAAACACCTGAACATGGTTTATGGCTAAATCAGCTTGGTATGATAGTATCAGGTAAAAATTGGCTGCTTCTACACAAATGCTTTTCTCAAAAATGGCCTTGCAATAGAGCAGTGAAGAAATCTCCTACCAATAAGCAGAAGATAGGGTAACTGGAAAAAGAAAAGACTTAAATAAGATTATATATACTTACAGTGATAGATATTGGTTTACTTTATTGTACAGGGAATTTTAAAGATGAGATTATATAAAATATTGATGACAAGGATACCTGAAGGAAAAGGTATGTGGATAGACCTATGGACATGGGACAAAGTGCAGAGATTTTTGTATCACAAATGACTGCCTACCAGAAATATCACTGAACAAGTAAGTAGACAATAGATTACAGTGGTTCCCTTTTATCTGCTGTTTCACGTTATTAATTTTATTTACTTGCCATAAATTACAGTCTAAAAATATTAAATCCCTAACCATTGACATCATCTGCTCCTGACATTTAACCATCTACATCTCCATGGCTCAACAACCCAGGATTATTTGATGCAGGTGATCTTCCTGTCTGACATGCTGTCAGAAAGTCAGTAGCAGTCTAATACTATGTCATAATACCTATGTCATTCACCTCACTTCATCTCACGATATAGAAATTTTATCATCTCACATCATCACAAGAAGAAGAATGAGTACAATAAGATAATTTGAGAAAAAGAAAGAGAACTTTCATTTTTTTTCAGATCACATCCCAGATAAAATACTTGAATTGGAATTTCCATTTCATGATCTACTTCTAGGAAATTCCACCTCAGACCTGGCCATACTTTTGTTTCCTCTATCCAGGAGATATACATTCCTCTTACCTATCAAATTTCTACTATGTCTCATATCAATTAAAGTACCTTATATTTAAGGAAGGTTTCATAGATATTCATAGCCAGCTGCTCATTTTCTCTCTTAGTTTTCCAGGCCTATCTCTATTTTAGCACTATCACATTACATTAGAATTGTTTTTGTTTCCTGTACTGAAGCAAGCAATGATTCAGTTATTTTTTTTTCTTCTTTCTTCTTCAGTTTTCCTTCTGAAGTTGTGAAAGAATAATTTTGATCCTTAAAAATTAAACTGAGTTGTAAAATATTTTAATGTTAGCCATTATAAACCCTTTATAAAACAACTGGAGGCCTGGTGCATGAAATTCATGCACTTGGGGTGGGGCTGGGGGAAGGTCCCTCAGCCCAGCCTACACCCTCTCACAATCTGGGAGCCGCAGGGGATATCCTTAGTGTTCCCGCTACCACTGCCATGCTCGCCAGCCATAAGCCCAGCTTCCACTGAATAGCACTCCCCCTGTGGGAGCGCACTGACCACCAGGGTTCAGCTCCTGGTGGTCAGTGCATGTCATAGCAACCAGTTGTTCTGCCATTGGCCAGAAACCTGGATTGTGAGAGTGTACAGGCCAGGCTGAGGGACCCCACCGGTGCACAATCGGGGACAGGAAGGGATGCAGGAGGTTGGCCAGCTAGAGAGGGACTGCAGGAGGGCTCCAAGGCATGTCTGGCTTGTCTCACTCAGTCCCAATCAGCTGGATCCTAGCAACAAGCTAACCAACCAGTCTTCCCCTAGTGGTCAGTGCATGTCATAGTGACTGGTTGACCAGTCGACTGTCTGCCCCTAATGGCCAGTGCACATCATAGAGAGGGGTTGAGTGGCCTTAGCATATCATTAGCATACTATGCTTTGATTGGTTGAATGGAAGACTGGACAACTGGACACTAGCATATTAGGCTTTTATTACATAGGATTAATGATCATAGGCATTACTTTCAATATAATTTTAATGAATGAAGAGAGGCTAAAATTAATAAAATATATGATCAATATTCTGTCTTAAAATATGCACATTAAACTTGGTGATAAATTAGGAGGTAAGAGTGAGAATGAAAAATTGACTTATTGGGAAAATTCTCAAAGAGATGTGTATTCTAAGACAATGGGGAAATGAAGAGCAGGACAGGGGTTACATGAATCAGATAGTCATCTTCCTGGAGCTTGAGCATTATATAGATGTTGAGATACTAAGAGTTTCTAGAAGAATTAGTGGTGTTCATATGGTAAGCAATATAGTGAACATCATCACATTTCAAAGTGTCCCCTACCTCTTTGTCAAAGGTATCCTGACCACTCAACCTCCTATAACCTGAAAAAAAAAACTTCAATAAAATTACAAATATAATGACATACCTGATAGAACTAAATTTGGAGAAATGCTCTGAGTTGCAGTGTGTGTGCATGTTGAGTGAGTGAAGTGATTGAATCCCTTAGATAGATATAGAAGAGTGAGGTAGCCCTGTGGGAATTTTTAAAAATGAACTGTAGCGTTTGATAAAGTTATAAGTGGAACTTCTGTTTTGAGTCAAGTGGGCTAATGGTGCAGTTATGTACTAAGACAGCTAAGAAATCTCAATGTTTTCAGATATTAGGTAGCCATTAATGTTTCCCTAGCACATTAGTTTGCTAGGGCTGCCAAAAGAAAATACATCAAACTGGGTTGCTTAAACAACAGAAATTGATTTCTCATAATTCTGGACACTGAAATACTGCAGAGTGTTTCCTAAAGCCTTTCTCTTTGTCTACCTTCTTACAATGCCCTCACATGGCCTTTCCAGTATTCAAGGGCATGTTTAGTGTCTTCCTTTTCCCCTTATAAGAACACCAATCATATTACATTAGGGCCCACTCTTATGACCTCATTTAACTGAAATTATCTCCAAACATAGCTACATTCTAAAGTACAGGGATTAGGACTTCAATATATGAATTTGTGCAGACACAATTTAGTCCACAACACCTATAAGAATATATTGGCATACAGAAATTTCATTGAGTAAAACAGAGAAATCAAGATAATGACTGTAAATTGGCATCAAAATAAAATTATGCAAATCCTTAATTTGCAAGTTGGATGAGTTGTCTTTTTTTGGATTAATTTATGATTTCATTAACTCCTTATAACCAAAAATCTGTTCATTGGATTTTCATTAAATGCAGTATAAGTGTGCAATATTTCAAAATAGTCATTTAGAAATATTAAAAGTAAATCTACCTTTTTTAATTAAGGAAGGAAGAAGATGGAGCCGTCTATAGTAGAAAGTTATATCAAGCACCCACAGAAATAAAGGGGTGAACTAGTCTGAAAATGCCACCACCACCTAGGAAAACACCAGGAAAAATTAGGTAAGATCCAGGTCACCAGTGGCATAACTTAATCTGAAGAGGGATTCTCTGAATAACAGCTTTCCAAATAAGACTTTTTTACTTCCAAAAAAGAAAAAAATAAGAACTTGGTAATAGAAGAAAGGGAAGAACATTCTTAAAATGGTAATCCATATACTACCTTAAAACTGACTAAATAAGTTACCTTTTAAACCAAAGCATCCTTTTCCTGAACATTGCAAAGAAAAATGTTTACTTTTACCTTTTTTTGATTAGGTAAATAAGATAAGCATCCCTACCTTCTCCTGCTTTACTTCATTAAAAAACCTGCAGTTTGGAGTCCACATTTTTTCAATGATGGTCATTGAATCAAAACTAGCTTGAGTCTAGTTTTCCTGGGCTTTTAAGAATATATTCATTAAATAAATGAGAGTGATATATAAAACTGCATTAGCCTCATGTTTCCATAGTACTATGTATCATGAAATTTTTAATATTAATATAAAAGAGATTAAAATATCTAAAATTAAGGTACAATTGTTACATATCCAGTGAACACATACACTGTGACAGCTCATTAGTTTGACAATATGTTAGGCTGGAGACATCTGGCATGCGTCAAAGCTGTGAGCATACGCAAGTTAATGCTGTCTTTTTGAAATACTATATTATGGAGAGTTAACTATTTATTAAATTTAGCATGTCGGTGCAACTAAACCGATTCATTGGACACCTTGACTGTAAATTATATTACCAAGGTCATGAAACTATGGACAGGCCTGGGGAATGATGGGCAGTGAGGGGAGATGGATTGGCATTCAGATGTAACCAGAGTTCCATCGTTATTTCAGTGTCTTTGAACTGAAGGATGATGAAGCTTTCTTTGACCTATTGCTTTACTAGAACTACTCTGTAAAATTTTAATTCTATAACAATTGGCACATTTATAAAAGCAACAGCTGAATCATTCCCAATAAGTTGCCTGACTTAATCTTTTGAATCTATACACCTAAACTAAAGGCTAGACTTCAAATTGGAGTGAGATCCGCTCGTTTCTTTAGAGTCTATGAAGAGGTAGCCTTTGGCACAACAATGATGCCTTTTATCATCTAGGCATCTCTGTTGGCTGGCTCATATACTAATTGACAAATTTTTATAGCCTTTCCCCACCCACCAAGGAACAAAGTAATCTTCTGTTCATCATTTTTAGCCTCCATCTGAGGTTGAAAATCTCAGAGATTCAATTTGATATCATATTTGGTGTGCGTGATGGCAGTACAATATTCTGGAGCAGTAAATGTATCTGTAACGCTTGGGAAGTTTATTTAGCTTCTTGTACAGAGGTCTTGAGGGTACCAGACTTTTTTACTTGGCTTTTGGATCCATGAAGGTGGCACTCTATTGACTGTTTCAAAGTTAGCTACCCTTTTCCTTGTTGTTGATAGAATCTCATCTCAAAAAGAAAAATGTGCTTGGATAAGCCTCTATGAATTCATTTGGCCTTCTAGAAATCTTTCTGAGGTGTCCTTTCTCCTTTATCATGTGAGCCCAACCTGGCTGAGGCTTGTGTTTTAAAGCAGTGCGAAAATGTAACAGAGGCTTGAAGATTACAGATAGTGCTGTGGACATTTTTAATGGTTGTCCTAATTACATACAACATTTCCATATTCTTGGAATAGGTCCCAATTTTGCTAAAAAGCCTATACCTGAATGACTTGGTTTTTGGAAATCAAAGTTGCACTAATGTACCTGTGATGCTATTGATGAAGAATTTATGTGAGTCAAACTAGAGATTGAAGCACATTTAAAGAAAATAATACAACTGAGTTAACTAATAAATAAATACTTTAGTAAAGAATGAAATTTATATTTTTAACTTCAGTCTCTTAAAGGATATGTAAAGAACTTAACACATAATACCTGAAAAATATTTTATATTTGGTTTCCTTTTCTCCCATAATATGTTACACTTCACATTCTCTTAAGCCTGTCCTTTATTTTTTATTAAATGTATTAGGATGACATTGGCTAATAAGATTATGTAGGTTTCAAGTGTGCATTTCTATGATAAATGATTTACATATTGCATGTATGCCCACTTTTCAACCTCCCTCAACCATAAATACTCTACTCTGGTATCCCAGCCCACTGACTATGACTCCCTCTCTCCACTGCAGTTCAGTCTGTTATTCCTTTCCCCATGTCTAACTATTATTTTGATTCATTCTCTGATTTGCATGAGTAGTAAGTGAATATGGGAGACTATCCTGTCTGGAGGTAGTAACATTTAGGATAGGTCAATACTTGCATCAATAATTGTTACCCAATATTTAGCAAGTTGAAAGAAAGGGTATTTTCTCCTCCCAATCCAGCTTTATTGATATACTAGAGGCCTGGTGCACGAATATCATCCATGGGGTTGGGGGAATTGTCCCTCAGCCCAGCCTGTACCCTCTCCAATCTGGGACCCCTTGAGGGATGTCCGACTGCCTGTTTAGCCTGGAGCGGAGACAAGCCTTCTGCTTGCTCCGTGGCAGCAGCCATTTCTGTTAGGCCATTTACCTTCTATAATTGAAACATTGCAGCCTGGAGTAGAGTCCTAGGCTGGCCAGAGCTGCAGAAACTTGGCTTCCTCCATGGCCGGGGCAACTCTAGCCTCTTCTCTCTCCAGCTCCTTGGCTGTCTTCATTTCTGTTGAGATATATCTTCTATAATTGAAACTTTGTAGCATTGAGTGGAGGCCTAAGCTGGCAATTGCAGGCAGAAAGCATGGCTTCCTCCATTGCCGGGGAAACCCAAGCCTCCCTCCTGCTTTCAGTGGCTGCAGCCATCTTGGTTGGGGTTTATTTGCCTAATTTACTCCTGATTGGCTGATGGGCGTGTCTTGATAAGAGGTATGGTCAATTTCCATATTACTCTTTTATTGGATAGGATAATTGGCATATAATATTATATAAGTTTTGGTTTTACAATACAATGTTTTGAGATTTTATATATATATACATATATATATATATATAATCTAATAAAAGAGTAATATGCAAATTGACTATACCTCTGATCAAGTCACACCCACAAGCCATGCCCACCAGCCAATCAGGAGCAAATAAACCCCAACCAAGATGGCTGTAGCCACTGAGAACAGAAGGGAGGCTTGGGTTTCCCTGGCAATAGAGGAAGCCAAGCTTTTCACCTGCCCTTGCCGGCCTAGGCCTCCACTCAATGCTACAAAGTTTCAATTATGGAAGATATATCCCAATAGAAATGAAGACAGCCAAGGAGCTGGAGAGAGCAGAGGCTAGGGTTGCCCAGGCCATGGAGGAAGCCAAGCTTCTGGAGCCCTAGCACCTAGGCCTCCACTCTAGGCTACAAAGTTTCGATTATAGAATTTAAATAAACCCAAACAGAAATGGCTGTCACCACGGAGCGAGCAGAAGGCTTGGCTCCACTCCAGGCTACAAAGTTTCAATTGTAGAACATAAATTAATCCCAGATACCAGGGCCTCTGCTTGGGTCACTGGGGGATGTGGCTGGTCTGCAAACCACCACAGGCCCCTCGCCCAGGCTCCCCACTCCTCAAGGGAACCCCCACACTGATCCGGGACACTCCTCAGGGAAAACCAGCTGGCTCTGACCCATGAACCAGGCCACTATCCTATCTAATAAAAGAATAATTTGCAGATTGATCACCACTCCAAAACCCAAGAGGGTTGCCCCGATGTGGTCAAAGATCCTGCCCCCATGTGGACACAAGATGGCCACCACAAGATAGCCAACCGGGGAGAGCCATTGGGAGGTTCCAGGCCTGCAAGGAAGGGTAGTTCGGGGCGATCAAGCCTGAAGGGGAGGGCAGTTAGGGGTGACCAGACCATCAGAGGAGGGAAGTTGGTGGCAAACCGGCTGGCAGGGGAACAGTTAGACATCAATTAGGGAGGCAGGGTTATGGTTAGGGGGTGATCAGTCTGGCAGGCAGAAGCAATTAAAGGCAATCAGGGGAGCAGGCAGGCGAGCAGTTTGGAGCCAGCAGTCCTGGATTGTGAGAAGGATGTCTGCCCGTTTAGATTGGAGAGGATGCAGGCTGGGCTGAGGGACATCCCCTACCTCCCGGGCACAAATTTTGAGCATGGGCCTCTAGTATATATATAAATTGCAAGATGGTTGATGATAGTATTTTCTTAATCTACTTTTTGTTAGTAGACACATTGAATATAAGAATTTTAAAATCATAAAGAGCTATATTATAAGAGAATATACAGTATATTTAGGTTTTTTAACCTTGGAATGATAGAAATAATCATCACTTAAAAAGAAGCTTATTTATCCAAAGATTTGAGGTTTTTAGAAAATAAGAAATAATATGTGAAAGGACAATAAGAGATATATAAAGGGAAATTAACAGCAATGAAAGATGGTCTAGTGTTTTAAATATGAAACCAAAAGGAGGCAGATATTTAGTTGTAATTTGTGAGCTTGATATTACCACTGTGTTTAGGGAAGATCCTGGAGAATAAACTTAAATAACTCAGTCAGGTGGTTACAAAAGCCTCTGGAAAATTTTTTTTAAAAATTAATAATGAAAAGCTATTGGAAACCTCCACAATACGTTTGCATCAATGCAAAAAATTTACACAAAGAACACTTTTCAGGTTCTATTCAGTGTGTTACAAGGTGACAAGTTTGCCTGTGAAGATGAGGGGAAGTAAGGGGGCACAATAAGGAAAGAGCATGCCTGGGGAATGCATTGTCACCAACAGAGAGGCTCTCCCGCTCTCAGGGCTGCAGCAGTCTGGCTTGTATAGCGCAGCGTTTCTTTGTCCTCCTGGTCTTCAGGCGGGTACTGGCCTGTGCAGGCGCAGGGGAACTATACGCAGTCTACATGTTTCTTTGTGTGTTGCATGTCTTAGTATCTTAAGTCTCCACCTAAGAGTGTGATATTTACGATTATAATGAAGGCCAGGTCACCAGGCTATTATAATGAGCCTTGTTCTGAGGCTCAGCCAAGCGTGTGTATGGTCATGAGGGTCTCTTCCAAAATAAAGCAGCTCCCTGGGCTGCTTGTGCCCTTCTGTCTGGCACTGAGTGACTTGCAGGGTTTGAGGAGTAACCAAAGAAATTCCAGTCTTAACTAGGAAAGGCTTGGCCTGTCTCAGTATGGATGAATGTTTAAAGGGTAGTACAAAGAAAAAATGTGCAAAAAAAGAAGTCAAGGTTAAATCCAGCTTTGAAACATGCATTATATTTGCAATAAATAATCATATAATTAATTGTCCAAACTGGTGTACTTGTGAGATTAAAAGAGCGCTATTAATACTAATGTAAAGTATACTTACTTAAAGTATAAAGTATACTTTTATAAAGTATACTTTAAAGTATAAAGTATAAAGTATAAAATAAGACGGAAATTGGACATGTGGCCCCTGTAACAACAGAGGCTGCCTCTTAGATTAAGTTTTCCTTCTTGGCAGGTATTATTGTGCACAATTTGGGTAACTAACACATAACTAACTGACAAATAACTAACAGACATTATAGCTCTTACTACCTCCCCTGTGCTGAAAGAAGAAGGATGTTAGGAAGATGAATTTATGAAACAATAAGCATAGAGAAAGGAATTGTGGCTGCATGTCCAATTTTTATATTAAGGATAGGTCTATTTGACAGACCCAATGGAAAGGAACCTACCATATAAAAGTAAAGGTGAAATATTGTTGATAGCAGTTTTATAAAAACAAACAAAAAACAAACATGGCTTGCCTTCCCCCATTGCTAGTGGGAGTGGGATTCTTAGGGTTCTGCAGGAATAAGTATTTCCAGAGGCCCCCAGAGGAGGATGAGATATGGTGGAAAGCTTTATTTCCATGGAATTACACCTCTGGGTTTCCAAAGTCCCACTTTCCTTATTCTAGTCATAGAAGTATAGTAGGGGTTTCAGGAAAGCTAGAAGCAAAACCATTGTCCAGAGTTTCCTTTCCATATTGGAGCCAGGTCCAGTACCACATCAGGCTGCTTGCCGTCCATTAGTCTATTGTGTGTGTGGAGGCAGGGGAGGGCGAGGGGGGGGGGTGGAGGGGTCCACAGGAGGGCGTGGGCCACACGGGAGAATGCCAGGAATCCAAGCATAAGCCATCATCCAAGCACGCCAAGAGGAAGCAAGAGAGTGAATTACTTTGTTCATGGGATTATACAGCATACCCCAAATTTGCATACATTAACAATGGCCGTGCCCATTCTGGCCAATGACCTCTATTTCCAGGTATGACTGACAGAAAGTACCTTCCCTAGTCATCCCAACTTTTCTGGGCATGTGTCTATCTTCCCTTTGTCCAGTCCAGTCCCCTCACTGTTTTTCATGTAACATGCCTATAGTGCCTGGCCTTCCCTTTGCTCCTTTCCTGCTATTAATAATTAGCTAATTGCAATGGTATCAATAGAATGTAAACCAGTAGGACATAAACCTTGAAGATTCAAAAGCTATTAGACATAGCCAGCTGAGGTCAGAACACTGCTGGGAGACTAAGTGGCTGAAACTGTTAGTAATGGGAAGCCATGAAAACTTCCAGGTGATTTTCTTACTATGGAAATTGTCCATAGCACTCTGAGTAGAATAGGATTTATTGAGAACCAATCAGCCATGATGTCTGAATACAGAGATTCTGACATTTTACATGTAGTTTCAATGTCATTATAGCCTCTAAGAGAAAAATTAAAATGCTACCATGGTGAACACAAACATTAATTCAAAGATGTCTTCCAATTTCAAAAAGCCAATTATGGGGAGAAAGTGACTTACTTAAAGGAAATAAATAAGTTTAGAAAATAAAAACAAAACCATATAAAAGATGCGATTATTTCCACATATCTTAAAAGAAAATACTCATTAAAATAGATCAGCTATGCTATTTCTCATACTTAAAGTGATCAGCTATATTTCAGGCGGTGGTCAATTACCATATTCCTAGCAATTTTATTATTACTTCTAGGGTTTTCACTAGTTTCTATCTTCTTGGAATTTATGGCTATAGGGGGTAAGAATACCCAATTTGTAGAAGCCACTTTGCATATAAGGCAGGCAAGACTGTCATTAATTGAGTTCATTGAAATAAGTGTTGTTAAAAATTTTGCAAAAATTTTAGGATGTTAGGAAGTCAGAAAGTTTCTAGTAATACCAATAACATAATCATTGTCTATGATACCAGGGTGAGTACTAAAATATATAGTTAGGTAATAAGCCAGATATCCAATAAACAGAACATATGTAAGCCCCAGAAAAATTGAAAACAATATGGGTATTGCTGTAGATTTATTATCCACATTATCCAATTCTAATCACCTGTGGAAAAAAATTATATCCTCTTCAATTGCCGTGTGACTTACTAGTACTGTGTCTCTATTCTCTGCAAAATAAAGCTAATACTAGTACAAGTAACCTTTAAATAATTGATAGATATGGGTAGATTAATTGCAATTCAAAGAAAATAAGGTAAATATATCTTCTTTTTAAATCCCACATTGACATGGTATTACAAAATAAAAATATAATAATGCATAGAGGCTTATGAATGAGAATAGTGAGCCTAAAAATTACCAACTCTATTAGCCTTTTTTAGTGACATAACTTAGAAATACCCATAAATGTGGAATCTTAGCCAATATTATCTACTCTCTTGAATTAAAAATTGGTTCTACTCCATATTGTTGAGGGAATATCATCAGTGCAAATTGTGTCACATTGCAAGTAAGCACAGAGCATGAAGAGTTTCATAAGAAACCTTATTGAATTACATGAACACTTTCAAAAGTGGAGGTGTCATTTGCTAATTGAGAGGGCTTTTTAATAATCTTATTGATTTCAAAGAGGAAAGGGGAGAGAGAGAGAGAGAGAGAGAGAGAGAGAGAGAGAGAGAGAGAGAGAGAGAGAGAGAGAGAGAAGGAAGGAAGGAAGGAAGGAAGGAAGGAAGGAAGGAAGGAAGGAAGGAAGGAAGGAAGGAAGGAAGGGAGATCAGTGATGAGAGAATCATTGATCAACTGCCTCCTGCACACCCCCCACTGGGAATCTAGCCTGAAACTTGGGCATGTGCCTTTGGCCAGAATCAAACCTGGGACCCTTCAGTTTACAGACCAACACTATATCCACTGAGCCAAACCAGCTAGGGCTAATTGAGAGTTTTAGCCAGAAATCACAGGAAATTTATAAAATAATCAATATGTTTAAGGCATTTAAGCAAAAAATTGCTATTCTAACTTATAGTAGCCCATCTTCCTCAATAGGAAAATAAGCTGGATTAATAATATACAATGTACTAAATTTAGCTCATTTTCAGTAACAATCAGCCATGAAGAGAAAGGCTTCAGCTAATGTAGAAATTAGTGAAAGAAACTTTTGCTTGGCCTCATTAACAAATGTTGATACTTTTAACCTTCATGCAATAATTACTACTAATATTATGTATGATTATTGTAATTAAGTGCATGAGAAAGAGGACAGATACCTGTAGTGTATGTCCACTGAGGGCTTTGCTATGTGAAAATAAAGTATAGGTGGTAAATGACTAATTACTTGTTTCAGGAGAGTACCATAAACCTAGAACTTGATTGATGGTGGTGGCAGTAGTGCCAGCAAACTTCAGAATTGATTTTATTACTATCTTCATTAATGGCTTAATCTGAGTGAACTTTTAGAAGGATCAATCTGTTATAACTATTGTCTATTGGAGATATCTATATGAAATTATTAAAGAAGGTTATGGTCTGGCCAGGAGGCTGTGATCACATGAGAATATTTGCATCCTATCATACAAGCAATTTATATTTCATCCACAATAGAAAAACCTAGATAGTTTCGGTAGAGGACAGACAGATAAATGATAGGTGATAGATACATGATAGATGATAGATAGGTAGATAGATAGATAGATAGATAGATAGATAGATAGATAGATAGATAGATAGATAGATGGCAAAATATGCTGATCGGAGTTCAAAATTTAATGAGAACATAAGGATTCACACATTGAGTAATTAAAAATCAGAGGAAGGAAATCATGGATCTTTTGGAATTCAGCAGGCTTGAAATTGTGTCAGGTGGCTGAGTTAGGTGTCCTGTAATATTTCTATAGTAAAGGACAACTGCCCCTGATGACTATAAAAGTTTTTATGAATCTAGGAGCAAAATGCTATCCTCTTTTGGTGAATTGATGATAAAGTATCTAGCCCAAGATGGGTCAAGCATAGGAGTGAGATACAGAATATAATTTCAAATTCACAACAAATGCAGGTGTAAAAGGTAAGGGGCATGCTAAGACAAGAATGTGGGCAAGGGAACATTCACAGAGCAGCTTCAGTTGCATGAGCCAGTGTTCCCAGATTCCTTAGGACAATCTTCACTCACTAATGGGAATTAACTCTGGCCTTGTTTTCTTGTTTATTTGTTTGTTTGTTTTTTAAATAGTAGAGCCCACAAATGTGCCTCCGTCTGGGCTAGTAACAGCTGATAATTAATCTCTAGTTCCTCACAAGGGAAAAGTCATGTGGTCCAGGGACACATTTTTTGATCCAAAGTATTTTAATATTCGGGGATAAACGTAGAAAACAAAATTCTTCAAATATTTGTATTAACAGCTTGTGAGGCTGGGTCAGTGGTGCAGACAATCTAAAATGGGATACTACTTTATGCAACTGCTTTTCAGCAAAGTAGGAGGAATTGTGGCAAGAAAATCTGGGGCTCTAGTAACATATTTATGCTATCTTTCTACGAAGAAATTGTACCAGCATGTTATTCTTATACTAGAGGTCCGGTGCATGAAATTCATGCATGGGGGGCCAGGCAGTGTCCCTCAGCCCAGCCTGCACCTTCTCCAATCTGGGACCCCTTGAGGGGTGTCTAACTGCCCGGACATCTTTCTCAAAATCCAGGACTACTGGCTCCAAACTGCTCGCCTGCCTGCCTCCCTGATTGCACCTAACCACTTCTGCCTGACAGCCTGTTTGCCTCCAGATTCCCTCCTCTGCTGGCCTGGTCACCCCTAACTGCCCTTCCCTGCAGGTCTGATTGCCCACAACTACTGCCCTTGCAGGCCTGGAACCTCCCAACTGTCTTCCCCTGCTGGCCATCTTACAGTGGCCATCTTATGTCCATATGGGGACAGGATCTTTGACCACATGGGGGTAGCCCTCTTGTGTGTTGGAGTGATGGTCAATCTGCATATTACTCTTTTATTAGATAGGATAGAGGCCTAGTGCATGGGAGGGGGCCATTTGGTTTGCCCTGAAAACCCCCAGGGTGGGGGTTTCCTTGGGGAGTGGGGTGGCCTGGGTGATGGGCCTATTGTGGTTTGTAGACCCGCCATGCCCCCATAGCGACTCAAACAGAGGCTCTGAGATCTCGATTAATTTATGTTCTACAATTGAAACTTTGTAGCCTGGAACAGAGCCAAGCCTTTTGCTCTCTCCATGGCAACAGTCATTTCTCTTTGGGTTTATTTAAATTCTATAATTGAAACTTTGTAGCCTAGAGTGGAAGCCTAGGCACTAGGGCTGCAGAAGCTTGGCTTCCTTCATGGCACAGGCAACCCTAGTCTCTGCTTTCTCCAGCTCCGTGGCTGCCACCATTTCTGTTGAGATTATGTATCTTCTATAATTGAAACTTTGTAGCATTGAGTGGAGGCCTAGGCTGGCAAGGGCAGGCGGAAAGCTTGGCTTCCTCCATTGCCAGGGAAACCCAAGCTTCCCTCCTGCTCTCAGTGGCTGCAGTCATCTTGGTTGGGGTTTATTTACTCGTGATTGGCTGGTGGGCATGGCTTGTGGGCAAGGCTTGTGGGTGTATTGGAGGTATGATCAATTTGCATATTACTCTTTTATTAGATAGAATTAACAGAAGTTTCTCCAGAATGAATGAATGCTATTTACCAAAAGAGAATACCATTTTGCTCCTAGATTCATAGAAACTTTTATAGTCATCAGGGGCAGTTGTCCTTATTACAGAAATATTATAGGACACTTAACTCAGGCACCTGACACAATTACTTTTCTCACCAAATAGTACTCTATTAAGGTCACTGTATAGATTCTAGCTTCTGGACATTCCTATATATTATACACTGAGTGGCCAGATTATTTTGACAACCTCATCAGTACTTTGTTGGGCTACCTTTTGCCTCCAGTATTGCAGTGATTCTTCTTGGCATTGACTCCACAAGATGTTGAAAGGTGATGGGAGGAATCTGACACCATGCCTGATGAGATTTGATGGTTGTAGAACCAGCTGCCTGATGGCTCTTTTAACTTCGTCCCACAAATGCTCAATTGGATTGAGATCTGGTGATTGTGGGGGCCACCTAAACAAGGTGAAGTCTCCCTCATGTTCTTGAAACCACTCCTGCACAATACGAGCACTGTGGCATGGCACATTGTCTTGTTGGAAGAAGCCATCTCCATTGGGATATACCATCAACATGATAAAATGAACTTGAGCAATGATACTTAGGTATGTTGTGCTATTCAGACGTTGTTCCATACAAATTAAAGGGCTCAAATAATGCCAGGAAAACATGCCCCAAACCATAACACTGCCCCCACCAGCTTGAAGGGTTGTACTCATGCATGTTGGGTGCATGCTTTCATGCTGTTTCCACAAAATTCTCACTCTGCCATCTGCCATCTGCAACTGTAAACGTGATACATCAGACCACATGACTTTTTTCCAATGTTCGACTGTCCAATCCCTGTTTTCCTGTGTGATTGGAGATGTTTTATCTTGCTTACTGCAGACAGCAAAGGTATTCGAATAGGCCTTAGGCTTTCATATCCCATATGATGCAGTGCACTGCTAATTTGCCTACAAATGTCAGGTGGTCATAATAATCTGGTCACTCAGTGTATACACTATTATATTATATATTATACATTCACATATATGTATATATAAAATATATTGCATGTATATATAAAACATATGTATATATGTATTATGCATTACAGTAAACTAAAACAGTTGGAAAGTTAGAAAATTCAAAATTATCTTACATGAAAAGAAACATATTTTTAGTTATACCATTTTGTTTTTTATGCCAATATGAGACCTAGGCCATGCTATTTATTTTCTGAGTCATTTGCAACACCCCCTTCCCACCTGCCTACTACCAACCCTCCCCTTTGTTCTTTATATATTCACAAGTCACAAGAGTCTTATCAAGGAATGTGTCCCAAAGTCAGTTGACTCGGTTTCTAATACATATGAGAATATGCTTGCAATGTCCTAGTGGGTATAACATGATATAAAAGGTGACTTAACTTTCCTGGTGATGGTGTATACATTAGAATACAAGTTTTAAGGAATCTACATGTCTCAAATCCAGATGGCAAAGACAGTTTTCTCTCAGTGAAAGCCATAAAGGAAGTGCTCTTTTGCAGTCCTAAAATCTCCTTCCAGTGACTATAGCATTCCTTGAGCAGCTGTTGAATCCACTGAATTGATGATTATTTTCTCAGCAAATGCATGTACTGTTTACTCAAGATTGATCTATCTATCTATCTATCTATCTATCTATCTATCTATCTATTTATCTATCTATCTATCTATCTATCTATCTATCTATCTATCAGTCTATCTAGATAATATTGGCTGAATCAAAGGCCTAATACATATTTAAAAGCTATAGCAAAAATATTTTATACACAACCCGGTAAAACTTGGATATACCCTTTTGGAAGAATAATATAAATTAATATAAACCAATGATTCATAGGCTATACAAATGATGCTAACTTCCTTCCTTCCTTCCTTCCTTCCTTCCTTCCTTCCTTCCTTCCTTCCTTCCTTCCTTCCATCTACTTATCTCCCACCTGTGTTTTCTATCCTCTTTTCTTTTCTGATCACTAAATTTTATTTTGTTCTATTTGTTATTAGAGTGTAAATAATGAGCATTAATTCTGGGGTCACTACCTTAGCGAGTCTTCTATCTGCCTGTTCATAAAGAAGATCTTGGTATCCTTAACTGTCATGTCATTACCAGCACCCACAGGTAGGATGGTGCTAGTGACCTGAAACTGAACCTCTGAGATTCTGAAAAAGGCTGAAATTTCCCTTGTTCTTTTGATATGTATGTGTCTCTAAACTATTTAAGGAGAGACTTGTACCTTTGTTTTCCAAATAAAGCAAATTAAAATCTAATGGGATTTCACCATGGGAGAGCAGAAGAACATTCATTAAAGGACTTTAATTTTGACACCAGGAAAATTCATTAAAATATAAAAGGAATCAGCCCTTCAGTATGTTACTAAGAAATTCCTTGAATATACTACTCAATTGTTTGCTGCAGGAAATTTTTCTCTTGAATGTCCCTAATGTGATACAGTAATGCAGGTCCTGTGTCCTATGAGTACTCAGTCAATTGAACTTTCTTGAATTCAGGGAAAAGATTAAAAGCAATGAGAGATATTCTAACTTATAAAAATATTTTAGTCATTCCATTTCATCAGAATTAAAAGTGGCATAGTTTAATTAGTTTTTTGTCTTTAACATTTTAAATTTTGTTTTTTTCTCCCCCATTGCTATGAAGTTATACTTTTATACTTAGCATAGGGTATTGAATCCAGAGTGGTATTTTATAAAACTAGGAGGAAAAAAAATGACTTTAATAAAACTTGCTAGAATTTGGAATTTATAGCCCTTTAAAAATTGAGGAATTTAATGGTGAGTAAAACAGACACTGCTGTTGAAAAGTATAATCTAATAGAAGAGCCAGTTATTAAAAATAATGTGTTATGAGGGGAAAATACAGCATGCTATAAATTAGTTAACTTAAATTAGATAAATGTCCTCAGTATTTTCTTGAAAGTAAAAACTTTGATCTTTCCATTAATATCTAAATGATGAGTGGTTAACTGACAGACAGAATGGTGTGGGCAGATGTAACAGTATGTGTGATGGCCTAGGGCAGGGAGCAGCATTGCTCATTGAAGGAAATGAAGGAAAATCAGAGTGAAAAGGAACAATAAAAGAATGTTAAAAGATAAAGCTGGAGAAGTTGAGACCAGATAATTGTGGGGCCTGTGCATGTTAGAAATAGGGAAACTAGTAAAAGATCATCAATAAGAAATACATTCAGATTTGCATTTTTAAATTATTGATTTTTCTATACTGCAGAAAAAGGATTGCCAGGACAAAAGGAAATGGGACCACTTAGGAGGTTGTTGCACTAATTCAGGGAATAGATGATGAAAGCTTTGATTAAGATCCTGGCAGAGAAGATGCTGAGAGATGCAGAGTCTGAGAGCTATTTAGGAGACAAAAATCAATAGAGCATCAGACTTACTGATAGAAGGGACAAGAGAGGCGAGTGACTTAAGGTTCTCCAGTTTTCCAACTTGTGCAATTAGATGGATACTGTGATGGTGCATTCAGATGGGAACCAGTAGAG
This sequence comes from Antrozous pallidus, assembly GCA_027563665.1. NCBI lineage: Eukaryota > Metazoa > Chordata > Mammalia > Chiroptera > Vespertilionidae > Antrozous > Antrozous pallidus. Next base: position 50,953,261 of record CM050519.1, read on the forward strand.
GAAGACACTATAAATTCACTGTTGAGCATGGATGTATATAAACAGGCAGTTGGGGTATTTAGGGCTAGAATTCATATTTACATATTTAGTGTCAAGGTTTATCTAACAACTAGAGACACATCTGCTTGGTAAAAAAAAAATCCAGAAAAGTGTGATATCAAATACACCACAACAATATGCCATTATTTTATTACTATTGTCAATATTATTTTATTTAAAGGTAGTGACTTAATTTTGACATATAAGTAGTATAAATTCATCTGAAATATCAGACAATATGAAAATTGTAAAATATTCACTGGACTTTGTGATTGGTGATTCTGAAAGAAAGCTCTCTGAGTAGAAAGGTCAGTAGACAGGATGGAGTGAAGATTGAAAGAGCAATGAAGAAACCTCTTAAAGAAGTTGGGCTGTGAAGACAAAAATATATAGTGGTAGCTGGGTAGGAACTTGACTTTGAATGACAATTTTATTTCTATCATTTAAAGTTAGATTCTAATCAGTTTCTATGCCAATGGAAAAGATAAAGCAAAAAAGTAGAATGAAATATGTAGAAAAGAGGATGGTGATTAATCTTGTAATTAATGAGGCCAAGAGAAGGTAGGAAAAGGAGCAGCCGAAATGCAGAACCTCTTTGTTCTTGAAATGAAGTAAAAACAGGCAGGTGCATATCCTGTAACAGGCTGGGCAAAAGTAGGTTTACAGTCCCTATAAAAAAACAACATGATAAATAACAATACAAGAATAAACTCTCTGTTCTATGTACTCACAGCTGTAAACCTACTTTTGACCCACCCTGTGTGTGTCTAGATATATATGTGTATTTACAACACTCAAAGTCTTTTCTAAATGTTTACATATAACTCAGTTATTTCACAGCCATGTGAACACTAGAAACTACTAATATTTTCATTATGTAAATGGAAGACTAAGTAAATTGCCAAAATCCAGTTTTGTACCTCGTAGATCCAAGAATCAAACTTAGAAAGCTTAACCCCATGATCTAAGTATTTAATCACTACTTTATAATATCTCCCCATGTAGTCTTAAAATGTTCTGGTTTATTTTTGAGAACACTGAAAGAAACCTGTCTCATAATTTTTGCTCTTTTTCAATAAAAACTAATTTAATCTTCATAACGAAACATATATGATTGTTTCAAAATTTTATATAAAGAAGCAAAACGTTTAGAAGAGATGAGAAATGACCTAAATTTTATATATAGTAAATAGTAAAAACCAAATTTGAACCCAAATCTGTCTCGGTTTAAAGGAATTGACCTTTTCCTTTGCCAAGATGAATGATTTCCAAATTCTCATTTGAAAGTTGCTATCCTGCTGATCACAGTTACTTCAAGACTGATCCCTTAACACCTCTTTAGAAGAAAGCTTTCCTTTTTCTTTTTTTCTTCTCCTTTTACCTCTAGATCCTACTACAGTAATTCAAATTTGTTGCCCTCTTCTGTGCTCCAGTAGTACCACATAGGGACTTCAATCACAGCTCACCTGTTTATACTATAATCATCTCTTTAATTATGGAACAGGATAACTGTTAACACATTCTTTTTTAAATGAGAAAGGCTGCTAGCTGATAAAGAGTAGCCTTGCTGAAAGCAACCTGGAACAAATCTTGTAGATTAGCAAACATTACTTATTTTGGTGTCTCAACTTTATGAGGGTATTGGATAAATAGTGTCTAGACTGTTGCTTAAAAAAACAAACAAACAAACAAACAAACAAGAAGTGCTGCCTTGAGTTGCTGCCCTGAGATCCAATGATAGAATAACATTTTGTGCAGAAAAAGGGAGGGTAGGATACCCTGAGAGGGTGGAAAGCGCTTGCTAATGCTTGTGTGGAACTTAGCCTGCATCTATAGCTGGAACACGTTTGAGGCTCAGTCATTAGTCAGGTAAGATCTGAACTTGAGGGAAGTACGAAAAAATACCTACATTAGCCCTTTCTTGTAGACAATTATTGTGGTTCTGGGCAGTTCTGGACCAGCTGTGTACTGCAGCAGGAGAGGACAGGTTCCACCTGCAATTTGACAGTAAGAAACCATGACAGACCTCTGGTTCTCTCAGTCTGGCATTGAGAACCATATCTCCACACCTCATTTACCAACTGATTCAGTTTTTGGACTCGATGAAACAGGATATCTTAAGAGCTAAAAATAAGGATTATTACCAATTTGTTTCTACATTATCAAGCAGATCAAAGAGATGTCCTTTGCTAACACCTACTCCAGTATGAGAAGACCCTGCTGATTTATTTTTGTCACCAGTGTATTACAAATGTCCTCTCAATGAGGAACTGAATAATTGTATATTTAATAAGACAAATAGGAAGAAGCATAGCATGTGTATTTTTCCCTCTGATGGTAGGTTTAGATGGCTATAGCTCTAAATGATTGTCTAAAAAATAGCTAATGATTTATGGTTCTTGTAGCATTGTGCTAAGAATGTTATAGATATTATTTCATTTAACACTTAAACAACTTTAAGCTAGGTATTGTTATTTTGTTCAAAACAGATAATGGTCAGCATTATATAATTAATAATGGACAACAATCAGTATTGAATCTGGATTAAAATATAAGTAGTTCAATTGCAGAGACTATACTCTTAATTCTAGACATTATGTTTTATCTTATCAAAAGCAATAGGTGGAAATTAAATGGATTATGTACGAAGTAACATTTCCTTCACTATAATTCTTTAAGTGTAGAAGACTTGTATTTCCTCATAGGTAAACTATATTTTATACACAGATTAAAGATTACTTAGGTAATTAATACCAAAATTTCAATACTGATTCAGAACAGTGATTTTTAAAATTATATATAGTAAATAACCAATTTTTAACTTTACATCAGTAATTTTGAAGGAGACACTATGGTTATAAACTGTGTAATCTGAAATTTCATCTAAACAAATAGTGAATAAATATTATTGATTTTCTTTTCTTGAAGGAGTATATCATTATTTAACTTTTTCCATAGGCTATCATTTCCTAAGCCATGAACAAAAATGAAGAATTTCACAAATAAAACTGTACAAAAGCATAGAATTTTACCTTGAGTTGAACCAGAATAAAACATACTTTGTATAGAGTCTAAATATATTTTATACCCACCCCCACACCACCCTTGCACTTCTTGTCTCTCCCTTCCTCTCATATATCTGATCCATAGTTCCTACAAGTAGATGTACCTTACAGAAGTCAACCAATCGCTATTGTAATATCTTTTCACATTTTCAGGAAGAAAGGTATCACACTGTGTTTTGGAATACACATCACCACGAAAATTACTGATAACTAAACATTATACTCTGAATAAGGATGCAAAATTAGTTGGAGATGAAAAAGTTGTTCTTTCAAAAGTACATGGCTTTTCCTCCACAGTCTTTTCCCTTTTTCTCTCTGTCCAAGCCTTCAGGCCTTCCTGAATCTCCTTTTTCCAGCACTGAATCCTGAGTGCGCTTGCAGACACTGTCCTTGGCACTTATTCTCTTGAGGGGCTCAGGTTTAGTTGAGGAGACAGTTATGTCAGCAGAAAAATTGCAAAGACGGTAAAAATGTTCTACATAAAGGCAATATTGCACAGTGGATTTTATTGTATCCCCTAGCATTTAGAATAAAGGGGTGGATGCTAAGTCAGCATTTTTTGACAACTGGCACAAAATGAAAGGGTGTGATTTTCACTAAAAACTACCCATTAAAATTGTTGTATTTTGAATTCTAGAATCAAAGAGCTAAATTTTATCACCTTCTGAATTGGAATCAGATTATTTGTTAGGCAAATCCAAGGACAAAGTTAAAAATTTTTTCTCATTAAAATATATGTCATACTTTCTCATTTCAATGATTACTCTTTAATGGAGAAAATTGGATGATGTTAAATAAATTACATGGATACATAGCAATTTACATCTATGGTAACATTCTTCCTAAAATATTTGCAATTGAGGTAATTTGATATTTTCACTAAAGTTTCGTTATTTCAAAGCATATGACTTCAAAAGGTTTGTAACAAATGAGTAAAAAGTTATTCTAATTAGGGTCAATCTAATGGACAGTTCTGTATATTTCCCATTAAACTAGACCAATAGTAGAGTGTTTTAATTTTTAAATTCCTATTGACATGATGCCATATGTATTTTTACCACCAACTGGGTGGTTTGCGCAGCAGAAATTCATTGTCTCGCAGTTCTCCAAGCCTGAAATCAAGGTGTTGACAGGATCTGTGAGGGAAGGATCTGTTCTTGGCCTCTCTCCTTGGCTTTGAGATGGCTGTCTTCATGCTCACATGGTGCTCTTTTGTATGTGCCTGTGTGTGAACTTCCCCTTTTTATAAGCAAGTCATATTGGGTTAGAGCTCATCCTATTGACCTGTTAACTGCTTACATCTGCAGCAATCCTATTTCAAAATAAGGTCATTTTTTAAAGCAGTATGACTTAAAACTTCAAGACATTCATTTCTCAGGGGAAGCGTTATTCAATGCATCACACCACCAAATTTGTATTTTAGTCCTTCTTTTTAAAAATTTGGGAATATATTTAATATATTAATATGTATATTTAACATGATGATTTTTGGATCTTTGGTTTCCCCTTAACATATGGCCAATATATAAGCATTTTTACAGACAGAATTTGCTCTTTGCCATCTGCAAAAAATTATAAGGTATATTATTTTTTCACTCCCCCTTATACCTACCTAAACACTAATAGTTTGGACCTGGTGATTTCATATGTGATATAATACCCACATGTTTTGTGTCTGAGCATTGGGGAAAGGGAATGGAGTTATTGGGAGTTATTGTGGGTGTACTAATGGAACAAATTTCCTTTCAATTAGTCCTGGTCTCTAAAGACTACTTCCATGTGTCATCATCACCCTCAAAGATTTATATATGACATATTTTGCTTTTTCCTACCCCACCCAACCCTTGAACTCAGATATTGCAGGCTATAAAATGTGAAGTAGAAAACAAGTAATCATTTTCAGTATGGATTAAACCTCTTTCATGCAATTCTAGTTATTTTGGCATTTTTACAATATTGAATTTGTCATCTAAGTAGTAAAACTCTGATCTTGGGCAGTGAATCAGTATAGAAATCAAAAGTATGAAAAGGCCTGTGAAAGAAGTCAGAGGCTACAAGGGCCTTGTAGTATGAAACAGGTTGTAGTTCTTCCTCCTTTTGGCCTGACTTGCTGAGTAAGCTAAGTTTTGTCAGTATGACTGATACTATAATCACCACTCTTCTTCCTTTTTGTTTATGACTCTTCCTAAAATTTTTGTATAATTGTATTCAGTATTCTTAAAATATTCTTTTATTTTCTTCCTTTGTTTTTCAATTGAATATCTTCCTTGATCCCTTTTTTAAATAACATGGCTCTTTTAGATATTTAAAACCTTTCGGAAAATAATCATTATTACAATTCAATTAAGCTAAAATTAGGACAAAGTATAAAAATTAAAACATTTTTCAAGGTTCTTCAGTATAGTGTGTAGGCTTCATCCTGACATTAATTCGGTGTCTGTAAACACACGGGCTTTATGTCTGGAATCCAAGCGCTAAAATTATGCGCGACATCAAAATAGAGTGATATGGGCACATGTCCTCAAGTTATAGAGCCTGTCAGAGATGAGATTGACATATTACACATTCACTATTTATTTTACTATGGGCAAATTACTTAGACTTCCTAGATATCAGTTTTTTATATGCAACATGAGGATAATAATAACTACCTCATAAGTTTGCTCAGGGCTTAGTAGAGATGACAAATGTAAAAAACCTTGAATATTGTTTGTTTCTGTAAGTGATTAATAAGTTCATCGCCATTATTGTATCCACAAAACCTTCAAAAATTGTTCTTTTCATCTTCCCTATACAAACTGCCTAAGAACTAATCTTTAATAATGATGCTTTTTATACCACCTCCAGACGTATTAATTAGTTTGGCAAATCTTATTTCCACTCTCAAGACTAGATCTTAGCTCTCTTTCTTTGAAACCTTGTGACTTGGAGTAAGTACTTATCTCTGGAGGCTCAGTTTACCATCTATAAAACAGGAATTATAATAATGCTTATCAGGGCTACCATGGCTAGTTTTGAAAGTACATTTAAGTCATAAAGCAGGAGATAAGTCCTGGCAAGATGGCTCAGTTGGTTGGAACATTGTCCCATACACTAAAAGGTTTCAGGATACTCATTAGGGCACATACCTAAGTTTCTGATGGATCCCTGGAGTGCATGCTGGAGGCAACCAATTGCTGTTTCCTTCTCTCTCTCTCTCTCTCTCTCTCTCTCTCTCTCTCTAATAAAAACATATTCTTGGGTGAGAATTAAAATAAATAAATAAAGCATGATAAAAATGTTTCAGCCACTAATTGTCAGTTTTGTATCATTATTGCCACTATATCATTTTATCAAAATAGAGTTCAGGACAAATGCAGCCATACATACCCAGAAATACTGAGAAAATGTAATTACCTACTTAGCTAGCATGCATAAATTAATAAGTCAGTGGAATCTATCCAACAATCACTGAGGTGTTTGTTAGGTGTTATTCTAGTAGCCTTGACTCAATTTAGCATTGTAACTCAAGCTGTGTGTAGTTATCTATATAACTATGAACACTTCAAGGTTAATTTATCCAAAGTAAAGTTTACTCTATTCTATTATTCTTAAAATACACACACACACACACACACACACACACACACACACACACACACATATATATATATATATATACACACATATATATATGATTACCAAACAAAAAACACAAATTTGAGCCTTGTTTCATTTTTTCCTATCAGGATTGGAATGTTGAGTCACTGATATAAACATTAATCTAACATATATGAATATGAAGCTATTAATTTAAAAATGAAATGTTATTTAAAAAATATCCAGCAGCATATCAAATCACTTTTTATTATAGGCTGAGACTTTTGGGAATATACCCTCTTTGCTAAAAAGTAGGAAACCAAACTTGCTTTAATGAGTATAAATGCTATCAAATGTCATATATTTACAAACTATAGTTTGTAAAGCTTTTCAACAGTTCCAAAATAACATTTTCTAAGGCACATACATACTCAGTAACCCATGAAGATTACTTGTGATTGATGCAGAGAAATTAGATGCAGAAATATCTGCTAAGATAGATACAGAGGCAGAGAAGCATAGAACAGACTGTCAAATTACAGCGGGAAGGAGTGTTGTGTGTGTGTGGGGGGAGAGATTAATGGAAGGACTTGTATGCATGCATATAAGCATAACCAATGGACACAAGACTTGGGGGAGGTGAGAGCATGTCCTTGGGAGTAAAGGGGAGGGTCAGGGGAAGGTCAATGGGGGAGAGGAAAGGAGACATATGTAGTACTATTTGCAATACTGTAAACAATAAAAGAAAAGCAAAAAAAAATATCTGGTAAACAATTGTGAAAAATGATTATATGTTTATAGTGATTTTATTAAATGGGTAATGCTTTTTATTGAGAAAGAATATAGTTTTTTGTTTTAATAAGAAGTAATAGATACTGGATTTAAATTAGTTTATTTCTGATATATAGTGTAAGTACTATAAGAATCAAGGAGATTTCAGTAAGATAAATGACCCAGCTCAAGATAACAGTATAAAGGTAAAAACATGACTTAGTAGATAGCAATAAAAGAGGTAGTTTTAGATTTCTAATGAAATTAGGTCAATTCAGTTGTTAATTGCTTTTTCTTTTGAAAGGTCTTTTGAGAGAATTTAATATAATAGTTATTTTAAGAATAAAATGCCTTTCTTCTCCCATTCTTAGATTTGATCATTAAAAATTTTAGTATCAAGGGAAACTTAAACCGTATTACACTTTGAGTCAGCTAAATTATGTGAATAAATTATTTATCTATAACAAAGATCTCACAGGTTTCTAGATATAACTGTCAAGTTAATGAATTTCATACACAGGTGATTTGAAAAAATATATTATATGCTATTTACATTCTCTTGTTTTTCAATGGTCTGCATGGGATTATTAGTAGAATAAAGAAATCTAGAAACAATAAATTGTTTTGGAATTTATCATAGAATGTTAAATTGACATGCTGAAGAAGAAGATTAATCTTCTACTATAATTCTTAAGAATAAACATAGGTGATAATCATAAGAAGGCAAATGTAGACATTTATATTTGTACCTTCTCAGAAATAATATATGTAATATTATGTTTATAATTTGTGTCTACAGTAAAAATAACGTGTAAAGTAAAAATCCATATTGTGATAATATCATTATAGTGAAGTAAAAATATTGAAAATACTAAATCTACATACAATATTTTGTATTTTGTTACTAAATTGTAATACATATTACATGTTTAGTAATACTGATTTAAGCAGTTCATCATCTCTAGTATTTAATCAACATGCTGGCAGGGGCTCTGCCTTGTCCTCTGTTGTATATCCTAATCACATAAATTAGGATCTATCACTAAATCAATATGCAATAAATAATAATTAACAAATAATATTCTAATTGTTAAAAATTGAATAAAATTATGGAATATGAAATATTTACTTATGTATATTTTCTTACTTAATTTTACCTACATTGCAATACCTAGAGAATTCATTTGGAATGAAAACAGGGTTAATTCTTGACCTTAGGCTAAGCTGCTTTTGTGCCATATCTTTTTTTTTTTTTGCTCTTATTATCCTCTAACAGTAGATAATAAAATATAACATTGGTATTTTTATCATAAAGGTGGTTTTTCTAGTCATATGGATGGGGTTTTTGTTGTTGTTGTTGTTTATATATTCCTTTCTTTCTTTTTTTATTAAGGTATTACATATGTGTTCTTACCCTCCCTCTCTCCCATTGTCCTCCCCATCCTGACCCCCGTCACCCCGCTCAAACCCTCACCCACCTAGTATCTGTGTCCATTGGTTATGCTTATATGCATGCATACAAGGCCTTTGGTTGATCTCTACTCCTTACCCCCACCCTTCCCTATCTTCCCTCTAAGGTTTGATGGTCAGATCAATGCTTCTCTGTCTCTGGATCGGTTTTTGTTCATCAGCTTATGTTGTTCATTATATTCCATAAATGAGTGAAATAATGTGATATTTATCTTTCTCTGACTGGCTTATTTCATTTATTTCAGTTCCATCCATGCTGTTTCAAAGGTAAGAACTCTTTCTATTTTACCTCAGTGTAGAATTCTATTGTGTAGATATACCACGGTTTTTTAATTCACTCATCTGCTGATGGGCACTTAGGCTGTTTCCAAATCTTAGCTATGGTGAATTGTACTGCTATGAACATAGGGGTGCATATATCCTTTCTGATTGGTGTTTCTAGTTTCGTGGAATATATTACCAGAAGTGGGATCACTGGGTCAAATGGGAGTTCCATTTTTAGTTTTTTGAGGAAACTTCATACTGTTCTCCAAAGTGGCTGCACCAGCCTGAATTCTCACTAGTAGTGCAAGAGGGTTCCTTTTACTCTGCATCCTCACCAGCACTTGTCATCTGATGATTTGTTCATGATAACCATTCTAACAGGTGTGAGATGGTACCATATTGTCGTTTTGATTTTTATCTCTTTGATGATTAGTGACTTTGAACATGGTTTCATATGTTCTTGGCCTTCTTTATGTTCTCTTTTGATAAGTATCTATTTAAGTCCATTGCCCATTTTTTTATTGGGTTGTTTATATTCCTTTTGTTAAGTTGTATGAGTTCCCTGTAAATGTTGGAGATTAAACCCTTATCAGAGATAACATTGGCAAATATGTTCTCCCTTGCAGTGGGCTTTCTTGTTGTTTTGTTGATCATTTCTTTTGTGTTTCTTTTGATGAAGTCCCATTTCTTTATTTTCTCTTTAGTTTTCATTGCACTAGGAGCTTTATTGGTGAAGATATTGCTTTGGCATATGTCTGAGATTTTGCTGTCTGTGGATTCCTCTAAGATTTTTATGGTTTCCCATCTTACATTTAAGTCCTTTATCCATTTTGAGTTTGTTTTTGTGTATGGTATAAGTTGGTGGTCTAGTTTCATTTTTTGGCATGTCCAATTGTCCCAACACCATTTATTGAAGAGACTGTGCTGATTCCATTCTATGTTCTTGCCTCCTTTATCAAATATTAATTGAGCATAGTGGTTTGGTTCAATTTCTGGGTTCTCTATTCTATTCCATTGGTCTATATATCTGTTCTTGTGCCAATACCAGGCAGTTTTGAGAATAACTGGCTTTGTAATACAGCTTGATAACTGGTATTGAGATCCCTCCTACTTTGTTCTTCTTTATTAGCTGTGGCTATTCAGCATCTTTTTTATTCCAGATGAATTTTTGGAGAGTTCTTTCTATGTCTGTGAAATATGCCATTGGTATTTTAATGGGGATTGCATCAAATCTATAGATTGCTTTGGGTAGTATGGACATTTTGATGATGTTGATTCTATCAATCTATGAACACAGTATGTTCTTCCATCTGTTTATGTCTTTCTCTAGCTCTTTTTTCAGTGTCCTGTATTTTTCCACATATAGGTATTTTAACCCCTTAGTTAAGTTCATTCTTAGGTATCTTAACTTTTTTGGTGCAATGGAAAATGGTATTTTTTTATATCTCTTTCTGTAAGTTCACTATTGGTGTATAGAAATGCCATAGATTTTTTTTGGCATTAATTTTGCATCCTGCTACATTGATGCATTCATTTATTAAGTCTAACACTTTTTTATGGAGTCTTTCAGGTTTTCTATGTACAGTGTCATGTCATTTGCAAATAATGACAGTTTTGTGTCTTCTTTTCCAATTCAGATACCTTTTATTTCTTCTTCTTGTCTAATTGCTATGGCTAGCACTTCCAGCACTATGTCGAACAGCAGTGGTGAAAGTGCGAAACACTGTGTCGTTCAGGTTGAATGGTTTTAGTTTTTGCCCATTGAGGATGATGTTGGCTGTAGGTTTGTCATAGAAGACTTTTATTATGTTGAGGTATGATCCCTCTATTCCCATTTTGCTGAGGGTTTTATGGCAGATATTTTATACTGTCTAAATAAGAATGGATTATCTTTGGAATTACTAGAACTGTCAAAAACAAAACTGGGAAATACATAATTATGTCCTGGTTATGCTGTAGTGAGGATTCAAACATGAAATATAAATGATATAGAACAGTGGTTTTCAAATAATATTACTTTCTAGGGATCTTTTCAGGTTGACAAGGAATCCTCTTTGGAAATGAAGAAAGAGCCAAGCAGACAGTGGTTTGGAGCCTACATTTATGTTTTGAGCCGGTCAAATTGACTTTAACTACTTTATGTATTGAGCTTTCATAAAGGATTTATCCTGGGGAACAGAGTACATGGTTATTTAAGCTTAATCACCACTGCATTAAAGACTCTTTGAGGTTCTTTTTAACTTTCAGGTTTCATAATTCCATAGAAGAACAAAATAAAGGTATAATTTGGTTGCATACAGAGTCTGTTATCTCTTCCCTCTTTGAGTATATAGTCCCTTCCCTGCATGAGGATTATATTACTGCTCTCCTGTGAACCATAAAAAAAATTTAAGCCTTAAAAACACTGTAAATTCAGAAGTATTTTTGAGAATATATACTTGGCTGTATTCAAGAACATTAAATATCTGTACAATGACTATGTATATAAGGATAGATTATTTTAAAATGCATATAGTCTACAGTTAAACATAAAAATATGTATACACATACTTGACAATGAAGTAAAAGTTATTCTAAAAGGGCTAAATAAGAAATTAATAAAAGTTTAAATAAATATACAATATCTATAACTAAGTGTGTGAAAATGCTATTCATTTTTAGTGGTTTGTTTGTACACAATCTTAAAATTATAGAAAAGGTGCAAGTACAGCAAAGGTTGTTTTATGTGTGTTTTTTCCAGAAACATTTGAGTGTAGGTTGAGGATCTTATTCCCTTTCAGCCTGAACCCCAAAATTCTTTTTTTTTTATAAGAATAAATCCCTTCAGTACCTGACCTAAGATAGGAGGAAGGGGGATTTATTGCCTTTTTAGGCCTTGGTTTCCTCAGATAGAATTCCAGCTCCTTGCCCTCTAGCACCTATTCGTCTGTACAACCATGTTGGCCTGGTCTAGAAGCAATGCATGCAAGAAGCTTGCCCTGCAGGATCTGCTCCTCTAGAGGATTGCTGATTTTGTCATTGTTTCCCTTTTATCACATATCTTCCAACTTTTTCTAAATGTTTTTTGTTTAAAATCTCCATTTCTTCAGGAGTCTCCTTAGGCTCCTTCATGTGGCCCTAGTGCAGTGCCTGGTGGGACATGTACCATTGCGGTGAGGCATGCTGTCAATGAGCACAATGCTGTTTTTTTATGAGGATCTTGGTGAGGACCAGTTCATTGTTGAATGCATTGTGGACAACATTAACAAACTTTGTTTTGCCCATACAGCACTCAGAGCCACCGGAGAGGTTACCCACATCCAGCCTCAAGGCATGAAACTTCTTGTTGCCTCCCTGCACGTGGACTGTGGACATGTGGGAGGGGCCAATCTTTTTTTTTTAAGTATACTTTATTGATTTTTTATAGAGAGGAAGGGAAAGGGATAGAAAGTCAGAAACATTGATGAGAGAGAAACATTGATCAGCCGCCTCTTGCACACCCCCCACTGGGCATGTGCCCACAACCAAGGTACATGCCCTTGACCAGAATCGAACCTAGGACTCTGGCCGACACTCTATCAACTGAGCAAAACCAGTTTCGGTGGGAGGGGCCAATCTTAATGTTGGCAGCAAAGCAGCCCAGCTCATATTTTTGTTTTTTTGTGGTGGGGCTTTCTCTTGCCCCCATCTTGTGGCACTTGTGCCACTTGTCTCCAGAGATGTCCATAGCTGGAAAGAGGCCAAAATTATTTAATGAGTATCACATGTAAGTACCCACTCCCACATAACCACAATATGAGTCAAAAATTGAAAATTAACATTTCTACATTATAGCCATTTCATCTTTAAATATTACTCGTCTTGTTAATTGTCTTTATATTATTCTTTTTAGCAAAGCGGTCAAGTTCACTTATGACTCTCTAGTTTCCTCTAACTAGAATAAGTTCTTACTGTTTCCTTAACTGTTATAATTTTCAGACCTTTGAATATAAGAAAATAATTTTGTAAGTGTTCCTCAATCTAAGTCTGTCTGATGCTGCCTCATAATTATCTATACAAGTTATTCATCTTTGCCAGGAATATCACAGAAGCCATTTTGTGTTCTCTTTGCATCTGATTAGGTAGCACATAATTTCTATTTTTTCTAACACTGATGATGATCACTTTGATCAGTTGATTAAACTGGTATCTGATGGTGTTCCCCCATTTCCTTTTGCAATTAGCAAGTACTTTATAGACAGGTACATTGAAACCATGTAAATAGTCAAATCCCTTATCAAACTTTTCATTTATTCAATGTGTTTACTTACGTTAACATAAGCTAGTAATTTTATATTTTATTCAATGAGTTAAAAGCAATTAATATTTATTTGGCTGGTGGGAGATCCCTTTTAAGTTGCGCTTTTTTAAAAAACATTATCACCTTCTTTAAGGTTCCGACCCTTAGATCTAGTACCTCGCTGTCATCCTGTGTCTCCCCAACTCAGATCTATTAGTACAACATGCCTTCATTGCTGTGTGCCACTTCTGAGTTTTAGGACTGAATTGCTTAGAGCATTGATTTTCAACCTTTCCCATCTCATGGACCACATAGACTACTAAAAATCAGTGGCACACTATAAAATATATATTTTGCTAATATGACCAAAAATAGGTGTAATTTTGATTCACACACAGGATAGCTATCATTGTGTTGGCTGTTGTCATTTTTTAATGTAACAATATAATAGAAAAGAGGTCAGTGCCACTGACTGAATTAGTCAGGTATTGCATGTACACCATGCATTGACACACTGGGTAGGAAACTGGAGGCAAAGAATGGTAAAAGGAAGGGTGATAAAGGTAAGAGGAAATGAAGCAATGCTTTTATTTTTATAATTAAAATGCAATTTTATTGTTGATTTAGATGTTTTAAATGTTCTTTAAAAAACAGTGGTGGTGGTGGTAATGTGTGTGTGTGTGTGTGAAGAGTGTCAAATTACAAATATTGGCTTAGTAGGATTTATGGAAACTAAAATTTGAAATAATTAGAAAAAAATAACACTAGGCAAATCTGAAATATTAGCAATAAATCTACTGCTCCTATGATAATAGAATCATATTCTACTGATGATCTAACAATATCAGAATCACCTTTTTAGTCTCTCCCTCCTTTATCTTATGCAAAATTCTGTTGGTTTAATGTTTGCAGTATTTTTTAATCTTTAAAAATTTCTTCGTTAACTTTCTATGTTCCCTTTCTGAACCTTGATTCTTCCCCCCTGATCTGCTGCAATGCAGCAAAACTCATCTTTCCTCTACAGTCCTTCTGCCTTTATCTGACATTGTGCTACCAACTTTTCTGCTCCCCATTTCCCAGGAAATAAAGGTATTCAACAACTTTTAGACTCCCTTTTCTAACTTCCTATTTCAATTTTCTTTCCCACTCCTCTTTCAAAATTGGTCTCTTCAGCTAAAGTAAAGACTTGTTCTTTTTGGAAACACTTGGATTCTCAGGTCAGGACTTTTTCATCTTCTCTTTTCATACATGGCATTCTTTTTTAATGCACCATTTGCTCAGTTCTTCCCCAGCATTTAAAGTCTTGGTCAAATGCAACCTGCTCTATGAACTGTTACATGAGTCCCCTGAGTAGAAGTGCATTTGACCACTTCCCAGTAGAATGGCATGTATTATTTACCACCGTGTATTTCATTTTTTTCATTTAGTAACCACTTCAAATGTACATTGTACTAAACAGAAGTCTAAGTGTTTTACAAATACTAATTTAATTTTTAAAACAACCCTAGGAAACAGCTACTTTGTTAATCTAGTTTTAAAGAGTAGGGATCTGATCCACAGAGTAAACAATTCAAATCTACACAGTTTGAGTCTTAAGAGCATGAATTTAAAATTTATGCTGTATGGCTGATGTTATGCTATATAATAAAAGAGAAACATGCAAATTTGACCTTACCTTAGCTCCTGATTGGCTATGCTACCAGCCAATCAGAAGCGGGGGTGGGGCCAAGTGGCACAAGCACCAGGCACTGGGGGTGGAGATGAAACAGTGGTGGCGACCAGTGCCCAGCACCCGGGCACTGTGAGGGGAAGCAGCGGCAGCAGCAGCGGCAGTGGTGGTGGCGGCAGGGAGCTCTCGGCCCCTGGGCTCTGTTAGCAGAAGTGGCAGTGAGTGCCCAGCCCCTGGGGCTGAGTGGTCGCAGGCAGCTGGGGCTGAGCTGAGCAGGGCGATGGCTGAGTGCCTGGATGGGCAGGCTGGGGGGAGCCATCAGTTGGACATCACCTGAAGGCTCCCAGTATGTGAGAGGAGGCAGGTTGGGTTGAGGGACCATCCACCCCCAGTGCATGAATTTTCATGCACTGGGCATCTAGTTTATACATAATTTTACTTTTTTTTCAAGACTATAAAGGGAAAACCTATGTATAAGTCACTTCCTCCAAAGAACCTAGCTCATTACATTGGATGTATAAATATTTGTTTAATATAAAAGTAGTAACATTTATTGGGTATATGTTATGGAGAGTACTATTACTATAATAAATTGCATTTTTCAGTTTACTCAATCCTCTAGTAATCTTCACAATATGTACTAGTATAATATTTTAAAGATTAAGAAACTAATCTCAGTATGTCCCAAACTAATTATGTTTTCACTATCTGCACCAAGAAGCGCAAATTGGGAATGTTTAATAATGTGACCTTTGGTTCACAGTTGGAATAGATTGTCTCAAATCACATGGGCAACAGCTCAGAAATGTAAATGGGTAATGTTAGCCTTATTTATAAACTAGAGGCCCATTGCATGAAGATTCATGCAATAGGCTTTCCTTCCCCTAGCTGCCAGGACCACTTTTCCCCTGGGACCTGGGACCCAGGCCTTCCCTCTGGCTGTTGCCTTCCATTTTTGCTTTGGCCGGTGGGAGCCTTCAGTCTTCTCTGCTCTGGCCAGAGTGCCCCGCCCCCAGCTTCTGATTGGCTGGTAGAATAGCAATGGTACAGTCAAATTTGCACATTTCTCTTTTATTATATAGGATGGGGAAGCTAATGTCTAGAAAGGTTGGCTACACTGTCCAAGATCAAAGATTTATAATAAGCACCTCTTGTATTTTAATTCATTATTTTCAGACTCTCAAATCTGCGAGTTTCGCTTTGGCCCATTCAACTTCCACATTTGCATTAGCAACCAAAAAAGATATTCCACCATGATCACATGTTAAAAATGGGGTCTCTACAGAGTTCACAAATGTGAAACTATCTTGCCTCTACCTGCTGAATATCAGGTCAATAACAAATAGGCAAGTGACCAAAAGCTATGAGAAATGTGAACGTACATTTCCTACACCACTGAGCATATTAATAGTTTTAAAGGAGTAAGTGTAAATTTTACCCCAAATAATAAAGGAAATAGCTATAAATATGAGATTGATTGTATCATCTAATTTCTCAGAATTTTATCTTACAAGTCAATTTCATTGGTGAACAGGGAACACCTATGTACTTCCACAAAGACAATCTTTGGGAAAAGAACAACTATTCCCAGCCAAATCAATTTAATTATTAAAGAAGAATAAGAAAATAAATTAAACAACTGAGCAAAAGAGCAACAGATTGAAGTTGTAACCTTGATACACTTTATATCTATCATAATCAAAAAGCTAAAATTAAGGTTACGGCTTAGAGATTTAAAAAAAATCAATATCAACAATACTTCACCAATAGTAGTTATTTTTATCAAAGTCAGAATTGTATGATACACATCCATAAGAAGGTGAAGATTAGTCAAAAAACATGTATGCATAACCCATGGTCACAGACAATAGTGTGGTGATGGTCAGAGGGAGGAGGAGGTTGGAGGGTGGGTGGAGGTGTGCAAAGGTTGGAGGGCAGGTACATCTGTAATAGTATCAACAATAAAAATAAATTAAAAAAAAACACTTTCTATGGAAGTAAATCTCAGCGAGGGGTTGATGGTGGCCAGAATGTTAATTTTATTGTATCTCCAGTGGACTCTACATATCTACCTTTAAAAAATAGCTCAGCTAATGTTTATTCGGGACAGAAGCCTTCCATTATCCTGAATAATTTTATTGTCACATCTAATTTAAGTGCTTTAATCCCACTCTCTCATGACTCTTAATTAATAAGGATGTTTCCTTATTTTTTTTTGCTAAGATATATTATATTGATTATTTTTATGTATATATATCATGATGTGCATGAGCAAAAATGTACAAAATTTTCCAATATGTGGAATTTCAAAGATAAAATATCTGACCATTTAAAATTTTAATAGGCATAGTTAAAATGCATTTTCAAATATATTTTTTCAACTTATAACTCAATCAAGTACACCCTCAGCATTAATTTAATTTTTTCTTGATAGACTTGAAAGAGAGAGATTTGCTGTTCCAATTATTGAGGCATACATTGATTGACTTTGTATTTATCTTGACCAGGTATCACACCCGCAAACTTGATGCATCTCAATGACCCTCTAACCAACTGGAGCTACCCAGCCAGGCTCACCTCAGCAATATTTAGTAAGACATAAACACAATTGTACTTTTGAAAATCTATTGGGTAAATAATTACATCTCGATATAGTTTTAATTTTTAATGCCTAGATTATAAATTAGCTTAAATATTTTTAAGTGTTTATCAAATTATACATCTTCTGTTGGGAAGAGTTTATATATATAGTATTCATTTTTCTTTTGGATTATTCTTCTTTCGCATTATTTTCAAATCACCTTTGTAATTTCTAAATATTTCTGTTCACATATATTATAATCGTTTTCTCTGATTTTTCAATTTTTATAAAAGACAAGCATTACTTAGTGCAAGAAGAGATGGTTTTGTATTTTTCATTCTAATATATATTCTTATCATATTGTATTGAGTAAATTGATGAGTGTATCCTCTTGAAGCCATAATGTAAAAATAGCACACCTTATAAAATTCCCAAGTGATTCTAAAACAATTGTGAATACCTAAGGCTTCCATATTTTAGGTAAATTTGTGGGGTAGTATTGGTAAAAGATGCTCACTCTCACCACTGACTAAATCATTCTATGTGAGTTGTATAGTCAGACACAGTACTGCATCTATTGATATTTTAGCATCCTGGATATCTCATATTCCAAAAAACACATAACATCTCTGAAATACAATGCAACAGACAGCATATCTATAAAGCCATTATGGAAAATCTGACCCAGGAGATAATTTTACCCTCAAACATGATTAAAATATTTGATAGAGAATATATTCTGTACAAGATAATAGAACCAATAAAACCTCTGTTAGGATAATTTCACTTACAAGATGACCTCACGTTCTAGCCCTTGCAGAACTATACTTTAGAGAAGTGCCCTTGTCAGTGTTGTTTTAATTCTATCAGCGACATTACTAAATGTTTGATTTAATAAACAGAACATCAAAACACAATCTGGACACCGGTTACTATTCGTTATTTTAATGTCTAATGTCTGTTTTGCTGTTAGCACACATTTATTAAACTCAGTAAAAGTGGAAGTAATATTACCATAATAGAAGTTTAGGGAGATTATTCTGTATGTTATATTTTGGAAAGTTAAGAGAATGAGGGGTTACAAACTGAAAGTTCAATAAGTATAAAAGAGCCCGACTTCACAAAATACTTAGCATAACCACATTTAAGTACAGATAATTAAAATTACTTTATTATTACTACTACTACTTCTAATATTTAAAAATATAATATCACTTAATAGTTTGTAATTTCCCCAGAGGAGATTGGTGTAGGATTTTTTCAAAATATATTTTATTGATTTTTTACAGAGAGGAAAGGAGAGAGATAGTTAGAAACATCGATGAGAGAGAAACATTAATTAGCTGCCTGCTGCACAACCCCCACTGAAGATGTGCCCACAACCAAGGTACATCCTCTTGACCGGAATCGAACCTGGCACCCTTCATTCAGTCTGCAGGACGATGGCATTGGTGTAGGATTTTTAAAAAATGAAGTTGGGACATTGCAAATGTAAATGTAGGATTTTCAAGGAAGATTAAGTCATTTGATATAAAAACCAATTTAACAATGTTGAATTTTTTATTTACCTCTCATAACATTTCCTGGAAGTCTTGTGCCTTAACAAAGTGCAGTCTGATGGTAGATTATAATATAATACCAAAATTAAAGCCATTTTTGTTTGCACATATCTATTTTAACAATATATTATAATTGTAACAAATATTTTAGAAGACAGTAGGGCAAAAATTAGTGTAGTAACCCATGTAATTAGGCAAATAAATGCTTAGCTTGGAATCAACAGTTAATTTACTTTTAAAACAAAGAAAATGCAACTTTATTCCCAGGTTTACTTTCAAATATTGGGATTTGTTGTCATCTTGTTGTTGTTGTTAATATTAGATTTGTTAAGTAACTATCCAAACTTGAAAACACAATATAAATGTATTAAACAAATACAACAGAGTATTTTGGGTAATAATATAACAATGGCAAAAATAATAAAAAGAGAACCATTACTAAGCTTTTCACAATTTATTATATTCTTTCCTTTGATCAAGTCTGATGCTAGGCAAACTTTAAGGGAACTGTGAGTGATTAGCTGCCTCCTGCACAACCCCCATGTGTAGAAGAAAAAGTATTAGAACTAAAAGAGGTGGGAGAGAGGGCTCCCTGAAAAATAGGAAACTTCCACTTTAGCAGATAAATAGCATGTACCTGAAAGGCAGAAAATAAACTAGCTTGGTTGCTAAGGGCAACTCTGAATGCTATTTCTTCAAGCATGACATTGTATTGGAAGATTCATGTCTTCATGTCTGCTATTTATCTACCTGCAAGTGATTAAGATGATGCTATTTTAAGTCAGGTGTTCACATAACTGTCAGCAATAATGAGTTGTGGAGCAAAGAGCATAAGCACATGTGCTTAAATTCTATACCTTATGTGCTGCCCAAGGCAGAGAAGTGAGACACAGTGAAGGCTGGAAACACGAAGAAATGTGGGCCCCTTATCAAGGGGAATGTCACCCTTGTCAAGCAAGGCTGACATTTGCTAGAATGTAACAGGATGTCCATCTGTTTTGGACTAAACACAGTTGCTGTACAATGGAAAATTACCTGAGATTAACTTGACAAATTAGTTTGCCGTTCTTTGTCCTGGTACCATGTATAAAGCTTGTAAAATAAGTTATCGATGCAAAAATAAATAAGATTAAAGTTAAAACAAAAAATTATAAGGATGCTCCAAATTTGTATAGGTATTATTATTACTACTAAATGATTGTAATATTTGGCCGGATATTACTTCAAATAATATTTAAAATGTATACCAGACAATATTCCATGGCACGTACACATTTATAATTTTACTTTTTCTAACTTTATTGGGGTATAACTAATAAATAAAAATTCTATATACTTAAGGCATACAATTCTAATGTATACATTGTGAAATGATTACCCAAAGCAAGCTGATTAGCATATATAGTGTCTCACAGAGTTATTGTTTTTGTTTTTGTAGCAGGGATCTTAAGATTTTCTTCCTTAATGAATTTCAAGTATATGCTACAGAATAATTAAGAACTGTTACAAGCTGCACATTAGATCTCCATCATTTACTCATCCTTTTACCTACATTGCCCCATTTGCTCCACTCCTCAACCTCTGGTAATCCCCATTTTATCTCTGCTTTGAAGTGTTTGAAGTTTTTAGATTCTACATATAAGACAGATGATGCTATAACTACCAGTACAAGAGTAAAACCTAAGAATTTAATATTTTTGTTCTTATCAAAGTTGTGATGTTGATCTGTGCTGAGGGAAAACAACTGTCAATTTCATTTTTCTAATGAAATCATGGTTATTGGAAAAAGAAAAGTCCCATTATAAGTCTGGCATCTGGTATTTTCTATTTGTACAGAAGGTTACACAATGGAATGATGGTTGCCTATAGGCTGCGCTTTTCATTCCACCACTGGAATGTGAATTAATTTGAAATCAGGGCTTCTTTTCATCTTTGTTTCCCCAGCAAGCAAGATGCTGCAAGTCAAATGCTTTTAGACAATATGTTTTATTTATAGGTTTCAGCTGCATTAATTATTATGTAGTCCTTAAGATTCACAAAAATAAATTGACTCCTCATTCATTATAATCTAAAAAAAACCTTCCTAATTCTTAATATCACAAAATGCTCTAAGAACTGTGGAAAGAAGCTTACCCAGGTAAAGAAGAAAGCTTAGACATTGTATGTAGCGTAAATAATCTTAACAACAAACCCATCACTTTGCGTTGCACCTGCAAACACATAAGTTGCCAGCAGACCACTGTGCACAGGTGTTATGTACTCAATACACCTGAGACCCCCCTAAACAGAATAAACAACTAAACTCACTTCTCCATACAGTCTCTGAGTGAATCTTTATGAAGCGCTTGACAGAGTGAACTTTTCTAGTCCCTAAAAGTAGTTAAGGTCAAAATTCAGTCCCACTGTTTGTTCCAATGAGATATAAAAAACTCTTTGGTATTAGTTGGTACATCAAAATCAATGAATCAGAAAGCTGATGCAAAAGGAGAATTATGTAATAATGTTCTGTAATTATTAATAAAAGAGGTGGCTATATCTGGTCCCAGGGAGACATAGTGGATTGATTTTCTTTAACAAGCTCAGCAGGCAACTCTGAGCTTGGAACCATGAAACAGATGCTTATATTAGAACAGAGGCTTGCAGAGATAATTTTTAAAAGTGTGGCTTCTCAGGAACCACACTCAGATTCGTTTTGAATAGGTCTGTTCTGGGCCCAGAAAGTTTAATGCTTGACAAACCTAGATCCCCATGTGTTTCTGACCTATGCTAGTAGATTGAACTTATTAAAAGTAAGAGGTATTTTTGTTATACAAAAATAAAATTACCCTCTTTAAGAGCAGTTTGGTGAGTTGTATAGCCACAATATTAGCAATATGCATAAGTTTCACCACTCTTAATATTTTCCTCCTGTCTAGTTGTACTCATTACCTCTTCCTGCCCTAAACACCTGACAAACATTTATTTGTTTTCTGACACATAAAAAGAGTCATAGTAAGTGCATATTAAGTGTTCTTTCATTTATCATTAAGAGTCATTCATGTTGTTGCAGGTGTCAGTGATTTATTTATTGTTCTTTATTGTAGCGTAATGTTATACTTTATGGTTATACCATAAGTTCTTAATTCATTAACAGGTATGTGCACATTTAAGTTTTGTGGGTTTTTTTTAGATTTTGACAGTTATAGCTAGAGCTGCTATGAATATTAGCAAGTTTTTGTGTGGACATGTGTCTGCATTTCTCTTGGAATTGTTGGGTCATGTTGTATGGTACAAGAAAGGGCCAAACTGCTTTCCAAAGTGGCTGTGCCATTTTGCATTCCACCAACAATGTATGCTAAGTCACCTTGCTTTACATACTCCCTGGAACATAATATTGTTCATCACTTTACCCATTCCAGTGAATATATAGGGTTATCTCATTATATATATTTTTTGCATTTCTCTATTAATTTGCATTTCTCTATTAACTAATGATGATGATGGTTTTTATATGTTCTCATTGTCAGTTGGGACATCTTTAGTGGTGTCTATTCATATATTTTTATTAGTACAAAAAATGGGTTATGTTTTTAAGGTTGAGTTCTAAAATTATATAGTATGGATAAAAATTCTTAAATATATATATATGCTTTGAAATTATTTCATGAGATTTGTGCTTTATATTTTCACTAGAGGCCCGGTGCACAAAATTTGGGCCTAAGCTGGCAGGCAGGGAGCAGGCCTAAGCTGGCAAGCACGCATCCCTCTTGCAGTCTGGGAGTCCTCACTCTTTATCGCCTTCTGTGCTCACTAGCCCTAAGCTCGGCTTCTGGGTGAGTGGAACTCCCCCTGTGGGAGTGCACTGACCACCAGGGAGCAGCTCCTGCATTAAGCATATGCCCCCTGGTGGTCAGTGCACATCATAGTGACCAGTCGTTCTGGTTGTTCTGCTGTAAAGGTTGCTTAGGCTTTTATTGTATAAACTAGAGGCCCAGTACACAACATTCGTGCACTCGGCGGAGTCGGGGGGAGGTCTCTCAGCCTGGCCTGTGCCCTTTCATAGTCCAGGAGCCCTTGGAGGATGAGTGCCTAAGCCACAGTTGGACATCCTTAGGGCTGCTGCAGAGGCGGGGGAGGATCCCGCCACCCCTCCTGTGCTCGCCAGCTGTCAGCCTAGCTTCTGACTGAGAGGCACTTTCCCTATGGGAGCACAATGACCACCAGGGGGCAGTTCCTGCATTGAATGTCTATCCTCTGGTGGTCAGTATACATCATAGTGACCAATCGTTCCATTGTCCAATCAATTTGCTTATTACCTTTTTATTATATAGAATTTTTAATGGTGTGCTTCAAAAAGTAGTTCTAATTTTAATGAAGGATAATTTATCAACTTTATGGTTTGTGCTTTCAGTATCATATTTAAGAAATATTTGTGTAATATAAGATGAAAAAGGTTTTCTCCTATTTCTTCTTCTTCTAGCAGTATTATAGTATTAGCTCATAAATTTAGTCAATTTCAAGTAAATTTTTGTATATGGTGCAAAATAAGAGTCAGGGTTCATTATATTTGTGTGTGGGTATGTACTTTTTCTACTTTTTGTATCACTGCAACAGTAAATGTGATAGTTCACTGTTGGTGTATAGAAATGCCACGGATTACTAGATTTTAATTTTGTATCCTACTACTTTGCCATATTCATTTATTAGTTCTAGTAGCTTTTTGCTGGTGTGTTTAGAGTTTTCTATTAGAATATCATGTCATCTGCGAATAATGACAGTTTTACTTTCTCCTTTCCAATTTGATGTCTTTTATTTATTCTTCTTGTCTGATTGCTGTGGCTAGGACTTCCAGTATTATGTTGAATAAGAGTGGTGAAAGTGGACGTCCTTGTTTTGTTTCTGAGTAGTATTACTTTTTAAAGCATTGAATCAACTTTGAATTGCTGAGCTAACTCCCTTTTGTTTATGATGAATTATAATTTTTTTATATTTTGCTTGATTTTATTTGTTAATGTTTTGTTAAAGATTACTGAATTTATGTTCATGAGGGATATTATCATGTAGTTTTTTCTTGTATTGCTTTTACTTTTCAAATCAGGATAATGCTGGCCTTAAAAAATTGATTATGATAGGTCCCTTCCTCTGAGGCATACCTCAGAGATATTGTGGGTTCAGTTCCAGACCACTTCACTAAAGCAAATATTGCAATAAAGTGAATCACTCTAATTTGTTGGTTTCCAGGTGTATATAAATTATGTTTATATTATTAACCATATAATAGCATTATGTCTAAAATAAGCAATGTTAATTAAAACATTTTCTTGCTAAAAAATGCTAGCCATCATCTAAGACTTGGAAAACTTGTGTCAACAGGTTTGCTTAATATATAGTTGCCACAAACCTTCAATTTGTAAAAATCACAGGATCTGCGAAGTACAATACAATGAACACTATAAAAGGAGGTATGCCTGTAATTGATATATTTTCTTACTTGAAAAATAGTTAGAATACAACATTAAAATCATTTGAACATGTTTTCTCTGTGGAATTTTTACTAAAAATTCAACTTACTGATTAAGTATAGAACTTACTTGGTTTTCTAATTATCCTTGAATGAGCTTTTGTCATTTTATTATTTCATCTAAGTTGCTGAATCTATTGACATAAACATATACTTAATAACCATTTATTATCTTTTTAAAGTGTTTGGAATCTATCATAATGTCCCATTTTTTATTCCTGATAATGCTAATTTGTATCTTCTCAATTTTGCTCCTGATAAATCTGGCTTGTGTTTTATCAATTTGATCCAATTTATTTCTCTATTTTTTTATTTGTATTTTTTTTAATTTTTAAATAAATTTTTTATTTTATAACAATTTTAGATATAAAGGAATATTGCAAAATAATTATTGGGAGTTTTCATATACTACCGACTCGGGTCTCCTGTTATTAACGTCTATGTTACTATGGTATTAATGAACTATTGATATATTATTATTTAAAAAATTTCAAATGTCACCCAGCTTTGCTGTGTCTTTATGTAATGAACAATTTTTCTGGTTCAGGAGGCCATCTATGATATCACGTTCTGTTTAATCTTACTATGTCTATAACTCTTGGCTGTGATAGTTTCTTAGATTTTCCTTCTTTTGATGACCTTGATAATTTTAAAGAGTATTGCTCTGCTCAGCTCTTTTGTATAATGTTCCTCATTTAGCATTTGTCTGACAATTTTCCTCATGATTAGACTGGGGTTATGGGTTATTGGGAGGAAGATCACTGAGGTTAAGTGCCATTTTTATCACATCATAGGAAGGATACCTCACTTATTGCTGTTAATGTTGACCTTGATCACCTAGCTGAGGTGGTATTTGCCAAGTTCCTCAACTGTAAAGTTAATTGCTTCCCCCCTACACACACACACACACACACACACACACACACACACACACACACACACACTGTAGTCTTTGGAAAGAATCACTAGGTACAGCTCACACATAAGAAGTGGAAAATTATGCTTCTCTTCCTTGAGGAGTTAATATTTGCATAAATTATTTGGAACATATTCTGGGTTGAGTAGTGGCCCCTTCAAATTTATGTTTTTCTCAGACTTCAGAACATGATCTTATTTGGAAATAGGATCATTGCAGGTGTAATTAAGTTAAGATGAGGTCATACTGGAATAGAGTGGGAGAGTAGGGTGAGCCCTTAATCCAATATGACTAAGTTCCTTATAGGAAAAGAGACAACCTGGACAGAGACACACAGAAGGAAGTCAGATACGTGACTATGGATGGAGAGGTTGAAGTGATGCATCTACAAGTGAGGAATGCTGACAGCTGGCAACTACCAGAAACTAGAAAGATGCAAGGATAGAGTCTCCCCTAAAGTGTTCAGAGAACTAATGGTCCTGCCAATAACTTGACTGTGAAAGAGATTGTGAGAGAATAAATTTCTTTCATTTTAAACCACCGAGTTCATTGTGCTTTGTTATGGCCGTCCTAGCAAATTCATAGAGTCCTTCTGAATGAAACATTTGTCTCTTGTCCCACATTTATGTATCTATTCAATTATTTATTTTAGTTTGAACCCCCAAATGCTAGACAAAGTTTCCCAGGAACTAAAAGTGAAGGACTTGATGGTTTGAAAAAATGGTGGCAGATGGTTTTTATTTGTAGAGAAGAGTGCAATAATTTGCACCCACGCTACAAGTGAATTGCCATTTACACCCCTGTCCCACTGAGGAAAACTCTCTCTGGTCTCCTGCCCTGAAACCAAGCTTTCTCACACTCTAGTGGGAGAAGCCCTTGGGAAAGATGTAACAAGGAGTCTAAGACTTTGTTGTATCTGTGGCTCTAGGGCCACAAACACACCATATAAAACAACATCTATACCATCTAAGTCATCACACTAGCTCACACCTGGCCTTTACACTGTTGGCAATTTTTTCTTCTTCTTTCACACTTTTATGGCTACCACTCTTTCAAAGGCAAACCATGTCTGTGTGTCCTGTCTTTCCTAAGAGAGATTTGTCACCCTTTGGATTATGATTTTATAAATTATCTGGCTTTTTTTTCTCACTGTTAGGGTGGGGATGATATTGTCTTGTGGCTTTTAACATCTTAAGTGTAAATGGAATCTGATGCAGGCAGAAATCTAGGAACAACTAATTTTCTTAAAGGGCTCAAAGGAATTGGGCACATTGAAGAAAGCCTTGAAGTTCCATTTATGTCTGTAATTATCTATATAAAAACTTAGGATAACTTCAGATGTATTCCTCACTAACTTAGACTAGTGAGGTAATTGATAAACAGATTTATGTAAAATTACCTATTTTAGAAACATAGTGGAATCTTCTGAATTGTCTTGTTGAGCCACTTGCAGAAGCTCTGGTACCTGAGGGATCTATATTTCAAATAAAATGCAAGTTGAGGGGGGTGGTAAAACTGAAATTGGAAATCACATTAAAGCAGCTTATAATCAGAAAGTATTTTCAAATAGCTTCCCACCTTTTTTTCCTAAACTATCTTTACCATGAAATGACAATTATAGTCAGTCTTTTTATTCCCCAGAGGGAATTCCAAAATCATTAACACAAATGTGTTTATTTTAAGAAATCCTTAGGAGAACTTAAAAACTTCCCTGAAAGGAAAAAGGGGAGATATTTGTCATTTATGAATAAAGTATCTTCTAGGCCCCAATGCCAGAGAGGAAATATTTCATGCAATGAATGAACACAATGCTTACAACAAATATAGCACTTTATTTAACATTCTTGTGCACATGTACCCAGAGGTGTTCAACATGTTTAATAAATGAAAATAATACATAAATGCATATCCTATTTGTCACTTTCTCAACAGTCTGATAAAACTAAGTTGAGCCAAGAATAATGAAATGAAACCAAGGCAAGAAAAATTTAAGTTCCATCTAAAGAGGAAAAGATAGTAAACAGATTTATTAAAGTATGCAATTTTCTCCTGAGGGGGATGTTAAAGATCTGAACTAAATCATTTTAAAAGGGCCTGGGGAAACACACAAATACATACACATAACATGAAGAAATGTGCTGCAGGTACTGAGTCTCACTGACTGGCAAACCATCTAAATGTGCACTTATCTTTAATATTTTTGAAGAGGCATAATTATAAAAAAAAGTGTCATAGTATGTATTATACTTGAAAAATAAATTGCAGAATTAAAGAGTTAAAAGTATGGAATTTGTGAAGAAATGTTTAATTCACTTATATATAATATTGGAAAAGAAAAGTTCTTTTCATACCAGTACAAAAAACCTTATGTCATCATTTACTAATTAAGATTTTAATTATTCTTAACAGTTAATATCCACAACAGGAATTAATTGAATAATAATATGAAAATATGGCATTCAAAATAAATAACAGGAGCCCATAATTACTGGACAATTATTTCATGTCAGCTCTCTTATATCTACCTTATATATATTAGTTAGTTGAAATCACTTAATAACCAAGTGAAGTGCATAATATTATTATCCACATTATATAAATGTAGAAACTCCTGGTTAGATGTGTAGACTTGTCCATGTTCTCACAGCCATTAAGTATTTACACAGTGTAACAAGATCAAACCCTAAGCCTGGACACGCTAAATCAGAGCGTCTCATAATTTAATGTGCATTTGGATCAACCAGGGATCTTGTTAAAATGCAAATTGTGATTCAGCCTGTCTGGGTTGGGGATCTGGTGTCTATTTGTAATAAGCTCCCAGATGAGCCTGATGCTGCCTTCCAAAAACTACACGATGACTAGCAAGGCTACAGCAAATGACATTTTACTTCTAAAGTATACTACCTCACATGAATATCAACTGAATCAATCATAAACAAATGCAGCTAATTATGGAGTGATGAGACTCTATTACGTGTTTAAGTATGATGGGTGTAAGGCTGGGATCAGTAAGTCTATACAGGATAGTAAGAGTTTAAATTGAAAAAATGGTTTTGGAGATATTGGCAAAAAGTTTCCAAGATTTAAAATTTTAAAAATCTCAAAACTTATGTGCTTAAATATAAATAAATGTACATATACAAGTGTATATATACAAATAAATGTATGTACTTTAAAGTTTTGATTGCAGTATTATTTATAACTAGAGGCTCGGTGCATGAAATTTGTGCATGGGGGATGGGTGTGTTCCTCAGCCCAGCCTGCACCCTCTCCAATCTGGGACCCCTCGAGAGATGTCCTATTGTCCTTTCAGAACCAATCCTACCAGGCCTACTGGGATCAGGCCTAAATGAGCAGTCAGATATCCCTCTCAGAATCCAGGACTCTGGCTCCCAACTGCTCATCTGCCTGCCCTCCTGATTGCCCCTAACCGTTCTTCCTGCCAGCTTGATCACCGCCTAACCAGTCCACTGCCAGCCTGAATGATGTCTGACTGCTCCCTACCAGCCTGTTTGTCCCCAACTTCTCTCCTCTACTGTCCTGGTCACCCCTAACTGCCCTCCCCTGCAGGCTTGATCAGCCCCAACTGCCCTCCCTTGCAGGCCTGGTCCCTCCCAACTGCCCTCCACTGCTGGCCATCCTGTGGTGGCTATCTTGTGTCCACATGGGCACAAGATCTTTGACAACATGGGGGCAGCCATCTTGTGTGTTGGAGTGATAGTCAATCTGCATATTACTCTTTTATTAGACAGGATAGAAGCCTGGTGCATGGGTGGAGGCCACTTGGTTTGCCCTGAAGAGTGTCCTGGATCAGGGTGGGGGTTTCCTTCAGGTGTGGGGCAGCCTGGAAGAGGGGCCTGTGGTGGTTTGCAAGCTGGCCATGGCCCCTAGTGAGCCAAGTGGAAGCCCTGGTATCTGGGATTTATTTATGTTCTACAATTGAAACTTTGTAGCCTGGAGTGGAGCCAAGACTTCTGCTCATGCCCTGGTGGCAGCCATTTTGTTGGATCATTTACATTCTATAATTGAAACATTGCAGCCTGGAGTGGAGGCCTAGGCCGGCCAGAGCTGCAGAAGCATGGCTTCCTCCATTGCCTGGGCAACCCTAGCCTCTGCTCCCTCCGGCTCCATGGCTGCTGCCATTTCTGTTGGGATATTCTATCCAATAAAAGAGTAATATGCAAATTTAACTGTACCTTCACCACACCCACAAGCCACACCCATAACCACGCCCAGCAGCCAATCAGGAGCAAATTATTCAAATAAAGTCCAGCCAAGATGGCTGCCACCACTGAGAGCAGAAGGAAGACTTCGGTTTCCTTGGCAATAGAGGAAGCCAAGCTTTCTGCCTCCCTAGGCCTCCATTCAATGTTACAAAGTTTCTGTTATAACATAAAATTTATCATCTTGCCCTGACCGGTTTGGCTCAGTGGATAAAGCGCCAGCCTGTGGACTGAAGGGTCCCAGGTTCAATTCTAATCAAGGGCATGTACCTTGATTGCAGGCACATCCCCAGTAGGATGTGTGCAGGAGGCAGCTGATTGATGTTTCTCTCATCGATGTTTATAACTCTCTATCCCTATCTCTTCCTCTCTGTAAAACATCAATAAAATATATTTTAAAAATTTATCATCTTAACCATTTTTAAATGTATACACCTCGATAGTGTTAAGTATTTCACATTGTTGTGTAAAAGATCTCCAGAGTTCCATCCTGCAAATCTGAAACTCTATACCCATTAAACAACAACCATAGTCTCTTAAAAGAAAGGCTTCAAGCTACTGTGTTAAATCAAAGATAAATTTCCTTCCAGATTTCTTCCACATATTTTATTCATATGTTTAACTTTGTGCAGCCAAAATTAGCCTCTAGACTTCTCCTTTGTCAAATTTTTAAGAGTCCACTTTGTTTATTGCTGTTCCCCAAAATACAGGGATAGGCAGAGCGAATTAAATGTTAACAAATGACTTGCACTACTATCAAGTCCTAGATATAAATTTTATAATATTAAATATGCCACAGGCATCAGGAGGCTTTTGGGAAATTAAAAAGGGTGATATGACCAAAAGAAAATATTTTATTTTGTATTCTAAAATCTGTTGGTGTTCACAGTGACTATTTTTATTCTTCAAGTCTGCCAACATTTACTTGTAAATAAACATGGAACCTGCTCAAAATCTGGCGGAGGCTACATTATTAACCTAGATCCTAGAACTACATAGAATTTACAACTACAATTCTAATTTTCAGTTTTAGAATATGTAAAGACATCTATTTTTAAAGATTGCACTAGATACTTCCTTTGTGCTTTACTCTTTCAACTATGTACTGGATGGAATATATGGATTTAAGATGTTTCTAAAGTCCCTAGGACTATAAACTCTATCCTGAACTCCTCATTTATGTCATAAAACCTTTGAGTCCTGCGATTTTGTCTTCTCCTGAGATGAATTCACTACGAGATAATTTGAAGAAAGTCACTCCAGGCTAAACACTAACACATGATGTGGTTGACACTTCCATATAACTAGAACTGATTTTTTCCATTCATCCCATTTCCAACCTGTCAAATTCCTTATTTGTGTGTACTGAAATCTAACTGCAATAGAGCTTCACTTTGCACAAAAGGGATTTTGGGGTGTGAAAATGTATAGTAAGTAGAGGCTATAAATTGATGGTATGGTCTCAAGTGAGGGAATGGATTGTCAGATGTACCCATGGGCAAATTGGTTCACACTACAGAGATCTCTTATTGATGATCAGCATCCTGTTCTCAAGATGCTTCGGATGAAGGTTACCTGTATCACCCTCCACTGCTCACAATTAACCTGGAAATCCTTTTTTTTTTGATTGATTGATATGAGAGAGAGAGAAAAAATCAACTGCATAAATTAGATATTGGCTTTTGTAGTCCATGGACAATTTTAAGCAATATTTAATTTAGTCTTTGTTCTCAAATTTCTGTATTTGTATATACTCTTAAATTCATTACTCAATGATCATGGCTCCTCAAGGTTGATTATGACACCAGTAATTTCCATTTCAATGCTCATCACTTGTGAGGCTGCAGGTGTGGCTGGCTTCTGACAGATATCCCAGTGCAGGGTGCCCTCTGTTCTCCAGTTAAGCCCAGGATGCTGATAGTACAGGTGCAGGAAAAGGTCAATGTGAGAAACTAATTTCAGGTAGCTTCCCTAGGCAGTGATTCTTTCCTCAAAGTGGCTAATTATGAATACTATGGCATGATTGATACTTTTTCTTCCTATCATTACCTCACTTCAACTACTGATTGGAACTTGGCACGGGCAATCGATGGTTCAAAGGAAATGCAACATTTGAATTAAAATATCCATGAACTTGGCTGTAAAAGCTAATCTGAGGGTAGGCAATTTCAGGCAAATGTTGAGAATGAGAAAGCAATTTTTGTTCTAGTACAACTCTTATAGAACTTACATAGTGTGTAGGATATCCAAAGTTTACATGAGAAATAATTATTTTCTAAAATCAGTCCAATTACCACTTAAAACTTAGATGGGCAGTGATGGCGGTTATTTAATAAACAGATACATGAAATTTTGCATGCATTCACAAAATTCATGTTAACTTTTTTTCATGATACAGTGTCATGTTTCCTTTTGGTATCTCACTCACAGTGCCAATCATGTATTTGCTTGGTGCCATTATTCTCATAGTTTAATTTGGAGTACATGTTGTGAATTTGCAAAACAGCCAGTTGGGGTTAATAAGATTTATCTAGTTTTTAAGAAGATGTAGACCAATCAAAGTACAGTCACTTATGCAATAACTAAACTGATAGTATTTTCATGTTACAACATAGAAATATTATTGAAATATAGAGTCGAGCATCCACTTAAGTTGAATTCAAAGATATGCTAAAACTTGCTACGCAAAGTATAGTCTGGAAACCAACAGCACCCATATGATCTACAACAGTGGTCAGCAAACTCATTAGTCAACAGAGCCAAATATCAACAGTACAACAAATGAAATTTCTTTTGAGAGCCAAATTTTTCAAACTTAAACTTCTTCTAACACCACTTCTTCAAAATTGACTCGCCCAGGCTATGGTATTTTGTGGAAGAGCCACACTAAAAGGGTCAAAGAGCCTCATGTGGCTTGTGAGCCCTAGTTTGCTGACCACTGAACTACAAATTTGTCAGAAATGCATAATCCTAGGAACCTCCACAGACTAAAGTGGATCTGTATACTAACAAGAACCCAAATGTTCAGTGTATCCATCAGAATTTTGGAAGCACAGTACTGGGAAAAAATAAATTCTATTTTATTTATCCAATATATTGTTCTTTGCCACCAGAAATGAACAGGCACTTTGATTTATTGAGGTTTTTAGCAGCCACTTTGAGGATTAAAATGCACTAAAGTTATTATGCTGTCCGTTTAAACCTTGCAGACCTAAGCATTTTTGTAAATATATAACCAATCTGTGTGTGTTGTTGTTTTTTACACTGTATCAGAATAGAATATATTTCTGGAATGAGGACAGTTTTTTAAACAAATTAATTTTGGAAGAAATTTGAAACACATATGCAAATGTCTAAATTAAAAAATAAAGAGCAAATAACAAATGATGGAAAATATTTGTCCCAAATACGGTAAATACAAAATTTTCAGTAAATAGGCAAAAGACCGAGAGATTCACTGTTTTTTATATCTTTTGTACTGGGACCCTTTGACAGTCACTTGATAGTAAACATGTTAATATTTCTGTTCTCTAATTTCTTCATGTATAAAATAGGACAATATAACTTCTATTAAAAGGCTGTTATGGAAGTTGTATTAATTATGCATGAAAAAATATTTAGAAGAGTGTCAGACACATAGAAAACATGTTATTATCATTTAGTCTTATTAATTGGTTTTGATGTCAGGCATAGATTATAGGCCACTGGTTGTCAGCTATGGAGAAATGTACCCACCAACCCTGAAGGTAACCGTATCTCAACCAAGTTCATCCAGCACAGCAGAAGGCATAGCAGCAGTACCCATAATCAGTACTATTTCATAGCATCCTTCATCAAAGAAGTGAAGCAAACCCCCCAAAAGTTGGCTGAAAAGTTCTTTCACGTTTAAAGACAAAACATGAAAGAAATGGATCTTTCTCAAGTATGTCTTTTTGTTTAAGGAGAAAAAGGAAAAATCTGGCCTGAGGAGATAAACTTCATTAGGTATTCTGGCCACTCCTGGTATTGATTTTTAAAATAAAGTGTTTTTATTCAGGTTAAATTTTCCAAAAGATTTATTTCTGATCAAATTTCTAGAAAAATTATTATTTTAAGATAGATGTATACCTTATTTAAATGTAATAATAAAAAAATATAGACTGGATTTCCCTTGTAAAAACAGTTTCTGATAATGTTTCACAGAGATTTTGATTCAGTAAAACACTGCTTTGCTTTTTGGTGTACAATTCTATAATACATCATCTGTATAATGTATTGTGTGTATCACTGCTTCTTTAAGAAAGAGAAGGAAATCTAACTGAAAATGAGTGCATTTTTTTAATATATTTTCCATGTGGAAAGTGAAAATAATTTATGGAATATACAAGACTGTCTACAAATAAAAGTGTATAATAGTAACAATGATGATCATATTAGAAACAATTGCTGTTGTATGTTGGGCCATTGTGAAGTACAAATAACTACATGTGCATTGCTTCTGATAGGTTTTATTACCATCAGGTAGTATTATTTCTGTTCTAAAGATGAAGAATATAATGCCCTGGGCCTCAGACAAGGAACTACCAAGAGATAATTAGATGGCTCATTCCTATTAATCTATATCAGTATCTTTCTTGAAGCCAAACCAGAGAAATTTTCCCTTAAAGAATAATATGTCTGATTTTTCCCCATGCATATTGTTGCACTAATTCTTCTTCCTTCCCCTTCCTTCCTTCATTTCTTTCTTTCTTTCTTTCTTTCTTTCTTTCTTTCTTTCTTTCTTTCTTTCTTCCTTTCTTTCATCTTTCCTCCTTCCTTCCTTCCTTCCTTCCTTCCTTCCTTCCTTCCTTCCTTCCTTCCTTCCTTCCTTTATTTGGTTCTGTTTATTTTATTTTATTTATTTTATTTTTTATGCACCAATTGTTATATCAATATCCAGAGTGTCCACTATACTGACAATAGAATAAGTAAGCATTCAACCCTGGTGTGTATATATGACACTAAAGTCCCCACTCTTAAAAATTCATTCTCCTACAATTAGCCATTGGAGACACCAGCTACTGATGATATGACCTAATTACTTGTTGACAACCGTCGTTACCATGGAAAAAATAAAATTTCTATTTTCTGCCGACATCACCTAATAACAACCCTAGAGCAAGGATATGTGTAACAACATTAACTGTTTCCACACACCAGAGATGAGGTAATGCTTTTCCAGGTTCCTTCTGAAAACTCTGGCTCCCTGGTACATAAATAGTTGGTGTTTAATACAGACTTGCTAATGATGAAAAGGAAAGATACAGTCAAGTTTCTACCCTTAAAGGCACCCAGGGCTGCTGAGGAGAGGAGCTCCCTTTCCCACAATTGAATAAATGGAAGACAGTGGGATTTATCTTTACTCTGAATTTTATCAAATGTCCTTCTCTTGAAGAAAAAAAGAGTTGAACCTATTTTACTTGATTAAACTCTTGAATTTGCAGGATATGTCTAGTCAAATCTTCATTCTCATCAGAGCAATTAAGTAATTGTTTCTAAGTCCATTTTAAGACAAAGTTGAGGATGGTGATTTTTCTAAATCTGGTTTTTACACAAATCATTTGCTATCTGCTCTCAGGTACTTACCACTCTGTGACTTTTCTCACTATTTTTTTTTCTTTAAAATGTTTTGTTTTGTGTTAATTCTACAGGTTGTTTCATTTTTTTTTTTTGGAAGTTCTAAACCCAGGTTTGGCAAAGGAGCTTCCAATTCACCTGAATGCAGAAGTAAAAGGGATGGGTTACCAACTGCACAATATCCACAATGTAGAGTGAATGCTTATGGAAGGTAGGAGATATGTCCTGGAGAAACAGAAAGAATAGACACTGAGTGGCCAGATTATTATGATCTCTGAACACATAATTATCTGGCCACTCAGTTTATATCCTATATAATAAAAGGCTAATATGCAAATTATCCCCTCAACCAGAAGTTTGACCAGCAGGTAGGCCAGCCAACTGCCCATATCCTCACCCCCTAGCCAAGCTGGCCATACCCCACCCATTCATGAATTCATGCACTGGGCCTCTAATATATGTGTGTGTGTGTGTGTGTGTGTGTGTGTGTGTGTGTGTGTGTGTATACACACACATATATATACACGTATAACACACACACTCTGAGTGGTGAGATTATTATGTGTTCAGAGATCATAATAATGTGGCCACTCAGTATACAGAGCTAACATTTATAGAAAGTACATATGAAACCTGGGTAAGTGTCTCTGGAACAGTAATGCCTTGGGACTGACACTGCTGATACCATTTTCTAGGAAGAGTCAGCATGAGTGTCCAGAGAAGCTGGCTGTGGTGCTTTGTGTGGGCAGTGTCCTGCCGGATAGGCATGTGTACTGTGGGACACACAGCAGTTGTGTCAGTGCCGTTTCTCCGTGCAGCGTGCCGGCTGTGGGTCCGGATGTGCCTTTGATGAGGAAACACACCTGGAGGGTAAATATGACTCAGGTTCGCAGATGCATTGGAACAAAGGGAATGAAAGAAATACAAAGAGAAAGCTTGATAGATTTGGCCACATAATAAGTTTAAAATATGTGCATGTTAAGATACATGAGAAAGAGCATTTCAATAGAAAAAAAAAAAAAGAGTAGAAAATATAACCTGACAATATTCCTTGGCGGCCATTAATAAATCTATGGAACATGTTGAACTTCACTTATACTCAAATAAAAAAGAATGCAATTGAAACAATCAGGAATCCCTACTGCAAAAAGCAAAAGAGAATAAAAACTAGCATCAAGTAGAAAGCAAGCACTTTCACACATTGTTATTGGGAACAGAGAAAGCACATGACAAATACATTTGAAGGAAAAATTACCTAACAAATTTTTCTTCAATTAGAAATGTCTTCATGATAGTAATACCATTTATCAGAATTTGTTACAGAGACCATTAGAAATATATTACAAATCATATATGTTGAACAATTTATGACAAATTTTTATAAATATATGAATGCAATCAAAATAATAATTTTAAAGAATATGTAAGAATGTGGGTGAATGATTATAGTTACTAATATGTAAAAAGAAAACTTTGCAAGACAACATGTACATTATAAGGTCAATAATGTAATTATAACATGAAAACTCAGCACCAAATATTTTAAAAAATGGTTATGTCATGATGATAGAATTATGATTTACATTTTTCTTAACACTTTGATCAAATTT
This sequence comes from Antrozous pallidus, assembly GCA_027563665.1. Classification (NCBI taxonomy): domain Eukaryota; kingdom Metazoa; phylum Chordata; class Mammalia; order Chiroptera; family Vespertilionidae; genus Antrozous; species Antrozous pallidus. The sequence continues at coordinate 50,990,360 of CM050519.1, forward strand.
GCATAGGTAAATGTTTCTAATATACAGAAAGTGATATAATTAAGTACAAACCGTTCTTAAACTACATCTTCCTAATCTCTAGGCTTACTAGCAGAGGTAATAAATTAAAAATTGATTTTTGTTTTCAGTTCTAGGAAATACATCCATAACACTAGATAATACTCTTATATCACTATTCATCTCTCTGATAGATGAAGATTTAGGTCATTTATATCACTACTTACTCATTCCTTTTCCTACCAATTCAATTACATCATGCAGTTTAACTTTGAAGTTTGTTAAGATATTGAAGTAAAAAAACAACTACGCCACAGTTCTTATTATCTCCGCTACAGAAATTACCTCTTGCTTCTCACTGTGTTAGATGAGGCTGTAATTGTCCCATTCCCTGCTCCACTCTACCATTCAGTTTCTGAATTTATAACATTATTTATGCATCTGTAAGAAAACAGCTTTTCTGTAACCATATTAACTTTTGTAATTTGTGTGGGGATTGATTTTTACATTTACAACAATTGGCCAGTATTAGCTTGATTATGACTGTGTCATATGTTTAACCTCAAATCCATATGGTGTAATTCTTCTTTGACTACAATATCATGATCACTGGGCAGTCAAAACAGCATATTCCAAGGATCAAATGATTCTAGGCTTCTGTGGCAGCCAATGAGAATGAGTTCTGCAAACCTTCCACTCCAGGAGATGTGTTAACCAAGGACCCCAGAAGCTGCACTCTGAAATCCCTGCATTTGCACCGAGGCCAGGCACTAAGGAGCTGCCTCTAGCCAATGGCTGACAATGGGCAGGCCCAGTCCTGGGCCAAGTAGGATCCTTTTCATAGCTTCAAAGGGATCAAGGACTCCCTAAAGGCCTGCTGTACATTCTTCCTGAGATTTCCCAGCACTCTAGGATGCTCCCATCCTACCTTCCTTCCTTCTCTTCTGCACTAGGACTCAGACTTCCATTGCTGTCTCAGCTCTAGCTTCCTCCCCATTTTCTCACACAATAACTTACCCTAATAAAATCCTTGCAGGTTAAAATTGCCTTGGCATCTGTTTCACTGGCCCTCTGGACTAACATAAATGCCATTAGTTCATCAAAACCATGCAACATTTTAAGTTACTTTGTATTTTAACCCTCATTTATGTACATTTTGTTATTAATACTAATTACTATATTAATTTTCAACTATATATATAAGTGATATATTGATATAAAAATGTGTTAGTTATTAATTAAACATTTCCTTTTAGTCTATTGTTTTACATTTCCTTTTAGTCTATTATTTTATTACATGGGTGTTTTTTTTCAAATTTTCAATTATAGTGTCAATTCTGGATGCACACCATTTTCATCATGCCCATGACCTCCCTCAGAAAACTTACATTGTCATCCTAGAACTTTTCACTTATCCACAGGTTTGAAATCACTATCGATTGGCTCTCAGAATCTTTTCTCGACTTATTCCTCATTTCTTCTGAGGCACATACTCAACGACTTTCCTAAGACAGGATGTACCAGAAATAAATTTCCTAGTTTTGAAATTAGTAATGGCTTTGTTGTGACTTAGATGTTATTAATAATCTGTCAGTATTTTCAATTCTAGGTAGAAAATACTTTCTTCCTCAGAAATTGGAAGTCCTTGCTCCATTGTATTCTAACATACAGTATTGCTGATAAGAATTATGAGGTCCATTTGTTTTCTTTACCCTCTTGATAATCTTCGCCTCTATAAATTCTCTTATCTTTTCTATATTATTCACCCTAAGTTTCACAGCAATATATAAAGGTATAAATTTTGTGCCTGTGTGTGTGATTGGTCAAATACTTTTAAGACCTATGTTTCTCTTTTACGCTTAGTAATTCTTATCTTTCATAATTTCCTGTCTTCCATATTCTTTGTTGTCCATTTCTCAAAAAAATTCAGTTTGAGATTCAATATCCTGGGTTCTTCCTCTGTCTCTTATCTCCATTCCACCTCTATTCTCAGTTTAGTTTGTATTTGGTCACTATAAAAACGTAGCTTCCACTTATTTATTCCATAGCTGATCTGATATTTCTTATGAATCTCATACCACCCATAAGGAAACAGATATTTCAGATGACAATATCACAGCTGATTTTGGTTGAAACAGTCTTTCATATCAACTTCCCTCCAGGGCTGGTTTACTAGTAGATAGTTCCTTTCATATTAACGAGTCTTTTAGATCTTTTTAGATCATTTTCTCTTTTCTCTACCTGCCAATAACAATGTGTATATGAGGTGTCTTAATGTGTCCTTGTTGTGGTTAAGAATATAGATTCATGCATGTTTTTTACACTGTTTCCTGCAATGAAGGCTAGTCTGGTGTGAGCACTGGACAAATCGCCACTGCCCCTGGCACTTTGTGGGACTTGCAGATACCTGTGGTTCTTATCTTGTCTTTCATTTTAAAGTCTGCACTCTCACAGGCTTCTTTTCTCTAATCCTTGGCCTCATTTCTGTTTTTTTATTCATGTGCTCAGTGACTTTATTTTGTAAACTAAGCAATTAGCACTCACCTGCCTATTCATTACACATAGGTTGGTAGTGGAGTTAGAGAATTATCTCTGCATTTTAAATAATTGCTTCTCCCCACATTCTCATTTCTTTCTTTTTTTCTTTTCTTTTTTTTTATTGATTTTTTTACTGAGAGGAAAGGAAAGGGATAGAAAGCCAGAAACATCGATCAGCTGCCTCTTGCACTCCCTCTACTGGGGATGTGCCCGCAGCCAAGGTACATGCCCTTGACCGGAATCGAACCCGGGACCCTTCAGTCCGCAGTCCAGCGCTCTATCCACTGAGCCAAACCGGTCTCAGCCACATTCTTATTTCTTACCTGTGGGATTTTTAAGGCACCTTCGTGGGCAGGGCCTTGAGGTGGGAGCCAAGGTGTTTCAGAGGACTCGTGACCTTCTCCATGCTAGTTAAATGGCATCAGGACACTTGCTCTATGCACTCAGATTCACCAGAGCATATCTGGTTGCATATAAAACATGTGCCATGGAGCAGAGTGACTCAGAGAGAAGGTGAGGGTGGGTGGGTGGGAAGAGGTTAACCAAATAATTATATGCATATATGCATTACCCATGGACACAGACAATAGTGTGGTAAAAGCCTGGGGAGAGGGGTGGGTGCGGGCCAGAAGGAGTCAATTGGGGAGAGGGGGTAAGAAGGGCATCTGTAATATTTTCAACAATAAAGATAAATTTAAAAATAAAATAGAAAAAAAATAAAACATGTCCCTTGCTAAGATCAGGATTTAATAGACAAAGTAATAAGTACGGAAACTTTAACGAGTTACCACCATCTTCTCTTTTCCTATAAAAATTCTTGAGGCTAGAAAGAAGTAGCCTATCTTATTTCTCCCTACTTCAGTCCAGTTTCATGCCTCAGCCCAGTGGCAGGTAGAGTCAGGAGAGAAATCAGTCCTGTGATAGAGGAGCACAAATTAGGAGGCATTTCAATAACATTGTACTTACTATTGGTCTTTTGCACAGAGCTTGAGGGGCACCTCTATCTTCCCCTCCTGAATTTAGGCCTTACTGAGAAATAAAGACAGAGGGAAATTTTAGGTGGGAAGAAAATGGCATCATTATTACTGATAAAGCTGCTTGGTCAATGCGGCTTTAAGAATATGCCACTTGGATTTGAAATGCTTTACCTGAGGGTTAAACAGACTGACCCACCCAATACTGACAAAGCCGAACAAAGACAGCCCTTCCTGACTAGGAAAAGTTTATCCTCTGATGGAGTTAGCTGGTCACACAAGAGAACCTGGAGCTCCCTGAGCCAGTCAGACAAGTATGTCACTTCTCTATCATTCGCTAGAGGAGAGGGCAAGAGTAGAGCAGAGTTGTACGTGTTCTTCCCATACCTTTATTCCTGGATTCGAAGGTAATAATTTTGTTCTTTTTCATGGCAATATGAGACATGGGAACAAGTAGGCTAAACAGTTCTATGATCAGCTGCTCACTTTCATGGAAGAGATGGGTGATTGATCAGGCCAGCCCTGCTCCTAATTTCATGCAGCCCCGCCCCTAATGCCAATGGCAGGAAGTTAGCTTCCTCCCCAGAGAGTTTTGAAAGGGCCTAGAACCAACCTTCCTATTTCAGATCAGAAGCGTCAGCATCACCTGAGGACTTGTTAGAAATGCAGAATTTCAGACCCAACTCAGATCTTCTTATTCTCTATTTAACAGGATCCCCAGGTAATTCTTATGTACATTAAAGTTTTAGAAGCAGTGGTATAGAAGTAACTTAAAGGCTTTGCTAAGCCTTAAACTGAATATTTCTTTTCAGTCTGTTTCCCAGTACAAATTATGCACATGCCCTATCTTCAATGAACCTCACCAGAGATTATGAGATGAAATTAAATATTAGTGGATGAAATAAAAAGTGAAATTAAGTAATAGTTGTTGAAATAGTCTGCTAGTAGTCAGTCATACATTCTCTAGATTTGAATGTCAGCTCCCTCCTGTTGTACAAAAGAAAAGACCACAATCCAAAAGTTGAATCTCTTTATCCAAATGTAAATATTAAACTTGGAAAAAAAATTATTGTTAAAGCAAAAGGCATTTACTCCCAAAATTAGACTTGTTGACATGATGAGCTAAAGTCACTTTCTGAGACACTGGGTATGCAAACCACTCTGAGGGCTGGGCTGTGGCTCCCTCTTTAGTATCACTGCGGGCCTGCCATCCACTTATTCCGACTGTCTCCTCCCTCAGGAAGTGGCATTTGAGGCATATGTGCCTTTTCGCAATGTGTGAGAATTTGCACTGCTGATGGCCCTGTTCCCAGATCTGGAGATCTCTTTCTTTCCTGTGCTACTGGGCATAGTACAAAAAAAGCAAAAAGAGCCTCTTTGTGACCAATATCTCTACATAAAGTACCTTGAGGCCCTAGCCATCTTTCTCCTTTCATCTTTTGAATATTTCTAGCCTCCAGTAGCATGTCTTTCTACTCTCTCTTTCTCTACAGTAGGAAGCTTTGTCTTTATTTTCCTTCTTTTTTTCTTTTTCTCCTTTTCCTCGAGGAAGGCTCAACTGAGTTTTTAGCAGTTTAACCTACCTGAGTTCACTTTTTTTTTTACACCTATAGCACAAGCAATTATGCTAAATATAAAGACTTATTTTACCCTTCTTCTAGTGATGTCAGACATTTGTACTTCTTAGTGAATTCTCTAGTTTCATTTTATGATGCCTTTGGTTAGATAAAGCCAAAGAACAAGTTCTGGGTCTGCAAAAATCAATGAATAGTCAAAGGAATGGTATTATATATCTTCATGTTGCTCCTCTGAATATTTCCACCAGGGAGATGTTTTCCCATTAGGCCATGGATGACTATGACTTATTGTTATCCAGCCTGGCTCTCTTTCAAGGTGTCTCCTCTCTTTTGTGCCTGTTTCCTTAGAGCACAAGCCACACTCCCCTCCTACAATAATTGGGTCACCTTGGAACTCACTTAGCAATTGTATGGTTATATACAATAATCTTACTCTTTTCCTCTCAAAGTTTCCTGTGTTTTCTCTAACTCCTTGCTATTTCTAAGTATTTCTCTCACCACTTAGTCCTTACCTTCGAATTATAATTCACCTTGTTTTATAAATTCTCTAATTAAATCTTTAAGATTATATCTTTCAAAGTGTTTTCAATTCTTTCTGACATGAAGTTCCCAGTGAGATCTTGTTGTTGTTTCCACTGGTATTTAGTGATTTATTTGGGTGAGAACTCAGCCACACTTTCTGATCTGGAAACCAAAATAGGTGTCACCTTTTTAATACCTTCCTTAAAACTAATTTCACTGAGGTGTCTTTCCTCTGCTTTCTTATCTGAAGGGTTTGACCTCCACAGTCTTATTTGGCCTCTTTCAAATGTGTATATCTTCTCCTTTAAAATCACAACATTACTCATGTGGAAATTCTCTCTTCAAGCTTAATTAGCTTATATTTATGTTTTTACTCTTCACTTTTCCTGATATCAAGACCAAAGCATTTTAAAAATCAATCACTCCTGAATTTCCTGAGAAATGAGATTCCTAAAGACAGAATGTTCCCAATGCAGGATTTAAAAACTGTCTTCTTGCATCTTCGAACTTGCAATGATTTTATTGACATTTTTGTTGTCCTCAAAGTTGAAGGCATACTCTTTATAATCAATGGCTTCTTTTCTTATCACATTTTGTAAAATTAGATGTATTGTTCTTATATAAATAGAACCACAATCTGGACAAAATTTAATACTTTAACTTGAATGTTGGAAATAATTCAATCCACATTCTATTTGGGATCAAGTGAGGGGTATATGGCTCAAGAGACTATGTATATTATTAAAAATTAGTACCCTTAGATAATTTCTTCTCAACACTTCATGTAGTTAGACACTACAAGAGGACTAACAAAACGTGGGACTTCTGATTTAACAATGTGGATCTCACACATTGGCTACTCTCTGAACTTCTCAGTGGAAATTTAACTGTCTTTGCAATTATAAATTCTAATCTAAGGTAATGGCTGAGGAAAGCAGGGGAAATTGAACTACATTTCAATGAGTTAAATAATAGTTTAATGATATTTTTTTCCTTGTTTTAAAATTCGTATAAAGTAGGTCTCAAAGTCTCCTTTTGTTCTATATAACTTATCTGCCAAAGTCTGTGTCAGTTTAGTTGAACTCAAGTTCAGTCATGACAGACCATCCCATGCCTTAAGTCAGATCAGTGTCAATTGCAAAGAGTTCTTTTCCTGCTTATTAAGCACAGTATAGCCCACAGATAATAAGTCAATGGCCCATTAAAAACAACATTGAACCTCTAAAAAACAGTGAATCCCCTAAGGATAAGCCTCTGTGAAAGGCTGTATTCAAATGCCTCATGACCTTTCCTCTCTATGGCCTTCCATTAGTATTATATCAAAAATTTCAGTCATGATTGGTCATCAAATACCAGATCTTATATATTCTCTCAGCTTTATGTTATAAGACGCTGGGCTTTTCTGGAACCGATAATAAACATTCCTTTCTATTTTTCACAAATTTGAAATAAGACATCAATCAGAAAAATGAAAGGCAAAATGTTAGATTAATTATTGATAACACTGAGTGGAGAATAGAATTTTACTTAATTGGGCCAAATGTACTTTCTTATCTTTCATTCTAGAATTAGGTACTTAGTCATGCAGCATCTAGTGCCTTTGAAGATCTGCACACCTTCCCAACAGGGCAAGGATCAGCCTGTCTAAGCATCCTCCACGGATCTGCAGAGGATGCACATGGCTTACAGAGCAGCTGGGCACAAAGGAAAGCTAGGAGGCACTGAGTCAACTACATTCATTTCTTTTCTCAAATGCATTAGTCAGATGTATTTCTCCCACACATTTCTGTCTAGGGAGTAAAGCCAAAAGTCACTCTTCTTTATGAAGGCAAGAGCAAAGAGAATAAACACCCCCACTGTATTATGTAAATATGGATACAGGAAATGTTTTTTGCATTCAATTGGCTATTTGTTTTATCTACCTTTTAGCCAGTAATTTTTGAAAATAATTGAAAGAAATCTTATTTTCTCCAAAGTATGGAAATGTTTTCCTTATTTTATTGATTTCAATCAATTCCTGATTGTTGTTTTAGTTGTAACTCATTGAGTGAAAAGGTGAGTGACTTTTTGGCAGGCTGACTAGATCACTGAGCAAGCTGGTATTTATCTGAGTGAGACTGAGAAGAGAATTTTCTTAATGAGATGAAAGAGGTACGGTTCAGAGTCCTGGCTCTAGTATTTGACTTTGGGCAAATGACAATCTTTCAATGCTATTTTATGTTTCAATTCTTTAAAATGAACATAAAAACTTCATAAGATTACTGTTACGATTAAATGAGAAAATATATGTAAATTGTATAACCCAGTGCCTAACATATTACTCAGGTAAAGTTGGTGTTCTGATTATTAATAATAATCAGTATTATTAAAATCACAAAGTTACTTTGTGATCTTATGTATAATGTTAATCTTTTTATACATATAATAGTCATAAAAGCATAATTATTGAAATGATAACCTAATGATCTCTCTTTTTAATTTGCACAAGTTATTATTGCTATTAATCACTAACCTGCCCTCCAATGAGTATTTCTTTCGGTATTTCTCTCTCTAGGCAGCTAAATAATAATAGTTAAAATATATCTTACAAAAATGTTAAAAACAGATTGCAAACTGTACTTTTAAAAATTTGTCTACATTCATCTGAGCAGCTGTGGAGACAGGGACATAAAGGGTGCGGTGACAGTGTGTGTCTGTGTCTCTTTGAGGAGGCAATGACAACTATAGATGAGAGCGGGGCAAATGGAGGGGGAAAGTATAATTCATTCATGATAAGTGCACTGTCTTATTTTTTCTATTATTTTTTTAAACAAAAGCCAAGTTTATTTGTTCATTTCTCGCTTTCGAAGTACTCCTCAATGACATCCTTTGCCTGAGACTCTTTGCCATAGTCCTTCACCACCAGGCAGCTGCAGCCAGCCCCTTTTCGGGTTTTCCCTCTCTGTGGATGTCACAGGCCCGCCCACTCCCCTCGTTTCTTGTCGACAACCTTCATGAGGTGGATCTGGTGTTCGGCACCAAGACCTCCACCAGCCTGACGGCGCACAGAGGCTCATCACAGGTGGGTGCAAGCACACAAAGGTGGGCTTGGCGCTCGTCTAAGGCTTTGGCGGCTTCGCGAATGCCGCGCGAGGCTGTCGCGGATGAGGGCGGCCTTCAGCGCCTCTTCCAAAGCGGGTTAACGTCCATTACACTCCCCCAGCACCGCCTTCCTCGGCCATGGCCGAGGGTTACGGCAGAGCTCAGATCTTGAACGCACCCAAGCCTCCGCCTCCTCGCAACCCCGCAGCGGTAAGTGCGCTGTTCTAAAAGGATGACCGGAGGGTGCAAAGCTTAGCACTTCCTAGTTTCCCGATGGAAACCAGAGCCGGAAAAATTCCAGGAGTTATCTGTGGGACTGCCAATTAGATGGGCTACTATCTCGGTGACCTTAGTTTGGGAACAACTACTTGGAGACAAGAAGGGGAAGTTGAAGTAGGAGTTTGAGAGCAGGATGTAAACAGAATTCCTCAAATTTCTTCCAAAAACCGAATTACAAGACGTGATGATCTTTGTTACTGACTGAGGCCCAGCTATCCTTGAGCAAATATTAGTTCCAGAAGTGTAGTGTCCCACGTTTGGGCTCCATTTCGTACTGAACCCCTTTCATATCCCACCAGAGGTCAGGTTCAGGGTTCAGGCTCTGGAGGAGGCTGTACACAAATGAAAGAGACTAGAAAATATTAATTTGGGAATATTGGGGGCCAGGCAGGAGCCCAACCCAAGGGGAAGAATTTCACCTCTCTCTGGCCTTGTTTACCCTTTTATTAAGACTATGGGATACACCCATAGCTCTAGGCAGGCAACTCCAGTAATAGCCAATCAGCAAGGATTTACATAAGATTAAAACGTGGAGGTTGCTTTAGCTATCATTGTCTCAACTAGATAGTGGGTGGTTAGCTCTGATCTTTCAGAGCTTCAAGGTTGACCAGTCTTCGGGGTTCCTTGTCCACACCTCTCTGCTAGTGAAGACAATGGGCAGCTTCCAACACAGAAGATTGTGAGTGATGACTTCTGTGATTATGTTGAGCCTATGGTCAAGTCCAAGGAATTATGCTTAGTAATGACCAGATATACTCCTACTGCTTCAGGTTTTGATGTTAGCCTATCAAAACAAAACAAAACAAAAACATTCGGCAAAAAGTATTAATCAAGAAATTTCTGTTGTGTCTTCTAAAAACATATCCTTGAAAATATGTGCATTACCAATTAAAAATAAAGATGAATCCAACTATCCTTTAAAAATGTACACTATTTCATATTTTTACAATAAAAGACAAATGCTAGTTGAATAAGTATATTTATTGTGAATTTGAGAGACTTCAGAGATGGGAGGATGTAAAGATCACATTCTTGTTTTTTCTACTTTTTCACACTATTAAGGAAATTGTTATCTGCCAATGATAGCTTACAGTGGAAATAATAGTAACCTAACAAAAGTTATACTAGTGTTATTTTTCAACATAGAAAATGCAGAGACATTGCTTTACATGTAGAGAAAAACCTCTATTATGTACAAGTATTCTGTTTTAAGAGGTTTGAATCTAATTATAATAAACTAGGGTTCTTCCAGAATTTCACCAGAATGATTTAAATCTCTGTCCCCAATCCTTGTAAAGCTAGGCATTATGATGAAACACCATGAAATAGTTGTATTGTGATGAGTATTCTCACTGATGAACCCTTTTCTGAGTTTGCCCTTTCATTGAAAGTACACACTATTTTTGCCTATTTGGCAATGTATTATAGAATGTAAATCATAACAAAGTTTATAGTTCCAAGACTTATCTAATTTTATTTAAAACTAGAGGCCCAGGAGCAACCAAGATGGCGGCATAGGTAAACACCTATTGTTCTGCCGCGCAACAATTCAAAAACTACAACAAAACAACAAAACAAACATCACCCAGAATCACGGGACAGCTGACTGAGTGAAAACTCCACAAATAAAAGTAAAGGTGGGACACTGAGACTCAGAAGAGAGGCAGAGTGCAGCCTTGAAGATACGCAGGAAAGAGAGGTTTGGAGCCGTGACCTCGCAAAGGGCTGTAGGGCTGGCAGCAGCAACCCCAGCTGGATTTCTCCAACGGGGCGGGTGGAGACGTCCCACTGCACGGATTCCCCAGCGCCAGGCAAAGTCCGAGGTCCAGGGTACGCACCCTGGAAGCCGGGCGTAGAAGAGATCTCCTAGTCTGAGGAGAAACCGGGTTGCTTGGAAAAGCAGTTTGCGCGTGTAAAGTGTGCGACAGCACAGATGCGTGACTTGCTCCCTGGTGAATTGCCCCCTGGCCCCGGAGACCACCAGACTGCTTTGTTTTACAACCCTGGGTGAGACTTTGAGTGTGCAGACTCATTTGGGGAGAGGCAGAGTTGTCTGGCAAGGGGTAGAGACTAGCGGCTTTCTCTTGGAGGTGCCTGCAACAATTACCACCCAACATAGACCCGCGTGCGAGCGCCACATAGGACGTAGCTGACTCTGAGGCTGCCTGCGCAGCTCAGAGACTCCGCCCATAGACCTGAACACAGTCTCCCTTCACAGCCAATTGGCCTGGAGGTCAAACCCTCTTAGGGCTAACAACAAGCTGGGCTTAAATTCGAAAATACTGTAGAACCCATAAAGGATTGCAGTAAGAGTACCCACCTCAGGTAACTGGGGAGGCTGAGCCATTGTCCCTTAGAGGACATCTACCACATAAAGCAGCCACCATGCAGAGACATGGAAAGAAATCAGATGTGAAATAAATAGAGGAAAAAAGGTGACTAGACATAGAGTTCAAAACCACGGTTATAAGGCTTTTCAAGAGGCTCCAACAAAAGGTCGAGACCTATAAGGAAATAAGCAAGACCTACAAGGAAATGAATGAGACCCTCAAGGATATGAATGAGACCTGCAAGGAAATGATCAAGACCAACGTGGAAATGAATGAGTCCTACAAGGAAATGAACAAGACCTACAAGGATATGAAGGAGACTCTCAAGGATATGAAAAAGGACCAACCAGAAATTAAGCATACACTGACTGAAATAAAAAATATTATACAAAGACCTAAAAGTACTCTAGAGCACCCCAAGAACCAAGTTCAAGATTTGAAATACAAAGAGGGAAAATCCACTCAGCTGAAAAAGCAAGAAACAAAAAGAATCCAAAAAATTGAAGGTAGTGTAAGGGGCCTCTGGGACAACCTCAAGCATACCAACATCCGAATTATAGGGGTGCCAGAAAAAGAGAGAGACCAAGACAATGAAAACCTATTTGAAGAAATAGTGACCGAAAACTTCCCACACCTGGTGAAAGAAATTGACTTAGGAGTCCAAGAAGCACACCGAACCCCAATATATAGGAACCCTAAAAGGACCACACTAAGGCACATCATAATTAAAATGCCAAGAGCAAAAGACAAAGAGAGAATATTAAAAGCAGCAAGAGAAAAACAGTTTGTTACCTATAAGGGAGCACCCATACAATTGTCAGCAGATTTCTCAACAAAAACGATGCAGGCCAGACAGGAGTGGCAAGAAATATTCAAAGTGATGAATAGCAAGAATCTACAACCAAGATTACTCTATCCAGCAAAGCTATCATGCAGAATTGAAGGTCAGATAAAGTGCTTCGCAGATAAGAAAAACCTAAAGGAGTTCATCACCACCAAACCAATATTATACAAAATGCTGAAAGATATTCTTTAAGAAGAGGAAGAAGAAAAAGGTAAAAACATAAATTATGAACAACAAATACACATCTATCAACAAATGAATACAAAAATCAAGTGAATTAATAATCTGATGAACAGGATAAACTGGTGAATATAACATAATCATGGACATAGAGAGGGAATGGACTGACAATCCTTGGGGAGAAAAGGAGTGTGGGAAGTGCAACAAGAGACTGGACAAAAATCTTGCAACAATGGGAGAGGACAGTGGGGAGGGGGAGGTGAGGGTGGGGGTTGGGATGGGTACCGGGTAGAGGGGAGCTATAGGGGGATAAAAAAGGGGGAACAATGTAATTAATAAACTAAACAATAAATATAAAATAAATAAATAAAATAAAATAAAATAAAATATCAATGGCTAGGATCTCCAGGGCCAAGCATAATTCATCAAAGTCACTTAATAAATTGTTGAACAATTGAATCTAGAGGTGTCTGAAATGACAGTTCCATCAGAAGCAGGTAACAAGACAAATGTATCAATTAAAGTTATTTCTTAAAGATGGATGGGAATCAGCTAAGCAGAAAAGGATTCCCAGAAGATATAGTTGGCAAAAAAAAAATAAAAAGTTAAAAAAATGAAGAAAAAAAAAAAACTAGAGGCCTGGTGCACAAAATTTGTGCACAGGTTTGGGGGGTTGTCCCTCAGCCCAGCCTGTTCCCTCACCAATCTGGGACCCCTTGAGGGATGTCCAACTGCCCATTTAGGCCAGATCTTACCCTCGGGCATAAACAGGCATTGGGACATCCTTCTCACAATCCAGGACTGCTAGCTCCCAACTGCTCTCCTGCCTGCCTTCCTGATTGCCCCTAACTGCTTCTTCCTACCAGCCTGATCACCCCCTAACCACTCCTTTGCCAGCCTGACTAATGTCTAACTACTCCCCTGCCAGCCAGTTTGCCCCCAACTTCCCTCCTCTGCTGGCTTGATCACCCACAACTGCCCTCCCTTGCAGGTTGCAGAAATTTGGCTTCTTCCATCACCCTAGCAACCCTAGCCTCTTCTCTCTCCAGCTCTGTGGCTGCCGCCATTTCTGTTGGGATTATGTATCTTCTATAATTGAAACTTTGTAGCATTGAGTGGAGGCCTAGGCCAACAAGGGCAGGCAGAAAGCTTGACTTACTTTGTTGCTGGGGAAACCCAAGTCTCCCGCAAAATGGATAAAGACTTAAACATAAGAAGGGAAACCATAAAAAATACTAGATGCTCAGTGCACAAAATTAATGCATGGGGAATGGGGGATGTCCTTCAGCACAGCATGGACCCTCTCCAATTTGGGACCCCTCGAGGGATGTCCAACTGTCTGTTTAGGCCCAATTCCATTAGGATCGGCCTAAATGGGCAGTTGAACATCCTTCTCACAAACTGCTCCAAACTGCTCACCTGCCTGTCTCCCTGATTGCCCCTAACCACTACCCTGCCAGCTTAATTGATGTCTAACTGCTCCCCTGCCAGCCTATTTGCCCTCAACTTCCCTCCTCTGCTGGCCTGGTCACCCCTAACTGCCCTCCCCTGTAGGCTTGATAGTCCCCAACTTCCCTTCCTTACAGGCCTGGTCCCTCCCAACTGCCCTCCCCTGCTGGCCTGATGGCCCACAACTGGTCTCCCTCACAGGGCCTGGAACCTCCCAATGGTCCTCCCCTGCTGGTCATCTTGTGGTGGCCATCTTGTCTCCACATGGGGGCAGGATCTTTGACCACATGAGAGCAGCCCTCTTGTGTGTTAGAATAATGGTCAATCTGTGTATTACTCTTTTATTAGATAGGATAGAGGCCTGGTGCATGGGTGGGGACCAGCTGGTTTGCCCTGAAGGGTATCCTGGATCAGGGTGGGGGTTCCCTTAGAGTGTGAGGCATCCCGGGCAAGGGGCCTGTGGTGGTTTGCAGGCCAGCCATGATCCCCAGGGACCCAAGTGGAGGCCATGGGATCCTGGACTAATTTATGTTCTGCAATTGAAACTTTGCAGCCTGGAGTGGAGCCAAGCCTTCTGCTCACTCCGTGGTGACAGCCATTTCTGTTTGAAACTTTGTAGCCTAGAGTGGAGGCCTAGGCTGGGGCTGCAGAAGTTTGTCTTCCTCCATCACCCTGGCAATCATAGCCTCTGCTCTCTTCAGCTCTGTGGCTGCTGCCATTTCTGTGGGTTTATGTATCTTCTATGATTGAAACTTTGCAGCATTGAGTGGAGGCCTAGGCCTGCAACAGTAGGTGGAAAGCTTGGCTTGCTCTTTGCTGGGAAAACCCAAGCTTCCCTCCTGCTCTCAGTGGTGGCAGCCATGTTGGTTTGAGTTTATTTGCATAATTTGCTCCTGATTGGCTGGTGGGCATGGCTGTGGGTGTGGCTTGAGAAGAGGTAGGTCAATTTGCATATTACTCTTTTATTATATAAGATTAGCCTTGTGTGGTACATAAGTGGATTCATAAATTTCCAATGGATTAAATAACATTTTGTGCATTTCAGGGCTTCTGTTGTGTGCATAATTAGAGAAAACAAAATATGTTGGGTCAATTAAAAAAACAAGTTAATGGATCAATGGGAGAAAAAGGGGGAAATATATAATACTTTTAAAACTAAAGACTTTTAAAAGAAAAAGTGATAAAGTAGAAGAAAAATAGAATAAAAAACTAGGTAAATAATCTAATTGAATATAAACCTAAACTGATTATTGTAACTGTGCATCCCCTACATTTTTTCTCTTTTTTATTTTTATTTGATGCTTTCTCAGAGGAGAATGCTCATATTAATAACTTTTGAAAATTCAACAAAACAAAGATTTTGGAGCCCTCTTTCTTATAATTTAGCATAATTTTATGTAGACAAATTCACATTTTTATCTAATGCAGCAAAATTCAGTTACAAATTATTTCAGTAATTTACTTAAAACTAATTATATTAGAGTTAAATAAATCACTTATTATTATGATATAAATATAATTATGTATAAAATATATACTATACACATGTGTGTGTACACATATATACATATACTAGAGGCCCAGTGCATAAAATTCATGTACAGGGGACTGGGGATGTCCCTTAGCCCAGCCTGCACCCTCTCCAATCTGGGACCCCTCAGGGGATGTCCGACTGCCCGTCTAGGCCCCATCCTGGTAGGATCGGGCCTAAACAGGTATTTGTACATCCTTCTTACAATCCAGGACTGCTGGCTCCAAACTACTCACCTGCCTGCCTCCCTGATTGCCTCTAACCGCTTCTGCCTGCCAGCCTGATCAGCCCCTAACCACTGCCCTGCCAGCCTAATTGATGTTTAACTGCTGCCCTGCCAGCCTATTTGCCCCCAATTTCCCTCCTCTGCCGGCCTGGTCACCCCTAACTGCCTTCCCCTGCAGGCTTGATCACCCCCAACTGCCCTCCCTTGCAGGCCTGGTCCCTCCCAACTGCCCTCTCCTGCTGGCCTGATTACCCACAACTGCCCTCCCCTGCAGGCCTGAAACCTCCCAATGGCCCTCCCCTGCTGACCATCTTGTGGTGGCCATCTTGTATCCACATGGGGGCAGGATCTTTGACCACATGGAGGCAGCCCTCTTGTTTGTTGGAGTGATGGTCAATCTGCAAACTACTCTTTTATTGGATAGGATAGAAGCCTGGTACATGGGTGGGAGCCAGCTGGTTTGTCCTGAAGAGTTTCTCAGATCAGCGTGGGGGTTCCCTTGGGCTGAGGGGCAGCCTGGGCAAGGGGCCTGTGGAGGTTTTCAGGCCAGCACCACCCCCCAGTGACCCAAGCAGAGGCCCTGGTATCTGGGATTAATCTATGTCTACAATTGAAACTTTGTAGCCTGGAGTGGAGCCAAGACTTCTGCTCGCTCTAGGGCGGCAGCCATTTCTGTTTGAAACATTGTAGCCTAGAATGGAGGCCTAGGCCAGCAACAGCAGACTAAAAGCTTGACTTCCTCCTTTGCCAGGGAAACCCAAGCCTCTCTTCTCTCCAGCTCAGTGGCTGTATCTTTTATAATTGAAACTTTGTAACATTGAGTGGAGGCTTAGGCAGGTGGAAAGCTTGGCTTCCTCTGTTGCTGGGGAAACCCAAGCTTTCCTCCTGCTCTCAGTGGTGGCAGCCATCTTGCTTAGGGTTTATTTGCATAATCTGCTCCTGATTGGCTGGTGGGTGTGGCTGTGGGCGTGTTTTGTGGGTGTGGTGGAGATATGGTCAAATTTCCATATTAGTCTTTTATTAGATAGGGTATAAGTGAAATATACATAAGAATGACAGGTATGATATATGCTCAATAAATGTATATTTGTTTAAATGACGAATGAATAAATATAAAGTAGCATAATGGATAATGCAAACCATACTAGAGAACAGAAAATTTTGTATGTTTTATTCTCCTTTGCTTTATCAAAATGTGAAAAATTCTAAGACAGTTTCCAAAGGTAGTATATTTCAAAAATATATCTTATTAACATGACTATAAAATTAAACTAATGACCACGTTTCAAATACAGAGGATTAAATCCTATGCACAGAAAGTTAACTAAATGTAAAATGTTCTTATGTGCCATTCACTGATAAAAATCTAATGGTTAGTCTAGATTACATATATAGCTGTACCTGGTTTTGCTCAGTAGATAGAGTGTCAGCCTGAAGCCGGAAGGGTCCTGCGTTCAATTCAAGGGCATATGCCTGTGGGAATCTTTTTCACATCCTGCGTGTCCAGGGTTCGCATGTCAGGGTTCAGTGTCTGGAGAAGGCTGCACACAAATGAAGAGAGACTTAGAAAAGCATGAATTTGGGAAATGGGGACCAGGCGGTAGCCCATCTCTAGTGGAAGGACTGCCCTGTGCTCTAGCCTGGCTATCCCTTTCATTAAGGCTATGGGATCTGCCCATAGCCCCCAGGTAGGAAATTCCAACAACAGAAATACACAAAGAACAAACAGAGGTGTTTCAGTTAACAATGTTTTTAGCTCTGACCTTTCAGAGCAATTCAGGAGCCTCCCTGGCTCCTAAGCACATCCTTCTATTAGCTAGATGGGGATTGACCCTTCAGAGCAATTAAGGTTGTTTACCAGCTTTCTGGACACATCTTTCTATAGTGAGACAGGATTGGTTTTCGACATATGCCCAAATTGCAAGCTCTATCCCCAGTGGGGGCATGCAGGAGGCAGCTGATCAATGATTATCTCACATCATTAATATTTTTATCACTCTCTCTCCCTCTCCTTTCCTCCCTGAAATCAATAAAAAGTATATATTTAAAAAATAATTACATATATAAATATATAATTACAATTTTAAGTTAAATTATATAAATGGATCTCATTAACTTAATACATATATATAACTAAAGGCCTGGTGCACAAATTTGTACATAATTGGGGTCAGCTGGTCTGCCCCAATTGGAGCCAAGCTTGCCAGAGTGGGGGTTGCAGGAGGTCAGCTGGCTGAACCTGCTTCTGATCTGGTCGGGGGGCAGGAGGAGTTGATCAGGGCTGCAGTGCATATCATAGTGACCATTCCTTCCAGTGTTCCAGTCGCTTCACTTTTATATATATAGATGATTAAAAAAATGGAAGTTTCTCCTAGAATTTTTATTATTGGAACATGAGAAAGCAATAATAATAACTGATATCATATAATTCTTTAAATGCTAGTATCTATTAAAAATATAAATATAAAATACAGTTACTTTGGGAATTCTTAATCACTAGAGTGTCTGCTTACCCTGCAATAAGATGTCATATACTCATGAATTTGTAATCCAAATTGGTATTTCAGTATACAAAAATTGACACTTTCATAAATAATTTAGTTTTTATAGTCTTATAGAGATTTGCACAATATGGAATATAAATGTATTTCCTGGCACTATCTTGATGTTAGATTTTCTACTTTGATTCCCAGAAGAGGATAATTTTTATAGTATTCTTGACTTATTTATAAGATAATAATTTTGTTGATAAATCATTGTCCTAAGTGCATCACTATATTTAAAAGATTACTAAAACAATATATATATATATGTGTGTGTGTGTGTGTATTTATATATATATATATTTCTAATTCATAATTTATGAACAATAACTTTTTCCCATATTTGAGTTTTTTCTCTGGTATTACATTAGATCAGAGTTTTTTATGCACCTAGTAGGAAAATCCCATTTCACATACCTACATTACTATAAATGGTTTGTGTAATTAATTACATACAAGCCATAATCCAAACTCCTAGTAACGATTGAAGTTTCTAGAAGATATGGCAAATGAACTAATGGAACAAATAATAATCTTGGAAGAGAATGAAAAGTCTAAATTATAGTTCCCTTAAGCATGATGTGTAGATCCTTGTATTAGTTTATCTATCGGCATAATAAATACTCTGTGTGTGTTGGAGCAGAGGGGTAAACAGACCATAAAACTCAGTGGCTTAATAAAGCAATAAGCTAAGCATTTATTTAGCTTCAGACTTTGCAAATTGGAAATTTAGGTTTATTCAAATTAGTAGTTTTTTCTGGTCTCACTGAACATGTCCACATGTAGACAGTTGGTTATCTCATACAGTTTGGCGGTGACTGAAACATATTTTTTTATCCTCTAAGGTTAACTAGGCATGTTCTCATGGAGAAAATGGAGACAGAGGTACAAAAATTTCAAGCATATTTAAGAGTGCTTGAACTATAATCCCCAGCATTCCATTAAACTTAAACACACCTCATGGTAAAGCCCAAAATCACAATGGAAGAGCAAGACATAGGTTACATAAATGTATGGAACCAGGAACTTGTAAAGAATTTGTTCTGCTGCCCCAACGAAATGGCACAGTCAGTTGGAGTAATGTCCTGTACATCAAAACGGTTGTGGGTTTGATTCTCAGTCGGGGCATACATAAAGATTGTGTGTTTGGTCCCTGATCAGTCACATAAGAGAAGTAACCCCTCTCTCTCTCTTTCTCTCTCCCAAAATCAATAAACATATCCTCGGGTGAGGATTTTTTTAAAAGAATTGCTTCTGCTAATGCAATCACTGTACCACAGTCTTCTGAGATTCTAATTGGGTAATCCTGTCTAATAAAAGAGTAACATGCAAATTGACCATATCTCTGCTACACCCACAAGCCACACCCACCAGCCAAGCCCACAAGCCAATCAAGAGTGATATGCAAATTAATCCCCAGCCAAGATGGCTGCTGCCCAAGGCCAGTCATGGAGCGAAGCCAGTCACTGGCCCAATCACAGGGCAATCGCTGGGGGTCCCCTGGCTGAGGTCCCCTGACCAAGGACGAAAGCCTTGGGCAGGCTGGATTGAGTCTTCAGTAGGACATCCCTTGAGGGCTCCCAGTAAGATGGGCAAAGGACTACCAAAACAAAATTGAAAGGGTTTGTGAACGGATGACAGGTAAACCATGTCTTTGCTATTTAAATTATGGAGGGTGATTATATTAGTTTCCTACAGTTACCCTAACAAAGTACCACAAACTGGGTCACAATCTGTACTCTCAATTCTGAAGTTTAGAAATTCAGAATCAGGATGTCAGCAAGGCCATACACATCTGAAACCTGTAGGAGAAAATCTATCCTTGCCTCTTTAGGTTTTTGGTGTTTGCTGGCAATCCTTGGCATTCCTTGGTTTGTAGATGCGTCACTCAAATATTTGTCTC
Source organism: Antrozous pallidus (assembly GCA_027563665.1). Classification (NCBI taxonomy): domain Eukaryota; kingdom Metazoa; phylum Chordata; class Mammalia; order Chiroptera; family Vespertilionidae; genus Antrozous; species Antrozous pallidus. The sequence continues at coordinate 51,010,334 of CM050519.1, forward strand.
TGTTGTCACAGGGCTGTCTTATTTCTGTATACTCACTCTCTTCATATGGGCTTCCCCTATGTGTCTATGTCCACCATTTCTCTTTTTTTTTAGAACACCAGTCATATCAGATTAAGGATCTACCTTACTCCAGAATGACCTCATCCTGACTAATTATATCTGCAATGCCTTTATTTCCAAACATAACACATTCTGTAGTACTGGGTGTTAGGATTTCAACATTTTTTTAACATATCTTTATTGATTTCAGAGGGGAAGGAAGAGAGATAGAAACATCAATGATGAGAATCATTGTTCGGCTGCCTTCTGTGCATCCCCTACCGGGGATCAAAACCACAACCCAGGCACATATCCTGACCTAGGAACTGAACCATGACCTCCTATTTAAGAGATTACCCTCAACCACTGAGCAACACTGGCAGGGCTCAACATTCCTTTTTGAGGGGCACAGTTCAACCATTAATAACAGTGCCATTAACAAAGATGAAGTTTTAACAGGAAAAAAAATTATTCAAGGAAGGCATGAGGAGAAGATAAGTTTGAATCAGAACATTCTGAATCTAAACTTTCAGAATAATATCCAATTCAAAAACACAGAAAACATCCAGAAAAGTAAGGCTGGTATAGAGATGAGACTAGGGCTAGAGAGAGAAATATGAAACATTATAAAGGGAAAGGTTTTAAATCTAAAGACTAATACAAGGGAGCAGGCACATAAATTCCAGGGGAAAAAATCGGAGAAGAAAGAGTAGACAGATAGGAAGATATATATATAATTATAAAATTAGGAGGAAAGTGTTTTACTTAGTCAAGTAAGGACCAAGTACAGAATCTGAATACACTAAACATTAGAAATTATTCAGAATAAGCTAGGCAACAGTGAAAATTAGTATAATCTTAGTAATCATTAAGAGGAATTTTTAAGAGGAATCTAAATTTTTAAAAAGTGAAATTATTATTATGATCAAATTAAGGAATATTGCACTTGTGAATTCTTGAATTTATGCAACGGCACTTAACATAATTTGACCAAGGAGAATTTCAACTAAAATCTTTATAAATAACGTTTATCTGTTTTTCAAGTCAGGATCTTGAAGAACAGGGAGTAAAGAAAGCCAAGTTAATTTATTCTGATGATAAATTCTAGCTCATAGAACATATGGCACATTTTGAAAATTAAAGTAAATATTCCCCTGAAATGCCTAGTTTTAGTCAAGCATCTATTGGAACTGGAATTGAAAATAACAGATGAAATACATTTCATCATTCTTTTAAGGAAAGCAAAAGTTTTGGAAGAGGCTAGCCATTTTTCTGAACCATTCCAACATATTCTTCTTTCCTATTTTATCACCAAGAAGCAGATTGCTCCAGGGAAGTAAGAGCAATAAATTTGAAGCAGGATTATAAAAGATAAGTTTAAATCCTAGAATACTTTAAAAAACAAGCAACTAATTAACAAGAACCCAAAGTAAGAAAAAGAATACCTATCACTCATGTTAAAGTTGACAGTATATACATTTTTTTAAAATATATTTTTATTGATTTTTTTACAGAGAGGAAGGGAGAAGAATAGAGAGTTAGAAACATTGATCAGCTGCCTCCTGCATACCCCCTACTGGGGACATGCCCCGCAACCAAGGTACATGCCCATGACCAGAATCGAACCTGGGACCCTTCAGTTCACAGGCCGACACTCTATCCACTGATCCAAACCAGTTAGGGCAAGTACATTTTTAAATGAGCCAGAGCAGCCATTCCTGAAGAACTGCATTTTACCTGTTGCCCCTTAAATTTTTAGAGTCTTTGAACTGGGCCAGACCTTTGGATTGCACTAAACCAAGACTGTCTTACAAACCATTGTTTGTAAAGCTAGGACTGATGACATCCTGACCACATGGACCAATGACTATGGACCCTCCATCTGAAGATGGAATCAGTAATCAATCATGTATTGCTAACAAGTAACTCAGCACCAATAAGAATTAGTTTCTTCTTTTCACGTAATTATTCCTTTCCTTTGTTCAAAAAAAATCATTTGCCTTCACCATATCATCAGGACACATTTTGGGTTCCTGCCTGAATCTGTGCTTCTAGGATTGCAATTCTTGGATTCCAAATAAATGCTTGTTGCCTCACACTTAGGCTTTTTTAAAAATTTATTTTTACTTATTTTATAGAGAGGAAGGGGAAGGGAGAGATAGAAATATCAATGATAAGGGAGAATCACTGATCAGCTACCTCCTGTCTCTGACCAGGAATTGAATTGTGGCCTCCCGGTTCGTAGGTTAATGCTCGTCTATTAAACCCCACCAGCCAGGCCACACCTGAGCTTTTTAATTTCAGATTAACTCTCAAATTCCCACCCTGGCAGTGATGAGATTTTATAACCTGTCCTTTCCAAACTACTCCTTTATTCCAAGCAATTCTATTTGGAATATTGGCACTGAAATATGGCATTAAGGGATTAAAGAGTGCTATTATGCCAGTATTTTTTTTTTTTTAGTCTAAAAAGGAATTTAGTAATCTTTAGTGGGAAAACATGAGATTAACAGGCTGCAAAACTAGTGAGTTACCTAATTTGGTGCATGTTAATTTCCTGCTTTATAAAATGAAAATAATAAAAACCTGCTTATACGGTTGTTAAAAAGAGTAGCTGAAATGATGCATATAAAGTCCTTGTTTTGTTAGCTTTTTACCTTTTAACTGAGAAACATCAAGTCTCTGCTTGCCAATTTTATAACACAATAAAGTTATAGAACTTAACCTATAATCTATTTTTGTGTCTGGTTAATTACAAAAGGTCATGAATCTTTACTTAGTTAATTTATGTTATGTTATACTTTGTTTTAATTATTATCCTCCAAGGTTTTATTTAGGACTCTGACAAATCCACATGCCTTTTTTAACTGGATTTTCCATAGTAGATGTATTTTATGTTTATTTCTATCATGTACTCATATTAGTGTTGTAATATTGTTAGGCATGCCTTGGAAAGCCAAGGAAAAAAGTGCTGCATAAAGACATTATATCTTCTAAATAATTATATGTATTATTGTCATGTAAATTAGGAACTTAATAAATAGTTGTTTGCTTATAAAATCATGAGTGTAAAGAGTGAAACAAGAGACCCAAAGATACCTAGATCCCAATATGTGAAAATTCTGGGTAAAAAGAAAGCTATATTTGCACTTGTTTGTACCAGTTTCCTTGTAGCTGCAGGGATTCTGGGGATTCTGCTATTGGACAAGAGCCCGGGTCAATCTTGGCAGCTGCCCCATGACTGGGGCAGCAGCTGGTTCATATGCTTATATATTGATTACCCTCCAGATGGAGTAAAAAGATGAAGTAATTATGAATTATTTTAGAAAATTAAGTTTAAAAATTTTGACAACATGATGAAAACAAACTCTAAATCATGGTATTTTTTATTAAAATGTTTAAGAATATATGTTTACTTAATACCAATAATGAAACTATATTTACATAATAAACCAAATCCTGTAGCATTTTTATTCAGTGCTATAAAATTAAATTGAGCCCCCCACTTGTCCTTGTAAGGATAGGACAAATACCCAGCCAGATTCCTCCCATCTCTGAAAGCCTTCTGACCCTCTTTGCATTTGACTGGATGCAGAAGTTTACTGCCTGAAAGTCACAGTAACAAGAAAGACATTTGCACAGATTATCTCCCCTTGTGACTGGTTACTAAGAGTCTTGATCATGCCATATGTGCACAATCCTATATAATAAATAGGTAATGTGCAAATTGACCCTCACACCCTCGTATCCCAGGATAGCCACCCCCACATCATCACAAGATGGCTACCACAAGGTGTCCACCCCCACATCATCACAAGATGGGCACCACAAGATGGCCACCCCTACGTTGTCACAGGGGAGGGCAGTTGGGGGCAATCAGGCTGGCAGGGGAGCAGTTAGGGGGTGATCAGGCTAGCAGGCAGAAGTGGTTAGGGGCAATCAGGCAGGTGGCAGGTGAGTAGTTAGGAACCAGCAGTCCCAGATTGTGAGTTGGATATCGCTCAAGGGATCTCAGATTGGAGAGGGTGTAGGCTGGGCTGAGGGACACCCCTCCCCCAGTCCATGAATTTCGTGCACTGGGCCTCTAGTATTTCCATAAGAAAAATATTTTACCCTTAAATGGAAGCAGGTAAGAATACTTTACGCTTAACTCACAGATGCATGTTAGCTTTCAAGTTTAAATAGCTTATCATTATTTTCAAGGTTTCATTCACATACTCATTGATTCACTAAGTTGAAGAACAGTTAATATAAAAGCATAATCAATGGATACAAGACACTTGGGGGAGGGAGGTCAGTGAGGGCATGTGCTAGAGGGTAGGGGAAGCCAGGGGAAGGTCAATGGGAGAAAAAAAGGAAACATATGTACTACTATTTGTAATACTTTAAACAATAAAAAAATAGTAGGAAGTACTATGGGACACAAAAGTCAATAAAATACTATAAGAAATTTGCTCTTTTTATACATAAAATGTAAACATCATACAACAGGTTAGCAAATACTGAGCACAACATGCTCAAGAGCTGTCTTGTGCATTGAAAATTCTTTCCCCATTTTCTAAAATTATTTCTGTAACAAAGAAAAACCGCATGATTCAATAAGCATTTTTCAGCAAAAGAAAGGTTAATGTGACAAAGCAGAGAAGAGGAAATCATAGGACACATGTCTAGTTTTATTTGAAAAAAAATCACATTTTCATTCAACGATTACCTAACTTCAATGAGATGTCAGGAAATCCGGGCTCAGAAACATTTTTCAACAAATTCTCATGTTTTGGAAAGGTTCCGTTTTTTTAAAAAAACCACCTGAGTACCCACTATATCAAAGTCCAGTGGACATAAAAATGAATAAGACACAATCTTTCTTTGAGAAGCTCAGTGATTAGTAAAACAAAATAAGACATGTAAATAATAGGCTTAGTGCTAATGCTAAAAACCAATATCTGAAGTTATATAACACATATGCATTATACATATATATGTAAAACTAGAAGCTTGAATTAGCCTACATTTTACATATATGTATCAATAATTATGGTGACATTGTGTCAGATTTTCTACATACAGAACTAATTTCTCAGAGTCTTGATTATATCACTGGCCCGCCAGCATTTCCTTAATAATTTATAAATATTGAATAGCACTGGCTGGCATTGCTCAGTAGTTAGAACGTCAGCATGCCCACCTGAAGGTCAGCGATTGGATTCCCAGTTATAGGTACACTAGAGGCCCACTGAACAAAATTCATGCATGCGGGGCGGGGAATGTCCCTTAGCCCAGCCTGCACCCTCTCCAATCTGGGACCCCTCGAAGGATGTCATATTGCCCATTTAGGCCCGGTCCTGGTAGAATCGGGCCTAAACGGGCAATCAGACATACTTCTCACAATCCAGGACTGTTAGCTCCAAACTGATCACCTGCCTGCCTCCCTGATTGCTTCTAACTGCTTCTACCTGCCAGCATGATCATCCGCTAACCACTACCCTGCCAGCCTAATTGATGTCTAACTGTTCCCCTGCCAACCTGTTTGCCCCCAACTTCCCTTCCCTGCCGGCCTGGTCACCCCTAACTGCCTTCCCCTGCAGGCTTGATTGCCCCCAACTGCCCTCCCTTGCAGGCCTGGAACCTCCCAACTGCCCTCCTCTGCTGGCCATCTTGTGGTGGTGATCTTGTGTCCACATGGGAACAGGATCTTAGACCACATTGGGGCAGCCCTCTTGTGTTTTGGAGTGATGGTCAATCTGCAAATTACTCTTTTATTAGATAGAATAGAGGCCTGGTGCATGGGTGGGGCCCAGCTGGTTTGCCCTGAAGAATGTCCCAGATCAGGGTAGGGGTTCCCTTAGGATGAGGGACAGCCTGGGCAAGGGGCCTGTCGAGGTTTGCAGGCTGGCCACATCCCCCAGCAACTCAAGTAGAGGCCCTGGTATCTGGGATTAATCTATGTCTATAATTGAAACTTTGTAGCCTGGAGCAGAGCCAAGCCTTTTGCTCACTCCGGGAGGCAGCCATTTCTGTTTAAAACTTTGTATCCTTGAGTGGAGGCCTAGGCCGGCAATGGCAGGCTGAAAGCTTGGCTTCCTTCATTGCAAGGGAAACCCAAGCCTCTGTTTTCTCCAGCTCAGTGGCTGCCGCCATTTCTGTATCTTTTATCATTGAAGCTTTGTAACATTGAGTGGAGGCCTAGGCAAGCAATGGCAGGTGGAAAGCTTGGCTTCCTCTGTTGCTGGGGAAACCCAAGCCTTCCCTGCTCTCAGTGGCATCAGCCATCTTGGTTGGGGTTTATATGCATAATCTGCTCCTGATTGGCTGGTGGATGTGGTTGTGGGCATGGCTTGTGTGTGTGGTGAAGGTATGGTCAAATTTGCACATTACTCTTTTATTGGATACAATATCTGGGTTGCAGATTCTATCCACACCCCTAGTCAGGGTGCTTGTGGGAGGCAACCAATCAGTAACTCTCTCTTAATTGATGTTCTCTCTCTCTCTCTCTCTCTCTCTCTCTCTCTCTCTCTCTCTCTCTCTCTCTCTCTCTTTCCTCTCTCCTTCTTCTCCCTCCCTTCCTTGAGAGGCAGTGAGGATTAAAAAAAGAGAGAGAAAAATATAATTCAATAGAAGCAGCTATCCTACAAATGCATGCCAATTTTTTCTGTTCAATTACTTGTGTTTAGGGTATTCTTATCTTGTTGATCAGATTCCAGAAGCATGTAAGATGTCACAGGGCACAAAAAAATTAGTATTCAATCCTTCTATTTTCATTTTCACATAAAATACATTATCAAGTTTCACAAGCAGAATAGAAATTACTTATTCCAGCCATAGGGGATCTTCCTGGCAGGAAATAATCTTTACTAAAAGATATTTTCAGATCACCACTTAAAAATTCTATACTCACATAACACCCTAATGAACTGGAATTTTTCAACTGCTGTTGAACAATCCATCGATATCAGTGAAAATTATTCTGCTCTTTACTTTATGTGGACCAGATAGAGTATGCTAAAATATTCTGCTGATATTTTCCTTCTCAGAAATACAGGTACATTAATCTCATTTTTCCCCTGAAAATGAAAATCATGTTTCAGAAAGTTTATGACCTTATTTTAATATCTTTAACATTGATTTTAAATCTGTATTTCTGTTCTCATCAAGAATACCTCTATATTGAAAAACTTAAGTGAACAAAGCTTAAGTGAACAAAAGTGACATAGCAAAGGAAAATTAAGCATCTCAAGCTTATTTTTTTCTCATGTTCTTACTCATTTCAATTTATATGAATAAATTATATATACTTTTTAAATATAAATTCAATATATACCATTCTAAACACAAAGCCATACAATGGCATTTACTATAACATCTCTATTTTTTATTTTGATGCTTTAATACAAAAACAATTCAAAAGAGATATTGGGATAATTAAAGTATCTTCCATAAAATTCCAAGTGGAAAACACAAAAGACAGAATACATGAATAATGAGTTATGACATTGAGATTTTATTAAACTAAATTCTATTAAAAATTCCAGTCATTGTTTAATTTTCTTTTAAAGGACTGTGTTTACCAAAATTGAATTGGCATTTTGCAGATTAAATTAGAATATATCATTTAGGCTCCATAGGTAATATTTGTTCTAAACTTTGAGACTATAAAAACACTTGTAGGCACCTGACACTTCTCTCTTCTTCCACACTTTAAAACACTTTGAATCTACACTATAGATGATAGAATTAAATGTTCCTTAAATTAATACTTAGACAGTTTGGGTAAATTTAGGAAAAAGTCATCTACAAATTGCTCTCATATTATCAATTTTTTAAAAGTTTCATGGGAAACTTTTGAGATTTCTAATTCAAGTGGAAAATAATGATTTTTCTTGTATATATGATTATATTTACACTAGAGACCCAGTGGACGAATTCATAAACTGGGGGGAACCAGCTGGTGCACTTGATGGGGGCCAAGTCGGGCAGGCTGGCTGGGGTGAGGGGCCATGGGTAGTTATTTTATGAGCAAATGATAACATTTAAATTTAGTAGGCATCAAAAATGCCACTTATTTTATGGCTTTAAAATTTTAAATGTGAATAATAGATATTTTAAAATACCAAAAATAAACTATCTCCAATAAAAGGAAGCTGTTCGATTCTTTAATGTTGCTGAAAACTAAAGTTAATAAAGTATATAAGCAAAGGTTTTATTTAAGACTTTGCAAAGAATAAAACAAATCTAATGATACTAAAGCAAGAGAAAAAATAAAAATAATACCACTTTGAATTAAAAAATGTAAAATAAGAGAAGTGATTTAAAAATCAAAGGACAGGGAGACACCAAGATGGCGGCATAGGTAAACATCTATTGTTCTGCCCCGTGCAACGATTTAAGAACTACAACATAACAGCAGAACAGACAGCACCCAGAATCACCAGAAAGCTGGGTGAATGAAGACTCCACAAATAAGAGTAAAGGTGGGACGCTGAGACTCAGGAGGGGTGGGAACGCAGCCTTTCAGACGGAAACAGGTTAGGAGCTGTCTTGGTCGCGGGCGCGGGCTGGGGCTGGAGCAGCAACCCCGGCCGGATTTCTCCAACAGGGAGGGCGGAGACGTCCCACTGCACAGAGTCCCCAGTGCCAGGCGAGGTCCGAGACCCAGGGTACGTGGAGACGTCCCACTGCACAGATTCCCCAGTGCCAGGCGAGGTCCGAGGTCCAGGGGACGCACCCTGGAAATGGGGCGTGGCAGAGGCTCCTAGTCTGCGAAAGAATTTTCCGCGCAAGGGTCGCGCAAACCTGCGACTTGCCCCCTGGAAACTTGTCTCCTGGTTCCGGAAACCATCTATTTTACAACCCTGGGCTAGACTTTTGGTGTGCAGTCACATTTGGGGAAAGGCAGAGTTGACTGGCAAGGGGAAGAGACTAGCGGCTTTCTCTTGGAGGTGTCTACAGCCATCCCCATCCAACAGAGACCCGCGCACGAGAGCGCCGCATAGGACGCAGCTGACACTGACGCTGCCTGCGCAGCTCAGAGACTCCGCCCATCCAACCTGAACACAGTCTCCCTTCACAGCCAATTGGCCTGGAGGTCAAACCCTCCTAGGGCTAACAACAAGCTGGGTTTAAATTCAAAAATACTGAATACAACCCATAAAGGATTGCAGTAAGAGTACCCACCTCAGGTAACTGGGGAGACTGAGCCACTGTCCCTTTGAGGATATCTACCACATAAAGCAGCCACCATGCAGAGATATGGAAAGAAATCAGGTGTGAAAGAAATGGAGGAGAAAAGACGACAAGACATAGAGTTCAAAACCACGGTTATAAGGCTTTTCAAGAGGCTCCTACAAAAGGCTGATCAACTTAATGAGAATTACCAGGAAATAAACAAGACCAACCAGGAAATGAATGAGAATTACAAGGAAATGAATGAGAACCTCAAGGAAATGAATAAGAACCTCAAGGAAATGAATAAGACCCTCAAGGAAATGAACAAGACGTCTGAGGATACGAACCAGACCCTCACGGATATGAAAAAGGAGCAACTAGAAATCAAACATACACAGACTGAAATAAAAAATATTACACAAAGTCCTAAAAGCAGTCCAGAGGGCCACAAGAACCAAGTCAAAGATTTGAAATACAAAGAAGCAAAATCCACTCAGCTGGAAAAGCAAGAAACAAAAAGAATTGAGGTAATTGAAGATAGCGTAAGGGGCCTCTGGGACAACCCCAAGCATGCCAACATCCGAATTATGGGGGTGCCAGAAAAAGAGAGAGAGCAAGTTAATGAAAACCAACTTGAAGAAATAGTGACTGAAAACTTCCCCCACCTGGTGAAAGAAAATGACTTAAAAGCCCAAGAAGTACACAGAATCCCAAAATATAGGAATCTAAAGAGGACCACACCATGACATACCATAATTAAAATGCCAAGAGCAAAAGATAAAGAGAGAATATTAAAAGCAGCAAGAGAAAAACAGTTGGTTACCTACAGGGGAGCATCCATATGATTGTAAGCGGATTTCTCAACAGAAACGATGCAGGCCAGACGGGAGTGGCAAGAAATATTCAAAATAATGAACAGCAAGAATCTACAACCAAGATTACTCTATCCAGCAAAGCTATCATTCAGAATTGAGGATCAGATAAAGTGCTTCGCAGATAAGAAAAAGCTAAAGGAGTTCATCACCACCAAACCAGTATTATATGAAATGCTTTAAGATATTCCTTAAGAAGGGGAAGAAGAAAAAGGTAAAAATATAAATTATGAACAACAAATACACATCTATCAACAAATGAGCATAAAAATCAAGTGATTTGGTAGGCTGATAAACAAGATAAACTGGTGAATATAACAGAAACATGGACATAGAGAGGGAATGGACTGACAATTCTTGGGGAGAAAAGGGTTTGGGAAGTACAGCAAGAGATTGGACAAAAATCTTGCAACAATGGGAGAGGACATTGGGGAGGGGGAGGTGAGGGTGGAGGGTGGGCTAGGTACAGGGTGGAGGGGAGATATAGGGGGATAAAAAAGGGGAAACAATGTAATTAATAAACTGAACAATAAAGAAAAAAAGAATAAAAATCAAAGGACAATTCTAAAGAAACAATAACTAAAACAACTTCAGATAATATAAATCCAGGCAAAAGTACACAAAATCAAGAAGGCATTTACACAGATATGGGAAACATTAAACTGTTTTGCAATTAACGTACAATGGTTTATGGAAAAAAATAAAAAATGATGTTAAAAAATTCTACTTATAGCTGACATTGAGTTGATATGGGATTATAAAGTACCATCCCCAGGATGTCAAAATAACAAGTAGATATGAAACAATCAATTATCATTAGAATTTTTGACGACCTTAAAAAAAAGTTGTAACTCCCCAGACAATTAGATCACATTTTTGTAGTTTTATCTCCTATTATATAAAACTAGAGGCCCAGTGAACAAATTTGTGCATGAGTGGGGTTCCTCAGCCTGCTGGTGATCAGGGCCAATCAGAGCTGGCCAGCCAGGGAGGAACTGAGAGAGGTCAGCCAGTAGGGGAGAGACCATGGGAGGGCTCCAGGGCATATCTGGCCCTCTCGCCCAGTCCAGTTTGGCAGACCCCAGCAGCAAACTAAACTACCAGTCTGAGTGTCTGCCCCTTGGTGGTCAGTGCGCATCATAGTGACTATCCAAGCAGTCTACTGGTTGGTTGAACACTTAACCTATTATTCTTTTATTATATTGGATAGTGAGTCTGATCTAATCTTTTGAATATTTAAATTGTTTTTCTACTCTGAAAAACTCTGATTTAAAATTATTCCCGTCTTATTTTTTTTTCAATATATGTGGGAGTCTGTACCAAATTAGGGGCACTCTAAAAATCCTTATACATTATATATACATATATATCTATATATATATATAGATATATATATATAGATATATATGTATATATATATATAGTTTGGGTGTACATATATATAAAATGAAATACATTGGGCAGATATTAACTCATTATTTTATTATTTTGTAGTTTCTCTTCCAAGAAAATAAAAATCTTTTCAATTGTGTTTTGTGTACTTTTAAAGGCAATTATTTAGTTTTAATTGTATTTCCATACTTAAAACTTACTTTCTTATAATTTTAATATAATGGTGGGCCCTATTCCATATCTCTTATTTTGTTTCATTTTTTTTACTGACTTTAGTAAAGACTTTTTTTTCCCCTAAGTAAAGTAGAAAAGAAATAGGCAAAACTGCAATGAATACTCTATATATACACACACATATGTAAGTTTAATTAGCTGTATGATTTCTGACACATAGTTTAGGATTTTTAATTTTTAATACACAAAAAATAAACTATTGACTAAATGTGAAAAATGTGGGTCCTAAAGTTCTTTAACTACATGGAAATATTATTTAGGATGCAGATGCCACTTGATTTTATTTCTCTCAGTAAATTTATTTTTATTTATTCTGTGATTTTTAAAAATTTCTTTAGTATTGCAAGTCCAAAAACTTGCTATAATATAACTAGATATAGTCTAGTTTTCACTTGTTGGGGTCCAATGTAGGCTGCCCCAAAATATCCCACAATTGCATCTTGATTATTTTGATTTAAGGTCACATAAAAACTGTCAATTAAAAAACATTCTGCTCTCTCTGTCTCCCTCTCTCTCTCTCCAATCTCATCTATCATGCCCCAATAAAAGCAGGATATAAATCTCCCATGTCATAGGTGCCCTTCCTGCACATGGAGACACCCTATCACTAGAGTTAAGGAATCCAGAGCAAAAGAGCCTGTATAAACAATATTTTTGTCTCTTTTCTAATTTACTACCAAAGTACTTCGTTAGGTTTCCTCACAACTGAGTTCCCAAATGTTGCTTAGATTCCTATCTAATAAGCACTAACTTTTTTTGTCCTGTCAATTCCTCACAAATTTATTGTTTGTCTCCAAAGTATAAAGAAATGGCTGCTTCATCATTTCTAAAAGCATCACCTATGATTCTTCCATTGCATCTTATATAATAAAAGAGTAATATGCAAATTGACCCTAATGGCAGGACAACTAGAATGACTATTCAACCAGTCACTATGAGGCACACTGACTACCTCTTGGTCCCTTTCCCTGGCCAGCAGGCTCCAATCAGCCAATGGAAAATGGGGACCTGGGGGTGGGTGGTGGGGGATGTGGACGGTGCCAGGCCAAGGCCGCCACCCCACACACAGAGGGCAACCCATGGCAGGGGTGGGGCCAGCAAGCAGGTGGGAACTGCTGACCTCTCAGTCCCTTCCCCTGGCCATCAGGTTCCGATCACCTGGGGAACCAAGGGGGGAGAGCGATGGGGGGGTGGGCAAGCTGCAGGATGGCCCTGATTGCAGGCCAGGCCAAGGGATCATATCCATGCACTAATTTCATGTGCCAGGCCTCTAGTGAATTATATTGTTTTTATCTCCTATTACTCTAGTAGTTGTGTCAGTTTTATGATTAGTCCAGTCACAAGAACTTAAGAAGGTAGAAGAGGAATTTTCCCTCCATGACATAATCATGTTTCCCTGCTTTGTCTACATTCTTTTGTCAAGAAAATAATATTATACCATGATACAAAGTAATAGCAAGCTAGAGCTGGCGTGACAGCTTAAATATGGCAAGCAGGGTAGGGTTAGCTTGGTTTTGGCAGTTACTTTGGATTGGATAATATGAATAATTTTGCAGGCTCTTGAGTATAGGGGTTGTTCCTATTTTCTGGTACCTGGCACTGGAGCCATTAGGATAAGTACATAATGGTCCAGAATGTAAAAGCCCAATATGAGAAGTGGTTGAGGTGTTAATATAATTTCCCAAAAAGGAGAATTGATCAGACTCTAGTGAAGGCTTCAAAACCAGGTCAAGAAAACAATTATTAAAAGATGATATTATAGCCCAGGCCAGGTGGCTGAGTTGCTTGGAACGGCGTCCTGTATGTACAACAGAGACTGTGGATTCCAATCCTGGTCTGGGCACATATCTAGATTCAGATTCAACCCCTAGTGGGACCATGTTTGGGAGGCAACAAATCCATGTTTTTCTCTCACATCTCTTTCTCTCTCTCTCTTTCGCTCTCTCGCTCTCTTGCTCTCTTGCTCTCTCGCTCTCTCGCTCTCTCTCTCTCTCCTCCCCCTTCTCTCTCTAAAAATCAATGAAACATAATTGGGTGATGATTAAAATGATTTGTTTTGTTGTTAATGTGGATTTAAACCTTATTTGTATTATATTTTTATTTAAATGTTACTATCTTATTGACCTCTTTTTCTATCTTAAAAGATGTTCTTTTCATGTCACCATCTTTTTTTCTTACTTATTTTGCATTGGGATCATTGCTGAAGTTCTATTTTATATGCCAGACCATGTCCTCTTTGAGAACGTGTCACATACTTGTCTATAGATCTAGAGATAGAAAAATAAACATTTTCATCAAAATAGTATATAGGAAGATGTTTGAACATTTGAGAATCAGTTATCCTTTATTAATAAATCTAGAATTACAAGAGTTCAAAATTTTTATTTGTTAAATTCCTTTAAGTATATTTTGTGATTGAGGATCTTTTGTCTGAAATCAAGTTTGTGAGTTAGATATATCATTATTCAACCATGTTATTTCCTGTTTTCTTGTTACAGATAAAGTTGAGCACTGTAGCCCTGGCCAGTGTGGTATAGTTGGTTGTCATCCATGCACTGAAAGGGCGTCAGTTTGATTTTCAGTTGGGGAACATACCTGGGTTCTGGGGTTCAGTCCCTGATCAAGCTGCTTAGGGGAGGCAACTGATCCATGATTCTCTCTTGCATCAATGTTCCTCTCTCCTCTCCTCTCTCTAAAATCAAATATAGCAAAGAACCTAAGGCAGTCATATTTTTGTACAAAAATTAAAATTTAAAGTTACCAAGACTGCAACATAAAATTTCCAAAAGCCTCCATTAACAAAAAATAAAATAAAAAAAAGGCCAGGGAGTGGATAGTGGGATAATATTATGTAAGGAAAAACATCCTGTAAGTAAATTACAACTAGAAAATTCTTACTTCAGAAAGTCAGTTTCCATTTGTAATGCTAACAGCAGGACACCCATGAAAAACACGCATGAGGTCAAAATAAGCCAAAGGAAAATCATTTGGGCAAAAATAAAAAGAATCCCAAGTCAAATTTACAGAAAAGATTCTTTTATTAACTTTTGGTTGAGAATATGCTTATATATTTTCAGAGAACAACTTCAAGACCATATGGATTCCTGCAACAGAGAAGAACTGACAGGTCTGTTCCAACCACGAAGACAGTCCAGAGATGCAGGATGCTGACGACACCTTTCCATACTAGCAGTCAGCAGCTGTGTGTCACTGCAGGTTGCCCAGGACTAATCCAGAGAGGGTGGCACCTGCATTGCCACCATTTGTCCACATCCAGATATCATTGCTGACATGTACACATAAGGAACTATTTGACATTGAAACTGGGACTCAAAACTGTTGGACATTGAAACTGAGACTCAAACATTTTTTGTTCTTATATGTTTATTTCTAGTATGCAGATGTAAGATTTTTTAAAGAAAAGAAACTGGGGAAAATAGATACAGAGGCAAAGAAGCATCGGACAGACTCTCAAACTACACTGGGAAGGCAGGGGAGGGTGAAGGGTGAGGGTTGTAAGAGATCAACTGAAGGACTTGTATGCATGCATATAAGCATAACCAATGGATACAAGACACTGGGGGGAGGTGGCAGGTAAGGGCATGTGCAGGGGAATAGGGGAGGCCGGGGGGGAGATCAATGGGGGAAAAAAGAAAACATATATACTATTATTTGTAATACTTTAAACAATAATATATATATATATATATTTTAAAAATTGTACACCTATGAATGAGCACAATGGGGGGATAAGGGCAGGGGGTGGGGTGAAAACTAGGTGGAGGGGAGCTATGGGGGAGGTGAGGGAACAATTGTAATAATCTGAACAATAAAGATTTGTTGAAATGAAAAATAAATAAATAAATAAATAAATAAATAAATAAACAAATAAATATAAAATCAAATATAGCCCTAGCTGGTTTGGCTCAGTGGATAGAGTGTCATCTTGTGGACTGAAAGGTCCCAGGTTAATTCT
This sequence comes from Antrozous pallidus, assembly GCA_027563665.1. Classification (NCBI taxonomy): domain Eukaryota; kingdom Metazoa; phylum Chordata; class Mammalia; order Chiroptera; family Vespertilionidae; genus Antrozous; species Antrozous pallidus. The sequence goes on from CM050519.1 coordinate 51,026,009, forward strand.
GGTCAAGGGCACATGCCTAGGTTGTGGGCTTGATCTCCAGTAGGGGACATGTAGTAGGCAGCCAACCAATGATTCTCTCTCATCTTTGATCTTTCTATCTCTCTTCTCTTCTCCCTTCCTCTTTGAAATCAATAAAGATATATATTTTTAAAATAATAGAATAAAAAAATAAATATATATAAAATCATATATATATATATATATATATATATATATATGCAGAAAATCCTCACCTGGGGATATTTTTTCATTGATTTTTAGAGAGAATGGAAGAAAGAAAGGGAGGGGGAGAGAAAGAGAGGGAGCGAGAGAAACATGATGTGAGACACATCAATTGGTTGGATCCTGCATGCACTCAACCTGAGCCCAGGATGGAACTTGCAACCCAGATACCTGCTCTTGACCAGGAATAAAATCTGAGACCCTTAAGTTCACAGGCCAACACTTTAACTACTGAGCAACACTGTTCAGAGTTCAATAAAAAAATGTATATTTTTAAATGAACACTGTATAATCAAGACTATAAATAATGAAATGTTATAATATGCAAAAAAGTTAGCATAAATTGTACATTCTAAAGCTCTATGAGCAATTCATATCATCCTATTGATCTAATCAAAACATCTATGTGAAAGAATATTCTCTTTTACTGCATGTAGTTATCATTGAAATCTTATATTCGTGAGCATGGTATTTCAGATAAAGTATTTTATAAATATAAAAAGTATTTTGTAAACAACAAATGTGTAATACAAATATTAGACACTGTTACTTTATTTTCTCTGGCATAAATTAGCAAATAATTAGATTCAGTGTGATTTGTATTTAATTTAGCCAATGATAACACTTTATTTATATCAAAGAAACATGAGAAAGTAAAAATTAAATATACTATCATCTTTCCATTGTCATTACAGATGTTCTGGTAATTTTTACTATAAAAATGTTTGTTAGAAAATAAGTCCGATAATTTATTTGTATTTCAGGTTCTATGACTTACTAATTTTTTTTAGTAAACCATTTATTTTCTAAGAGCTTTATTACTTACTGCTCCTTAGAGACTTAATTTCAGAGTTGGTGGGGATTTTATAATCAGGTAAACCATTACCCTCATTTTTCAAGTGAAGTAACCACAAAACAGAAGACAAAATAGGACTAATCAAATATGACAGCATTGGTAGTTACTGAGATGAAGCACCATCCTTTGATCTTTCCATGTTTCATTATGTTCTGTCCTCTGTTTTACAGCTAGACTGAGGTGGGACACAGAAAAAATAACATATTTGAAAGCCACACATGCTGCACAATTGAAGGTTTATTTGCACTAATATTGATAATAAATAAGTTTATATTCCAGAAGAGAGCTTCACCCAATGGTAGTATTTATTTAGTAGTTGCAGTTATTCTGATCAATTGTAGGTAAATGAACAAATGAAACCAAGCTTTTGGAGAAAACTTTATATAACTAAACAAACAAACTAACTAAAAACAAATCCAATAAGAAAATCAACAATGCTAAAGCTGTCCTGTCATCATGAATATACGCTACTTACTGCATGCGATACATGTTGCTAACTGATAGTTCTGGAAACCTATTCACAACTTTGCAGAAAGACTTACAGCCACTCACATATATAAAAAGGTAGTAGAAAAAATCTAAAACTTTTAAGTATAATGAGAAACACTGGCTATATTTAAAATTCCCACAACCATATTTAAATATGAATGAGTAAAATGGATTGTAAGTTACTAATGGGTAGAGTTCATGCTGAAAATGATCCCTCATTTTCAATGCATATTTAAAACTTTTATGGAAATCTATAGGCTGAATATCCAGCTATAAATATGACATGAACTCATGTAAAGTTCAACAGCTGCTGATCCTATTTTTTTTCATTGTCTTTTAACAATTAATCCTCTTTTCGGTTAGAAAAGCATTTTCTTCTAGCATGTATTCTGTATGCTTCATTTCCTTCTTTATGAACTTTCCACAAGAGTAACCCAGATGTGAAAGTTTTAGCATCATTGATATATGTATGTGTGAGTATACAGTGTGTATATATATATATATATATATATGTTTGTATACAAATATGTACAAACTAATGACTGGCCTGATATATAATTATTTACTCTTTCTCTGTTTCAATGATTCCATACAAACCAATCTCTTATACTACTGAAAAGATTATTAACAATTCAGGTTTGAAATAGTTAAAGCTAATCAAAATATGCAAATCATATTTGTATGGGTAAGTGTGTTTGATTTCTGTATGTGTTGAAAATATATATTATGTTCCAAAATTTTAAAATATTTTTTAAAGTATTTTCTAAGCACGATAAACTGAGAAAGTAAAACTTTCTGGCAGGTTTGAAAATTTAAAACACACAAACCAAGAAGTCTTTAAAAGTCTTATAAGAAGTTTGAAAAATGTACATTCAATCAAAAACCTAATTCTACCACTACTTACCATAGCAACTAACTTTTTCCAAATGTCACTAGGGTTTTTAAAAATGTTCAGGATTCTTTTATGTTTAGAATTGTGGAAGAATTCAGAGATGAAAAAGGCTATTCATTCCATAGCTGCCTATAAACAGAAAAAGGAAAAAAAAGGAAAGGAGATATTTAAAGTATAGAGTTCCTAATAGTGGTAAATAGAACTGTGGTCTCAATCCTTTGTATTTCTCTCTTCACTCTTCACTCCACTCCATCCCAGCTCCTTGCTCAATTGACAAAAAAGTTTGTGTTGTTTTGGCTTGAAAATAATGATCTTTCACAAATACATTTCATATTAAGTGTAAAATAGCATTATGTATGAAAAAACAATATGCATATTTTAATTTAAAAATACGTTATTCCTAAAATGTTCTTAATGGCATCTATAATTGTAAATCCTTTCCAGACGGTTTTTAATTTACTTTGCCCAGATCAATCAGAGGGTCCACTATCAATGGCAGATACAGCCTTACAAAATGTATATCTTTTTAATATATTTTTATTTATTTCAGAGAGGAATGGAGAAGGCAAGAGAGAGAGAGAAACATCAATGATGAAAGAGCAGCTGCCTCCCACACTGGTGATCTATGCTGCAACCCAGGCATGTGCCCTGACTGGAAATCAAAACCGTGATCTGCTGGTTCATAGGACAATTTTCTCAACTACTAAGCCACATCAACCAGGCCAAAATGTATTTCTTAAACAGTAAGACTTAAAAGTCAAAATTAGTCTTTGATGCATGATAGGTTGCAGAATGAATGTTGTGCTAGCAAGCATGAAAACATTAATTTTGTTGTATTTTTCCACTGAAGCTCTGGTGTGATGAGGTGTATTGTCAATGAACTGTAATATTTTGAAAGGAATCTCTTTTCCTGAGGTCTTAACAGTGGCCTTAAAATATTTGGTAAATCATGTTATAGAGGCCCAATGCATGAAATTTGTGCAAGAGGCTTGGCCCTCACAGCCGCGGCAATTTGCCTCAGCCCTCGCAGCCACACAGCCGTAGCTTCATACAGAAGATCGCCTGGAAGGATATCTAGAAGGTCGTTTGGCTGTCCAGTCTAATTAGCATATCACAATTTTATTATTATAGATGTGTTGTCATTCCATTTACAAAGCACAGGCAGAGTAGAGTTAACATAATTCTTAGAGAATCCTAGGATTTTTGGAATGGTAAATGAGCACTAGCTTCAACTTAAAGTCATCAGCTTTATTAGCTTCTAACAAGAGAATCAGTCTGTTTTTCAAATCTTTGAAGGTAAGCATTGACTTCTCCTCTCCAGTTGTGAAAGACTCAGATGGCATCTTCTTCCAAAATATATGCATTAGTAGTATTATAAAGTTAAATGTTCCTGATTTTAATGATGTTATGGCCTGTGTTCATTTACACATTACATCTTTCACATTGAAGGAGTAACTAAAAAGTTCAAAGACTTCAAGTTCGGGAGATAGGTCTGTATTTAAAACTTAGTTTCTCCACTTAGAAGTTTCATGATCTTAGGAAGTCACCTACCTGCCATGTACCTAAGTTATTGATTAAATATTAAGAGTGAGGGAGGTGAAATGTAAGTGGGTAAGTCACTTATGAAAAGAATTTCCACTTGCATAGAGCATCATGTGGGATATCTCAAGTATGAACATAAGGTCTAGGCACAGCGGAGGAGGTTGCTTGTACTGTAACTTTTCCTTCTAAAATGTTTTCTGTGCCCTTAGAAGATGTGTCAGAGATCACTTCTCCAGGAGGCAGAAGGCTTTGCATACTATCAACCTTTCTCTTCCCTGTCAGGTTATAACGATGTTTTGGAGATAGTCATCTTAAAATCTAAGAGTAAAACTTGCTCATGAGAATCATATGCTATCAAGGGCCTCACTGAGTTTAGAAGAAAGCAAATAATATTTTTTATAAATATAATTATTTTTAAGTTCTCTTTACTTTTTGGGGTGAAAAATTTAACATTGTTCACCTCAAAAAGTAAACAGAAAATTTAAATTTTGTTGGAAGAAAAGAAAGGGTAAAATTTTTCAGTTATATATATGATACATTTGAGACAATAGGGTGGTGAAGGCCTGAAGGCCTGGGGCAGGAGGCAGGGATGGGCTAGAAGGGGGTCAATGGGGAAAAAGGGGGGCATATGTAATATTTTCAACAATGAAGATTTTTTTAAAAGATACATTTGTACCGAGAATACCATTTCAAATTTCTCCTTGCTTGTGACTATGTAAGTAAATAAATTATGCTTCAATAAAATAAATAATCATCTCTTGGCAAGGGGATTTTGCTTGATTATTGTTAGGCTTTTGGGCTGTGAATGTGGCTTGTGAAAGAATTCACAATTGAAAGAAGAGATAGATATGGAAAGAAAGTTTATTTTACTTTTCCTGAAGGGAATGGGTCAGTGCATTGCTAATCAATACAAGGACAATAAACAAAAAGCCTTTGCTGCTGTTGCTAGGTGACAAGGAAGGGAGGAGGATTTGGGGGCTGAAATTGAGCAGACATCAGAGGATTTGTCTTTGAAAGGTTTGCTAGCTTTTTAGGAGATAGTCTAGGCAGATGTCATAGGGAGATGTCTTTATCAGCATCTTTTCAAGCCTGTAAAACATTCCTAGAGGTTAAGTTACACAGAGTTTGAAAGGGAGAGAGCAGAGCACTTCTACTGGGCTGCTTAGGCTATTCCACTTGTCTCCAAGCCCTAGTAAACTCATCAGTAAAAGGAAGACATTAATAATATTTCTATTATGCAGTTGTTGTAAGAGAAAATTTAAATCCTGCAAGAAAAGCACATATCTATGCTGACTTATAAACACACTACATGATAATTCCTGATACATCTAATGTTTATTATTACTATTAATATCATTACTATTCATACCACTATTATTCATTTTTTATTTAAATAAATTTTGTATTGATTTCAGAGAGAAAGGGAAAAGGACAGAGAGATAGAAACATTAGCGATGAGAGAGAATCACTGATCAGCTGCCTCCTGCATGTCCCCAAATGGGGACCAAGCCAGCAACCGGGACATGTGCCCTTGACCAAAATTGAACCTGGGACCCTTCAGTCTGCAGCCTGACATCCTATCCACTGAACCAAACTGGCTAGGGCAGTTATTATTCATATTTTTAATTTGACTTTAGCTTCTTATTTTAAAGCTTAGCTTAAAACTCTAAAGTGTTTTAGCCAAGGATTCACAGAATGTAAACATGTGCCTCTACTTGCAATGAGTGGGAGATGATTTTTAAGCAATTTGGTAGGCCATACTTTGTTAAGTGTTATTTATCACAATTATTTATACCGTAGAATATCAGGAGACATTTTATGGCAAATATATGTTTTCAAAGATATCTCCCATTTGCAGTAGACTGCTTTAGACTTTAGCTTGAAAAAAATCCACATCCTTCTATGTAATGGCAGTGTTTTTGCAGTTGAGTTTTCTTTCTAAAGTAAAGCTTTGATAATGTTACTCCTTTACTTCAATAATATTTTCAATGACCTCCAACTTCCTATAGACTAAAACCCCAATTCTTATATGTGCTGTTTTGCATATTTAGAGACAATTTCAGCTCACTAGTTTTTAGTGTCATATCTTCAAGAATACTTGTACTCAATGTTCTTTGTGCTTTCCTTATAAAATCCCCATATGTCTTGGCTAATACAATTGTTTCCTAAACTATTACCACATCTTTTTAATCTTTGCTTATCAGAATCTTACTTGCTCTTCAATATCTAGATCAAACATTACTTCTTTTGCTGATACCCCAGATTTTCCTTATGGGAAGAGATATTTCTAAATTCAAATAGTCCTTTTTAATTTCTATCATTGCGTGGCAGAAGTACACTGATACCTCCAGCAAAATGTTTTGTTTTGCCTCGCCTCCTCCGCCCCCACCATAACAAAGAACGCCAATTCAGGACATTAAGTCTAATGGCAAGCCATATTCAAGTCCTGAGAAATGAAAGAAAGGAAACACTTTTATAGAAGATAAGAGGAAGCTGTATATACAAAGAATTCTTCCTGTGTTGGGGTCTGTGATCAGGATAAGTCAGGAGAATTCTCCCTACAGGACCTCCCAACTCCAGTATAAATGAGGAATCCTTTCATTAATCTTCACAGTATGTATTGAAAGGGCAGAGCTGGATTGACTACCATGTCCTCCATCTCGTGTAACTGTGTAGAAACCACGAGATGTGTCAGTTGCTCAGCCTGCCCTTAATTCAGCCAATGGGAATGCAGGGGTATGCTGGTCACATCCTGTCTTTGTGTAGCCAGACCCTGGTTGCACCCTGCCTTTGCGTCACTAGCCCCAGCCCTCACCCAACCAATCAGAATCGGCCAACTCAGCGGTTGGATTCTGGCCCCACCTCCTTATAAAATCATTGTGGTTTCGAAAATTCTCTCTCTTTTGCATCCTGCTGCTGCGTCAGTGGAGGCAGAGAGCCAAGCTCAGGCTTGAATAAAGGCTCTTCTGCTTTTGCATTGGACTTGGCTCCCTGGTGGTCTTTGGGGATCATGAAATCTGGGCATAACATTATCATATGTCTTTATTTTACCTAGTTTTGATTGTTTCTTTGACCTCATTCTGAAAAATTTAAAGTTGCACTCCTCCTTCCGTGTAAGCATATATGTGCTGTTTTGCATATTTAGACCCACAATTTTAGTTTGTTATATTCTTCTCATAAGTGATTTACCCACTTCCTTTATCAGTAAATTCTTCCATCTTCATGAGGAAGGAGCTGGAGATTATCTCTAATGCTCCTTCCAAATTTAGTATAACATCATGGAAATAGTGAGTTCTCCTCTCTCCAAATAAGAACTGGGTAATAAGTTTGCCTCTGAGAACTAAATCACCACACAATAGATGTAATTAGCCATCTGTTGGGAGTAGCTTAAATTGTCTTTAAATGTATTACTGAAAAGTTTTGAAATTCCTAAATCCCACATCAGAGTGGCCTGTAATCATCTCTGGAGGCAAGGCTGGAATGGGGCAGTAATTTAAGTAGAAAACTAATCATCCATATGAAGTCTGTTTGGAGAAAAACAATGCATACTTATAGCATTGTAAGTATATAGGTGCTTAGAAAGAGTAAATCTAAAAAGTCAAATCCTGACAGAGTAATTAGCACTTTTAAGAACAAGTCCATGAATTAAAATGCATTTGATTCTACGGCATGTTATTATCAATGTAAAAAAAATTCTTTCATTTTTTAAAAATTCTGTTTTCACTATGCAGTTGGGTTGTAATGCAAATTTTCATTGAAGGATGAAATGTGATGATAATACTACTAAAGCATTTCCGTTTCTGAGGGAACATTCATACTACAGAAGCTTACTATGCAACTAGAATTAAAGTAAACCTCTGCTGACAATTTCAGAAAAACATTTGAAATCCCTCTCCTTCATCAGCTCACCCACATCAAGATTGGCATTTACAATATGGCAAAATAGTCTTAAAGGGCCAGATATTTGCTTTAAAGATTCCCTTTGGCTTCTTCTGATGTATTCTGTTAATTACTTTTAGTCAGACATTCCAATAGCTTCCTTCAATCAAAATGCCGAAAGTGCACCTGCAATTTTGGGAGAATCCCCAAAAGTGGAACTTTTTATTTACTCTTCAACTTGAGTATCGTTGTTGAGGGACAGAATTCCATCTCTGCTTCCCCTTCTCTTCTTTAGTTCTTAGAGCTGGACAAATAATAAAATAATATAATTGACACAAGACTAGATTAACAGAACAGCTCTTTTAATATGTGTGTCTAGAAGAATCATGACATGATGCTCAGATCATAAAATGAGGCTCAAATAAATGATGGAACCAGACACCTTTTCATAGGTTTTAGACAAAGACATGAGAAATTGACAGGATAAAGGGAGTTGGTGGTCATTGGAAAGAATGTGGGTATTGGTTAGTTAATGAGGAATCTGAACAAAGTCTAGGTGTATGTAGTAAATTAGTAAAGGCATTAACAAAGCTTATTCTTGTTGACTCTTCAAAATTTAAAATTAAATTTTGGGGTGACATTGGTTAAAATAATACAGGGACTCCTGATTCTCTTTACTTCCTGGTAAGGTTGTCTCTCATCTTTGGGTAGCAGGGAGGGCACGTCTAACGTCTCTCGTAGAGATTTATCGGCTGCCTTTAGTGGGACAGAGAGGTCAGGGTTTTCTTCTTGCACAGGCAGTTTCTTAAGAACCTTTAGTTCAGAATAATCAATATGCCATTTTTGGATATCTTGGAACAGGCTGCCCTGGGCCTTGAAAGTATAAAGAAATGAAAAAAACAATTCTCCAGAATACAAACATCAAAATCTCTCCTACTACTGCTCACTTAGCCTTTCTGGGGGTTATATAAACAAGTTCAATGCAAGTTCCCAATGTACTTTTTTGGGGTAAGCCTGAGATCACACATTTTTCTTTGCTAAACAAGGCTAATAATAACACCCAAATTACCAAGAACCTAATTGATCTGTGTAGCTCCAGCTTGGGCAAATATGGTGAAATCTGTAGCGTCATTCAAATTATAATTAAAATTATGGCCATGTTATTGTGATAAATAAAGAGAATTCTGGCTTGTAAATGTTTGTTATAAATATATAACAGCACCAGAGAGGCATGAAATCAATATCCTGAGCTTCATATCAATGTCTGGGATATGATGGGGGCTCAATGAGTATTTGCTGAATGAAAGGATAAATATGAGACTTTTTTAATAACATGCTTATACCAACTCAATGAGATATTTAAATTCTCTATTTTAAAAATAATTTTATAGCAGATAAGGAAATGAATTTTAGGAATAAAGAGTTTAAGTAGTCAGCCCCGGGAAAAAACAACTATGAAGTGGCAGAGTGGAGATGTTGTCGTTTTTAAGTATATTTTTATTGATTTCAGAGAGGAAGGGAAAGAGGGAGAGAGATAGAAACATCAATGATGAGAGAGAATCACTGATCAGCCGCTCCTGCACTCCAATCCAGCCCGCAACCCAGGCATATGTCCTGGCTGCGAACTAAACAGTGACCTCCTGGTTCATAGGTCAAGGCTCAACTACTGAGCAATGCCAGCTGGGCTACAGAGTAGAGTTTTAACCCCCAGTCAGCTGAATTTGAAGTCTGCAATTTTCCCCCCAAATGTCCATGTTCCAAAATTATTCCTTTGAGACCTTCCCTTTCAAAGCACTCATTTTACCCTGCTGGAGTAGCTCAGTTATCTCATGCACTGCAAGGTTGATGGTTCGATTCTCAGTTAGGTCACATACTGGATTGTGGGTTCGATTGATTTTTCCCTCCCTCCCCCTCTCTCCTTCCCTCTCTACAAGCATGTTCTTGGGTGAGGATTTTTTAAAAAAACATATTGCCGAAACCGGTTTGGCTCAGTGGATAGAGTGTCAGCCTGCGGACTGAAAGGTCCCAGGTTCGATTCTGGTCAAGGCATGTACCCTGGCTGTGGGCAAATCCCCAGTAGGGGGTGTGCAAGGGGCAGCTGATCGATGTTTCTCTCTCATCGATGTTTCTGACTTTCTATCCATCTCCTTTCCTCTCTGTAATAAATCAATAAAATATATTTTTTTAAAAATAAAAATAAAAATAAAAAACATTTTAAAAACACACTAATTTCAATATTCTTTTATATAAAGCTGACACTAAAGAATAGAAATCAACAAATTTTTGTATGATATTCAAAGTACACTATAAACAGTACTGTTATAAATCCTCTAGATATTCAAGAGTGATGCAGACAAGATGAATTAAACCATATCCAAGATTAGTCTCATTTGGCCTAATTTTTAAGCATAGATTAATGGTATATGTAGGCATGAAAATGCATTATTTGGTCTCATCATCATACCTTGCATATATTTATCGTATATATTTATAATTTATAAAGTTACTAGAGGCCCAGTGCACAAAATTCATGCACTGAGGGGAGATGTTCCTCAGCCCAGCCTGCACCATCTCCAATCTGGCACCCCACAGGGGATGTCAGACTGACTGTTTAGGCTTGATCCCTGTGGGACAACCCCCTCAAATCTGGGACTGCTGGCTCCCAACTGATCGCCTGCCTGCCTGCTTGACTACCCCTAACCGCTTCTGCCTGCCAGCCTGATCACTCCCTAAGCACTCCCCTGCCAGCCTGATTGATACCTAACTGCTCCCCTGCAGGTCTGGTCCCCCCCAACTGCCCTTCCCTGCTGGCCTGATCACCCCCAACTGCCCTCCCCGAAATACCTAGTCATCCCTAACTGCACCCCAACTGCCCTCCCCTGCAGGCCTGTCCCCCCCCCATTTGCCCTTCACTGCTGACCTGGTCACCCCCAACTGCCCTCCCCTGCCAGCCTGGTCACCCTTAATTTCCCTCCCCTACATGCCAGCTCCCCCCACAACTGACCGCCGCTGCTGGCCTGATTACACCCACAACTACCCTTCCCTACCAGCCATCTTGTAGTAGCCATCTTGTAGTAGCCATCTTTGACTACATGGGGTCGGCCATCTTGTGCAAGGGTGTGAGGTTCAATTTGCATATTACCTTTTTATTATATAAGAAGATAAATTTGTATAGCTTATAACAAAATTTCACAGATATTTGGTATAACTCTTACAATAACCATGGTTCAGAAATATAATCTCCACTTTATGAAAACAATTTTGAGATTCAGAGAGCTTCAAATACTTGACAAAGATTTAAATTAGGTTCTGCATAGTTTCAGAAACTCATTTTCCACAAGTTCACTGCCTTTCATTTGTGATACATGAAAGATGTAATGGTACCATTTTATACTATTTCTCAAAAGATTAGGTTATTAAAATTTCAACATTTGTCCTTTTATGGGTAGGTGGATTCCGATGATAGATGGGACATTTATCAGATTGGCCATATCATAAAAGTGTAAAAAAATTTCCCAGGCTTACCATCAGGGTGAAGTCTGAGTGCTCTGTTTCAAATAAATGTACTTTTTCTCTAATACTAACCAAATTAGATTAATTGTAGGGGTTACCATTTTTAAAATGTTTTTTGGGAGTTGCTTAAATACACAGATGATATATTTCTTACTCATTGGCCTCAATATTAGTATTAGATCTTCTAAAAACATCATCTTACAAAGCTAAGGCTCCTATTGATAAATATTTTCCTAAAAAAGTCTATGATTATTCACCAGTCATAATATGTGCCCCAAGTCCCCAACATCTTTCTTTAGACAACATCCAACCTTCCTCTGTCTGCAGATTTGGGTCTGGACTGAACTCCTGCATCTTTTTTCTGCCTCTCAACACAGAGCATAAAGAAAAGGAGGGAGAAAGATGAACATTTAAGTCAGGGTGTTTTGTCCAGTAGGTACCCATTCATATATGAAAATATAGTCATGCGATACACTCTTCCTGTATAACAACTTCCATGCAATTGTGATTTTCATACTGTTGAGAGGCAGGAAGTCTTAAACTCAGTTTTATGAGGCCAGTAGGGGAGATCTTTCTCTCCCTGGAACAGTCCTTTTATCGAATCAGTTGCCTTTTCTCATGCATTGTGTATCATAGTGTTTCTTTGCACAGAGAGTAGCACAGACTCATCATACTCATGCTACCAAATATGTATTAGCACATCAAAATTTAATTTTGCTGGAGCTATGCATATGTTGTCCTACAAGGGTATCTGTCAGATGCTATGTTCACAGGAGAGTTATGATATGCAGGAGAGCAGGAGTGCAACTGACTGTAAGAAAGATTAGAGACAAGTTTAACATGAACCAAAGCCAAAGAGTTTTCTGTATTTGCTGGCAGTCATTATAACTGCCTCATCAGTACAAAAGAGGATGATGCCAGTTCAGTAAAAGATTTAACTCATGAGCCACCATATAAAAAGGTCATGAAGTGATCATGGTATTATGGTGCATGTCTTTAAAAATATTATCACATGTTGCATACTATAGTATAGCTCTCATGGCCATCATTGACAAGTAATTTAGTATTAACAATTTTTAATTCTTTTGTGTACATAGAATATTCAAAGTGAACTGCAACCATTAGTTTTTGTTGTTAGACCAAGACATTATAAAAATCTTCATGTGTAAACTACTGTACCATTTTTAGCTGAGTGGTTTCTAGAATACTTTTATCTGTTCACACAGTTGAGCTAGATAGAATTCATAAGAATAATTACAAGTCTATTCCATACCTCTCTGCTTCTGATCTTATTTTGTTGATCAGTTCATTTTGTTCATTAGATTCCAAAAATAAGTGAGATCATGTGATATTTGTATTTCTCAGTTTGGCTTATTTCACTTAGCATATTTTCCAGGTTTATCTATGCTATTTTAAAGGGTAAGAGATCCTTCTTTTTTATAGCTGCATGGTGTTCCATGGTACCTCAATGTGGGGTCAGGGGGGCAAGAACAGATAAACCAAAGAACTTATATACTTATATGGATGGCCCATAGACATTAGAATAGGGTGGTGAAGACCTGGAAGGGTCCAAGCTGGGAAGAGGAGAAGATAGTGAGAGAAATGGGTGATATTTGTAATACTATCAACAATAAAAATATATTTTAAAAAAAGAATAACTATAAGATGTGAATAACTGGAAATGTCACAGTCCATCTACTTAGCATAAATATCTAGGAAGCATAAACTCTGACCAATATTCTTTAGTCTTAGTCCTTTTAAAGGAAAAAAAATGTTATTTTTCTGAGTGTTACCTTATTGCAGTTTCTTATTTTCCACTGTCCAATAATCTCAAATCTTAAACAGATGACACTATTGAATGTTTAACTACCTAAATGTTCATGCATTGTTGTTTAAGTGAGGCAAGTAGTCAGATTCAGGACTCAAACAGTAAGTCTGAGCAGATCTTGGACCTCCCATGAGATCCCAAAGCAAATATTTGATTTATTCTGGTTCCATTCAGTAGGAGAACATGTAGTTTAGATAATACAGCTTATAAGAGGGGCCCAATATTTCACCATAATAATAATAACTTGGTCATATTTTTACAGGGATAAAGTAAGGTAAGTGTTAAAAGCAATTTGAGGTAGGATCATTAAACCTAAAATTGGAAATCAAAATGAGGTAGACTCTGACACATTTTGAGATATTAAAAATATGATTATATGAGAAACCAGTTTTATTAGTTTGGATTCATTCCTGGAATAACATTTTTCACTGTCATAGTAGTATAAAATCTTCCTATTATAATCACTTCAAGGTAATGACTAAGAGGAAAAAAAGTATGTAATATAATAAAATATACCCACATATAGTAGGTATTATTATATCATTCTGGATAACATTGGATTGTTCTGGATAACATCTGTATAAATTAAATTAAATATTTTGTTATCAGAAACACATACCGGCTATAGTTACTAGTAACCATGCTTTCCTTATATGTAACTAGATGCCCGGTACATGAAATTTGTGCATGGCCAGGGTCCTTAGGCTTGTCTGGTGTCAGCGCCGATCTGAGGGGCAATAGGCATTGTGATCAAAGACCCTGCTTGCACCTGCCTTGGCTGGCCTGGCGCTGACCACTCATCAGCCCTGCTCCCCCACTGCTGCTGCTGGCTAGGGGTAGCTCCTGCATTGAGCATCTGCCCCCCGGTGATCAGCACACATCATAGCAACCACTTGTTCTGTTGGTCATTCCACCGTTAGGTCAATTTGTATATTAGGGTTTCATTATATGGGATAGTATAAACTTATTTGTGTTCTTGTTTTCAGATGGGTAAAAATAATACAGGATTAAAATTTATCAACATAATGCTGATTATAATTTAAAATACTAATACCTTAATCAATAAAGAAAAAAATTAAATTAAAAAAAATAACATGAAAGCAATCATGGGGTAGGGGGATACTAAAGACATGTGTTTTAAGCTGTTTTCCTTTAGAAGACAAAAATATGATTATTTATTTATGTGTATATGAGTATGTATGTGAAACACAGCTGAGGGATAGAACACACTAGTCTCCCATCTCCAAATTGATATTTGGAACCTAATTCCCAAAGGGGGTGTGTTTGGAGATGAGGCCTTTAAGAAGGGATTAAGTCATGAGGGTGAAACTCTCATAAATGGGATTAGTGCCCTTATAAGAGACTGAAGAGAACAGAGTTCTCCCCTTCTACTATTTGAGAACATAGAGAAAAGAGAACTTCCTATGAACCATCACCAGACAACAATACTTCCAAAACATGGATCTGCACTACTCAGCCTCCACACCCATGAGAAATAAATTTCTGTTGTTTAAAATCCATCCAGTCCATGGTATTTGGAATAGCAGCCCTAATGGATTGACAGTTGCTCATTACAACAGTCATTTCTAAAGGTGGAGACTGTATAGGAGGTGTATCAAAATCTCCAATGGAGGAAAGATTCAATATAAAATGCAGAAGATACGTAAGATCATTTTGATATATCATATGTAAATGTATTTTCTTGACCCTGAAGAATGGTATTTTAAATAGTAAATCTGAAAGAAGTAACCAGTTTTCTCTTAGAACAACACTTACAGTATAGATGTATTTTAAATACACACACAAATATGAAATAAGAAAATTATATCTTGAAATGAATACATTTGTTATATTTACTATTGCAATAGTAAAAGTAGGTGTTTCATTTTGTTTATATTTTTACTCTGATTATTTATTTAACCAGGAATATATATGTGTACATATATACAAATACATATATATGTATAGATAATATATAATACACATACATTTCATAGAACCACACAAAGACATATGAGAGGTATAGTTAAAAGGCAGAGATTGAGAGATAAATATATAGACAGAAAAAAAAACTGTTCTCCTGTGTTGATAGATTTTTCCCAATAAGAAAAGACCCTCTCATTTATTTTTCTATATTCATTTTCAAAATTATATGCCTATGAGTGCCAGTTATCAATTTATTACCCCCTTAGATCAAAATCCAAATTTGATTGTGTATCCTGCAAAAGTGGGGCTGAACTTTAAAAATGTTTTTCTTTGCCATCTGGCATATTATGTTTTTTTCAGAAGAGGAATACTGCAGGTCCTTAATTTCTGATTCCTATGTACTCTCCTCAGAAAGTTCCTCAGCAAACACACTTCTCCGGGGCTCAGCACCTTCATATCATTTGGCTTTTCCAGCTTTAGGCTCCTACAATGCACAGTTCTTCGACAGTAGACTCCAGAAACATGCAGCTTCTCCAGCTCTAGGCTCCTGCATGCCAGAACCTACTCCAACATCCAAGCTCTGCAGTACAGATTGGTCTGTAGAGCTCTAGCCAACACATTCTTCTTGGGTGGTCTTGTAGCAAAGTGCCAGTAATGAGAAACCTTCCCATGAATGGCTTTCCCTGGGATTAAGAGGGCAGAATTCCAGCAAGTTGTGCCAGTGCCTATCTAAGTTTTAAGGGATGGAAGAAACTTTTCCTTGAGTAACACTCCAGCCCAGTCCTAGAGGTAGTTTCTGCATCCTAAATGCCTTTCCATATTCTTTAGAGTTCTTTTTATTTCTCCTTACTTTTTGCTAGCCAATACCTCTTTACTTCAATCCTTTGTTATAATCAATCACTCTTTTTTTCCATTAAATTTATTGGGTGACATTAGGTATAAAAATGATTTAAGTTTCAAGTGTACGATTCTTTATATGAAACTTTCCCTGTTCAGTACTGTGGTTTTTCTCTCTGGATTGGATCCTAATGGATACATTAATGAATCACATTGACTACAAAAAGTAAAATGAAAATATTTATCTGGTTAATTTCTGGTAATTAATTTTGTTTCATATCTCTTACAATAGACTGCCAGAAGCTGTCTAGTATTTAATATTAAAGAGGTGTGGACAGGGAATCCAGAAGGCTAGTCAACCTTAATTGCTCTAAAGGGTCAGAGCTAATCATTAGATATTGGTAGTTGAAGCAGCCTCCACCTGTTAGTTTTAAATGAATTTGCTGATTGGCTATTATTAGAGTTTCCTGCTTAGGAGATGTGGGTATATCCTATAATCTTTATCTTAATAAAAGAGATGGTAAAGCCAGAGCGGGTAGTAGTCCTCTCTTGGGCTTCTGCCTGGCTCCCATTTCCCAAATTAATGTTTTTTTCTAGTCTCTTTTCATTTGTTGCAGCTCTCTCCAGAACCTGAACCCTGAACCAGAACCTTGATTTACGAGGGACGTGAAAGGGGTTCCCACACTAGACAATCTTGAAACACTGAGCATGAAACAATCAGTTCCATGACTCCAAGTTGTAGTGGATTATTGACAAACTAAATGAGTCCTGAGGATGATGATGAGGTGGTGAAACATATAAAAACCATCCTATATAATAAAAGCCTAATATGCTAAGTGTTCAGTCGTACAGTCAGACATTCAACCAATCAAAGTGTAATATGCTAATGATATGCTAAGGCTGCTCAACTGCTTGCTATAACGTACACTGACCACCAGGGGGAAGACATTCCGACCAGTAGGTTAGGTTGCTGCTGGGGTCTGGCCAATTGGGACTGAGTGAAAAGGGCCAGACATGCCCTAGAGCCTTTCAGTGGCTGGCCAACGTCCCTCCCTGGCCCTGATTGTGCACCAGTGGGGTCCCTCAGCATGGTCTGCACCCTCTCACAATCCAGGCTGAGAGACTCACCCCCTCTGAGTGTATGAATTTCATGCACCAGGCCTCTAGTAATATATGTTTATGTGAACTCAGACTATTTTACTTGAAAACTTAAAATACAACACTATCTTTAAGTATTTGAAAGTTTATTACATGTCTGAAGAATTAGATTTGTTATATAATCAATTAATAATGGGTATAATTTAGAGAAAGATAAATGTTGCTGAAAATAATAAAGGCTTCTAAGAATTGGCTGGATTTAAATGGAGTAATAATTTCTCTGTCACTAGAAATTAAATTCAGGAAGGATAATTTATATCATGAAGTAGATGCCATCTACAATCATTTTCAACTCTGAGAGTCATGAATCTGTGTATCTCTGACCATAATGTGATTTATAACTATTATGGAAAGTTTGAGAAGGATTTCATCTCTCTTTCAAAGAGTATGTATATTATTTTTCAATTATATATATATATATATATTAATAGTTATATATTTATTCTCATGATTTATAGTTATGTAGGCCAGGAATGAAAAACAGGATATTTATTCAAATATAGTTTGTTGCCTGAAGTTACTTCACCTGAAATGTACAGGAAAGAGACATCTGTAATACTCTCAACAATAAAGATTTTTTAAAAACAATAGCAAAATAAAACCAGAACAAAAATTCATATAGGCTTTAAATAATAAGATTTTTTTTATTATGAATACTAGTACAAAGCTTCTCTCCTTGAATATTATAATCTCAGCATAATCTCATCTATACAATTATTTTTCTATAATTAATCTACATTATAATATTATCTTCATTGAAGAGAACAGACACTGGTCGAGCTCATCAGACATGTAAAGGACTGCTTAACATGTTAGCTAACAATTCAAGCATAAGAGTGTTTGATTAAACTTTAGGAGTAATTTAGAATACTGAATGAAATGAGCTAAGCTGGCATTTATCCCAGCTACTGGAATGACATGAGAACTTCATTGAACACAGTCAGTCATGAATCTGACTTTGCTCTTTATTCTTGTCTCTTACATCATTTTGAATCCTTATAGCATTCTTGGGTTTTAATGCATTTCTAACTTTTATGGAAACGCACTACCTTGTGATTCATCAACAACATAATGCATTACTCTACAGTTCTCTTCTATTTTATTATCAAATTCAGAAGTTTAGCACTTTTCTAGTCTTACATATGTTTCATTAAGGCTATCTGTAATAAACTAAGCAGGTAGAGATATCTGAATTTATTTTTCAAGTTGCTCAATAGCAATAGTCAATTTAATAATTTAGGGCTCACAAAATATTTTAAAAATGTATTACATGAATTCATAGATATTTACTTGTCTATATGAATATTAAATTAACATTTATCTAATGGCTGATAGTTATACAAAACTCAAAATATGTTTGCTGCATTTTCCCCAAATATAAAGTCTCATCTTGTTTGCAAAGCTGACTTCAATGGTTGGCTTATAGAAAATAAGGGGACAAGAGTTATGTTCAATTTATTACGGATTAAAGAGAAACATTAATAGCTAGTGTCAGGCCAGGGTGTCATTTAAGCACATTTTATACAGACTGCTATGAAAAGAAATAGGACAGAGGGTAAAATATTGTGCACGCAAAAAGTATGGCTGCATTTAGCCTGATATGGTTGGAGTATGATGTAGAAATGAGATAAGATGAATTAGGTAATGTCCAAGACCTGAACAAGACCTGAAACTGTAATACTTTTCCATGTCTTTATATAGTGACCAACTAATATTTTAACTTATGTTAGAAAGAGAAACAATTATCTTCTAACCTTTCTTTCACTTTTATGAGTGTCATAATCATTACAGGGAACAGATTATACATCAAATTTAAATAATCTGAAAAGCATTCAATAAAGGAATTACTTAAAGTGAAGACAGGTTTCAGTCCAACCATTGAGGTAGTATTGTCCTCCAAAGCCAATGTGATGTAGGGGTAAGCATGACAGGGTCCTTCAGGTGAGGCACACAGTCAGTCCAGTGGATAAAGTTGGGGAACACATAACCTTCTATTTTTTCACTTATATCTTAGCAGTGTTCCTCATCTCCCTATTAGCCAAACCCAACAATAAACCAAAGGACCAAGAGGTCTATTGACCATAACAGTCCACTTCTAGTGTTTGGTGTAGAGTGGAAGATGGCAGAGAGAAATCTGGAAGCCAAACACACTATCCTATGTGAAGGTTATGTGATTCTAGTTATATTTGGAGTTTAAAGAACAAAATAAACCAACAAAATAGAAGCAGACTCATAGATAGAACAGATTGACAGCTGTCAGAGGGGAAGGGGGTTGAAGGCTAGGTGAAAAAGGCAAAAGGGTTAATCAAAGAGAAAAACAAACAAACCTTAAAGACACAGATAACAGTATGGTGATTACCAGAGGGAAAAGAGGGCTGAGGGGAGGTAGAAAAGGATAAAGGGGGAATAAATGGTGATGGAAGGAGACTTGACTTGGGGTATTGAACACAGTACAATATACAGATGATGTATTATAGAATTATACCCCCGAATAATAATAATTTTATTAACCAATGTCATGCCAATAAATTCAATAAAATAAAATAAACAAGAACTTTGACATTTGTATTCTAAATTTCTCTGCTATCCCTGCCTAAATATATTATGCTGAGTTAAGAATTGGAATTTTATTCTAACATAAATAGGGTTCACTGAGGCTTTTCTGGAAACAAAACAGCATTTAGATTTGTATGTAAAAGTTCTTGTTCATAACTTTTTCTAATATGGAGAATAGGTGAGGTGATAAATCTACTGGTAGTCAATAGCCCAAACAATATACAATATAAAATATAAAATAAAAATAAGTATATGAATTATGTTGAGTAGCACAGAGAAAAATGAGGAGGGAATAGAAAATTATTAAGGGGTAAGTTAAAAGCGTTTGCTAAACAACTTTGTGTCTGTGTCTGAGTAAGAGTGTGTCTGTGGAAAGGGTAATGGTGTTAGTAAACCATGAAATTAAAATGTATTTCAAGAATTCATTATGGAATTACTGGTTATGACACTGATCTAAATTCAGGGGAAGAAAAGCATTTAGTTCTTGGGGAGATAAAAGTAAATTCAGTTGTGATAATGAGTTAGAGATGGCTATGAAATATTCAGATGGTGATTAGTGATAAGCAATCAGAAATATGTGTATAAAGTTGAAAATAAGAGTTTGAACTAGAGATAAAAATTGAACTTGAAATCATAAAGACAGATAAGATTGCTTAGCGAGAACCATTCATTGTAAAGATAAAAGGGTCATATTTGAGTAATTTACATTTTCAAATTTACTAGTCACAAAACAGAGCAATAAAAGGCATAACGAGTTAAAGAAAAGAAATATAAAAATTTTATTATTTACTAATAATACAAAAGGACAAAAAATTTCTCAAATTGCTAAGGGAAAAGACCTATTAGATCTAATAATTGAATTCAATAACGTTGCAGAATACAACATCAATTATCCTATATAATAAAAGGCTAATACAGGCAGTTTTCGGGTTACACCAGACTCTATATACATCATTTGGTGGTTACGTTGCCATCTCCCATTTATTTATTTTTTTTAAAGTTTCATCATTTAGACGTATGTACATAGGTGCTTTATGTTTTTTATTATTTATTTACCACAAGTAATGGTCAGGAATTATCTTTCTTTTAAATTTTGTTTACTGTTTCACTTCACTACTGCTATGTATGTGCTCCATGTGAGTGACATAGGTGCTGATGTAGGTTTGTTCCAACTTATGGCAAAAATTGCATTATATCATGCTATAGGAACAAATCTCTGATGTAACCCAAACAAAGAACAGAACAACTAAACTGAAAAACTGGTTGCTATGATGTGTGCTGATGACCAGCAGGCATGTATGGAACATGGTGGGCATTGCTCATGGCAGGATGGTACAGCAGACGAGCAAGGGCAACAGACCAAGGAGTGGCACCAGGCACTGTCATCGGAGTGAACCTCTGCCAGTGCCAGTGCCACTACTTGCACCCAATGTCAGTGCCGGCCCCACTTTGCAGCCAGTGCCGGAGCCACCACTCACACCTGCTGCCGGTGCCCGGCGCCGGTCCCAGGCGCCGGTCCCAATCACTTGGCGCCATTAGCAGGTGCAAGTGGCGGCTGCCAGCCCTGATCATCCTTGAGGGCTTCTCCACCTCCCCCTCCTCCTGAGGGGCAATGGAGGCAGCAGCTGCCGCTCACACCAGCTGACAGTGCCAGCCCTGCTCATACCCACTGCTGGCACTGGCCTCACTTGCTCTACTCTGTCAGCAGGCCAGTGCCATCAGCGTGTGGGAGCAGTGGCAACAGGAGCAGGACTGCAAGCAGACAGAGGACTGGGGGCCACTGCAGGAGGGGCTGAAACCCGACCTTGTGCCTACTGCAGCTTCGCTGTCCACAGTACCTTTCAAGATGCATGAATTTGTGCACTGGGCCCCTAGTATAACTATATGCTAGCAATGGAAATTTGGAAAACAAATTTAAAGAATACTACTTACAATACTACTTACAATACTACTTCAAAACCATACTATCTAATAAAAAGGTAATATACAAATTGACCCTCATGCCCTTGCACAAGATGGCTGTCCCCATTTGGTCACAAGATTGCCACAACAAAATGGCCAGCAGGGGAGGGCAGTAGGATGTGGCCAGGTTTGTAGGGAAGGGGAGTTGGGAGCCACAGGGCATGCAGGGAGGAGGGCAGTTGGGGAAGACCAGACCTACAAGGGAGAGCAGTTAGGGTAGACCAGGCTGGCAGGGGAGGGCAGTTGGGGGCAATTGGGCTTCCAGGGGAGGGCAGTTGGGGGAAATCAGGCTGGCAGGGAGGGCAGTTGGGGCAATTGGGGCAATTGGTCCAGCCGGGGAGCAGTTAGGGATTGATCAGGCTGGCAGGGGAGTGGTTAGGGAATGAGCAGGCTGGCAGGCAGAAACAGTTAGGGACAGGCAGGCAGGCTGACAAATGGTTGGGAGCCAGAAGTCCCAGATTGTAAGAGGGATGCCCGACTGCTGGTTTAGGCAGCAGTCAGACATCCCCTGAGGGGTCCCAGATTGGAGAGGATGCAGGCTGGACTGAGGGACAACACCGCTCCCCCAGTCTACGAATTTCATGCACTGGGCCTCTAGTAGGATTATATTTTATAAAAGTTATTCAGGATCTTTCCAAAAAACAATAAATGTGGCTGTGATAAACTTTTTGTTTTATAAATCTTTATTGTTGAAAGTATTACATATGTCGCCCTTTTCCCCCCATTGACATCTCCCAACCCCCTCTCACCCTCCAGGCCTTCACCACCCTATTGTCTGTGTCTATGGGTTATGCATATATGCATATGAGTTCATTGGTTGATCTCTTCCCCTTCCCTCCCCGACCTCCACTGCCGTCCCTCTGAGGTATGACAATCTGTTAGATTTTTCTATGTTTCTGGGTCTTTCAGTTCACCAGTTTATGTTGTTCATTAGATTCCATATATGAGTGAGATCATGTAATACTTGTCTTTCTCTGACTGGCTTATTTTGCTTAGCATAATGCTCTCTAGATCTATCATTCTGTTGCAAATGGTAAGAGTTCTTTCTCTTTTACAGTTGCATAGTATTCCATTGTATAGATGTACCACAGTTTTTTAATCCACGCATGAGATGAACTTTTAAAAGTCCTAAATAAATGAGAGATATATACACTCATGGATGAAAACACTCAAGGTTATTAACATGTTAAGTGTCCCCAAAATGATAAGTGAAAATGAAAAAAAAAATCCTAGAGTAACTAAAACAATCTTGACACAAAAAAAACAAAACAAAACCAAAAAAAAGGAACACTAGTTTATAATCTCCCTAACAAATTAAGAAGTAAGAATAAAGACAAAATGTACCTGTCGCTCCTCCTCTGTCCCCACTGTACAAAAGACAATTATTATCTGCAATAATAATTATCTGCATTTATATAATTCAGTGTAAAATCTTTTGTATATTACATTGTGTGCTTACCACCCAAAGTCTACTCTCCTTCCATCACCATGTGTTATACCTCTTTTACCTTTCTTATCCTTCCTTTTTTCCCCTTTCCCTCCAGTGACTCAACAAATGAATAAAAGAAGAAAAAAACCCCCACAAACTTATCTGAAATTTGGTATTCATTAGCTGCATAGGTGTTTTTAAATTTTATTACATATTTATCACAAAACAACACAAAGTATGGGTTTTTTGCATTTAACCTTCGATATACATTTTATTATTATAACCTATATAATTTTGCAACTTATTTTTCAAACTGTATTAGTGAGATGTCCATGTAGACACATGTTACTTCAGTTCACTCATTTTCTCCACCTTTGTTTTGTCCAACAGTTGATAGGGATAAGGAAGTAAACATCCATTTTGATCATTTTTGCCTTTTTTTTATTTTCTCCTTTAGTGAAATTGAAAGTACCCTGATGAGTATTTCAGACATTTCTGGGTGACAGAACTGAGTTTGGCAGGAGTTCTTATGCCACAGTTGTTTTTCCTTTTCAGATCTGAGCTAAAATGTTAATTACTTATTCCAACTGGCAGTCTTGCAAAAAATTCTTTGAAAGCTAAGGCTGAAATTGTGGAGATAGTAGTGGGAAATGAGAACATAGCAACCCACAGTTATACCAAACTAGGTAACCAAAATGGACAAAGACTGCATCCTTAAAAATGACCCAAATTTTTAAACAGAAGAAAATATATAAGAATTTCTAACACAACGGAAAGTGGTACAGCTAGAGAATGCATCTATAGTTCCTCCATTTAATCCATATAAAGAGACAGCATCTTTCAAAGCTCACATAGTTTGAGGTATTTAGGGAGTTGGTACCAAAATGTCCAAATGCTCAGGCCTCCATCCGTGTGCAAGATAGTATATGTTTTTTGTATAAATGGAGTGTAATAATAATAATAACAAAATTGACTTATTCTTTGCCCAGCAGCATTCTAAGCACTTTATATATAACAGATTTATTCCTCACAATAATCCTATGAAATAGAAACTATTTCTTTTACTACTCACAAGTGAAGAACTTGAGCACAAAAATGATTAAATACCCATTTGAAATATATAACTCCTAAAAATAGAAAAAAAAGCCCAAATTGAAATCCATGTTAGACTTTATTCATTCTATTTAGATACTATTATTAAACATCCCTCTCTCTACCATTTGTTAATCCCTGGAGAAGAATTTCACACTTTGGAAGAAATCACATTTAGATCCCTTTCCAGCCCTTTCAAATATGAGCCTCTTAATGTTCTGAAGACTGAGCCAATGTCCCCAGATATAGCAAGATAAAGTGAAAAGAACTTGTGTTTGATTAGTCTTAAATTTATCTTAAATCTCAACCTATCTTTTACTAGCTACAGGACTATCAGTGTTCTCATTTTTAGGATGGAATCATAATAGTACTTCATGCATTGCTGTTTTGACTAAATGAATTCATATACACAGAGTTGTGCTGAGTGGGATTCCTGGAATTGGTGGAGAACAAAATGTGTGAAGGGACCAAGGATGTAAGTGTAGGAAACCACCACTGTTAGAGATGGCTAAATCTCGAGGATACTCTTAGAGGCACATTTACAATAGAAATGGCTCTACCTCTGTCACTACTTGGCTGGATGAATGTAAGTTAAAATGGAAGAGGACCAGTGACAGCATTTGCTTGGGCATAATTCATAAAAATAAAAATTAAAAAAGAAGAAATTATCTCTTTGCCTTTCTTTCCATCAGGGAAACATCAAGAGAATATCTCATAAAGTGAGTGAGTAGCTGCACAGAGTCCAATGTTTGTTTTCTGGTTAAAGGTCTGCTTCATTCACTGACTATTCTGCCCTGCCCAGGGTTGCCAGAAAGGGACAAGATGATAGGCAAGATTTGGTAGGTGTAATGGTGTGGAGACGAGAGGGCAAAGGCACCCACCACCAACACTCAATGCCCGAGGGTCAGATCATTGATCCTTCTCTTGTTCATAGGGTTCAGGGTCATGAGTCACAAACACAAGCAGACACGGAGGCACAAAACCAGGGGAAAGAGGCCCATGACTCATTCAGCATGGCACGGCCAGTGAGGACAGCCAAACATTTCTTTGAACTGTCAATGGGCCAGCACCACCTCGTCAGACTGCTTGGAATTCAGTAGTGCCTTCTGGTACCACCACCAGTCTCAACTGCACAAATAGAACATAAACTAGAAAGATAACAATGAATAACCAAGGAGTGGACATCAGATTTACTACAGAGAGTCATAAAGGAGATGACATTTGTTTTCCCTTAATATCTTCCCCTTCACAACCTGCATAGTAAGCGTTGGGATATAAGGGGGCAGGCAAGAGAGTGCATTGCTGGCACCCATTAAACTTCAGGCTGCTCCAGATATCAATTTAATGTGCACTGGTGCAGGACTGAAATTGAGAGAGGAAAGCTTTGACTAAAATGGGAAATTGAAAATAGGAAACAAAAAAGCAAAGCTCTAAGATCTATAAGTATCTGTTTCAATCACTGTAAGTATCTGAGATGTATAGGATTAAACTGATAGGCCAGTAAGGAAGTTAGCTACCCAGTGTAAAGGCGGGAGTATTGACAGAACATTGCTGGTAGCCATTACTGGAGAAATAACATAATTGAGTCTTCAAACACCTCCACGTTAAAGTTGAGCACTTAATCAATACATCAGTTATTAAGCTATTGCTTTGCACTTTGAATTCAGCCTTCTGCACTATGTTGTTACGGGGGGGGGGGGGCGCGGGACAATGGAAACAACAATTGTCATTTAGCACCTGGCTCCTTGCAGTGTTCCATCAATAGTGGGAACAGAGGGATGCTGGAAGATCAGAAGAGGGAAGAGACTTGCCCCTCCTGTTTGCTTATTATAGCTGTCAGCATTGCCTTGGCAATATCCTTTTGCCTTTTCATGAATTCTAATTTCTAGATTTCTTTACATTCTCAGCAGCAGCTGGACGATGCCAGCCCTTCAGAAGTCTGAGTCACAGATCCATAGGACCCCTCTTGCAGCTTCTGGGTTCTGATATACCCTACCTCTTTCCTGTCCACTTCCAATCTTAGAAAAGTTGCTTCTTAAAGGTACTTTATGTTAACTCAGTGTTGTTGTTTTTACCACTTTTCTAACACTAGTTTAATTATGTTCTTACTAGAGGCACAGTACACAAAATTCATGAACAAGTAGGGTTCTTAGGCCTGGCCAGCGATAAGGGCAGATTGGGGCCTTCCTTCCCCCATTTGCCAGCTGCTGGCTGAAACCTTCCTTTGTTCCAAGCCACCCCCTGGTGGTCAGCACACCTCATAAGAAGTGGTCAATCTCCTGGTCAATCAAATTCTCAAGGGGACAATTGCATATTAGCCTTTTATTATATAGCACTAGTGGCCTGGTGCACAAAATTAGTGCACAGGGTGGAGGTTTCAGTAAGCCCGGCCTGCACCCTCTCCAATCTGGGACCCCTCAGGGGCAATCGGACATCCCTCTCACAATCCAGGACTGTTGACTCCTAATTGCTCATCTGCCTGCCTGCCTGCTATCCCCAACCACTCTGGCTACCAGCCTGCTTGTCCCTAACTGCCTCTCCCTACTGGCCCCCAACTGCCCTCCCTGCTGGTCTGCTTGCACCAACTGCCCCCCCTGTTGGCCTGATTGCCCCCAACGGCCCCTCCTGCCAGCCTGCTCGCCCTCAACTTCCCCCCTGTCAGCTTGCTCACCTCCAACTGCCCCACTGCTGGCCTGATCACCCCCAACTGCCCTCCTCTCCTGGCATGATCACCCCTCACCACCTCTGCCTTGGCCCCACCACCATGGCTTTGACTGGAAGGTCTCTGGTCTAACTAGCATATCACCCTTTTATTAGTATAGATAATAACCTGCCTTTTAAAATAACGTGTTTCATTTGCTTTCTTAACTTAGACACCTGAGGGACAAGAAGCTACAAATAGTAGCTACAGGTTTGATACATAGTAGCTACTCAGTTATATTAGTTCAGGTCTGTAGGTGGAGATGGAAAGAGAAATTAGAATTTTACTGTGCTTTTCTTTCAGGTAAGTATTTTTTTTTTATTAATAGGAGCATTGTCTTCATAATAGAGCAATGAGGAATTGACCCAAAAAATAACTCTATCTGATTGTGATCATATAGATTCATATGTTTATATATACACACATATATATATTTACAAGTGCATCATTTATATAGCTACTAGAGGCCCAGTGCACAAATTTGTGCATGGATGTGGTCCAGCCAGCCCGGCCCCAACCAGCAAGCAGCTCAGGGCTGGGCCTGTCAAGAGGAGGAGATGGCAGGAGGTTGGCTGACAGGCCCTCCCTGATTGGGGCTGTGCTACCGGGGGGAGGGGCAATAGGTGATTGTCCAGCAGGCCCCACCCCTGACTGGGGTAGAGGGGTTAATTGAGAGCAGGGCTGGCCAATGAGGAGGGGCTGTGAGCTGGCAGGCCCTACCCCTGAATGGGGCTGGGGGAGCAGTTGGGGGAGGTTAGTCTGCTAGCCTCAGCCTCTATTGGTGTGTGGGAGGCAATCAAGGACAGAGCTGGCTGTGGGGAGGAGCCGGGGATCAATCAGGGTGGTGGGGGATGATTAGGGGTGGAGATGGCCAAGGGAAGGGGCTGTGGGAGGAGGTCCAGCCAGCCCTGCCTCCAAATGGGGTGGGGAGAGGCAATCAAGGGCCAGCACTTGGGGGAGGGGCCATGGGTGGTTGGCCAGCAGACCGTAACCCTGGTCATAGTGGGGGGCCAATCGGGGGTGGAGCTGGCTAGGGGAGGGGCCATGGGCTGATTGAGGTGGTGGGGGCCCATTGGGGCAGGGCTGGTCAGGGGGCGGGGCTGCAGGAGGTTGGCTGACCAGCCCCACCCCTTATTGGGGTAAGGGGTTTATCAGGGGTGAGGCCAGCTCAGGGGAAAGGCTGCAGGCTGATCAAGGTGGTAGGGGCCCATAAGGGGCAGGCCTGGCTTGGGGGAAGGGCTGCAAGGACGGTTCTCTGGCTGGCCCCACCACCTGAATGGACAGTTCTCTGGCCACTGTGGGCATCATAGCAACTGGTCATTACTGCTTTACAGTCACTGGCTTTTTTATATATATATAGGTACATGTGTGTATATACATATACTTTTGTGCTTATATACTTATACTTTATGTATATGCACTTAAATATATAAGTATCCTATATATTAAAGATGTAATATGCAAATGATCGTTACACTATGAAGTGTAACGACCGGATCACAGATCAGCGGGAGTATGGGGCAGTGAGCTACAAGTGGGTGGCGGAGAGCTACAGGAGGGGTCTGGGCAGCAAGATATGAGGAGGGAAGGGGATGGAGGGAGCTACAGGAGGGCGGGGCAGCAGGCAGAGAGCTCCTAGAGGGTGCCAGCGAGCTACTGGTGAGCTACTGGCAAATGGATTTGTGTGTAGGGCTACTAGTATTAAAATATTCAAAATACATCTCATATAGATGAGAAAGAGTAAAGTGGGAAAGATTATTTTTGATGGTAAAAGTATAGACTAATGATGTTACAAAGCCATATGTATAATTTGATAATCAGGGATGTCATGATACCTGCATTTTTAACCTTCCATCTGGTAACTGTAGCAGTCTAAATTTCTATGCATTAAAAGCTACAATCTAGGTCACTCCAGAAAAGCCTTAATGGTTAATAAATATCTAATTAATGAATGTGCTTTATAACCTTGTATCTAAGCGTGGTACTTTTTTTGCTATTAGATTGATGGCTCATAGTTGTGCCATTGAGGAGCTTAGTTATGTCTATATAAAATCTTCCTGGTTTTGGAATGTGAATTTTCTCGTGCTATATTTTCATCTTTAGTAGTCTTAATTAGATTTTAGTTCCTGCCTTAATTTATTTTTTCATTTTACCTTATCATGATTATTCCTTTTATTCTGATGATTCTACATTCCTTAATGAACAGCTCAGACATCTCCTGAGAATGACATGAGTTCCAGTTGTTTAACAAGGTTGGAATCTCATTCTGCAGCAGGGAAACAGATGCCGCTTATGTCACCCCAATGAATCTGAAGTTTGTAATGTCGGAGATTTTAGATTTTTCTACCTGAAACCCTTGAGCCACAATTAGTGTCTAACAATGCACTTCAGTCTTCTTGCAGCAATCTCTGATCACTCATACATTTGTCTACTCACATAGAACAATACATAAAAATGAAATAGACTTATCTTTCACCACCTGTAACCTCCAAGTGAACAAAGTCTGATTTTCCATTGCCCTGAGGCTCCACACAACAGAAATAGATATTTACTTAACTGGTTCCAGAGAAATGCTCAGAAGAAAAAAAAAAGGTAATAGTTAATTTAAAATGGAAGAAAAAAAAAACAATAAATAGGAGGAAGAACCTTTAAAACCAAGGACACCTGGCTGGTATGACTCAGTGGTTGAGCATTGACTTATGAACTAGGAGGTAATGGTTAGATTCCCAGTCGGGGCACATGCCTGGGTTGCTGGCTCAATACCCAGTGTGGGGTGTGTAGGAGGCAGCCAATCAATGATTCTCTCATCATTGATGTTTCTATCTCTCCCTCTCTAAAATCAATAAAAACATTAAAAACACACAGAAAAAAAAAGATCGGTTGCTATCATATAAGTATACATATACTCATTTCTAAAGAAGATCTACACATACCATTAGGTGCAAATCTGTGTGCATGTTCATAATATGAAATATTTAGGTTCATTTTTATGTGTTCTATATAACTACTGAAATCTATTATAACACTTAAAAAATAAGTTCACATTTTCCACTATTTTGTATCACCAAAACTTACCAAACTTCATGAAAGCAAATTCTATATTCTAAACTCTACATATCTAGAGCCTAGAATATGATAAGAGATTAGGGAATGTTTGTCAAATAAATCTATAAGTTGTCTTTTAACAATTTATTCATTCATTTACTTGTCATATATTTATTAAATACCTAATTTATTATGAGCAATGTAAATAAAACAGGAAGGTAAAACAATGAAAGTGCTAACCAAAACTCACTGCCTTCATGGTACTTATATACTAACTAGAGGCCTGGTGCACAAAATTCATGCATGGGCAGTTGGGGGGGGGTGGGGCTCCCCTCCTCTGCCAGCCTGAACTCTCTCCAATGCGGGACCCCTTGGAAGTCCCTCACACAAGCTGGGAACACTGGCTCCTAACTGCTCATCTGCCTGCCTGCCTGATCACCCCTAACTGTCTCCCTGCCAGCCTGGTTACCCCCAACTGCCCCCCCTGCTGGCCTGGTTACCCCTCACTGCTTACCTCTGCAGGCCTGGTCACTCCTCACTGCCCCCCCTTCCAGCCTGATTGTCCCATGCAGCCTGCTGGTCAGTCATTTGGTTGTCTCTTGCTAAGCCCCCTGACAGCCTGGTTGCCCCATGAAGCCTACTGTGTGGTTGTTACTGTGAGAGCATCATGACCAATTTGCATGTTACCCTCTTATTATATAGATGAAGTTACAATTAATTAAGTTAATTAAGTTAAATACACAATTAATTAAGTTAAATAAACAGTGTATCAGATAGTAAGGATGTATTATAGAGATGATCAAAGTAAGTTAGACAGAGCAGGTGTACGTGTGTTTAGGTGTAGTGTATAATTTTTTAAAGGGTCAGGAAGACCTCAAGGAGAAGAGACCTTTGAGTAAGTACCTTAGAAAATAAGTCCTGTAATTAAGGGTGAATGAAAGGGCTTGTTCAAAGGCCTTGAGGCATCACAGTGCCAGGAAGGCTTACAGAATGAGAAGGCCTGTGTATCCGAAGGTCAAGCCATCCCATAGGCTAATGGGAACCCAGGTTCAGTAGTTTCCCATTAACATTATAATGACTTTACATTTTACTCAAAATGAATTTGGAAACCACTGGAAAGTTTTAAGCAGAGTAGACTAATCAGATTAAGGGTGGACTCAAGAAGACTGGATAAAAGCCTACTGCTTGACAGAAGGATAGCAGGAATGGTTATATCAGATATGGGATGTGAGGGAAGTAAACGAGTCCAGGATGGTATAAATATTAGCTAACAGATGACCTATGAAGAACCTGTTTTAAGTGTCTTACTTATATTACCTAATATAATTTTATTTTAAAAACATTTTGTAATAAAACTCATTCGTTTTTTTCATTGGCAAATGAGGAAGTTAAGATATCCAGAGGGTCTAAACTTGCCAAAGTCAGAAATCTGCTGGACAGATTCTGGTTATCAGACCCTGGCTTGCTGTCCAACCCTCAATCACTGAGCTCTGTTGTTTCTCTACCATGGCCTCCAAAATGTTTGTTTCAAAAATCTCAGAGGGAAGGTGGGTGGGTGAGTGGGAAGAGATTAACGAAAGAATTTATATGCATGTATGCATAACCCATGGACACAGACAATAGTTTAGGGAAGGCCTAGTGTGGGGGTTAGGGGTGCCAGCTAGCAGGACATAGTGAGAGGAAGAAGAGACATCTGTAATACTTTCAACAATAAAGATACATTAAAAAAAAAAACAGTAACTATAGTGGTTCAACCTTTCTGAAGAGATGGCTTGCTTTATGCACTGTTCTTTAGAAAGTCTCACATCTTGTTCTTATTCACTTTCTCTTTTCTGTCCCCTATGCCCCAGTAAACTAAGTACGTGTGCTTAACTATACTTACTCCATTCAGATTTCAGAAGGATTATGAAAAGTCTAAAGTGAAATGAAATTAAGAGTTTTATTGATCCAATTCCCCAATTATTCATGTGAGGAAATTGAAGCAGGAAGTTATCTGAATCCATTCAGGTAACACGGCGTTAGGGAGAACTTAATCTAGAAAAGTGTTGACAAACTTATTCCATAAAGGACCAGATAGTAAGTAATCTGTCATATATTCTTCTTTGTATATTTCACAACCCTTTAAAATGTAAAAACTCTTGTTAGCTTTCCAGACAATATAAAATCAGGCAGCAGTCTTGATTTGCCCATTGATTATGATTCATACACTTCCGAGCTAGATGTATACTTTTTAAATAATTGCCCACTTTCAATTTCACATTATGATTATGAATCTAATTATTCTTTTTTCTTTATTCATCCTTCTACCAATATTTATTAAGCACATACTACTTATTGAGCCCACTCCAAATACTGAGATGGGCCAAGCAGAGTATTGAGTTTGCCCTGCAATAAGACAGAAAATAAACACATCTACAAGTAAAGAGAAAGATATACATTTTGATATTAATAAGCACAGTGAAGAAAATAAAAGGAGGCACTAGGACAAGTTGGACATTGAGGATAAGACCTGCATTATCTTGCTTGGATGGTTTGGAAAAAGTCTTCTAATAAGATGCATTTCAAACAGAGATATTAATTAACACATCAGCAAGATAAGGATGATGCCAATACACAGGGCTATTGACAATTAATGAGTAGTCTAATACTAGAGGGCACACTTAGGTATTCCTTTAAGCTTGTTACACTTTCTGTAGGAACTAGGCTGCTTGCTGGTAGCTGTCAATGCAGGATTTTTCAACTTGTAGTCTGTGGGTAGAAGAACTTGGTCAATACACAACCTGGATCAGAGTGGAAAGTGTTCAAGAAGTAGGCTGGGAGCAAACCAATAACTCTGGGCCATAATTAACCGAGAAAGGTGGTGAAAATGAGATTGGGGAGGTAGGAATGACTATGGGCTTTGCGATTTATTTTAATTCCAATGGTAAATTGTTTCAGGAATTAAAGCAGGAAAAGAATGTCATCAAATTCATGCTTTAAAAAAAATCACTCTGGAGAATGCACAAGTTCAAGAGTGGAATTTGAAAGTGTAGATGTAATTTGTAAAAAGATTCAGGCAAGTCTGAAGTGCTCTATGATGCATACTTTATTTTCAGCAATAAAGATCTAAGCACAAATTTAACATTTACTATTTATACATTACAGAACTGCAGGCTCTTTTTCAAAAATAAAAAGCCCTTTATTCATTTTATTTTCAACAAGAAGGAGAAAAAGAAGAAGAAGAAGAAGAAGAGCACTTTTGTGGTATAAACATGAGAAATACAGCAAGAAGAGTTTTCTTCATTTAAAAAAAAATGTGTGTTTTCCAAAACATTTGAAATTGGCAGATTCTAGAAACTCAGGTGCCACATTAAGCTGTATTGATTTTGTTTGGGTAATTCATTTTTGTGTCCTTCTAAAGATCTATTTAAAGATATTTTATTTAACAGTGAAAAATTCTAACAATAGTTAAAAGAACATTTGACTTTCACCAATGACTCTTCTTCCTTTGAGTCTATTGATTTCGAGTATAATCATAAGTATAATTAATGCATTTGTTCAAAAGGAAAATCAGGTTCTGCTTGTTTGTCTTTCCAAAATTATGCCAGCACATTAAAAGACAATAAAGGGGAAACAAATTAGGATAGAAAAAAGGAAACAGGAAAAGGAAGGTAATAATAGAAACAAGACTAATCAATTTCTGACAAAGACAGTTATTTAAATTGCTGTTTATGTGGGACATGTTTGCTTGACGTTCTAATAGGAAGTTAAGTTCTTACATGTTCTCAGGGAAAATGCATTTAGTTACATAATAAATGCATATTTATAGTAAACAACTAAGTGGTATAACTGTTTCTATCCCGACTCTAGTACTCTCAAAACAGTACATTAATATATTTTCTCTACACATAAAATTACTCAGCTTCTAGCAAGAGTGATTTCTTCAAAAATAAAACCAGAATTTTAAAAATGATGGCTTAAAATTCTTCCATCGAGTTCCCAAAACGCTGTGTTATTTAAACTCTTTTATGATCTACACCTCCCCAATTGAGTTGACTCATTCCACTTCTCACATTCACCTCCCTCCCACCCCCAGCTACACAAGACCAACTTCTCATTCCTGAAGCCTATGGAGAGCTTCTTGATCACTCTAGTTAAAGTCACCTTTATTCTCCACTACAGAGCTGTTTTTATTTCCTCATCCTCTCTCTTTTAAATATGATTATCATTCTATATAATAAAGCCCTAATATACAAATCAACTGAACAGGGAAACAACCGGTCGTTAGGAAGCGCACTGACCACCAGGGAGCAGATCCTCAATGCAGGAGCTGCCCCATGATGGTCAGTGCGCTCCCGCAGCTGGAGCACCCCTCAGCCAGAAACCAAGCTCATGGCTGGTGAGCGCAGTAGCGGTGGCTGAGCTTCTCCTGCCTCCACAGCAGTGCTAAGGAGTCATAAGCCAAGTGGTAAGGAGCGAGGAGGTAGGCGGTTAGGTCCCAGATTGCAGTCAGACATCCCCTAAGGGGTCCCGGATTGTGAGAGGGTGCAGGCTGGGCTAAGGCCCCCCTCTCCCCACACAAATTTTGTGCATCGGGCTTTTATTCCTTTCCTCCCTGACTACATTAAGTTCCTCTAAGGAAGAGAACATATCTGTTTGCACTTTTTATTCCCTGGCATAAAGTGGATGTGGTAAAGTGGTAAACGTTTAAAAATGGATGGATATGTAAAAGTATGAGCATGAGAACACAATATACAATTGGAAAATAATATGACAAGATGTTCCTGATTTCGTGTTTCAGAAATGTAAAATGAGATATAATTTCATTTGTTCATACTTCTAGGTACAAAGGCCATGTGAAGAACACAATATCTGATTCCTCTGCTAATTGGCACCTCCCTCATATTTATTGACATTTTACATAGTTCTCACAGAAAATGCCCTCGAATTGAGCTCTAGTAGATAAAAGTGTCATTTGTCTGCTTGTCAATAGCTGAGGAATTTCTCCTACATTCTGCATGGACGGAAGTCCTGGCTTGTGTCTCAGGAAAGACAATTTAACGTTGGTAGCAAGTGTTAAAATCGAGCACTGACATGAATTGATTTAGAGGGATTGTGTCAAAAGGTGATGTAGATAGTGGAAACTAGGGGAAATACTTCATTTGAATTAACTATAGTGGTTTTGAAATCAGAAATTTGTTCAGTATTTGGCCAAAGCACGGAACAATCTCTGGAGTCATATAGTAGGTATTTTCTGAAAAATCCTTTAGGTGCAATAAGAACTTAACCCTTAAAATCAACAGACAGGAGTGTGATCTTGAACTTGCTAATAAAAGAAAAAGAAAAAGAAGGTTAGATGGCTTAAAATATGGACTTCCTCCTGATAGTACTGATGCTTACGATGATAATAACAAATGAGAAGTAAAAGCACCTTCTTCCCGTAGACTCTCCTCCATATACTTTGCATATATATATATATTAACTTGATTCTCACCAAAATGATTCTCGTTATACAGAGGAAGAAACGTAAGCAGAGAGAGGTGAGAAAACTTTCCCAAAGCTTTACACTGCGAGGCGGTGAAGCCTGGTCCATGAGGCAGCCCGAGCGCCTCACTGTGCTATGCTGTCTTGACTGTTGGTTTAGCCCAAAAGGTGTCAGTGTGGTAAACAATATTCCCCTTGTGAGACATGGGTGTTTGCTACCTATCCTCACTCTTCAAATCACTAAAATTGTTTTATAAATGACCCAAAATTCTACATATTGGGTATGGGACAAACTTTTTATCAGCACACTGGTGGATAATAAGGAAACTAGAGAATATTACTATGTAGTTAATGCCCCAATTCTAAAGAGTACATTCCTTGTGTAAAGTAAGCAAGAAGGGGAAAGACTAAAAACAAATACAACATAAATCTCCCTCCAAACAAAAGAAGAAGGCAAACTCAAAATCCTAAATGGAGCTCATTAAAAGTTCTGCAACTTTAGAAAATGGGTGATAGAAAATAAATTTAGAAGGCATTTGCTTTTAATTAATTTAAACTTAATCAGACTTATTATATTAATTTCAATTTATAAAAATTATTATATTAATTTAATAAAATTTTATATTAATAAAATTTAATTTTATAAAGATTATGAAACAACATGAAAGCATAGGACAAAATTAGAAATAGTAGAAAATGTTATAAGGGTCCAGATGAAAAAGATGTTATTAGGAAAGAAAAAATGATGTTATGAAGCTGATCAAAGAGCAGAATTGTCACTACAGAAAATCAAGCCAGTTAGTGATTTGTAGGACAAATATGAGAATTCCCTTTATTTCAAACTTAATAATGTTTTCAAAATGATACAGAAAACAATAAATATTTTTAATGAAAAAGAACATAATATTGTCTATTGGAGTTGGAATTTAAAAATACAGGAACAATGGGAAAGGAAGCATTTAGCTTATTTCTAAAAATGGAAATAATATGAGCATGGCAAAAACTAGACAACATTCAATGTCTATGAAAAATATTAGCTCTTAGAAAATTATCAAGACTGTGATTAAAACAAAATTGATATAAAATGCATAAGGAAAATAAGATTAAGGAAGAACCAATATGGCTACAAATGGAAAATCAATTTAGTTTAAGAGACTAATGATGATCTGAGACTTAAAAATACAACTATTTTTATACCTGGAAATTATATAGCAAACTAGAGGACTAGTGCATGAATTCATGTACAGGTGGGGTCCCTCGGGTTGGCCTGCAAAGATCAGGCACCAGCTTGCACCCCCAGCCTCATAGACCCAGCTCACAACCCCAGCTTCACAGCCTTGCAGCCCTGCCTGACACCCCAGCTTAGCCTGGTGCCACCCGCTCACCTGTTCCACCATCCTGCCACTGTCGTCCCACTCTCACTGGGGGCCCATCAGGGCCAGCTGCACCTCCACTGCTGCCCACTGCCAGCACCGTGTTGCCAATGCCTGCCATGTTCTGTACCACCCCCTGGTGGTCAGTGCCCGTCATAGAGAGCAGTTGAACTCCCAGTGGAATGACCACTCAAGAAACAATTTGCATATTAGGCTTTTCTTATATAGAGAGAAAATTATAACAATAGTGTCAAGAATATTAATATTAACCAATGTCAATGGCAATAGCCATAATTGCAAAATAAGTCATAAAGTTCTTGTTTTTAAATTACATTTAATTAATAAAAAATTGGAGTGATATGATTTCTTTGCCCAATTTGATGGCTCATATCAGAAATTGAGAGCAGACCCAAGATGGCAGCATAGGTAAATGCTGGTACTTGCTGCCTCCCACAACTACATCAAAATTATAACTAAAAACAGAACAACCATCATTCAGAACCACCTGGATTTTGGCTGAATGGAAGTCCTACAATTAGAGAAGTAAAGAAGAAAGCACATTAAGTCTGATAGGAGGGGCCAAGTCACAGAAGGGGCTGGTGTGACACCCAAGTATGGCATTTTTTTTAATCAGAAGGGATATCTAGGTTGTGGAGGCCTTGTGTAGGGAGCTAGGGATCCCAGCTCCCAGAAGACCCTCCCAGCCCAGGTTCCAGTGCTGGGAAGAGAAGTCCCCATAACTTCAGGCTGTAAAAACCAGCAGGGAATATGGTTGAATGACATCGATGCTGCTAGAGTCCGAGGCTGTTCCTCTTAAAGGAACAGACACTCAGAGACACTCACAGACACTCAGCTCACAGACACTCAGACTCACTCCTTTTGAGCTCCAGCACTGGGGCAGTGGTATAGAGGATCCATGGATATACAGGGAGCAACTGGATTATCTGGCACTGGAGCAAAAATTGGCACTGGATTATCTGGCACTGGAGCACTCCCAGACAGGGGTGCTCACATCTGTCATTGTTCCTATGTTGAGATCTCCCACATCAAAGAGATGACAGGCAGGCACCATGTCTGAGTTTCTATCAGTTTGGCTAACATTGTTTTCTTCACCCTGGTGATTCCCTGAAATTCTGCCCCACCCAGAATGTTTGAAGTGGCTTTCTAAATGAATGGTCTGTCTTGGCTCAGGCTTTAGACTTTCTTAAAATCTCTCAAGCAAGCAATAGCTGGTAGCAGTGTACCATATTCCTCTCAATAAGAGGCCCCAGGCCTGGCAGTGCTTCACACCTTGGCCTCTCATGGGCACTTGCAAGCCCAACACAGTAGCAGCCATTTACTGATTACTCTGTAGCTCCAGGCAGGGCACAGGCAGTAGCTAACTTTGCACCTCCAGGGGGACACCATGGCTGGTGCACCTGGCGGACAGCTTTGGATCATGGAAATTATTACAACTCTACATATCCACAAGTGACACACTAAAGGGACAGACTCAGTGAACATCAAAACCCCACTGAAGCAAGTACTGCTCCATTGGCGAATCTCCTGCACAGCAGCTCTTCCACTGTAGTTGCAGCTAGTCCTCATAGCAAATGGCCTGTGGGTTAATTCCTCCCAGTGATACCAACAGCAATCAAGGATCAACTACAATAAGACAGTGCACACAAAGGCACACTTAGAGTGCCCAGCTCTGGAGATTGGGGAGGCTGAGCCACTGTGTCCTACAGGACACCAGCTACACAAGGCCCCTCTACCAATTCCAGGAGACATTGCAACTCTACCCAATATATAAAACAAATACAGAGAAGCAGACAAAATGTGGTCAAAGAAATATGTCACAAATGAAAGAACAGAAGAAATTTCCAGAAAAATAACTAAATGAAATGAAACCAAACAAACTACTAGATACAGAGCTCAAAGCAATGGTTATAAAATTGCTCAAGGAGCTTTAAGGAGCTTTAAGGAGCTTGATGAGAGCTTCAAGAGACTTAGTAAGAATATGAAAGACATGAATAAGCACCAGTAAGAAATGAGGGATACACTAACTGAAATGAATATTTTACAGGGAATCAACAGTATAGGATGCTGAGAATCAAATCAGCAATTTGGAATATGAGGAAGTAAAAAACACCCAATCAGAAGAGCAAAAAGAAAAAAAAGAAAAAAATATAAAGATAGTGTAAGGAGCTTCTTGGGCAACTTCAAGCATACCAACATTCACGTCATGGTGGTGCCAGAAGGGGAAAATAGAGAGCAAGATAATGAAAACTTATTTGAAGAAATAATGACAGAAAGCTTCTTCTCCCTGTGGTACAAATAGACTTCTAAGTCCAGGAAGCACAGAGAGTCCAAACAAGAGGAACTCAAAGATGTCCACATCAAGACACATCATATTTAAAATGCCAAAGGTTAAAGACAAAGAGAGAATCTTAAAAGCAGCAAGAGAAAAAGCAGTTCGTAACCTACAAGGGAGTGCCCATACAACTGTCAGCTGATTTCTTAACAGAAATTTTTCAGGGCAGAAGGGAGGGATAAGAAATATTCAAAGTAATGAACAGCAAGGACCTACAACCAAGATTACTCTATCCAGCAAAGCTATCATTTAGAATTGAATGGCAGATAAAGATTTTCACAGACAAGAAAAATCTGAAGGAGTTCATCAGGACCAAACCAGTATTACATGAAATGTTGAAGGGCATTATTTAATAATAATAAGAAAAAAAAAGATACAAAATGTGAGAACAATAGAATCACAATAAATACATAGCTATTAACAATCCTATCTAATAAAAGAGAAACATGCAAATTACCGTACCTTCGTTATGCTACCAGCCAATCAGGAGCGGGAGGGCAGGACAGCGTGGCATGCAGGAGGGCAGGGCGGTGGTGGGTCAGGAGGCCTGCAGGGGCGTGGCCACGGCGAACGACTAAAGTCACCCCTCCAGAGGCTACCCAAGGTCTTATTTCAGCCCTGATGTTGGGCTGTTTCCCCTGACCATAAGTTCCCAAAGCATTTCCAGCCAGTGTTAAAGGGGGCTTCTTTCGTTTTAAGGCATCACCACATCCAGTGCCTGCCAGGCCCCTCTGAAAGCACTACTCCTCAGGTCCGGGGTGCTGAGAGCTGAAGCAGAGAGGCTGAGGCCCAGCTCACCCAAGATGCTGGCCCCCCATCACCCTCTCTCAATTATCCTGGCCCAGCCTTTCCTATGCATACTTGCTCACAGAGAGCGTGAGGTAGTTGTGGCAGCCGGATGGGAGGCCGGCGGGGGGGCATGGCCACAGTGCATGGGACAGAGGGCCTACACCCTCCCCCAATCCAGAGGGGCTTGACAGGGGACCTCAGGCCTCAACCCCCGCCCTGGCACCAGGCCAGGGGACCTGAAGCCATGTCCTCCATCCAGTGGGGCTTGACGGGGAACCTCAAAGTGTACTTCCCATCCTGGTGCTGGCCTAGGGAACCTCTGGCTGCTTTCCCTGCCTGGCAGGGTTTGACAGGCGACCACAGGCCATGCCCCCCACCTGGCAGGGCTTGATAGGGAACCTCAAGGTGTGCTTCCCGCCCTGTTGCTGGGCTAGGGTACCTCAGACTGCTCCCTCCGCCCCAGCTCCAAGCTGGGGGACCTCAGGCCGTGCCTCCCACCTTGTGCGGCTTGACAGGGGACTGCAGACCACACTCCCAACCCAGCAGGGCTTGACAGGGGACCTCAGGCCATGCCCTCTACCCAGTGGGGCTTGACAGGTGATCTCAGGTTGTGTTTCCCACCTGGTGGGACTTGATGGGGGACCTCAGGCCACCCCCCCCCCCATCCTGGTGCTGGGCCAAGGGACCTGAGGATGCCCCCTGCCCTGCAGGGCTTGACAAGGGTGGGACTAGCTGGGTCTGGATCTACCCCAATGCAGGGGGTGGGGGCAGCTGGGTTTGGGTCTCACGTGATTTTGAGGCACATGTGAGTGAGTGGGGACTTGACTCTGGATCCCATGGTGCACCCAAGACTCTGACAGGAGGGAGGTTTTCATGTACATTTTACTAATTTTCTTTAGTCTCTGATACTTCTATTATAGAGAAAGAGCAAATAGCAATATTAAATTATTTTCTCTAATTAATACCCTTTTAATGTGCACAAATTTCATGCACTGGGCCACTAGTTAAATATAAAAATCAAAATAAACAAACAAGAAATCTAACAAACAAAATAAACTGATAAATAAAATAGAACCCAAGACATGGGAACATGGAACAGACTGAAGAATCTCAGAGGGAAGGGAAGAAGACAGGAAGAGATTAAGCAAAGGATGTATACAGATATGCATTACATATAAACACAAATAATAGGGTGGTATAGGTCTAGGGTGGAGTGGGAACCAGGTGGAAAGGTGTATTGGGAACAAAAGGAAGACATTGTAATACTCTCAACAATAAAGATTTAAAAATAATAAAAATAAAACAAATAAATAAAAACTATTTTTTTCAAATAAAATTCCTAATATATATATATATATATATATGAAAAAGAAATTGAGAACATAGTTTCTATGAGATCTATCATGGTAGAAGGAATATAATTATTAATTATGTACTTACTAACTTATTAAGTGATTAAGTAAATAATTGAAATAAAAGAAAATTTAAAAGATGAAGACCGATAGTAGCATATAAATTCAAAATAAATGAATATAAATCATATGTGTATGTATATATAATTCATAGAACTTTAGCAATATTCCATATAAATATTTGGTTGTTGAATCCTTCCTGCCTTCCTAATTTATATATATTGGAACAAAATTGTTTAAGAAAATTATATAGGTTTCACATGTACAATACTATGATATATCAACTGTATATTACATTGTGTGTTTACCACCTAAAGTTAAATCATTTTCCACCACCCTATATTTGACCTCCTTTATTTTACTACCTCCCCCGCATCACCCTTTCTCTCTGGTACCCAACATACTGTTATCTGTGTCTATTAATTTTTCTTCCTTAGTTTGTCTTGTATGTTTGTTGCTTTTAGTTTTATATCCCACATATGAGTAAAATAATATTGTTCTTAACTAATTTCATCTGACTTATTTCAATTAGTATGACATTCTCTGGATCCACCCATGTTGTCACAAATGGCAGTATTTCATCTTTTCTTAAGGCTGAGTGTATTCTATTGTACACCACATTTTATTATATTTTTAATTGATTATATTTTTGCAATGAATATAGATTGTAATCATGTTGGCAACTGTGTTAAAAGCATGGGAGACTGAGATAGATAAGAAATGGTCCTTAAACCTTTGTTAGTCGTCTATAAAACCTTGTTATCAAAAAATTAAAATGTAATTTATAAGTAA
Source organism: Antrozous pallidus (assembly GCA_027563665.1). Taxonomy (NCBI): domain Eukaryota; kingdom Metazoa; phylum Chordata; class Mammalia; order Chiroptera; family Vespertilionidae; genus Antrozous; species Antrozous pallidus. Next base: position 51,068,118 of record CM050519.1, read on the forward strand.
TGTAATAAATGTAACATAGAAACAAAACTGGAAAACATGATGGTGGAGCAAAAGATAAATAGCTCTAAGAGTGCTCAAAATTTAGACATAATACATTACAAGACTCTGACTCATAATGTATTAGTTAGAAGTAGTTACAAACACAGTGCTGCCATAGGTTGCACTAGAATAAATATTTTATTTTGGATAGAAGAAGGAGTTTGAACATTAAGGCATGCCTGCATACCGCAATATGTCTTTGAAAATGTTCTTTTTTCTACATGTTGGTTGATAATAAGTTTGACATTGAAGTTTGTTTATTAATTTTCTTCATCTTCAGAAAGGAACTGATACAGGGACTGTTTTGATAGTGTGGGGTAGGAAAAGAAATCAAATATTTACAGTGTGCCAGGACCTTACAGTTCCTATTTAAAATGTATTTTGCTGCTTACCTTTCTTTTTCTTTTTCTTTTTTAATGACCAGCTTGTTTCTGCAGTAGACACACAATTTGGCACAGTTCTTACAGTTCACTACAACATGGTTGAATTGGCAGTCTCTGCTCTGAGGAATTCGTTTTTATCTCAGCACCAAAACTTCATTAGTCAAATCCTCACAGAATTCGATCTTTACAAGGTAGAAATAAGACTAATGGCAGGATGAGGGCACTGACACACTAATCTTCTACTTGAAAAATGTTTACCATAGAGAAAATATGACTAAATAGCTTATAATGTATATGTCTTTTCTTTTGTAATTCATTATGAAGAAGCAAGATGGTGTTAGTTTGTTTTGCAAAATTGATTTGAATAATGTTGAAGTTTTTTACTATGCACCTGTACTTATTTAAATTAATTATAAATTATATTTTCTAGGCTTATTGGAGCCATTAATAAAAAAGTAATTCACAAAAACTGAATTTTTTAAATGTGTCTATGAGATTTTTTTTTTTTATTAAGCATTGCATTTTACAAACTCTTCAGTTAGCCAGAATTCGACAAGTGTCAATCAGGATAATAAACACTTCTCTATATGCTAAAACTGTTTCTTACCAGCTACTTTTTTGGAACACATCACAAATACAAGATAAATATTCTGCATTAACAAAGTGTAAGAACATAATAAATACATTTCCATGAGAACACAATAACTACAGTATTATGAATCATATTTGTATTAACTTATAAAAGTAGATGTTAAGATGTCAAATGAAATATTTTAACTTTTAGAAAAAATGCACATTCGGGCCAAGCACACACTTATGAGATTATATATACTTAATTTCTGGTGCCATCAAAATGTAAAACTTAAAATACTAGTACATATATTTAGCTATAATAGAGTTATGCTGAACACACATGAACTTTGAGTGAATACATTATTAATTTGTATATATGATTATATAATTCAAAATTCTAGAGTGTTCAAATTAGATGGTTCATGAGAAAATCCTTTAACATTTCTAAGATTAATGTATGTGAGTAATTGTTATTCATAAGTGGTATAATTCATTTTATGTCATTAATATTGGCAAGTTGTAAAACTAGTACATCAAAATTATTCATGTGATTTTTTATAACTTTGATTTACGTTATTTTCTTATGGACTTACCTCTCCAAATCATTCATGAATACAGAATATATATTTCCTATCAGAATAGTTTATTCTTTTGAGTATTATATAAAATCATTCTACATATTCATGAGGTACTTTCTTCTTAATTATTTCACTAAAATATAATTATTTTGTATACTGTTGTATATCCAGATTTTAAAATATATTATGGGATTTCTCCCCCAAATTCTTATATGTATGAATTAGATAATTACCCTTGAAAACAGTCTACTTTAGTTACTATTTTTTAATTAATGAATAATACTGCTTTTGCTGGATTTTAATTCTAGTCTGTAACTTTTCATGTCACCTTGAACAAGACTCTTAATCAATTTTCATCCTCTTTTAAAGTAGGATGGAAATTTTTATTCTTTTTATAAAGATATTTTGAGGTTGCATATAACAATGTAAACTAATGAAGTTACTTACTCATAAACTGAATCATATTGTTATGTGCTCTTTCCAAAATTCTTTTTTTTTTTCAAAATTCTTATTCTGCATTTTAAACACTAGAATAATGATAATTTGTATTGATAATGAAGCTCCCAAAATGCTTTCTGAATCATCAAAGAAAGACTAGACTAGGTTCAGAATAGTTTTAGTTCCAAGTGACTCATCTGTCTCATTAATCTCCTAAATTAAGCCTCAAAGTCCTTCAAAGTATTTTTTTTCAGAAAAATTCATCATTCATTGCATTCTTATGAAACAGTATTAAGATATGTTCTCTTTTTTACTTTTGGTGATAAAATATGCAGGTGAACATAGGCCTGCGTTTTCTTCTACCTACTAAGTATGTGATTTTGATCAGTTTACATAATCTCTGTAAATACTTGATTTTATCTATAAGAATAGGATTATAAGATCTCTTCAATTTATTGTATTGTATACAAAATGTTTAGTCAAGACTTGGCATAGTGGTAAGTACTTTTACTCTCTTAAGTGTCATTATTTTACTAATTACTTTACAGCCATTATTTTTATCATGTTTCATTTGTTTCCAGTAATAAAAAATTAACCCTCATATTCTACTATGCTTGTCCAAAGTTCTCCAGCTTCCAATCCAGCAGAGAAATGGAATAATTCATGTAATTACAACTCTCACCACTCTGCATTTTCTTGTGTGATGTTAATACCCTGATTCACTCTGATTCACAATTTTTGTATCTGATACATGAAGTTCAAATTTCTTCCGTGTGATCTGGATTTTATCTCTTTTTTTCTCTGAGCCTCAGTTTCTTCATCTGAAACATAGAAGTTAAAGGGACTTTAAATTATGAAGACTGAATTGTCAAGAATACTTTTGGAAATCATCAAGTACAGTGTCTTAGAGATAAATGTTATAGAATAATTAGAAACCAAGTAGCAGATTGATATCAGATTTTAACACTGGGTGCAAAAAGGAAATAGAGAAATGGTTAAAAGATTTGAAGAAACAAAGCTGAGAAATTAGAATTTTACACTTTGCCAAATTGCAATTCAAAGTTGTGAATATAATAAAAATACTCATACATATCCATGGTTCCTAAGGGTTTATCACATAAAGATCCAGTCAGACACTCTTGAAAGAGATACTCAATGAAAGATAAGTGAGATTGACACAACAGATATGAAGGGTAAAATTTATTATTGTCTAATGTAAACCTAGTAAAGAATAAAAAGGAGTGAAATACGGTAGCAATCATCTCTGGTAAAACTGCTGAAACTTGATCCTGCTATTCTGCTTAAAACAAAAGGGTAGTCTTCAGCTATCTGCTTTTGCGAGATAGGACTACATTTCCATGTCTAGCTGGGTTAGAGACAAGGAGCAGGCAACAGAGTCAATCATAGTCTGCTGTAACTTCCCTATCTCAGATACAATCCTGAGAGCTGTTCTCGGAAGTTAAAAGAATGGAAGCTTGTAGTTAAGACCCTATGAAAGGACTGCCTGCACCCGGGACGGTGAGGTCATGTTTGGTCTCCACGCACGAGGTGCCCTCGTGACCATCCTGGCCAGTTTTCAATAAATCCTTGCTTGCTTATTACCAACTTAACCGCCTTCGTGGTCATTTGCATCTGGTCATGGAAGACACCCCACAACAGGAGGAGGAGAGAAAGGAGTAAGAGGAGAAGGAAAAGAAGATGCTAGAGTTAACACTAAACAACATCAACATGAGGATGGACAGGTGACCAAAGCAGAAAGGAGAGCAAAAGGCTATGTAAGCACAGCATAGGATGAGTTGGGTTTTGTTTTGTGTTTTTTTTTTTTTTGAGAGAGAGAAAGATAAATTTAAAATATTTCAGAACGATAAGCATTGTATGCATCTTAAGATAACTGCTGCCTTGCTTGGTGTGGCTCAGTTGATTGAGCATTGTCCCATGCACTGAGAAGTTTCAAATTCTATTCCTGGTCAGGGCATATATATGCCATTCATAGAAATTGTATTAATTACATCTATACATGCTTTTTGGAGTGATACATATACATATGCATGTATTTATATGTACATGTGTACACATAATAAATAATACTATTAATAAATATGTACTATACATGTAGAAGTCCACTTTCAAAGGAACACACAACTTTCAACTACAAATCAAACATTTAGAAGAATATTGGATGAAGAGGCTTTTAGCAAATTCTGAAAATCAACATAGACAGCCTTTTTTGCTATAAGATCATATAGCTGTATTGTTTCCCATGCAAAACATAATAACTGTAAAACCATCAAAATGCTGATTGTTGCAAATTTTATTTCTTCATCCTAATGATTTTTTAATCTAGATTTATAAGACCCACTGCCTGCTTGGTCCTTCCATTTGAATATTTAATACTTATATCTCAAATATAATATATTGAAAATTTAACTGTTGGCCCTCTATCCACTATTTACTCCATTTTGGATGGATAGCAGTTCAACTGTTCTTTGGCTGAGACTGAATTTTTGATTCATGTCCTTCTCCATGGTTTGCATCCTGTTTGTGAATCATAATAGGCATAATTCTCTAAGAAACACACTCAAAAATGGAGGTTCTATTCAGTGTTCCTGTAACAGGTCAACACCTGTGGAGAGATGAATATATAGGAATCAGAACAGGCAAGGGAGGAAGTGGAGAGTAATGTAGTTGCAATGCTGGCCTCAGCCAACATCACAGAGGGCTTTGGAGATGGAATTGTGCTTCCATTAATACATTCAATGGCATTAGTTGTTTCTAGGAAGGGTGCATTACCTTGGAATGTGTAGTTCTCTTCATCTCAGAACAATTTCTGGAATAGGGAGTCACAAGAATCATTAATTGAAACCATCTTGGTACATGAGGCTGATCAGAGCACCATTGTTGCACCTGCTACACTTTGCTTATTTAAATAACCTAGCAGCTTTTTCTACTCCTATCCTTGGCCCTGTAATGACAATTTACACAGCAGCAAGAAGAACATTTTAAACCATGCGTTAGACCATGCTCTTACTCCACTTAAACTTATGAATTATTTGCATCTCCTACTCAAGGCCAAAGTTCTTTCTACAATGATAGAAGAAAAGAGAAAAACTGTAAGACATTGTTTGTTTTAAGGAGTATGTCTGCCAGAAAAGGCAGAAAAAAATGTGACACAAATAGAAGAATTGTCTCTATGGGTCAGGGCCTTCAGATTAACTATAAAAATAATTTAGAAACAATTAGTTCCACGTGATGGATTTACTCTTTCGTTGATATATATAAGGGAGAGCAGACTCTATAAAGGCCCTTTCCCCCAACAAAGAGAAGAGTAGAATTTTAAACAGAAAAAGCCATAGTGAGTGTTTTACAGGAAAATGTATAATAAGATTATTCAAACAAAGTCCTTTATTTTTCATATAAGCATTTGTTGTGGATCTCTGTGGTAGTCAAATGTTGTACACAGTGTTTGTGGCTTCTTAGGATCCACATTTTTTCATCAAGTCCACTATGTTAAATCCATATAGTAGAGTCAAAGTCAGCAAAGGTTACAAATTTAATTATCAGGCAAATGTTTGTCAATTTTCTAAGAACCTATTGTTTTTGGTTATTCATCTAGGTTTTAAATTGCTTTCTATCTTGCAGTCCCTTGCAACTTTCAGCCTTAGGGTGCTACAATAGAAAAATTAATAAGCACATGCTTAAGGATCAGCAAAAATCTCTTTCATTGATGAATTAGGAAGTCCTACATGATCAGAATGACCTTCTCTTTCAGAACTTCTTTCAACATTAACTCACCTGCAGCCACACTGGACATCTCAGCCAAGCATTAGATGACTCCAGGCATTAGTGTTTTGCACTGGCTGTTCCCTCTTACTGGGATGCTTTCCCCCCAGGTATACCAACCACCCTGCCCTCCTTCAAATCTTTAAGACTCAGCTTCTCAAGGTGGCATGTTCTTATACATTATTTATTGCAGTACCCTGTGCTCTTAATCTCCTTTAAACAGTTTTGTTTTTCCTTTACCTTTTCTAATAGCATCCTAATATATAAAAACCCTGGATCGTAATGACTGGTAATGACCAAGGCTCGACCAACCAGAAGTTAGTCCTGCAGTCAGTGCTGGGTTGTCGCTGCTTCCCCTGCAAGCCCAGTGCCCCAGCACTGACTGCTGAGGAGGCTGTGAATCAGGGCCATAGAGAGGCCTAAGGAGAGAAGCAGGGATTGGGCCTAAATCAGCAGGGGCTGATCCATTGCCTCTGTAGCAGCTTTTGATCAGCACTTGCCTCTCTTTCTCTCCCCCATTCTGGCCAGCAGCTGCACCTCTATTTCTCTCCAGGCCTCCACCAAGGCTGCTGATCAGCCCCGCCTTTCCGATCAGGCCCCATTGATTGACCCAGAGATGCTGACTCATATAGAAACTGACCAATCAGAACCAAATTAGCTGGCAGAGAAGGGCAGTTGGGGGCAAGATCAGGTCTGTAAGGGAGGGCAGTTAGGGGGTAAGAGCAGGCTGGCAGGGGAGGATTGCTGGGAATGAAATCAGGCTGGCAGGGAAAGGAAGTTGGGGGCAAGATCAGGCCACAGGGAAGGGCAGTTGAGGATGAGATCAAGCTAGTAGGGGAGGGCAGTTGAGGGCAAGATCAGGCCAACAGGGGAGGGTAGTTTGGGGCAACCAGGCCAGCAGGGGAGGGATAAGATCAGGTTAGCACAAGAAGGCAGTTAGGAGCAATCAGGCAGGCAGGCGGAGGCAGTTTGGGGTGACCAGGCAGGCAGGTAGGTGAGTGGTTAGGAGCCAGCAGTCCCAGATTGCAAAAGGGATGTCCGACTGCTGATTTAGGCTCAATCCCTATGGACATGCCTTAGGAGTCCCCGATTGGAGAGAGTGAAGGCTGAGCTGAGGGAAACCCCCTCCCGTGCACTAGGTCACTAGTTTATTTATGTTAGTCATACTAATTTATAATGTTTATTTGTCTGTCACCCCCTGACTGCTAGACTGTAAGCTCTAAAGAGCTCACACCTCAAACATCACCTCTGACCTTTCCTCTAATTTGGATTAAGGCATTCATTCTGAGGAGACTGATAATATGAAGATATTCTCCAGATGTGACTATATGAATATGTAATCTATATATGTGTGATAGTTCATGTGCTTGAACATGTGCCGTATTTAAAATGAGAACAACTGGCCTTCATTTTTCGGGTCTACCATCCAGGCTCTTTTTGATTTTGCAAAATTCGATTGCTGTATTGAGATTTTCATGCCCATGGCTACTAACCAACTTTATTGCCTAGTTTACTATAGAAATATTCCAGAGAATTTGCTATGTAGTGGAAGAGCTCAGTGAGAAAGAGGAAGAAGCAGAACAAGAATGCCATTTCAGGCCATGTTCAGGATTAGCCTGATCCTTTAGAGAAGCTTTAAAATATAGATTAAACCTCAGGGTTTGTCCAGCTTGAAGACAAGGTAACTGGGCTTCATCTTTCATAACAACGAATCTTTGCTAACTCAACCAGGGTAAGCCAGGGAGAGGGTGGCATAAACTTCCAGGCACTGCTATCCAGGCAAAGTGAGTCTAAGATTAGTCCTTTGAAGTGTATGCCAACTGCAGCTGTTGGAATAAAAAATGTAGATACTCTAGAATAACTACTCAAAAATATTAAAAGTTATTTGAGCACACCTATATACTAGTAGAGCACTAAGTCTATCCTCTACATCCTTCTAAGAGCATTGGATGTGACTGGCACACAAGCTGAATTACTTTAAAGACTATAAAGGTCCAGAGGGGTCTTGAATAACAGAACTCTCTTTGAAGATGCCTGCTGAAATGGCTGGAAAGAAATCACAGAAATCGAGAAATAGAGTTGAGGTAGCACTACAATTTGCCTGAAGGTTGACCAATGCAATTTTCATTTCACTGTGATCTACATTTTACTGCTACCCACACAAAATATTCATGTACTTAACCTCCATCATAAATCATAAATTTCAATTATCCACTCTGCTAAATTATCTACAAGAACTCCATCCTTAACAGGAACTGGACATGTGGCGATCCCAGAGTAATTTTTAATAAATTAAAATATATAAGGATAGGAAAATTAGTTAACATAATATATCATAGATGCTGGAAAAGTAGAGATTCTATAAGCAAGCCAAAGAAACTTTTTATTTACTGAAGTCATCTAACAAAGTGTCTAATTTGTTCAGTGATTTGTGGTTAATGGAAGTTTCACAAAAGTTTTAAATTACTAAAAGCAGGCTTCATTTCTTTCTGCTTCCACTACCTGCTGAATGGGAGAAATGGAAAAGAACATTGCAGTGGAAATAAGCAAAGCAATATGTGCAAAATAATACAATAAATATAAATAATTTTAACATATAGAAAAATGGATTCTTAGGAGTTATATGTATGTCAGTTTTTTATTGACTACAACCAAAACCAAAATAGAGGAATTTGTTGAACAGCTCATCTGCTTTGATGTTCTGAAAAGAGCCAGACTCAAAATTAGTTGATTGATTACTTTGCTTTGTTTGTTCAACATCACAAAGCATTCTCTACTAGGAATTTAGGTATGTATTTTTAATATTTTTTTAATGTAGTGGCATTTTCATCTATAATTTTGCATACTGCAACAAAAGTAACTTTTTTAAAAAATCTTTATTGCTCAGTTTATTAATTACATTGCTCCCTCTTTTTTATCCCCCTACAGCTCCCCTCCACCCGGTTCCCATCCCATCCTCCGCCCTCACCTCCCCGCCACTTTCCTCTCCCATAGTTGCATGATTTGTGTCCAGTCTCTTGCTGCACTTCCCACTCCCCTTTTTTCCCCAGGAATTGTCAGTCCATTCCCTCTCTATGACCATGATTCTGTTATATTCACCAGTTTATCCTGTTCATCAGATTGTTAATTCACTTGATTTTTAGATTCATTTGTTGATAGATGTGTATTTGTTGTTCATAGTTTATATTTTTACCTTTTTCTTCTTCCTCTTCTTATAGAATATCTTTCAGCAATTTATATAATATTGGTTTGGCAGTAATTAACTCCTTTAGCTTTTTCTTATCTGTGAAGCACTTTATCTGACCTTCAATTCTGAATGATAGCTTTGCTGGATAGAGCAATCTTGGTTGTAGATTCTTGCTATTCATCATTTTGAATATTTCTTGCCACTCCCGTCTGGCCTGCATCGTTTCTGTTGAGAAATCTACTGACAATTGTATGGGTGCTCCCTTATAGGTGACTAACTGTTTCTCTCTTGCTGCTTTTAATATTCTCTCTTTGTCTTTTGCTCTTGGCATTTTAATTATGATGTCTTGGTGTGGTCCTCTTTAGACTCCTATATTTTGGGGTTCTGTGCACTTCTTGGGCTTTTAAGTCAATTTCTTTCACCAGGTGGGGGAAGTTTTCGGTCACTATTTTTTGAAATAGGTTTTCATTGTCTTGCTCTCTCTCTTTTTCTGGCACCCCTATAATTCGGATGTTGGTATGCTTGAGGTTGTCCCAGAAGCCCCTTACACTATCTTCAATAATTTGGATTCTTTTGGCTTCTTGCTTTTCCGGCTGAGTGGATTTTGCTTCTTTGTATTTCAAATCTTTGACTTGGTTCTTGTGGTCCTCTGCACTGCTTTTAGGTCTTTGTGTAATATTTTTTATTTCAGTCAGTATATGCTTAATTTCTAGCTGGTCCTTTTTCATATCCTCGTGGGTCTCATTCATCTCCTCATAGGTCTTATTCATTTCCTTCTAGTTCTTATTAACTTCATCAGCCTTTTCTAGGAGCCTCTTGAAAAATCTTATTACTGTGGTTTTGAACTCTATGTCTAGTCATCTTTTTCCTCCATTTCTCTCACACCTGATTTTTTTTTCCATTTCTCTGCATTGTGGCTGCTTTCTTGAGTTAGTCCATTAGCTTTGTGTAGTAGATGTCCTCTAAGGGACAGTGGCTCAGCCTCCCCAGTTACCTGAGGTGAATACTCTTACTGCAGTCCTTTATGGGTTGCACAGTCTTGTTGAAGTTAAGCCTAGATTATTGTTGTTAGCACTAGGACAGTTTAACCTCCAGGCCAATTGACTGTGAAGGGAAGCTGTGTTCAGGTTGGATGGGCGGAGTCTACGGGCTGAGCAGGCAGTGTCAGCTCCGCCCTATGCGGCACGTGGGTCTCTGTGCCGGGTGGTAACGGCTGCACGCACCTCCGAGAAAAAGCCGCCGCCGGTCTCCACCCGTTGCCAGACAACTCTGCCTCTCCCCAAATGAGTCTGCACTCCCAAAGTCTCACCCAGGGTTTTAAAACAAAGCAGTCTGGTGGTCTCCTGAACGAGGGAGCAAGTCACGAGTCCTCTCTGCCCAGTTGCGCACTTCTGTCCCCAAGTTTATGGGCAAACTGCTGTTCCAAGTTTATGCACACTCTCCTCAAGCTCGCAGACCTCTGCCAGGCCCGGGTTTTAGTGTGCCTTCCCTGGACCTCGGACCTCACCTGGAACTGCGGAATCAGTGCGGTGGGACCCCTCCACCCTCCCCATCAGATAAAACCAGCTGAGTTTGCTGTTGCCAGCCCTTTTCCCCTGGTGCGCACACAACTCCAAACCTCTGGCTCTGCGCGTATCTTCAAGGCTGCGCTCCACCGCTCCTCTGAGTCACAGTGTCCTATCTTTATTTTTAATTGTGGAATTTTCACTCAGCCAGCTTTCCAGTGATTCTGGATGATGTTTGCTTTGTTTTTAAGTGGTAGTTTTGGAATTGTTGTGTGGGGCAGCAAAATAGGTGTTTACTTATGCCACCATCTTGCCGTTCCTCTCTGCAACAAAAGTAACTTAATAGAATAAAGTAGGTAGAACACTAGCTTTCTTTTAGAAAAATACATAAAAATGAAATAAAATTATGTAATTTGTAATAAGCAACCACCAGGTAAAGCTGCCCAAAGATCTTAAAATAAGAAGGAAAATAAATAGGGCTACACACTACTTTAACAGCCGTACTTAAGACAAGGAGGCAAAAATAATCATATTTTACAGCTCTTTTACTTGAAACTATGTGATTAGAATGTTTTATGCAATGAATATGAGTTGTTAAAAAATGTCTTTTAACAATCCCTTTTATATTGAAGCAATAATGTCCCAAAGCAAACATTTGCCTTACTTTAGCCCTTTATAATGATGGTAAATCAACCAAACTATGTAATGACAGAGATTAATTTAGAGTCAAAGCAAATAAAGATAAGAGCTATAGCAAACCCTCATGGAAGCTGTGCTCAGCCAAACCTTCAGAGCTGAATAGTTTTAGCTGCAAACGGCTTTGTAATGTTCTTGGAATGTTTACTATTCATCAGAAAAAAATAAGTATTTTCATAAAATTTGACCAACAATAAGCCAAAATTTGTTCTAGTAATGACCACTCCATTGGCAAAATGTGAAATACGTGCTGTTCCAAATTGCTTGCAATTCAATGAAACATACAGTGCAGTGTTGTCTTTTGTTTGTTATCCCTGCTTTTTATTTTGCCTAATCTTCGTTCTTATTTTCTTAGTTGGTTAGGCTAGGTTTTTCGGTATTGAAAATAAATGTAAAGCAACCTTCCTCCCCAGGCAACTAAACAGAAAGAAGTTTGGTCTTGTTTATTGCAACATACACATGAAATCGAGGGAAGATAAATGAGAATGTAAACATTTCAAATCTTTTATTAAAATAAAATAGCAAGGATGAACAAAGTTGAAAGTTAATCCTCTTAGTAGGTCACTACAGTTGGTAAGTCCTGGATTGATAACATAAAAAAAGAAAAGAAAAGAGAATACATTGTAATGTAGTTTCAGGAAAGAAGAAAGAACATTGCTGCAGAACTAACTGACATTAAAAAGAAGAAAATATGATTTACTAGTAAAAAACATGCTAGTACATTAAAAAGTGGAAATGTTTTGTGTGTGTTATTATCAAATTTGAAATAATAAGGACCATAAAATTGAAATGTTTTGTAAACGTTGAAAGAAATAAAGTATACTGTATTTACCTGTTACAAATACTTCAGAAACTGGTGATGAAATAATGATTACATTAAATAATGTGTGTAAAATACATATTCACTTATAATAAGCCGTCAGTAAGCATTATATTTTATTATTATTATTTTAGTCTATTACAAGTGTTCAGAGAAAGAAAAAAAAACAGTCATTTAGCACCTACAGTATGTCATGATTAAGTTTCAAGGATAATTCTTTTAAGATACGTTTTTTCTGATTAAGGAAATTCACTGTTAGTGCTAGTCTCCTAAGATTGCTAAGAATTTGTAAAATAAATACCTTAATAAATAAATTTTGAATTTTATCAAATGCTAATTTTAAATCTACAGAATTAAATGAATGATTATTATTTATATATTTAATATAGTATATTATGGAGATTTTTTCAAATGTTAAAATAACCTTACAATATGGGATAAATAAAAATTCTTTGTGCAGCAGGTTTTTGTTTTATAAAAATATTCAGTTTATTGACTGCAGATTTACTAAATTTATTAGGTTGGCTTATATTTCTGTACCTAGGTTCATGAGAAACATTAATCTTCTATTTTTTTCTTTCATATAATGTACTTGCTAGATTTACAAATTAATGTGGCTTTGTAAAATATATTGCAAAATGTTTCATCTCCTACTATTCTCTAAAGGCTTTTTCTGAAAAGGTATTATTTCTTCCTTTAATATGTGGTAGAATTCAACATTGAGTTTGGGTCTGAGTTTGGATTTTTCTTTGTAGGAAATTTTAAATATACTTTATTTTTTTAACATTTACAAAGTATTTCAATTTGCTGGTCCTTATTGATTCAAATTTGGTAATAACATAGATTAAAAAATTCCACTTTCCGATGTACTAGTATATTTTTTAAAATCGTATTCTCGTCTTTTTAATTTTGATTAGTTCTGTAGTGATGGTCTTTCTTCTTTTGTGACACTACATTACAGTGCCTTCTCTACTGGTTTTTTGTGTGATTTTTTATCTTATCAATCCAGGACTTATCAACTGTAGTGACTTACTAAAAGAAACAACTTTTAGTTTTGTTTATCCTTGCTATTTGATTCTATTTCATATTTATATTATTCCATATCTTATCCAATATTATCTTCCTTTTCTAAATTTCTATAATAAGTACATAGATTATTGTGTTGTGGGGCGACTTCCACGACCACTTGCAAATGACCACAGAGGTGGCTAATTTGGTAATAAGCAAGCAAGGATTTATTGAACTGGCCAAGATAGTTGCAAGGGCACCATATGCCGGTGGAGACCAAATACCCATGACTGCACTGTCCCAGTGTAGGCAGTCCTTTTAAAGGGTCTTAAACATAAATTTTCATTGTTTTAAATTTTGAGAACAGCTTTCAAGGTCGTTATCTGGGATAGGGAGGTGCCAGTGAACTATGATTGACCCTGTTGCCTGCTCCTTATCTCTAACCATACCTGCTGCTGGATGTGGGAATGCAGTCCTATCTTGTGAAAGCAGATGGTACAGCTCATCCCCTGGTGCCACTGAGTCAACAGGAATCAATCTTTCAAAATTCAAACAGCAGTTTTACCCAAGATGAATGCTACCACATTTCAATTGATTTTTTTTTGCCCTCATGGTTTTTTAATAATTGTGTTGAAAATTAAACTGTATTTTAAGCACAGTTTAGGTACATATTGACAATTTCAATATGCAGTGTTTTCATTATTAATTATTTTAACATTTTCATTATTAATTATTTTAATATTTTCTTATTTTGACAATTATTTCTCTTATATAAGAGTTACTTAAAAGTGATTTTTTAATTTCTAAATATTTGGATAGTTATAATTATTAATTTATTTAATTCAGGCTTAATGTTACTGTTATGCCCAGAGTTTGGGGTCCCCAATAATCAACCATCAGGGAGCCCTTTTTCCAATGCAAAAACAAAGAGTCTTTATTCAAACCCGGGTTTGGCTCCCAGCCTCTTTCAGGCGCAGCAGTGAGACAAGAGAGCGAGCCCTGGTAGAACAATAGGTTATATAGGGATGGTCATTTGGGGGGGCTGAGGGAAGTGACGTGGGTTACAGAGATTGGTCGCTTGGGTCAGGGTTTTTCAGTGGGGTCTTACAGAGCACAAAGCTCAGGAACTGACCAGTACATTCTGAGGCCTGAGCCATTCCCCATTGTTTCCTGATTGGTCAACAGTGATGCATAGGGAGCATCCTGTAGTTTTGCCTTATTAGGACCTTCGCTGTGTTCCTGGAGCCTCATTGGTCCATTCAGGCAGTGGTCGGGGAAGTTAGGACATTGCTGGAATACCTGTGGTCACTCCCAGAAAAGGGAGGGGGTTTAGGCAGGGGGCCCAGCCCTACAAGCCCTACAGACAAGATGGAGGAGAGTCAGTTTCTGCTTTGTCCTTTCAGTTACATCAGGGAAGAACACTGTGTTTTTTTTTAAATGTTGAGACTTATTTTAAGGTTCAGCTTTTCATCTATTGTTGTATATGCTCCATGAGTATTTGAAAAAAATTTATACCATATTTTCTGGTGTTGCTTATTTAGTGTTGAGTTGAATGAGTTATTTATATATTTTAGATATTAATCTCTTGTTGAAGCTATTGTTTGCAAATATTTTCTCCCATTCATTTGGTTGTTTTTTTGTTTTGTTATTGATCTCTTTTGCTGTACAGAGGCTTTTTGGTTTTATATAGTCCCATTCATTTATTTTTATCGTTACTTCCCTTGTCTTTGGGATCAAATTCATAAAATCTTCTCCCAGATTGTTGTTTCGGGTCTTATATTTAGGTCTTTGACCCATTTTGAGCTTGTTTTTTTGTACATGGGGACAAATAGCAGTCCAGTTTCATTTCTTTGCATGTGGCTTTCCAATTTTCCCAGTAACATTTATTGAAGAGGCTTTTCTTTTTTCCATTGTACATTTTCAGCTCCTTTGCTGAAAATTATGTGCTCACATACCCGTTGGTTTATTTCTGTGCTCTCAATTCTGTTCCTATGGTCTGTGTGTCTATTTTTCTGCCAATATCATGCTACTTTAATTATCTTCTCTTTGTATTATAATTTGAAGTCAGGGAGTGTGATTCTTCCAGCTTCATTCTTGTTTCTCAGGGTTGCTTTTGCTATGTGTGGTTTTTCCTGGTTCCATACAAATCTGACAATTTTTTGTTCTATTTATTTAGAAATGTGATTAAAATTTTGATGAGGATTGCTTTAAAATTCAATATTGCTTTGGGTAATATGGACATTTAAACTATGTTGATTCTTCCATTCCATGAACACATTGTGTACAAGCTTAGTTCAATTTAACTTTATCATTTACATTTTAGCTCTCAATTTGCTATTATAAAGCATATCACCTTGCATAAAACTATGGAGAAGTTAACAAATGATATATTTGTCCTGACATAGAATAGTTTCTCAATACATGGAAGCTTTTTTAATTTTTTTTTTTATTTTCTTCTTTTCTGACAAATTTATGTTTTCATTACTTTATCTTGGTCATTCTCCCGAGCTACAGATTTCCTTAGAGTTTTGCATGGCTGCTTGCTTCTCATCATTCTTCTTTTCATTTGATTGCTCTGAAGGCTTTTCTTAACCAACAAAGCTAAGTAGCCATTTCTACACAATGATTCTCCATTTAGATAGTCTATCTTTGTATTTTTTATATAACTTACCCCTCTATAAAACTATCTTTTATATGTTTCTATATTTACTTATTTCTGTCTCTCACTGAACAATATGAGTCTTATCATCATAATTTTTAATATTATTCTCAGTGCTTAGAATGAATATGGTGTAGTAGGCATTTGATAAAACATGTAGATTGGCTGCATTAAGTTCTGACTTAAAACTACAACAAAAGAGCATTTTGCGTGCTAATGCTATACAAAGGTATTTAACTTAAAGTATTGTCCCATGTATAACACTCTATTTTTTTCTAAAATTGTTGGACTGAAAATTAAGGGGCATCTAATACATGGAATTCAGATCAGAAGGGAGCCGCATGGATATGTAGCTTATACTTTGTCTATCAGACTTCCTCCAGTCACGAGCCTTTATTGTTACTGACGTCAGCTGATGCAGTAATTGGAGGAGATGTGGAAAGTGTGCAGATACAACAGGGACTGCAGCACTCTGAGCTCATAAAGATGTCAAAAAGTAAAAAGATAAATACTGATATTTGTCTTACTCTGCAAAGTTCAAAATGAATGTAATCAACTATGCAAAAGAGCATGGAAACAGCTACAGAGAGACCATTTGGACCTTCTCCCATTGAGTGTATGATCAGACATTGGAGAAAACAAGAACGGCAACTCCTTAAGATGCCAAAAAAGAAGAAGGCCCTAAGAGAAAAGCCAGCAAAACGGGCGAACTTGGAGCAGAGGCTTAGGATTTGGATTATGGCTCAGCACCAGAGTGGCTTATGTGTGCCAACCAAACTTATTCAATGTCAGGCAAGAATTATTGCAAGAGAAATGAACATTGTTGATTTTACAGGAAAGGCAAAATGGTGCTTCAATTTCATGAGGAGAGAAGGATTGACCATCAGAACATGAACAAAGTTAGCTCAGAAAATGCCATCAGTTTATGAGGATGATCTCACATATATAGACACTGACTCAGAAGACAGCAATGACACAATAGAAGTTGAAGAAATTGATATATCTGGAACTAATAGGGATGAAAAAGAGAGCAGTGATACATAAAGTGACATGCTGCATAATATCATAGCACTGGTATGTAAACATTATGTTCAGTAATTACTAAATAAAAATGTGTTCTGTTTTATACTTAAAATATTGATTTAATTTGGGGTTGGAAAAGTGGGGCAGGGGCGTCTTATACATAGAAAAATACAGTATCTCAATTAGGTGTGCATGCACACCTTTGAACTTTTCTAATATTTTTATAAAAGACTAGAGGCCTGGTACATGAAATTCATGCACGGGTTGGGGAGGGAGTGCCCTCATCCCAGCCTCCACCCTCTCCAATCTGAGACGTCCAACTGCCCATTTAGACCTGATCCTTTGGGACATCCATCTCACAATTCAGGACTGCTGGATCCCAACTGCTCACCTGCCTACCTTCCTGATTGCCCCTAACTGCTTCTGCCTGCCAGCCTGGTCAAGGCCTAATCACTCTCCTGCCAGCCTGATTGATGCCTAATTGCTCCCTTACCAGCCTGTTTGCCTCTAACTGTCCTCCCCTGCAGGGGTCCCAGATTGGAGAGGATGCAGGCTGGGCTGAGGGACACACCCACCCCCTGTGCATGAATTTCGTGCACTAGGCCTCTAGTAATAAATGTTAATAAAGTCCATTAAAGTCAAAGATGGCCAATAAAAGGGAAGAAAACAATTAATTAATTACATGAAATTTACTATGTAAAATTATTAGAGCTGCATTTGTGCCTAGATTTTATTAAAATATAGGGAAGCAATGACTGTAATAGATATGATATCATGCTGTTGAGGTAGAGAAATAAAATTCCAACTAAGCCACTGCAGCAAAGGCTTTTTATGCACAACCCATATTCCTGAGAACTTTCTTTCTTCGACTATTTGCATGTTTTTGCCAGAATCTGCATTTGTGTACCTGCACTTTCTGTTCCCTTTTTCTTGAATTTTATGGGATTGACCCAGGAATTAAAATTGACAGGAGCATCCCTCCATTAATGACTCAATATTTGCTCTAAAATTACCCAGCTTCCTTGTCCCAGGACTGCAATAATTACTAGGTTTGGCATTTACACTGTCTCTACATTTTCCACATTATATTAAGTTGAGTTGCCCACTGTGTCAGCTGGGTAATGGTGAGCTCTTTACTGACTCTATTTGCTTCCCTGTATTACTTCCTCACTCCCCTACCAGTATTACATACATTTCTCAAATAAATTGCTGTGACTGGGATACTAATTTAATGTCTTCCACCTACAAACTCTTGTACTTTTGATAAATAATTTATCTCACATTTACCTCAATTTGCTAATTGATAAAAAAAAAACAGATAAAAACAATTGGTCTCACCATTTTGCTCTGAGGTTCAAATGAGTTGATACATATAAAGCACATAGGAAAGAGCCTGGAATGGATTCACTTCTTAATAAATTGTATTTAGTCTTTTTAAAAATTCATCTTTATTATTTAAAGTATTACAAATGTCCTCTTTCCTTTCCCCTTTGACCCTCTTCACTCACAGCCCCCTACCCCAGCCTTCACTACCCTATTGTCTGTGTCCATAGATTATGCATATATGCATATAAATTCTTTGCTTATTCTCTTCCCACCCACCCACACCCACCTTCCCTCTAAGATTTGACAGGCTATTCCATGCTTCTATGTCTCTGGATCTATTTTGTTCATCCGTTTATTTTTTCCTTTAGATTCCACATGAGATCATGTGATACTTGGCTTTCTCTGACTGGCTTATTTCACTTAGCATAATACTATCTAGGTCCCTCTATGCTGTCTCAAAGGGTAAGAGTTCCTTCTTTTTTAATTTATTTATTGATTAAGGTATTATATATGTGTTCCATCCCACAGTACCCCTTCCAACCACCCCTCACCACTTATGCTCTCTCCCCCTTGGTGTCTGTGTCCATTGATTAGGCTTATATGCATGCATACAAGTCCTTTGGTTGATCTCTTCCCCTTACCCCCACTCTCCCCTACCGTCCCTCTGAGGTTTGACAGTCAATGCTTCTCTGTCTCTGGATCTGTTTTTGTTCATCAGTTTATGTTGTTCATTATATTCCATAAATGAGTGAGATCATGTGATACTTATTTTTCTTTGACTGGTTTATTTCACTTATTCTGTTTCCCCAAAAGTAATACAACCCCAAAAATTAAGACCTACTTCCAGTTTTGCCTCTCACTGTAATATAAGGCATCCCCCCCCTGAAAATAAGACCTCCCCGATAATACTTTTATTCTTGAAACTGAAAAAACCTGGACCACACAAGCAGTTATAAGGAAGTGGGTCAATTTAATGCTGCTGCTTTGTTATTCGAGGGAGCCAAAGAGGTCTGCTAGTCTGGGATGCAGCCAGCACTCACTGCGCGAAAGACTTGAAGAAATTTCTTCACGAAAGAAAAATAGATCAAATAATGATTCCCGCAGGAATGGCGGCCTATCTCCAGACTCTTGATATTGCAATAAACAAGCCATTCAAGGACAATTTGCACATGGAAATTAATGACTACATTGAAAATAGAATGGAGAGAAATCAGTGTGGAAACTTTATGAAACCTAAACTGCAAGAGGTTGTGACTTGGGTGAAGAATTCATGGGAGAAAATCACAGTTGCATTGCAAATGCACTACGAGCAGGCTACCTTGACAAGAAGTACTCATTTAAGGACAGTGCTATTGCTAACCATGAGAGATTTGGTCCACTGATTCTGAAAGAAATGGAGTCACAAGAAATTCACCAGGAAATTCAGGATTTGGATTGTTACGATGATGTTCCAGAAGATGATGACATGACTGTCATTGAATAAATCTTACTTTGTGTTTATACCAGTAAATATCAGTATCAGTAAATGTAGCGTAGATTGTTGTCCATGGAAATAATGGTAGTAACAAGAAATTCTTGATACCATAGGATTCACAGTTTGTCTGGTTATGCTAGTTTGTGATAACAACTACTGCCTTACCGTACCATATACTGGTAATAAATTTCCTTTTTTGTTTTTTTTGTTTTTGTTCAACAATAAATGTGTACCACATTCTTCTTCATGGAAAAATAAGACATCCCCTGAAAATAAGACCTAGCGCATCTTTGGGAGCAAAAATTAATATAAGACACTGTCTTATTTTCGGGCAAGCAGGGTAGCATAATGCTCTCCAGTTCCACCCATGTTCTAGTTTGAAGCAGCCAACTTTTCCTCCTTTTTCTTCTTCTTCCTCTTCTTAAGAACGCCTTTCAGCTTTCCATATAATACTGGTTTGGTGTTGGTGAACTCCTTTAGCTTCTTTTTATTTTATTTTATTTTATTTATTTTATTCATCTTATTTTTTTAATCTTTATTGTTCAGTTTATTAATTACATTGTTCCCCCTTTTTTTTTTCACCCAATCGTTCCCCTCCACCTGGTACCCATCCCACCCTCCGCCCGCACCCCCCTCCACTGTCCTCTCCCATAGTTGCATGATTTTTGTCCAGTCTCTTGCTGCACTTCCCACACTCCCTTTCTCCCTAAGAGTTGTCAGTCCATTCTCTCTCTATGTCCGGGATTCTGTTACATTCACCAGTTTATCCTGTTCATCAGCTTATGAATTCACTTGATTTTTAGATTCATTTGTTGATAGATGTGTATTTGTTGTTCCTAATTTACACATTTATCTTTTTCTTCTTCCTCTTCTTAAAGAATATCTTTCAGCATTTCATATGATATTGGTTTGGTGGTGATGAACTCCTTTAGCTTTTTCTTGTCTGCAAAGCACTTTATCTGACCTTCAATTCTGCATGATAGTTTTGCTGGATAGAGTAATCTTGGTTGTAGATTCTTGCTGTTCATCACTTTGAATATTTCTTGCCATTCCCGTCTGGACTGCATCGTTTCTGTTGAGAAATCCGCTGACAATCGTATGGGTGCTCCCTTATAGGTAACCAACTGTTTCTCTCTTGCTGCTTTTAATATTCTCTCTTTGCCTTTTGCTCTTGGCATTTTAATTATGATGTGCCTTGGTGTGGTCCTCTTAGGGTTCCTATATATTGGGGTTTGGTGTGCTTCTTGGACTCCTAAGTCAATTTCTTTCACCAGGTGTGGGAAGTTTTCAGTCACTATTTCTTCGAATAGGTTTTCATTGTCTTGCTCGCTCTCTTTTTCTAGCACCCCTATAATTCAGATGTTGGTATGCTTGAGGTTGTCCCAGAGACCCCTTACACTATCTTCCATTTTTTGGATTCTTTTGGTTTCTTGCTTTTTCAGCTGAGTGGATTTTCCCTCTTTGTATTTCAAATCTTGAACTTGGTTCTTGGGGTGCTCCAGAGCACTTTTAGGTCTTTGTATAATATTTTTTATTTCAGTCAGTGTATGCTTAATTTCTGGTTGGTCCTTTTTAATATCCTTGAGAGTCTCCTTTCTATCCTTGAGGGTCTCCTTCATTTCCTTGTAGGACTCATTCATTTCCTTTGTGGTCTTGCTTATTTCCTTATAGGCCTCAACCTTTTGTTGGAGCCTCTTGAAAAGCCCTATAACTGTGGTTTTCAATTCCATGTCCAGTCGTTTTTTTTCCTCCATTTCTTTCACATCTGATTTCTTTCCATGTCTCTGCATGGTGGCTGCTTCCCTGAGTTGGTCAATTAGCTTTGTGTGGTAGACTTCCTACTAGGGACAGTGGCTCAGCCTCCCCAGTTACCTGAGGTGGATATGGGTTGCACAGTCTTGCTGAAGTTAAGCTCAGGTTAATCGTTGTTAGCACTTGGAGGGGTTGACCTCCAGGCCAATTGTCTGTGAAGCTCAGCTGTGCTCAGGTTGGATGCTCGGAGTCTCCGGGCCAAGCAGACAGCGTTAGCTCCGCCCTATGCAGCCCCAGGGACTCTGTGTTGGTGGCAATGGCTGCCAGCACCTCTGAGAGAGAGCCGCTGCCAAGCTCCACCAGCTGCCGGGGAATTCAGACTCTCCCCAAATGAATCTGCACACCCAATGTCTCACCCAGGGTCGTAAAACAAAGGAGTCTGACGGTTTTCCGAATGAGAGGCAAGTCGCAGAGCGCTCTCTGCGCCGTCACGCAGCTGAGCTGTTCGCACAAGCTGCCTTCTCCACAAGCCGGGAGACTCCTGCAGCGCCCGAGCTTCGGCGTGCCCTCCCACTGTCCAGTTTTCACCCCGTGTGATAGTGGGCTCCCTGGACTTCGCCCAGAGCTGGAGAATCAGTCCAGTGGGACGTCTTTGTCTCCCCGTTCGAGAAAACTGGCCAGTTTTCAGCCGCCCACCCTCTCCACTGGCGCGCGCTCCAAACCTCTCTCCACGCGAATCTTTCAACGCTGACCGCTGGTGCTCCTCCAAGTCACAGTGTCTTATTTTCGCTTTTATTTGTGGAATTTTCACTCGGCCAGCTTTCCTGTGATTCTGGAAGGTGTTTGTTCTTTCGTTAAGTTGTAGTATTAAAATTGCTGAGCATGACGGCAAGATAGGTGTTTTACCTATGCCACCATCTTGGTTCCCCCCTTTAGCTTCTTTTTATCTGTGAAGCTCTTTATCTGACCTTCAATTTTGAATGATAGCTTCACTGGGTAGTGTAATCTTGGTTGTAGGTCCTTGCTATTCATCACTTTGAAAATTTCTTGCCACTCCCATCTGGCCTGCATAGTTTCTGTTGAGAAATCAGCTGACAATCGTATGGATGCTCCCTTGTAGGTAATTAAGTGTTTTTCTCTTGCTGCTTTTAATACTCTCTCTTTGTCTTTTGCTCTTGGCATTTTAATTATGATGTGTCTTAGTGTGGTCCTCTTTGGATTTCTTTGGTTTGTGATCTGTTTCTTTCTCTCTGCATTTTCACTGTTTCCCTGAGGTGATAAGGTAGCTTTGTGTGCTGGGTGTCTCGGCCTCCCCTGTTACCTGAGGTAGATACTCTTGGTGCACCTCTTTGTGTACTGTGTGTACAGCCTTGTTGCAGTTAAGCCTTGATTGTTGTTGGTATCACTGGGAGGAATTGACCTTCAGGCCAATTGGCTGTGAGGATCAGCTGTGTTTATGGTGGGAGACAGCCTTATGCGACTAGACTTGGAAAATTGCACAAGCCTCTGTGCTCAGCTTGAATAGGGCAAAGTTTCAGGGTGGAGCCAACAGCCTTGGCTTCCAGTCAGCCCTGCCCCATGAGATTCATGGGTCTCAGTGTCCACAGGCAATCACTGCAAGCACATCTGAGAGAAAGATGCCCTTAAGTTTCGCCCACTGCCAAACAATCCAGTCTCTCCCCAATCAATCTGGACCCCCAGATTTTCGCCGGGCCTTATGGTTCCATGCAGTTGGAACTGGGTTTCAGTGCCATTTGGAGCTCCTGTCTCCCTCCCACCAGATCAAGCCAGCAGCACAGTCAACAGTCTGTCCTCTGCTCACACTTGTGCATGAGCTTCTGGACCTCTGCCTTTGGCTGTTTGCCTGCAATTTTGCCTCCCAGTCCAGATTCCCCCCATATGGGCCTGGGTCCCCCAGGTCTTATCCAAAACCAGGGTTTAGTGCAGTCAGAACTAGGGTTCAGCACAGTCTGGAGCTTTTGTCTCCTTTCCGCTAGAGTACTCCAGCCACGCACTCAGATGCCCTGTCCTCTCTGGCCTGTCCTCTCTGCGAGACTCTGTACCTCAGGCTTTACAGCTGCTCTGATTCTCCGTGTGCATTTCTGTTTCCTTCTAGTTGCAGAATTTCCAGTCAGCCAGCTTTCCTATGGTTCTGAATGATGTCCGTTTTGTCTCTTAGTTGTAGTCTTGAAATTTTTGCTCAAGGCAGCAGCCTAGGTGTTTACCTATGCCACCATCTTGATTTCTAGAGTTTTTTCTTTTTTAATACTGCATAGTATTCCAAGCTTTTTTATCCACTTTTCTACTCATGGGCACTTGGGCTGTTTCCAGACCTCAGTTATTGTAAATTGTGCTGCTATGAACAAAGGAGTGCATATATTCTTTCTGATTGGTGTTTCAGGTTTCATAAAAACTTCCATGTAAGTCATGAAGCCATAAACATCCTAGAAGAAACCATAGGCAGCAAAATATTAGACATCTCTCATAGCAATATGTTTGCCTATATATATCTTAGGACAAGGGCAACAAAGGATAAAATAAATAAATGGGACTACATCAAAATAAAAAGCTTATGAAAAGCAAAAGAAACCATCAACAAAATGAAAAGGATCCCACTTTACTGGAGAACATATTTACCCATGATACATTTGATAAACATTTAATATCCAAAATATATTTTAAAAAATCATACAACATAACAAAAAGAATACAAACCATCCAATTAAAAATGAGCAAAGGCCCAAAATAGACATTTCTCCAAAGGGGACATATGGCCAATAGACCTGAAAAAATGCTCAAAGTCACTAATCATCAGAGAGATGCCAATTAAAATGACAGTGAAGTATCACCTCACACTTATTAGAATGGCTATCATAAACAAATTAACAAACAACAAGTGCTATTGAGAATGTGGAGAAAAGGAAATCCTAGTACACGCTAGTGGGAATGCAGTCTGGTGCAGCCCCTATGAAAAACAGTATGGAGTTTCCTCAAAAAGTTAACTATGACCCAGTGATACCACTTCTAGGAATATGTACTAAGAAACCCAAAATACCAAACAGAATGGTATTTAGTCTTATTATTGTCTGATTTCACTTTGGCCTCAAGTGGTCCCCATATGTTATTGTTTTAAAGATATATTTGTATTGATTTCAGAGAGAAAGGTAGATGGAGAGAGAGATAGAACATCAATAATGAGAAAGAATCACTGATTGGCTGCCTCCTTAATGTCCCCTACTGGGGATCGAGCCCGCAACCCGGGCATGTGCTCTTGACCAGAATCTAACCTGGGATCCTTCCGTCCACAGGCTGATGCTCTGTCCACTGAGCCAAACTGGCTAGAGCCCCATATATTATCTATGTAAACTTTACAACAGCCATAAACTGTTGTAAAACGGTGAAATAACTTAATTTGAAGTCTGAGAGCAGATTTGAAAATGAAAGCTGAGTCCTTGTCAGTCTTCAGTAAAAATTCTTAAATGAAGATTTTTTAAAGCAATTTAGCATATTTTGTCTTTAATAGTGGCCAAGTATGTGGCATATTTGTCTAATAATTTCTAGATACCTGATAGTTAGACAGGTAAAGGAAGTATAAGTATGAAATAACTTTGAAAGAATGTTTTCAAATTGTAGTGTGCACAAGATTCACTTAGGGGACTGTTCAAACTGAGATTTCTAGTTTCACACCAAAATCAGATTTGATTGGTTTGCGATGATATCTATATTTTTAACAAACATTCTGATTCTATGCAAAGAACATATTTTGAAGTAAACTGATAATTTTAAAAAACGGATAGCTTTGACCATAATGCTAGGATTAAATGAAGGTCCTAAAGGGCATCTGTGCCTTTTAGAACATAGTTTGTAAAATTACAACTATGTTTTTCATCCCACCTCAGCAGCCACAAAAATCTCCAGATCCTACAGTGGGGACAACTAATCAGTGTTTGCATGAGTAAGTTAGAGACCTCATTAGAATGGGACATTAAGATAGCTTTTAAGGGGAGTTGTTTGGATTTGTTTTATTTTAAATGCACTGTGAACATTTGGATCTTTTTCATACTCATACAGTGAATATGTCTGATAATAAATATATCCTATGCTTTCAACCTCCATACTTTAACCAAAAAGGACTTGTTAAGCATTTTGCTTGCAGTTACCACATAAGATGACGGGGAGGTTGAGCCATTGCAACTTTAAGAATAAAAAGGTACAGCAGTTACAAGATGTGATGTCTGGGCTCTTCATGTTCTGTATAGGGTACAATTCCAAATGTTAAAATGCAGCCTTAAAATACTCAGAATAAAAAAAATAATTAATAATAATAAATAAATTTTAAAAAGCATGCACTTACTGCACCCTGCATAGGATTTTCTTGCAAAGGGAAGTTTATTATAAAATACTTTTCCTCTCTGATTCTTGATCACCCTTCTGTATCTCTGGATTTTCTGATAGAGACAACTAATTGACTGATAAAGAAATTGACTGAGATGCTGCAGGAAGTTTTGCTACTTCTATTTCCAGTGGGAATTTGTTTCTCCTAAATAAAAATGGTAAATGGCTACATGGTTTAAATTAAAACTTCGTAGCAAGATATTATTTCCAAATGTTCAACACTAAAAAACAAAATGGTATAATGAAAGAAAAAATGAAAATTAACCAACAGAGACTATAGGGTGCTTTCCCACCAAATCCACAAATGAATTTTAAGCCTGTTCCTGCTTTTCTCTTCCACTTTCTCTTGTAGTTGGCAGCTAGAATGTTTAAGTCAAACAATAGCTGGATTATGAATGACTGCCAATTGCTTTTTTCTTTGCCTGTAAATACAATTTTTTAGATTCCTAGCTGCATTACCTAATTCCTCTACTGAATGGAAAAATTAGCCCACACAGAAAAAACTAAAAATGATTGGTAGTGCTGGAAGATTTATTAATTACTTTATAGTTTTATTTTATAAGGGACGCTTTCTATTAAAAAGACTAAATTCTAGATGCAATATATATTGTACTTATTATTTATCAATCAATCAGTAATCATTTATTATTGAGCTTGCATATCTTATTTATTTATATTCATACATAATCTATAGTCTTGACAAACTGTAATTTGGAGAACAAAGTACAATAACTTTATTTTTTGCCTCTTTTTTGTGTACACATTACATTTATAAAACAAATCAGTTAATAAATAATACCTTGGTGAGCTGATACTTTCTGAATCAGTGTAAGTTCAAGCGTTTCTTTAATGGTGGCATAAGGAGCAATGAACTGTGAGATAACTTTATAATTAGGTTTATTTTGCTTTGCAAGTAACTACATTTTTGTGGCAACATAAGAAAAAATTATCTTGATAAGAGTAGTTTTCTGTAGAGACAATATCACAAGTTATATTTTATTATTTCATTGACCTGCACAGATTTTGATCTGTGTTTTTATAATATGATTTTATTAATCAAGCTATATAAGAAAAGAAGTTTTATAGACAAGAACTCTAACCTACTTTTTAGAACAATAGTTCCTCAAATGTAGTCCCAGCAGATTTCATGAAGGTTATTCAGGACTGGATAATGATGTGAAGAAAAAAAAAAGGAGAATAAAAGAGCTTAAAGGTGGTGCTACTGGGATTTGAAAAAGAACTAAATTAAACTGACAAAGAGGATATTTTTCAGTAGGCATAATGTGACGACTGGATCTGATTTCTTTTTTTCTGCTTTGACTCCAAATTGTTAACCTATCTAATAAAAGAGTAAATGTGCAAATTGAGCGTACCTTCACTGCACCCAATAAGCCACACCCACTAGCCAATCGCAGGACAATGGCTGGATGTCCAGGGGGTGGGACCAAGCAGGATGGCAAGCCCGACTGCAGCATGATGGCCGGCCTAACCCAGGTGGGGCTGAGGGTGGAGTCAGCCAGCAATGACGGCCCCAGATCGCAGGGCAATGGCAGGGTGCCCAGGGCGGGTACATTTACACATGCTGGTGGGACAGGCAGCATCTGATGTAGCCTGCAGGGTCCAGGCCACCATGGACCTGGCAGACCTGGAGGGCAGCGCCTGATTCCTCTGGGGAGTCAAGGCTGCAATCGGGAGGGGCAGGCCTGGGAGGCAGCCCCTGACCCTGTCCATGGCAATTGGGACTGGGCAGGTGGCATGGATAATGCCTGATGCTGCCTGCTATGTCCAGGCAGCGGCCATAGGGACTGTGCAGTTCCAGCAGGCACCTCCTGATGTCCCCCGCGAGGTCCAGGTGGTGATCGGTATGGGGCAAGCAGCATAGATAGCGCCTGATGTTTCCCGTGGGCTCCAGGTGGGGTTGGGACCAGGAAGGCCCGGAAACAGAGCCTGATGTTGCCGGAGTCCAGGCATTGATTGGGACTGGGCAGGCGATATGGACAGTGCCTGATGCTGCCCAGGGGGTCCAGGCATTGATCAGGACTGGGCAAGTGGCATGGACAGGGTCTGACGCTGCCCTCAATGTTCAGGCAGTGATCAGACTGGGCAGTTCCAGCAGGCAGCTCCTGATGTCGCCCACAGGGTCCTGGCAGCTATTGGGGACACAGACAGACGGCATGGACAGCGCCTCATGCCCCCCGCGGAGTCCAGGTGGCAATTGGAACTGGACATTTCCAGCAGGCAGTGCCTAACGCTGCCCACGGGGTCCAGGCAGCAATCGGACCGGGCAGTTCCAGCAGGCAGCTCCTGATGTTGCCTGTGGGATCCAGGCAGCGATCG
Organism: Antrozous pallidus; assembly: GCA_027563665.1. NCBI lineage: Eukaryota > Metazoa > Chordata > Mammalia > Chiroptera > Vespertilionidae > Antrozous > Antrozous pallidus. The sequence continues at coordinate 51,096,091 of CM050519.1, forward strand.
GGATCGGGCAGGCAGCATGGGCAGCACCTGAGGTCACTGGGGGGGTCCATAGGCAGGGGTGGCCCAGGTCTCCCAGATCACTGTCAGCCCCTGGGCCGCCTGAGGACACTGGTGGAGCAGGACTGGGTTGAACATTTTAATGAAAATGGGATACCTGTGTCCCACCCCACCATGCCCTGTCCCTGGAGAGAAGGAAGTGGGCAGTTAGGAAGTACCTGGGCTCTGAAGAACAGAGGCTGGGAACAACCTGCAGGCGTGCAACCAGGAAGAGGTGCTGAATGATGAGGATGCAGAGGGCTGGCTGATGGAGGTGAGCAAAGGTGCAGATGAGGCGGCTCTTGCAGGCTCTGAGGTGGAAAAGTGCATCTACAGCCTGATGGACAAAATGGCCTTTCTGAAGAAGGTGCACGATGATGAGGAGATCGCCAAGCTGCAGGCGCAGATCCAGTATGCTCAGATCTCCGTGGAGATGAACACATTCTCCAAGTCCGACCTCTCTGCACAAAATTTGTGCACAGGGTGTGTGTGTGTGTGTGTGTGTGTGTGTGTGTGTGTATACTGTATATTTTGTAAGAAGTAGGAAATATAGTATTTCCTACTACTTACAACATATACAATATAATGTATTAGTGGGTGATTAGGCTGGCAGGCAGAAGCTGTTATGGACAATCAGAAAGGCAGGCAGGCAGGCAAGCAGTTGGGAGCCAGCAGTCCTGGATTGTGAGAGAGATCCCAGATTGGAGAGGGTACAGGCTGGGCTGAGGGACACCCCCCATACACGAATTTCATTCATGGGACTTCTCTTATGGAGAATAAGAATTGATGCTTTAAGGCATACTTTAGAATGGGAACTGAACATACCTTGCAAATAAAACCAGGATCTATATACATTAAACTGAATGGGTGTTAATTTCTAAGGCTGGATTATGGACAAAAGTTACCCCCACTGTCCCAAACTTGCACCTGAAGAGTTTTATTAATTTAGAAAAGGAGAGGGGAATACATAATGCTATTTACTTGACTAGGAACTGGGTTATAACATTATAATCAGTACTAGAGGCCCAGTGCATAAAATTAGTGCACAGGGGGTCGGTCCCTCAGCCCAGCCTGCACCCTCTCCAATCTGGGTCCCCTTGGGGAATGTCCAACTGTCGGTTTAGGTGCAATCCCTGCAGGTCACAATCTAGGACTGCTGGCTCCTAACTCTCGCCTGCCTGCCTGATTGCCCTAACCGCTTCTGCCTGCCAGCCTGATTGCCCCTAACCACTCTCCTGCCAGCCTTATTGATGCCTAAGTGCTCCCCTGCCAGCCTGATCACTCACAACTACCCTACCCTGCCACAACCCATCTCCTCTGCTGGGACCCACCTCCTCCACATGAGGCAACGGAAATACCAGGACCGGCTTCCTCCATGCCACACAGAGCCAAGGACCCCCTGGCCTCACTGCGCAGAGTGGCTGCCAGGCAGCACCTCCGCTGTGCATGCGGCATCTTGTGGCAGCCATCTTTGTGGTAGCCATCTTGTGGTGGCCATCTTGTGATGATGTTGCATGCGAGGACCACCTAGGCTTTTATTAATATAGATTACACTATCTGTGCAACTGAAGACACCAAAGCAGTTAGGTCTTATATAAGACATAAGTAGCTATCAGCCCATAGGCCTATTCTGCTCAGGACAAAAACAAATATATTCAAGGTGAACTCAAAAAAATATTTTGAATTTCAAGAGAAAACGTAGCCCTATGATTGGCAAAAAGCTCAATAAATGGACACACTTATTATTTTATTAGGTTAATAGAACATTCTGAAACAAATTATTTTTAAAACTTTCATAGTTTGAGCAGGTTGGGAAATGATATCTATGAAATAAAAATAGATGCATACAAATGGAAATAATTTTAATAAAAATACTGTGACTAGAAAAAATAATAGCAAGTATTTAAAAATGTGCACAGTTAATGTCAAAATTGGCAGACGAGACAGTAGAATTGAAGAAATATTTTTAAATGCATCAGGAGAGAGAGAGAAATAGAAAACATAAAGCTACCTATATGCAAAATTTAAGAGATAGAGAAATTAGAAGTAAAGCCTTTATTACTGGAGTTCTCAAAACAGTGAATAGAAAATGGAAGAAGGGTAAAAGACAGTCAGTTATTTAGAATTAAGAGAAGACATTAAAACTCATAATTGAAATGTTGATGTATAAGAAGGATGCATTTTAAGGCATGCATACAACTGATTATTTTGGAGGGGAGGTACTTAAAGAACAAACCCCAGTGAAAGCCTGAGTGGCTCAGTTGGTTGGAACGTTGCCTCATACACGGAAGGTCTGGGGTTCAATGCCCAGAGAGGGCACATACCAACATTCAGGACTTGATCCCAGACCTTGGTCTGGGCATGTGTAAGAGGAAGCAGATTGATGTTTCTTTTTACCTCTCTCTCTCTGTCTCTGTGTGTCTCTCTCTCTCTTTTCCCCTCTCTGTTAAGATCAATGAACATGTCCTCTGGTGAGGATTTTTAAAAAAAAAGAAAAAGAAAAAAAAGAAAAGCAATTAGAGTGAAAAGAAATGTGAGCTACAGTGGAATAGCAAAGAGAGTGAGTGAATCAATACTTTTATCTCAGCAAAATAGTCATGGGTGATGTCTTAAAAATACTGAACAAAAAAGTTGAACCTAGAATCTTATGACAAGTTATATTTTCCTAATGAAAGACCATGAAGTGAAAGCATGCTAGACGTACATTACTAAGAATTTTTACAGCTCACAGACCCACTATTCTAAAAGCTTAAATACTAATAAGAATGATACATGGACTAAAAAAAAAAAAGAATAGAAGGCACAATTATCCAGAGTCAGAATAGAAATTAGTCAAACAATTGTATAAACTTGTTATAATTATGGAAATAATAATATTTATTGTCTTAAAAATAGGATGAAAATAACATTCTAAAATTGAAAACACGGAAGCTGTGGGAGTTGTGAATTAGCAAGAAGTTAAAGTTCTTTAAAGTATAAGAGGAATACATGTTAATAATCTATAATAATAAAAGTATAATATGCTAATTAGACTGACAGCCAAATGATCTTCCAGACATCATTCAGGATGTCCTTCTGGATGAAGCCACAGTGGTGGGGGCCAAGGCAGAGGCAGTTAGGAGTGATCAGGCAGGCAGGCCAGCAGTTAGGAACCAGTGGTCCCGGAATGTGAGAGGGTTGTCGACTGCCAGTTTAGTCCCAATTCCAAAGCAGGATTAGGCCTAAACTGGCATCCCTGAAAGGGTCCCAGATTGCAAGAGGGTGCAGGTCCAGCTGAGGGACCCTTCTCCCCCACCCTCTGTGCTTGAATTTCATGCACTGGGCCTCTAGTAAAATGATAATTACTAAAAGAGTCAAAGTAAAATGGGTACATTTCAAATAAGGTAGTGAAATAACGGAAATGTTAAAACTAGACAAATTTATGAAAAATCAAGACAAAGGAAAGACAACCCAAGAAAACAGAAATAAAAAAGATAGAATAAATCTAAATTCATTAGTAATCAAAGGTAATACAGAGACTAAGCTCTGCAATTTAAAACCAGAGAACTTCAGATTGAGTTACTTTTTAAATCCAGGTATATGCTTTTTATAAAAATGATGATTTAATATATAATAATATAGTATGGTTAGAAGTGAACACTGGTTTTCAAAACTGATGGTTGGAATTCTCTTAGACTAGTGATCTTTGTAAAAAGAGAGGAATTGGCCAACTTTGCTTTGGGTCTCCTACCAAATCTTCATGAGACAACTTTCCGGCCCTGTGTCTCTTCAATGTCTCCAGGTCAGTGATTGTCAGGTTGTTATTCATACAGCCACTCTGTAGCCTCTGCTTAGTGGAGAAACCCAAAACACTTTAAGCCACTGCTAACCAACTGTCATAGCTCTTTTTTTTTTATTAAACAAATGTCTATGTCAAATTTGCAGTCTCCCAGAATTACTTCTACTTCCTATAGAAAGTTGCACTTATTTTTATAAAAGGCAAAATATCAACTTCAAATAACAATGGTCATTATGGGAATTTTTTTACATGTAAAGAGCTAAAAATTAATGTATTTTAGAGGAGCTTGATGAAAAACAAATAAAATATTAAATAATCGATTTCTTGAATTCCTATGTAGAATTTCCTCAGAAATAAAATTCTAAATGCGAGATCAGAGCCTTCAAAGGCTGTATCCTATTGAAACTTGCCCTCCCTGCATCTTTCTCTCTTTCTAATCAGACATGTCTGTCCAACACTGTTATAGTATTTTTATTCCTTCTGCTCCTTTCTCTGACCTTCTCAATACATACCCTGTGTTTAGATTTCTCATGAAAGGAACAATCACACTGTAAAATTGTTAAGCCACAAGGTAAGAGCTTAGAAGCCGAATTTAAATCCCAGATGTAGAAATAGAGTTAAGAATTATAATTGAGAGTTTTATTAAACCTTAGGAAGTCAAGAAGAAATTGTCTGTAGAATTCAGGATTTTGTTAGATATTCATTGTACCTAATTATTAGACACAGGAACTTATTCACTTAAATTTAACCCTTCAAATGGAGAAAAAGAATTAAAATCATAAAGATAGAAAAGAGTTTATTTAAGTAAATCAGTTTTTTTAATTGTTTAATAGACTATGAAAATAGAGAATATATTATGTAAAGTCATTTCAGAAATGTTGGAAATGTAGAAAATTAATGCATAATCAATTACTGTCATAACTGGAAAAAAATAATCATGCTTTAAAGCAGAAGTGGGGAATGTTGGGCCCATGGGCCATATAAGGCTCAAAAAATCTTTTGGTCTGGCCCTGCCAAGGCAGGTGGGTCTCAAAATTCAATAAACATAGAAGATCTTTTTCATAGCAACATAAATTTATGTTAAGTGAATTATGGTAAGTGAATAATGTTATAAATATGCAAATTACCCTTAACAGAACAAAGGTTACCCACCCCTGCTTTAAAGGATGCTTTGAAATCTTCAAATGACTTTACTATGTATACTTCCTTTCATGGTATGTTTTAGTATGTTTCATAGTTTTATAGTATGTTTTATAGTATATATTTATAAAATAGCTTGTTTATTTTCTGGTGACAGAGTTCTTTAATAAAAAGTTATATTTAAACATATTTGCTATGATGCAAAAGTTAAAAGGAAATATTTAAAACTCTGGATACTAGCATAGATAAATCTGAAAACACACTGTCAACAGTAGTTAAATAATCCTACCTAATAAAAGAGTAATATGCAAATTTGACCATACCTTTGCTATACCACAAGCCGTGCCCACAGCCACACCCACCAGAAAATCGGGAGCAGATTATGCAAATAAACCCCAACCAAGATGGCTGCCACCACTGAGAGCAGGAGGAAGGCTTGGGTTTCCCCAACAGAGGAAGCCAAGCTTTCCACTTGCCATTGCCGGCCTAGACCTCCACTCAATGCTACAAAGCTTCAATTATAAAAGATACAGAAATGGTGGCAGCCACTGAGCTGGAGAGAACAGAGGCTTGGGTTTCCCTGGCAATGTAGGAAGCCAAGCTTTCCGCCTGTCATTGCCAGCCTAGGCCTCCACTCTAGGATACAAAGTTTCAAACAGAAATGGCTGCTGCCACAGAGTGAGCAGAAGGCTTGGCTCTGCTCCAGGCTACAATGTTTCAATTGTAGACATAAATCAATCCCAGATCCCAGGGCATTCATTTGAGTCACTGGGGGACATTGCCAGCCTGCAAACCTCCACAGGCTCCTCGCCCAGCTACCCTTCACCCCAAGAAAACCCCCACCCTTATCTGGGACATTCTTCAGGGCAAACCAGCTGGCCCCCACCCATGCACCAGGCCTTTATCCTATCTAATAAAAGAGTAATTTGCAAATTGACTATCACTCCAATACACAAGAGGGCTGCCCCCATGTGGTCAAAGATCCTGCCGCCATGTGGACACAAGATGGCCAAGAGGGGAGGGCTATTGGGAGGTTCCAGGCCCTGCAAGGGAGTGCAGTTGTGGGTGATCAGGCCAGCGGGGGAGGGCAGTTGGGAGGGACAGGCCTGCAAAGGAGGGCAGTTGGGGGCAATCAAGCCTGCAGGGGAGGGCAGTTAGGGGTGACCAAGCTGTCAGAGGAGGGAAATTGGGGGCAAACAGGCTGGCAGGGGAGCAGTTAGACATCAACTAGGCTGGCAGGGTAGTTGTTAGGGGGTGATCAAGCAGGCAGGCAGAAGTGGTTAGGGGCAATCAGGGAGGCAAGCAGGTGAGCAGTTTGGAGTTAGTAGTCCTGGATTGTGAGAAGGATGTCCGACTGCCCATTTAGGCCAAATCCTACCAAGATCTGGCCTAAACGCACAGTCAGACATCCCTCAAGGGGTCCCAGATTTGAGAGGGTGAAGGCTGGGCTAAGGGACACCCCCTGCCACCCCCCACCATGCAAGAATTTCGTGCACTGGGTCTCTAGTATTACAGAATGGTTCAAGAACAATAACAATGGTCCCATTTATATAAATTTTAAAACACAGACCAATTTAACTGGAAAGATATAGACTGAAAAGATACATAACATACACATGAAGTGGTTTCCTTGGTGACAGAATAAAGGTATAGGTATGTTCAGGGTGTCAAAAGAGACTGTGATTTTGAAAATAACATTCTATTTATTTTGTTTAAAAATTTGAGGGAAATAAGTCCAACATTTGAATGTTGTTTCATTGATCAAGTTGGCTCAGATATGTTTAATTGCTCCCCTACCCAAAACATATAACACTAATGGATAAAGAGAAAAATATTTCTGCAGCACATAGAGATAAAAACAAAAATGTTGAGCAGGCGGAAGTGGTAGACTAGTAGACTAGAATATTTATCTTACAATGGGCAAATGATCCAGTTTCAATATGGAAAACCAGAAACCATGGTTAGAACTTTTCAATTAATGAAAGGACAGTGGAAACAATACTGGGGCTGAATTCCTATGGGAGCTCTGTGTATGGACTTAGAGAAAGATAACATGTACAGCGCCTACAGGCCATGAATTCAGCCTAGATATTCAATGACACTATTGATGCAAAAATGTCAAAGTTCACCAATCATTGTAGTCAAACAAAGCTGTGTTTAGTACAGGATATGGCACAGGGGGCTGCAAACTATCTGTCTCATAATGTGTCTCAGAAAGGTGAGTAGGAGGCACCTGTTATAAGATCTGAGCAGTGCTAAGTGAATGGGTGAGGGTTCAAGGAAATGGAAGTCTGGTTTGGAACCGTGATGTCAAAAGTGGAAAGAACCCAGTGACTGGATGTCATAATGATTTCTATACAGGGGTTTAGAAGAATAAATCTGAGCAGAATTGTCTTTTGAAAAGAAGCAGTAGCCACTTCAATGAGCTGGGGAAGATGGATGCTTAGTCATCTATGTGGTTGTGCTGAGTAGTGCTCAACCACTGAGCCATGCCAGCCGGGATGTTTTCATGGTTCTTAATGACAGAATAGCCTTGCTTTTGTCTTGTTCCGTTGCAATCACAGATAATTCATATCTGAGGTTGATATTCTGTGAAAATGTTTATTTTCAGCAAGGGAACATGATAACTTACCTACTGGGAACTAGCCCAGATACCAGATGTCAGCTGTCAAGACAGCACTCTTGTTTCTATATGTGTGCATTGCAGGAGCAACTGCCAAGTCAGGTATCAGAGGGTATGCACAAGAATATAGGGAGAGGCTACAGGTACACGTATCTTGTGGACAAAATCCATATTCCCGAAGCCATGAAAAAAATGCAGTAGTAAAAAAGACAAATTAATAATCATTTAAAAATATTTTTTAAAGTATCTAATGAAAGATTCTGAATGACCACTTTCAATAACTAGGCTTAGGCTATTTTATGAGTTATAGAAGTCTTAATTTCCTTAGAAAATTGCAAATTCATAGCTAACGATTATCAATGATGGGTATCTACATGAATAAAAGAGAAACATGCAAATTAACCATCACTCCACTATACCCACACAGCCAATCAGGAGTGAGTATGCAAATTAGCCCAACCAAGGTAGTGGTGACCATGGAACTGGAGTGAGAAGGAGGCTTGGGTTGCCCCTGGCAATGGAGGAAGCCAAGTTTCCCACCTGCCCTGGCCTCCACTGAAGGATACAAAGTTTCAGATTGTAGAAGATAAATAAATCCCAGATACCTGCTTCCAACCGAACCTGGCCTCCACTCAAGGAGGCACTGAAAAAAAGAAAGAAAAGACTAAAGGAGGATCTGGGAGCCTAGATCACCTGAGTGGGGGCGGGGGGGGGTGGCCACCCTGAAAATAGCTCTCAGCTTCTCACCCGGCTTGGCCACACTCCCATGGGGTGAGGGTCCCCGCTGGGGGGCTTGGCCAGCCTTCAAACACCCATTAACCCCCCACCTAGGCTGGCCAGGCACCCCAGTGAGGACCCCCACCCTGAAGGGGGTGTGGCCAGCCTCAAAACAGTCCTCAGCCCCTCATCCCATCAGTGGAGGTCAGTTGGAGGTGATCAAGACGGGGGGGGGGGGCTGTTGGGAGTGAGCAGGCCAGCAGAGGGGTAGTTGGGGGCAAGCAGACCAGTGGGGAGGGGAGATGGGGTTGAGCAGACCAGCAAGAGGGGTAGTTGGGGGTGAGCAGGCCAGCAGGGGAGGCAGTTGGAAGCAAGCACACTGGCATGGGGAGCACTTGGGGGTTTTCAGGCTGGCAGGGGGAGCATTTGGGGGCAAGCAGGCTGGCAGACAGTGTGCTTAGGGGCAATCAGGCATGCAGGCAGGCAGGTGAGTGTTAGGAGCCAGCAATCCCAGATTGCGAGAGGAATGTCTGACTGCCCATTTAGGCCTGATCCCTGTAAATCACGAGGAGGACATTCTTTGAAGGGTTTCAGATTGGAGAGGGTGCAGGCCAAGCTGAAGGACACCCCCCTTCCATGCAGGAATTTCATGCACTGGGCCTCCAGTGACAATATAAGTGATTTGTTTTATTATTCTTTATGCTCTTCCATGTTTTTAAAATTTCTCAGAAAACAAGTTTTAAAAACATTACTGGAATAATTGAGTATCCAGCATGATTTAGCACCTAGGACCCAGAGAGCAGTTTTTGTCATTCTGAGTTACAGAGATATGAAAGGTCTACCCTTACCCTTAAGAGCCCAAAGATGGGATTGAGATGACATGGCTAACACAACATACAATAAAGGAAAAGAAAACATAGCAAAGGTTTTAACTAAGTAATAGAAGCTAGAGAAATTCATCAAAGGTAAACCAAAACAAAGAAAGACTTTTATCATTTTGAAATAAAATATTTTTGTTTTTCTTCAAGTCAAAAGCAAAATGAGACTCTGACAGTAATTTGAAGAAATTAACAGTCTGCATTTTATCTATACAGTAGAGGTCTGGTGCACAAATTCGTGCATGACTGGGGTCCATTTGGCCTGATCCAATGGGGGCCTTTGGGGACTGGGCCATCTGGGGGGAGGGGCCATGGGAGATCAGCTGGCCAGCCCTGCTCCCAATCAGGGGATGGGGGCTGATCGGAGCCGGAGCTGGATGGGAGAAGGGACTACGGGAGGTTGGGGGGTGGGCCAATTGGGGCTCCAATCAGGCCGGTTGGCCACTGTAGTACACATCATAGCAACTGGTCATTCCAGTCATTCTGGTTGTTCCGTCATTACAGTTGCTTAGCTTTTATATATATATAGATTATTACTAGAGATACTATTTAATTGCATCACTTGTTCATTACCTGATATACCATATGTATGTTGAGTATGGATGACTTTTTTTCAACTGTTATATAAAATGAACTAAAGAAAAAGATGTATTTTATGTTCTAACATAATGAAACTTTGTATTTTAAATTTTGGGTTTTTATACTTTACGTTTTTTTCTCCTACTAGTCTTAATGTAATTAGTTATACATGTCAAATATTTCTTTCAGTTTATTTTATTTTATTTTGCAAATTGTAGTAGATACAGCACTCAAAAATAGCCCTCAGGGCAGAAAAAACCCATTCTGCAATAGACAGAAGCTCACAAGCGAGGGCTCTTGGAATAAGAGATCTATCTCTTTCACGGAAATGTCCCCAGGCCCTAGGGACAAACAGTTCCACTGGGTAGATGATGAGGGAGTAAAGTCCTGGACCCTGTACTGCAATGCACGACATCTCTTCAGGTGCAAAGCTCAAAGAGCTGCCCCGGGATGGGCTGACACTCTGTGGCCACTGTAAACCAGCTAAACTTCCTCCGTCCAACATCACTTCCTTTTACTCCTCTGGAGCCTTTGTTCCAGAGATCACCCACTAAAAAACTTGTATCCTAAACTTCTTCTCAGGAATAATTTCCAGAGAATCTTCTTTTAAAGGGAAAAAGAAGTCGACAATCTATAAATGGAAATGTAAATCTTGCACAACTTTTAATGCATATTTGGATATTTTTTCCTCAATAATTTTGCACTATGAATATTTGATATCTACCAAACAGAAATTTCTGGTTTTATTTATAGATAATCCACAAATATTACATCTAAGAATAAATAATTTTTCCAAATTTTGTCATTTCATTAATTTTCTTCATAAAATTTTAATAAAAGTAGAGATTTCCTCACTTATACACTGAAATGTTTGGTCTCAGGAAAATAAAATGGCTTCTTTGGGAAAGATACTGAAAAGGAGTAAGTTATACAACCACACTTTTTTCATCATAGAAAACTTAAAAATACAAAAAAATCCTATATAATAGAAACCTAATATGCTAAGTATCTGGTTGTCTAGTCATACATTCAACTAATTAAAACATAATATGCTAATGATATGCTAAGGCAGCACAACCGCTCACTATGAGATGCACTGACCACCAGGGAGAAGACAGTTGGCTGGTTGACCAGTCGCTATCACATGCACTGACCACAGGGGGCAGATTCTCAGACTGGTAGGTTAGTTTACTGCTGGGGTCTGGCCAATCAGGACAGAGAGATGGGGCAGACAGCCTTAGAGACCTCCTACGGTCCCTTCACAGCTGGCCAACCTCCCATGTCCCTCCCCAACCCCAATTGTGCACCAGTGGGGTCCCTGCACCCTCTGGCAATCCAGGAACTTCAGGGGATGTAGGAGAGCTGGTTTTGGTCTGATCCCTCAGGCTAGGCTAAGGGACCTCACTGGTGCACAAATTTGTTCACTGGGTCTCTAGTGCTACAAATAAAAGTCTCATCAAGATTTCATAGCAAAAAAGTGAATAAAAAGAGGCTCAGTCAACTTAGATAATTAAATTTCTCTGTTATCACAAAGAAAATTCTTATTGTGCATATTTGTTGACTTTAAAATATATGAAACAAAAATTCAAGCTCTATATTCTTTGGTTCCTACTTAGGATGTTTATCCATGAATTTTTTAAACAGCTTTATTGATCTAATTAACATAATATACAATTCTCCCACTTAATATGTATATTCAATGTTTCAGTATATTCAAAGATATGTGTAACCATCACCATAGTCAATTTTATAATTTAGCACATTTTTTCACCTCAAAAAAACAAAACACCTGGTTTCTTTACCTATCACTTCCCTAACATCTGATCCCTCTCTCCAGTTCTAATCTAATCTAATAATCTAAATATTAATCTATTTTCGGTGTCTATAGGTTTCCCTGTTCTGGACATTTTATATGAATGATATTATATAATATATATAACATGTGATCTTTGGTGATTAGTTTTTTGGCACTTAATATAATGTTTTCAAGGTTCCTCCAAGTTTTAGCATGAATTAGTATTTTTCTTTGCTGAATAATTGTCATATATACATTATTTTATACAATTGCTTTTTAAATCAATAAAGATAAAAAATGAGAAAATATGCCTTCATTATGCCTATTATAACTACACTAGAGTCCTGGTACATCAAATTCGTGCACTGGGGGTGTCCCTCAGCCCAGCCTGCACCCTCTCTAATCTGGGACCCCTCAGGGGATGTCCAGCTCCCAGTCAGGCCTAAACTGGCAGTCAGGCATTCCTTTCATCCCTCTCACAATCTGGGAGTTCTGGCTCCTAACCACTTGCCTGCCTGCCAACCTGATCACCCCCTAACCGCTCCCCTGCTGGCCTGATTGATGCCTAACTGCTTCCCTGCTGGCCCAATTGCCCTCAACTGCCCTCCCCTGCTGGCCATTTTGTGGCAGCCATCTTCTGATTATGTGGGGGAGGCCATCTTATGACAACATGGGGGTGACCATCTTGTGGCAGCCATCTTATGGCAATGTGGGGGCGGCCATTCTGTGATGACATGGGGGCGGCCATCTTGTGATGACATGGGGTGACCATCTTGTGGTGGCCATCTTGTGATGACATCGGGGAAGCCATCTTGTGACAACATGAGGCGGCCATCTTGTGATGACATAGGGGTTGTCATCTTGTGATAACATGGGGTTGACCATCTTTCGACGATAGGGGCAGCCATCTTGTGATGTGAGAGTGAGATGCCACCTAGGCTTTTATTAGTATAGGTAATTTATTATGAATAGAAGGATCAATTGAACAGTTTCTCATTTCAGGAAACTTCCATGAGGTTGAAAAAAATAATTTCTAAATGCACAGGTGTTGTGGTAGGAGTTGGCACTCATCGTAGCAGGAACACAGAGGAGGGAGTGATCCTTTTAATCAAAGGTCTCATAAAGACCTTGAATTGTAGGTGACATGAAATGATTTCTATGAGCATGGGCGGTATTTCAGGAACACCTGAGATTTGTGGAAGGGCATATCACATTTATTTAACAGTACAAAATGGTGTCATGGCTGCTCTTTGATTAAGAAAAGAACATAGATTAACAATATGCTACCCATCCCCCAGATCAGAAAATAAAATAGACAGTGTAGGATATGGCTGTACTTGTTTCATTCACATCTTTTGTAACATGAAATATTTTCATGTGTTTACTTTCAGCTTCACAAATGGTACATAGATACATTGAAGTTTCTACAGAGATTGAAATATTATATTTGCATGAATTTTCAAAGCCTTCTAAATCTTTTCAAGCTTCTTCTATGAAATAATTAATAGAAACAAATTAAATATTTACCTTCCTAGCTAAACTTCTTGTTCATTGTCACACCTGGAAAGGGTAGAAAATATCACATAAAATAAGTTTTAACAAGTCATATACTTTCCTTAATGCCAACATAAAGAACCACAATTTTCTCAAAAATGAGGAGTAAAAGATATTTCTTCAATTTAACCAATTGAAGATTTTAGAATAGAGTAAAAGAAATAAGAAAACACGTAAATGTGTTCACCTTAGATACATTACAATATTTCACTAGGCTCACCAAAGTATCTTCAGTGACAGGTGTTTGTTCTAGGGCTCAATATAATTTCTAGAGAATATGTAGAATTTAGTAAAATTCTCACACACACAAAAGAAAATCCTCATGTGGGAAAAGACTGAGTAAATCAAACAGGTTCCCTCCTTGCCAATTTACTGTTTTTGGAATAATTTGCAAAATGTTGGTCAGTTAACCATTTAAAATATGTGTTATTTAGTTTTAAGAGATAAGAAATTAATTCAAAGCTACAGACTTCACTCTGAAAAATATCTGCACAAACTAAAAACAATGAAGACGTCCGATAATTGATTAAATTAGTAGTGACTTTTTTTAATGTGAAGATTTATTCCTGAATTTATTCTTCCCCAGTAAATTATGCTCTTCCTTCTTAGAAGAATAGAAGAACAGGCACATTATCTTATATATTTAATCCATGTTGTATATGATATGATGCTCATTAGTGGTATCACTAAAACAGTAATGTATCAAAATTGATGATGTTAGAGATAACTGTACTATAGTTTAGATATTTTTCATAGTATGTGAGATCAAAAGAATTAATCATCTCAAATAATGAAGAAATTGGCCAGATTAAATAAATCAACTAATTAATTTAGAACTACTTTAACCGTTGCTTTGATTATTTTTTAAATTTATTTTATTGATTTTTTTACAGAGAGGGAGAGGGATAGAAAGTAAGAAACATCGATGAGAGAGAAACATCTATCAGCTACTTCCTGCACACCCCCAACTGGGATGTGCCTGCAACCAAGGTACATAACCCCAACTGGAATCGAACGTGGGACCATTCAGTCCGCAGGCTGATGCTCTATCCACTGAGCCAAACCAGTTTTGGCCGGTTGCTTTGATTATTTTTTTTAATATTTTAATCTTTATTGCTCAGTTTATTAATTACATTGTTCCCCTTTTTCCCCCCTATAGCTCCCCTCCACCCAGTACCCATCCCACCCTCTGCTCTTACCTCCCCCCACACTGTCCTCTTCCATAGGTGTATGATTTTTGTCCAGTCTCTTGCTGCACCTCCCACACCCCTTTTCTCCCCAAGAATTGTCAGTCCATTCCCTCTCTATGACCATGATTCTGTTATAGTCACCAGTTTATCCTGTTCATCAGCTTATTAATTCACTTGATTTTTAGATTCATTTGTTGATAGATGTGTATTTGTTGTTCATAATTTTTATTTTTACCTTTTTCTTCTTCCTCTTCTTAAAGAATATCTTTCAGCATTTCATATAATATTGGTTTGGTGGTAATGAACTCCTTTAGCTTTTTCTTATCTGCAAAGCACTTTATCTGACCTTCAATTTTGAATGATAGCTTTGCTAGATAGAGTAATCTTGGTTGTAGATTCTTGCTATTCATCACTTTGAATATTTCTTGCCACTCCCATCTGGCCTGCATAGTTTCTGCTGAGAAATCCCCTAACAATCGTATAGGTGCTCCCTTATAGGTAACTAACTGTTTTCTCTTGCTGCTTTTAATATTCTCTCTTTGTCTTTTGCTCTTGGCATTTTAATTATGATGTGTCTTGGTGTGGTCCTCTTTGGATTCCTATAGTTTGGGGTTCTGTGCACTTCTTGGACTTTTAATTTCTTTCAGCAGATGGGGGAAGTTGTCGGTCACTATTTCTTCAAATAAGTTTTCATTATCTTGCTCTCTCTTTTTTTCTGGCACCCCTATAATTGCTATGCTTGAGATTGTCCCAGAGACTCCTTACACTATCTTCAGTTTTTTGGAATCATTTTTGCTTCTTGCTTTTTTGACTGAGTGGATTTTGCTTCTTTGTATTTCAAATCTTTGACTTGGTTCTTGTGGTCCTCTAGACTGCTTTTAGGTCTTTGTATATTTTTTATTTCAGTCAGTGTATGCTTAATTTCTAGGTGGTCCTTTTTTATATCCTCAAGAGTCTCGTTCATATCCTCAAAAATCTCACTGGCCTTTTCTAGGAGCCTCTTTAAAAACCATATAACTGTGGTTTTGAACTCTATGTCCAGTCATTTTTTTTCCTCCATTTCTTTTACATCTGATTTCTTTCCATGTTTCTGCATAGTGGCTGCTTCCCTGAGTTAGTCGATCAGCTTTGTGTGGTAGATGTCCTCTAAATGACAGTGGCTCACCCTCCCCAGCTACCTGAGGAATACTCTTGGTGCAGCCCTTTATGGGTTGCACAGCCTTGTTAAAGTTAAGCCTAGATTATTGTTGTTAGCACTAGGAGGGTTTGACCTCCAGGCCAGTTGGCTGTGAGGATCAGCTGTACTCAGGTTGGATGGGCAGAGTCTCTGGGCTTAGCAGGCAGCTTTGATTTCCCATCAGCTCCGCCCTATGCAGCACCTGGGTCTCTGTGCCTGGTGGTAATGGCTGGATGCACCTCTGAGAGAAAGCTGCTGCTGAGCTCTACTGGCTGTGGGACAATTCAGCCTCTCCCCAAATAATTCTACACACACAAAATCTCAGCCAGGGTTGTAAAACAATGCAGTCTGGTGGTTTTCTGAACGAAAGAGCAAGTCATGAGTCCTCTCTGCACGCTCACGTGCTTCTTCTGTTCCCAAGTTTAACCGCCCTCCGCAAGCTTGCAGACCTCTGCAGCACCTGAGTTTCAGCGTGCTTCCTTCTCACTGTACAGTTACACCCTGTATGAGTGTGGGTTCCCCAGACCTCGCCTGGAACTGGGGAGTCAGTGCAGTGGGACGCCTTTGTCTCCCTCCCCGTTCAAGAAAACCAGCCAGGATTGCAGCTGCCCACCCTATCCATTCACATGCAACACGGCTCCAAACCTCTGACTCTGGCTTTTCTTCAACTCTGCCCTCTGCATCTCCTCTGAGTCAGTGTCCTATCTTTACTTTTATTTGTGGAATTTTCACTCAGCCAGCTTTACAGTGATTCTGGATGATGTTTGTTCTGTCATTAAGTTGTAGTTTTAAAATTGTTGTGTGGGGCAGCAAGATAGGTGTTTACCTATGCCACCATCTTGGTTCCTCCTGCTTTGATTATTAATAAATTTCCATCAAATGAATATTTTCATTTAAAATTTTTTTTTAATATTTACCTTCATAATAATGCTATCACTAATTTCATCATCACAATTAACTAGCTATTAATATTGATGACAGGAAAAGAACAAAGGGGAGGCAAAACATTGTAAGCACTGTCATCTGGATGGCTTTACTGGGAAGCTACAACTTCATCTCTCCAGGAAACCACTGGGCCATTCCTTACAGATCACTGCAGGAAGGGCTCAAATAAAGGGGGTGATAGATGTGCACATTACCATTGAGGTGACATAGGGAAGTATTAGCTGTTGGTCTGTCCTGGGAAAAAAGACCATTGGCTAGGACAGTGGTCATCAAACTGTGGCTTGTGAGCCGTGCCACGATTTGCCGCTCTGTTGACGAATGAGTTTGCCAACCACTGAGCTGAAAGAATAGACCCCAGTGCAGCCCCATGAACATTTGGGAATGCATAATCCCCATACAACTATCTATCTATCTATCTATCTATCTATCTATCTATCTATCTATCTCTATCTCTCTCGCTCGCTCGCTCTTCCCTTGCTGCTGCTTCTTGCTCGCACTTGCTCTGTAACCCGCACTTGCCCATGACCGTGAGGACCCCACAAGTAATGGACTACAGCTGGGAACACAACCTAAGATGTTGGGCTGTACTGGACTTCAATATGGAGCAGACACTCTGGGCAGTGGCCTTAATTCTAGCCCTGCTAAAGGCATGATTGGACTTTTCCCATGATGGGGCAGAGGGAAATGGCACATTGGAAACCTAGGGGTTTAATTCCATGAAAATAAAGATTACTCATCCTCTTATGCAAGTCTTGGGAAATTTCTTTCTTTGAGACATCACAAAATTCCACTTCCACTAGTAACAGATGGGGACCCAGAGGGCACCCCACCAATAACAATTTCATATGTCAAACCATAACATCAAAAATCTAGGAAAATGTAAAGATGAAATCATAAATTAGGGTCACAATCCAACAAATAAATTGAATTCTCAGATTTCAAATTCCTAGATCATTATATGGTGATAATCCATAGTACGTTAGGAAGAGAGATGTGGGCCAGATACTAATATTATGTATAATAATAAAAGTGTCATATGCTACTTAGACCGGACTGCTGAATGAACTTCCAGACATCATTTGGGACATCCTTCCAGATGAAGCCACAGCAGTGGAGGCCAAGGCCGGGGTGATTAGGGGTAATCAGGTAGGCAAGCAGAGGTGGTTAGGGGTGATCAAGCAGGCAGGTAGGCAGGCAGAATAGCAGTTAGGAGCCAGTGGTCCTGGAATGCGAGAGGATGTCCGACTGCTGGTTTAGGCCTGATTCCATAGTGGGATTGGGCCTAAACCAGCAGTCAGACATCTCCCAAGGGGTCCTGGATTGCAAGAGGGTGCAGGCCAGACTGAGGGACCCCTCCCCCACCATACACGAATTTCATGCACGGGGCATCTAGTATGATATAAATTGTGGGAAGGTAGAAAATGGTATAACAAAACTAATGAAAAAATAAATTCAGCTATATTTTAATTATTCTTAAATTCACATTTTGGCTTTCAAATACATATCTAAATTTCCCAGAAGATTTTTCTTTTACATATTTGTTGTATTTTCTCAGTGACTGGTGATCAATTAATAGCAGGGAGAAAATGAAAATAAACAAACAGTAACAAAATTGAACCACATTGGATACTTGTCCTGGCAAATAAATGAGTTTATGAAAACTAGATTATTTGTCATGTTAGTAAATAACAACGGTGCAAAAGAGAGAAAAGTGGGAGTGTGTGTTGACTAAAATGGCATTGAATTTCTCATCAGCTTGTCTAAAATGTAGTCAAACTTCATCCTAGCTGGTTTGGCTCGGTGGATAGGGCATCAGCCTACAGACTAAAAGGACCCAGGTTCGATTCCAGTCAAGGGCTCATGCCCAGGTTGCAGGTTCTATCCCCAGTAGGGGACCTTCAGCAGGCAGCCAATCAAGGATCTTTCATCATTGATGTTTCTTTCTCTCTCTCTCCCTCTCCTTTCCTCTCTGAAATCAATAAAAATATATTTAAAATAAACTGTTGACAGACTTCTTAATGTAGTCCTCTGATTTCCCATTTCTTAGCGCATTTACTTTAGAAATTGTGGTATTATACTTGTCCCTCCAACCCTTTGGGATATAAAAACTCTTCCAACTCTTGCTTGGAACTCAGCAATATCTTTGTTAAGAACCCCAGTTATCTCTTTGAAATGTTATCATCTAGGATGATAGTGTCTTGCAGTCAGTAAAGTAGCCTAAGAGCCTAACTTCTATAAGAGCCATTAGCAGACCAAGATAGCCTAATCACATTGGCTGACTTCTGCTCTAACTTAGTCCTGCGATGATTTGCTATTGTCTCTCATAGTACTTAAAAAAAATTTTTTCCTGCTTTTTGTTTCTGCAGAGTTCAATATCTCTGTAGCAATAGTCTTGACCACTAATGAAAAAAATTTTTTTGAATAAAACATTCCTTGCCAGTTTAACTTCTTCTGATTATAAACTCTGACAGTTTGTGTATTCCTCCACTTTACTTAGAAAAAAGAGGAGGAGGGGTAGGGTAATATGTTGTTTAACCAGTAGGTGGCAAATGTTTGAATTTTACTTTATTCATGTAATTGCCCTAAAGCTTTAGAACAACTCATGACTGACATTTTTAATATTTTATCCAAAACCAGAGTATGGTCATTGTAATGTATTAGATATTCACACAATATTAAATTGACAGATTACATAGATAACCATATTATTAATGATTATCACAATTGCTGCTTTTAACATTAGAATTATTTTTTCAACTTCCGTTTTAATCAATATATATTCAAACTCTCTAAGTGATTTCTTTATATATCTGCATACATTATAACAATCTTGTATAAGAAGAAAATACATCTTCTATTTATAAATAGGTTAATTAAGCTTAATTAAGTGGGCTCATATAGTGTCTTCCCTGTGTTCCCAAGTTCCAAAGACAATCTTCTCAGGTTTGTGTCTACTTAAAAAATTTTGAATTATAAGTCAGTAGTCCTATGGTAGGCAGTTAAATAATTAGATCAAGAACCATTGGCTAGGTACAGAAGGTCACAAGAGCAGAAAGCCCAGATGCCTAGCAACAGGCAAAACTGGGAAAACAAGGACCTTGCCCCCAGGGTAACCTTTCCTCCTGTAGTTTATGTTTTGACCTTCCCCTGACCTTTCCTCCCCTGGCATGTTGCTAGTAATCCAGATTAGACTCCCTTAGAGGGGGAACAAGCTAGGGGACTTGAGAATAGCCCCCAGGACAATGACATTCTGACCCACATCAGATACATCTAACCCTCAGTTGTGTTTTAGTTTCAGGTCCAGGAAAGCAGCTAAACCAGACAAATGATGACATTATGGACTTCAGGACCAGTTGAAAACCAGGACCTAAACAGGACACACCTGAGAAGCTAATGAATATTCAATGGAGATCCTCCCTAAAATCCAGGCTCTGAAAAGCCCTTAGGGTGGCAGACTCAGCCACTCTCTCCTTTCCCATAGCATGTGCATTATTACTACCTTCCTCTCTAGTCTTCAAGGACCCATCTTTTGCCTCTGTAACTTGTTTCCTGGGCCCAAGTCTTCTACTACTCAATTCTCCTATCTCTGTGACTTTCTACATAATTTTTCTCTTATGGGTTGAGTCTTGCCTCTGAATTCTTTCCTAGCCAGAATTTAAGTGCTGAGGTTGCTGAACCAAAGTCCAGTCTCACCCCACTGGCATAATTTTACCTGATGCTGTTCTCATCTCCTCTAACAATTCTAGGTGCTGGAATATTTCTTTGTCAACACAAAGGGGCATATCTTTGAATGGAGATTCAACTTTTATCTGACCCCAGTAAATTATACTATCACCTCTCTGTATAAAAATTCCTGAGTTCGGATGGTTAACATTTGTAAAAATAAAATGAAATAATGTTGGAAAAAAATAAAATATTACTTATAAATAAGTTCCCCCAATCCTGTATAAGTCTATTTTATATTCTGCAAGCCATATCTTTATTTTTTCACTAGGGGCCTGATGCACAAAATTCTTGCATGGATAAGGTCCCTAGGCTTGTCGGAGATCAGGGCAAATCTGCAGGGCAACCAGTGGGGCAATTGGGGGGCTCCCACTGGCACCCGCCTTGGCCATCCTGGCACTGCCCACTTGCTGGCCCCAGCACCCCCCCACCTCCCTCTGTGGGGTGACCGGCAGGGTGATTGGGGGACCTCTGCTGGCACCTGCTTTGGCTGGCCTGGGGTCTGTGGGCTGAGGGCTGAGGGTAGGTCCTGAGTTGAGCATTGCCTCTGGGTGGTCAGTGCACATCACAGTGAGCAGTCGTTCCACTGGTAGTTCCATGGTTCTTGCAATTTGCATATTAGGCTTTTATTGTACAGAATTATTTCTAGCCTCACATTGTACTAGATGCATTCATGAATTATCCAATGCAATGGACTTAAGTGTACAGTTCAGTGTGATGTTAGCCATTTTCCATTTTTCTATATGTCTTACAGAATATGCCTTGAAATATTAGAAGGCCTGAAGTCATCATATATTTTCTTTGTGTTAGGCCTAGCAATGGAGTGTGACTTACAATGATAAGCTAACTTTGCTGGAGCCCATCAATCCTGGCCCATAAAATCATCGAAGAGCTTAAACATTAAATCAGGAAATGAAAAGCAAGTCATAACTATTATGCATGGTTAAGTATTTCAGAGGACTTGGGCTGCTATTTTACTCTAGCTAGATTGGTGTGGAGGTACATTCTCCCTTACTAAACTAAATAACTTTATAACAATTGAAATATTTAAGAAACATAGTATCTCTTCTTATTTAATGCATGAAGATGATAAATAAAAAAGTCCTACCAGATAACAAAAGGGCAAAATTCACAAACATGCTATTTGTCCAAATGTTTTGCCTTCATGATTCCCCTAAGCCCTCTTTCCCTTTACTAAGGCTATCAACTCTTGGTCCCTATTTTACCAGTCAATCTCTGTCTGGGTTCCCTTGTATTGTATTAATAGTTCAGTGCAGACCAGACAGAGCAAACATTTCAAACTCATTCTCCTTACACATTCTCAATATCAGTTCCTTCCATTCTTAGTTCAGCATATTAACAATGAAAGTACCCAGCATAAAGAATATTGATCACAAAATGTTAGAGGCAAATCATCTCAGTCTAAAATTTAATTCTATCATTTTAAGGACTTAGAACACAGTATACCTTACTAAAAATACAGTCTTCATAGGATTAAAATAAATATTGTAAATTTAAAGCATAAGCAAATATAAGCTGCCATTATTGTTTTTTCATCCATTATGGAAGCTGAGAGTAACCAGAAAAAAAAAAGGATTATAAAACGATATTTTATTTTTGTACAAATTGGTAATTTCTAAAATCAGATAGAACTTTTAGTGCTGCTTTTCTTTTGTGTATATTTATCTGCAGTTGGCATTGTTATGCATGTCTTTCCTACTTATATATTGACCCAATGAAACCCCTGGACAACTCAGATAATGTGGTCTTCCCTGTTTGAAATAAACATCTTCCTTCCATTTTTCTTTCATTGGTTATAGTGACACCATTCATTACATTATCAAAAGCAGAGCTGTTAAAGTCACTCTCTCCCTGTGCTACTTCATAAATTGGTGTCAGTCTGAAAGCTGTTACAAGTTCATGCTATAAATACAACATTTAAGAAGAAACAAATAGAAAATTTCATAGCAACTTTATAAAAGTGGCATTTATAGACAAAGTATAATACAATTTTTTTAAAAAAAACTTTTTAAATTTCTTTGAGAGAAATTGAACAATTCAAGTCAACAGATGACAACATACAATATTTCACATATAAAACTTAATGGTTGTGCTTCTTAATAAATTAAAACTAAGGCTAAAACAAGTAATTTTAAAGAATTGTCAAGATATTAATCATAGATTACTTCAAAGATATGTACTGTTTGAGAGTAAATTTCCTCTAAGAAGTTAGCTTAAGCATTGATTTCTAGTGATATCATAGCTCATAGCTTGTCTAAGTCATATAACAAACACACCTAGCAATATAACTTTCATTACAATGTGATGAAGGCACATATATTTTGAATATAGACATTTTTCTAGCATATGTGTAATTTGAATATAATGGTGATATAAAGAGAGAATATATTTTCAGTTTAATTGCTCACAAACAGTAATAATGAACTGAACCATAACTGTTTCACATTACCAACATATGTAATTTGGAGTTTAAGATTTGTTTTGAAATATAAGATGATGACACGGGCACAGTTAAAGGAAAAAACATACTAGAATATTTATCCACATTAAGGAACATTTGGCAGAAAATAAATCAACAGAATGCTTCCTTTACTGAGGAAATATTTCAGCTGAAATAAACAATATACTTAGTGGTATAGTAAAATAGTGAGTGATGAAGAAAGTAATATATTATGAATTATAAAAAGTATGTCCCTAAAAATTGTTTTGTTTTATACGATAATATGAAAGTTGATTATAAACAACTCATAATCCTATCTAATAAAAGAGAAACATGCAAATTGACCATACCTTCGCTACACTACCAGCCAATAGGAGTAAGTATGCAAATTAACCCAACCAAGATGGCCAACAGCCCCTGCCGCCCCAAGCCCAGCCACAGTGGCACTGGGGCAACGGGTGTCCAGATCACAGCCACAAACCCAGCAGGGAGGCTGACCCCTAGCTGCCCACCATATTGGTTGGGTTAATTTGCATACTCACTCCTATTGGCTGGTAGCATAGTGAAGGTATTGTCAATTTGCATATTTCTCTTTATTATATATGACTAGAGGTCCAGTGCATGAAATTTGTGCACTGGGGAGAGTGTCCCCCAGCCCAACCTGTACCCTCTCCTATCTGGTACCCGTCAAGGGATGTCCGACTGCAGGTTTAGGCCCTATGGGATCGGATCTAACCCTGCAGTCAGACATTCTTCTCACAATCCAACACTCCTGGCTCCTAACTGCTCCTCTGCCTGCCTGATTGCCCCCAACTACTCTTCCCTGGTGGCCTGATCACCCCCAAGGGTTTTATTAGTATAGACTAGATGCCCAGTACATGAAAATTCATGCACTGGGGGTGGGTGGTCCCTCAACCCAACCTGCCCCCTCTCACATACTGGGAGCCCTCAGGGATGTCCAACTGATGGCTCACCCTCAGCCTGCCTCTGGTGAGGCTTTAGGCCTTGGGCACCCAGCCATTGCCCTGCTCAGCTCAGCCCTGGCTGCCTGTGACCACCCGGCCCTGGGGGCTGGGTACTCGCCACCACTTCCACTCACAGCGCCAGGGGTCCAGGCACTCCCTGCTGCTGCCACCACTGCCACCGCTGCTGCTGCCACTGCTTCCCCTCACAGTGCCCGGGCGCTGGGCACTCACCACCACCATTTCATCTCCACCCCAGGAGCCCGGCGCTCATGCCACTTGGCCCCGACCTCACTCCTGATTGGCTGGTAGCATAGCCAATCAGGAGCTAAGGTATGGTCAAATTTGCATGTTTCTCTTGTATTATATAGGATATGACCCTTTAGAGAAAATTTTACTAATCCTGCTTTACAAAAGGGCCTGACGATTGAATTATTGGGACCAGACAGCAAGACTTCCTTTCTTTGAATAGAGGAGGGAATAATTATCTTGTCTTTAAGTTGCCCTGAAATTAAAGTGAGATAATGACTTAGAAAAGTATAAAAGTACCATATAAAGACAACTGTCTTTTTCATGTACTGAAAAGACAATAAAGTGGTAAAATAAAAAACACTATTTTTAATTTCCCCCTTCCTTCCTTTACAGTCTTTATTTAAAATTTGAAATTTATAAAAATTTCACTCCAATTTTTATTTCTTTACATTCAATATTATTTTGTGTTGGTTTCAGGTTTTATATTAATTACAGAATAGTGGTTAGACAATCATATACTTTACAAAGTATTCCCTGATGTTTCCAGTACCCACCTGGCATCATACCATCATTACAACACTATTGACTATATTCCCTACTTAAGTGACAATGGGTTTACAGGTTCCTTCCAGTCTTTCTTTTGTGTTGTTTGCCTTTCCTTTTCTGTCTCACTTCTTCCCTCATTTTCCTTATATAGTATCTCAATTGGCCATCAAAGCTCAGTGGAGGCACTGGGACACACTTAATCCATTTTACAGACCAGGAAACTGAGGCCAATTCCAGTTGGCTGTGGAACTTGACTCAGCGCACAGGGAGCCCTCAGAGCCCTACCTAAGGGGCAGCCGCCGGGCAAACAAAACAAACCTCATCAGGCTTCCAAGCCTCTTTCTCAAGCACCTCTTCATTGTGGACGCTCCACATTCTTTCCTCTCCCTGGACTCCTGCTCTCATTCTTTACTGCACCCCCTTCTCTGGAGCAAGTGGAAGGCTTTGCATTCACCGCCAAGGCATGCTCTGCTGTGGGGCAGGGCAGCACAGGCTTGCTTTTGGGCCAAGGCGGGAACATGAGTCACCACCTCTGAAGTGCAAACGCTGGCTGGGCGAGGCTGGTTAGCACTGGGAGCTTCTCTGAATCACATCGGTCAGTCCTGTACCCTGCAGTGCAACACCCATCCACTGAGGTGACACTGCCCCTCAGCTCCACCTCAGGGCTGCGGGTCCTTGCCCCTCCACCTGGGCATCCTTCCATGGCCCTTGATCCCTGGCCTGGCCCACCCACATCTTGGGGCCACTGCAGAACCTTTCTCTCTCTGTAGGTGAGGAAGACCCCTGCACTTGGTCTCCACAAAGCTGTGAATCTGTGGCCAGATGTCCGGTCTGGGTTTCAGCAACCCCATGCCTATGATGTTCCCAGGGTCCGGCCATGCCTCCCTGAGCAGCGATGTTCCTGGGACCCCACAGGAGTGGCTAAGCAGGCCCATCCACACCTCCCCAGGACAGTGATGTTCCCCTGGCCCCACAGGAGTGGATAGGCAGGCTGGCCTCCCCTCTCAGGGTGGCAATGTTCCCAGGGCCCCACAGGAGTGGTAAGGTGGGCCATTGTCCCTCCTGGGGCCTGCGATGGATCCAGAACCTTCGGGTGGCATCTGGTGCTGCCCATCCCACCTCTCTGGCCTGATGGACTGGTACCTTGTGGGTAGTGTCTGGAACTGCCCGCCTGGCCTCCCTCAACCCCGATGGATCCGGACCCCCAGGAGCAGGCCATGGCTCTGCCCGCCCTGCCTGCATATGCAAATTAACCACCATCTTTGTTGGGTTAATTTGCATACTCACTCTTATTGGCTGTGGGGACATGGGGGAGGTATGGTCAATTTACATGTTTCTCTATTATTAGGTAAGATATATGTGTTTTGATTGTATTCCTTAAAATTCAAGTTTATGTCGAATCTGGTGACAAAAATGAAATTATATTTTTAGACCTTATAACTTTATTTTATTTTTTCAGTAATTCATTTCTATTGTATTTTACAGAGTGTTTGTCAGAAAATTTTCATACAGGCTAGGAAAGGCTGTTAGCATTTCCTCTGTTAGCATTGGCTACTAATGAGTGCCTTTTAGGTCTGCCATTCTGATATCTTAAATTGGACTCCCACTGTGCATACGGAAAAGCATTATTTTTCCTTCACTCATCTCCTTTCTCCCTTCCTTTTCCATCCAACCTTCCTTTCATTGTCTCCAAGTTTAAAAATTACTTCAAGCAGTACCTGCCCATCTTAATAGCCTTTTAGCCAATTTTTTATGTTTTCACCAACCAGTACTTTATTATCTACAATATTGCAATAGCTTGGAACACTGTTTTAAAATTGTTACCAGTCTGAAAAAAAATCACTACAAATGAGTTTTGTTTATGTCTCCATTTTAGTTTATGCTCATAATGCACCTTCTTTTGAAGTTCCTTGACAATACAACCAATACCATTTTTTAAAAAAATTATTGATTTCAGATAATAAGGGAGAGGGAGAGAGAGATAGAAATATCAATGATGAGAGAGAATCATTGTTTGGCTGCCTCCTGTAGGCATGTTCCACTAGGATGGAACCTGAAACCCTGGCATGTGCCCTGACCAGGAATCGAACCATGACTTCCTGGCTCATAGGGTCTCATTCATTTCCTTGTAAGTATCATTCATCTCCTTGTAATTCTCATTCATTTGCTGGTTGGTCTTGTTTATTTCCTGGTAATTCTCATTAAGTTGATCGGCCTTTTGTAGGAGCCTCTTGAAAAGCCTTATAACCGTGGTTTTGAACTCTATGTCTTGTCGTCTTTTCTCCTCCATTTCTTTCACACCTGATTTCTTTCCATGTCTCTGCATGGTGGCTGCTTTATGTGGTAGATATCCTCAAAGGGACAGTGGCTCAGTCTCCCCGGTTACCTGAGGTGGGTACTCTTACTGCAATCCTTTATGGGTTGTATTCAGTGTTTTTGAATTTAAACCCAGCTTTTTGTTGTTAGCCCTAGGAGGGTTTGACCTCCAGGCCAATTGGCTGTGAAGGGAGACTGTGTTCAGGTTTGATGGGCGGAGTCTCTGGGCTGCGCAGCAGCGGCAGCAGCGGTGGCAGCTGGGTCCTATGCGCAGGTCTCTGTTGGATGGGGATGGCTGCAGACTCCTCCAAGAGAAAGCCGCTAGTCTCTTCCCCTTGCCAGACAACTCTGCCTTTCCCCAAATGTGCCTGCACACCAAAAGTCCAGCCCAGGGCTGTAAAATAGATGGTTTCCGGAACCAGGAGACAAGTTTCCAGGGGGCAAGTCGCGGGTTTGCGCGACCCTTGGGACTAGAAGTCTCTGCCGCGCCCCGCTTCCAGGGTGCGTCCCCTGGACCTCGGACCTCTCCCAGTTCCGGGAAATCTGTGTAGGGGGACCTCTTGTACCCCGTATCTCGGACCTCGCCTAGCTCGGGAAATCTGGGCAGTGAGACGCCTCCGCCCTTCCTCGTCTGATAAATCCGGCCGGTCCCTGCTCCAGCCCCAGCCTGCACACGCGCGACCAGGGCGGCTCCTAACCTCTTTCCATCTGAAAGGTTGCGCTCCCGCCGGTCCTGAGTCTGTGTCCCACCTTTGCTCCTATTAGTGGAGTTTACATTCAGCCAGCTTTCTGGCGATTCTGGGTGCTTGTCTGTTCTGCTGTTATGTTGTAGTTCTTAAATCGTTGCGCGGGGCAGAACAATAGGTGTTTGCTTATGCCGCCATCTTGGTGTTCCCCCTCAATACCATTTTTTAAGTATTCTCCAATCTCCTAACCCAGTTTATTTTAGTCTGGACAACAGAATTTGCCTCCCAGCCACCTCTGCTATCATTTTCTTCTGCTTGTATGAATTCTACTTGCTCTTTAAAACTCAACTAAAGTATATCCCAAGCTCAATAGAAAACTCATGATCTTTCCCAATATTCAGTTGGGGCCTCTCAATTGTTCATTTTACTCCATTATGCTACAAAAATATAACAAAGTAAAATACTTACTACCATAGCATGCCAAATGATTTACTACGCATAACTTCTACACTTCAAAAACAAATGTTTTGTATTAAAATATCTATACATTTGTGTTGTCATATATCGCAGTATATTTTAATGGTTAATTTAGTAGAGATCTGAGCCACTAGTTGGCAAAACTGGCCATTCCAGCAGAATGTCATCCTGGCACCTAGCATACGTTTAAAAAGAGTTGAAATAATTAAGCAATCAAACAAAACAATTACTAAAGAACATTGCAAATGAAGATACTTTTTATTTTAAAAGATTAAGAGAAATGTTTTTAGTAATTCTATCATAATTCAGCAAAAACCATAACAAGCAAGTGATCATAGGGACTCATTTAATTTGTACACATTTCATTTGCTATTTAAAAGGTGGCTTAGCTCCTCAAATGAGCTACATATAGTTTATCAGTGCTAGTGTTTAAGTCAAATTGAAACATATAGCAGGAGCTGACTTAAAATGCATACAAGCTGTTAGATGTAATAAATTTCATGTATTTAGTTAAATAATCAAAAATCAGCATGGCTTGGTAAATAATTAATCTAAAATCAGCTGGTAAAAACACCATGTGGAGATACCAAGGTTTTTCTTGTAAGTATAAAAGAAGCCTTCTCATCTAAGTAGTATGTGTAGAGTACATTTAAAAATGCATTTAAAAATCAATATTACATTTTATATTTAATGCAGGTCAGTGACAGTGTATCTCAGTGGAACTAAAGGACATTTTCCCAAAGGTAGCACAGAAATTCTCTATATCTTAATGCACATTACAGTTCACTGAACTGCTCTGTTATCTAATTCTGAAATGCCCCTGGTTCATGGCAAGCAGTTTCAAAGACAGTGAGATTCTCAAGACTGAATAGAATAGGAGTCAAATTTCTGGTCACTACCCAGATTTTCTCTTAGCAAATAGAGTCTTCTGTCTTGGGGCCTTGTGCTATTCAGCAAAATAAATGTTTCAGTTCATCAAGAAGCATTTTATATGTATAATAAAATTTCTTGGTTTTGTTTCATAAAGAAACATTTCTCTCTCATCTCTACTCTCATCCATTACATTTATATTTTTTTCATTTTATGTCCACTGATTTTTTTAATATGTTGTACCTTTTATACTCACTCATAATGTGAAAATCATGATAACTGCAAATGACTGGATATTTTCCAAAATCCATTTCTCTTTTGACCTAAAAAACATGATAGTAATATTAGCTTTTAATTGGTATTTGGGGATTTGGTAGCCCATTGTGATACACTATGACCACTGAATCATTATGTTAAACTCAATGATGTGATGTTAAAAATTTTAGATTTATAAAGAATGTAATTACATTTTTGTATTACACTTCATATCCTATGCAATACAAGCAAGTGATAAGCTTACTCTTGGTGTGAGAGGGAGCATGAGAGTGGGGTACTGCTGACATATAGTTGATGTTCTTGGTTTTACAGATTTGAAATCATTTGGCCCAGGTCTGTAATTCATTCCTTTATAGTCAAGGAATATTTGGAGAAGCCCTTTAGCATATATCCAGATTTCTGACAATGATAAATTAATAATCCTATTTAATAAAAGAGTAATATGCAGATTGACGGTCATTCCAACACACAAAATGGCCATCTCCATGTAGTCAAAGATGGCTGCCCCCATGTGGGCACAAGATGACTGGCAGGGAAGGGCAGTTGTGGGCGATCAGGCCAGCAGGGAAGGGCAGATGGGGGTGACCAGGCCTGCAAGGGAGGGCAGGTGGGGGTGACCAGGCCTACAGGGTAGGGCAGTTAGGGGTATCAGGCTTGTAGGTGAGGGCAGTTGGGGGCACCCAGGCCAACAGGAGAAGGTAGTTAGGGTCAATCTGATTGGCAGGGTAGTTAGGTATTGATAAGGATGGCAGGGGAGTGGTTAGTAAATGAGCAGGCTGGCAGGCAGGCAAGCAGTTGGGAGCCAGCAGTCCTGGATTGTGGGAAGGATGTCCCAGATTGGAGAGGGTGTAGGTTGGGCTGAGGGACAGATGCACCCACCTCCCTGTGCATGAATTTTGTTCACTGGACCTCTAGTAGTTCATACTTATTAGGAAAATAATAGGTAATACTTTTATAGCACCTCTATATCTGGTATTATATTTTGCAGTTTACAAAGTCTGTAATCCTCATAACAAAAATGAAATAAGTACCCTTAACATCTTTATTTTACATGAGAGAATTGCAGCACAGTGAAACTGAACTTGCCTAAAGAAATTTTCTATCAAAGCCTCCAAGACCATCAAATCACAATGACTTGGTGAAAGTCACAGGGAATAATACAGAATATATTGTGTATAATTCTCTTTTATAAAAGGTGTGTACACTACCTCACAACACCTTTTGAAATGTTGTTTTTTAATTGTTGTTAAAAGAACAAAACAATATAAACAATATTGGCCTTACATTGTTTACATTTTAGTAAACTACACATATTTAAGTAAATATATCAAAAGATACACATCAAAATATTTTTAAAAATAAGAAAGGTGGAATAACCTTTTAAAATAGTAATGTGCTAAGTTCTGCAGACATGATTTCATTCAAGCATTGATATTCAAAGCACATTGAAAATCCAGAAAGCATGAGAAGTTGTGAACATATGGAGCATTTGTCAACAGGGACAAGACTGATGATAAGAATAATTCATGAACTATTCTGAAGTTTTAACTCTTGCTCTTCGTCTGTTTTGTAGGCATTACTATTAACATAAATAAAACCTAAAGACAGCATTCTATAATTAAACACTCAGTGGATTAAAAAATGAGGAAATTGATATCATTTGCATTTGTCTGCAGGAACACCTGCATTTATTTCTAGGATCTTTTAACTAGGAGAAACACAGCTGCTAATGTTGTGACTTGTGAAAATATAAACTTAAAGTCATGAAGAACTGGCTACATTACATATAGTTCTACTACTCTAAACAGAAAAGAGAAAACTTGCTTCAGATCCAGAATTTACATTACATATTATTTTGACGTGTTATTCATTTTGAGATAATATTACAATGTTGGCTGATATATTACTAGTCAGCTCAGGCAGCCATATCAAAACACCTTAGACTGGGTGGCTTAAACAACAGGTATTTATTTCTCACTAGAGACCCAGTGCACAAATTTGTGCATGGGTGGGGTCTTGCCAGCCCAGCCCCAATCAGGGAGGATCAGGGCCAGGCCTGTTAGGATGAGATGACAGTGGGAGGTTGATCTGGCTGGTCTGCCTCAATTGGGCCCTATCAGGCCCCAGCAGCTAGAGGGAGGGGCCGAGGGTTATTGGCCAGCAGGTCCTGCCCCCGATTGGAGTGAGGGGCCAATTGGGGATGAGACTGGCTGTGGGGAGGGGCTGTGGGTGGCGGGCTTCTGGCCCTGCCCCCACATGGGGTGTAGGGATTGATCAGGAGTCAGCAGCTTGGGGAGGCACCTGATTGGTGTGGGTGTGCTGATCGGAGTTGGTTGGGGGAAGGGACTACAGGCCAATCAGGGTGGTGGGGGCTTCTCCGGGGTGGGGCCTGTTGTGGGTAGGGTCTGTGGGGCAGTGGGCAGGTTGGTCACACCCCTGAATGGAATGGAGGAGCTATTGGGGTCAGCGGCCTGGGGGAAGGGACATAGGGGGTTGGTCGGCCAGCCCTATCCTTGATCAGAGTGGGAGGTGGGGATGATCAGGGGTAAAGCCAACTGGGAGGGGGCCGCAGGCCAATTGGGGTGGTGGGGGCCCATCAGGGGGTGAAGCCTTCAGGGAAGGGCCACAGGCAGTTGACTAGTTGGTCCTTCTCCTGGTCTGGGGGGGGGGGGGGGGCAATCTGGGGTGGGGCCAGGTGGGCAAGGGGCTATAAGAGGTTGGCCTGCCAGCCTCCCCCTATTGGGGTAGGGGGATTGATCAGGGGTGGGCCAGCTAGGGAGAGAGATTATGGGCTGATCAGGGTGGGAGCCCATCAGGGGCAGGGCCAGCCAGGGGGAGGAGCTGCAAGCGGTTGGCCAGCTGGCCCTGCCCCCTATTGGAGTGGGGCAGACTGATCAGGGGTGGGGCCAGTCGGGGAAAAGCTGCTGGGGGAGTGTTGGCTTTTCTCTCCCTCCTCCAATCGGGTGGGAGCAGCCAATCAGGGGTGGGGCTGGCTGGGAGGAGGGGCAGTAGGAGGTTGGCCAGCAGGCCCCACATCCCAATCAGGCTGGTTCTCTGTCTGCTGTGGGCATCATAGTGACCAGTTGTTCCAGTTGTTATGGTGTTCTGGTCACTAGCTTTTTATATATAGAGATATTTCTGGAGGCTGGGAAGTCCAATATCAAGGTTCCAGTAGATTAAGTCCCTGGGAAAGGACTTTCATCCTGAGTAGTAGATAAAAAGCAACTTTGCTGCTAATTTAGCTCCCAATAAACTCACACACACAACCAGCCATAGAAAACCCTAAAGACTCCACCAAAAAACTGCTAGGTTCAATAAATGAAATTGGCAAAGTAGCAGGATACAAAATTAATATCCAGAAATCAGTGGCATTTCTTTATACCAACAATGAATTATCAGAAAGAGAAACTAAAAAAACAATCACATTTACTATTTTAACAACAACAACAAATAAGGTACCTAAGAATAATTTTAACCAAGGAAGCAAAAGACCTGTACTCAAAAAATTATAGGACATTGAAAAAAGAAATTGAGGAATATATAAATAAGTGGAAACATATACTGTGCTCATGGATTTGAAGAATTAGCATCATTAAAATGTCTATACTACCCAAAGTAATCTATAGGGTTAATGCAATATCTACTAAAATACTAAAGGCATATTTCCCAGATCTACAAAAAATTTTCCAAAAATGTATGTGGGGCCAAAGATGACCTCAAATAGCCTCAGCAATCTTGAGACAGAAGAACAAAGTCGGAGGGAACATAATACCTGATATCAAGCTATACTACAAGGCATTGTAATCAAAACAGCCACGTACTGGCTCAAGAACAAGTATATAGATCAATCGAATATCACAGAGAACCCAGAAATCAACCCAAGTCAATTATACTCAATTAATATTTGACAAAGGAAACAAGAGTATAGGATGAATAAAGACAGTCTCTTCAAAAATGGTATTAAGAAAATTGTACAAATACATGCAAAATAATGAAACTAGTCCCACAACATATACCATACACACAAGTGTCTGACCCAATGGGGAATCGAACTGTGACCTCCGGCTTAATAGGTCAATGCTCAACCACTGAGCCATGTTGGCCAGGCCCAGACACAAAAATAAACTCAAAATTGATTTTAAAAAATAATAATAAAACTTAAATGTAGTCACAAAACCTTAAAAATCCTAGAAGAAGCGGCAGGGCCTTGCCTTCCTTTTTCAGCCATCTTGGTCCCTGTGGAGGCCTGCTGGAAACAGGACTTCTATAAGGACAAATATGTCTGGAAGGCTGTGGTCCAAAGCCATTTTTGCTGGATATAAGCAGGGTCTCTGGAACCAGAGGGAGCACACAGCTCTTCTTAAAATTAAAGGTGTTTATGCTCAAGATGAAACAGAATTCTATCTGGGCAAGAGATGTGCTTATGTGTACAAAGCAAAGAACAACACGGTGACTATTGGTGGCAAACCAAACAAAACCAGAGTAATCTGGGGAAAGGTAACTCGTGCTCATGGAAACAGTGGAATGATTCGTGTTAAATTCTGAAGCAACCTTCCTGCTAAGGCTATTGGACATAGAACCCGTGTAATGCTGTACCCCTCGAGGAAAATAAATAAAATAGATTTGTAAAAAAAAAAAAAATCCTAGAAGAAAACATAGGCAGTAAAACCTCAGACATCTTTTATAGCATTATTTTTGCTGAAATGTCTCCTACATATGACAAGGGAAATAAATGAAAAAGTAAACAAATGGTACTATCTATAATAACAAAAGTCTTATGTGCTCATTATGGACAAAGCCACAGCAGGAAAGGGCTGCAGCAGAGGTGGTAGAGGCCCCCAGTCACAGGGGCAGTGGGTAGGGGCAGGGCCAAGGCCCTTGCATGAATTTTGTGCATCGGGCCTCTAGTATTAAAATTAAAAAAAAGCTTCTGCACAGCAAAAGAAACCATCAGCAAAATGAAGAGGACCCACTCTATGGGAGAACATATTCACCAATGATACATCTGATAAAGGGTTAATTTTCAAAATATATAAAGAACTTATACAACTCAATACCAAGAAGACAAACACTCTAATTTAAAAAATAGGCACAAGACTTGAATAAACACTTCTTCTAAGAGGACACACAGTAGGCCAATAGACATATGAAAAGATGTTCAATGTCACTAATCATCAGAGAGGTGCCAATTAAAACTACAAGGAGGTATCACCTCATACCTGTCAGAATGGCTACTATCATTACTCAATAAACAACAAGTATTGGTGAGGATGTAAAGGAAAGGGAACCCTAATACACCGCCTGGTCAGGGGGTCGCTCCCGTGGCAGATCCAGCCTTACTGCTCCCCAGCCTCTGGCAGTGTCAAGACCTGTCTTCTGGGCCCGGGGCCTCGGCGGGTTCTGCTCCCTTCTCTACTTCGCTCAGTCCCAGGAAGCCCTATTCTGCCAGGAATCTTCCTACAGCAGGCCTCTAGTATATAATATTCTTATTAAGTGATTGATTTCCTATCATGGATAAATGAAATAGTGAAAAGGATGATAAATTATACTTGACTAGAGGCCCAGTGCATGAAATTCATGCACAGGGGATTGTCCCTCAGTCCAGCCTGCACTCTCTCCAATCTGAGACCCTTTAAGGGATGTCCAACTGCCCACAGGAATCAGGCCTAAACCCCTAAACTGGCAGTTGGACATCCCTCTCACAATCTGAGACTGCTGGTTCCTAACCGCTTGCCTGCCTGCCTGATTTCCCCTAACCTCTTCTATCTGCCATCCTGATTCCCCCCTACCGCTCCCCTGCCAGCCTGATTGACACCTAACTTCTCCCCTCCCCAACTGCCCTCCCCTGTCATCCCAATCATCCTCAACTGCCCTCCCCTGCTGGCCTGATGGCCCCCAATTGCCCTCCCCTGCCGGCCATCTTGTGGTGGCCATTTTGTGGTAGCCCTCTTGTATTACCATCTTATAATGGCCATCTTGTGATGACTTCATGCAAGGGCATGACACCACCTAGGCTTTTATTATATAGGATTATTTTATTACTTTGTTTTTACACGGAACTAAGTTAAAAGTAAGGTGAAATAATTGTTTAGGTAATTTAAACAATTAATTGTATCAAACTAAATATCCTATCTCATAAAAGAGTAATATGCAAATTGACTATACCTTTGCTACACCCACAAGCCACACCCACCAGCCAATCAGGAGCTGGGGGCGGGGTAGAGGTGGCCAGGGCCATGGAGAGCAGGGCTGAAGGAGCCTGGGCTGCATGCTCAACAGAGTGAAGGCCAGGGCCGGGGTGGACAGGGCCAAGGTGGCCAGTGCGCCTGGCCAGGGAGAAGGCCTGGGCCGAGGAGCGGGGCCAAGGCCCACACTAGCTGGGCTTGAGGTGGCTGGTGCAAAGGCCTGGGCCAGGGGGTGGGGGAACAGGGCTGGGGTGGATCCAGCCATCGACCCCATTGCAGGACAATGGCTGGGTGCACAAGGCCTAAAGCCTCAGCCAGAGGCTTTAGGCCTTGGTCAGGCTGGCAGTGAGTGGTTAGTAGACATCCCCTGAGGGCTCCCAGTATGTGTAAGGGGGCAGATTGAGCTGATGGATCCCAGTGCATGAATTTTGTGCACTGGGCCCCTAGTATCAAATAAAATGTATTAGTGGATTATCTGAATTGGAGATTTATTAAACTTATAACTGCTATTTAAGAGATAATCACTCATTACTATTTAATACAAAATAATGTACATGTTTGTCACCCGATAAAGGGGAAAAAAATATCCTATTTCAAAATCAGAGTTTAAAATTCTGTAAAAAACCTTTTCTATTTATGAATCTTTATAATTTTGTATGTTATTATACCTATGCATTTTATTCATTTTTATTAATTTAATGTTAATAATTATTTAATACATATTATCTCCTTTGAATGAACAGAATTTAATTAAATTGAGCTTTTTTAGAAGTATCAGTGTTTTTTCCAAAAATGTATTACACACTGCTAAAAGCATAGAAGAATTGAATTAATTTTTAATATTTAACTCTCTTTACAAAATGAAACTAAAATAGTCAAATCCTTGAGTTAAAAATATTTTAAGCTAAAACTTTGTATGCATCTGTATGATTTCTACTTCCAGGCCTTCTTGACAGATTTTACATTAACAGACTAACCTAATAATAATCCTGGACCAATGTGCCTTTGAAATTAATCACAGGGCTACTGAAACCCAGTGACTAAAATGGGCACTTTTACACAGTGTTTCCAAAATGAAACGGTACCTTTATTTCTGAATTTTGCATGGCATGAGAAAACTCCTTCAAATCATTTTATGATGATGTAAGCTTTCATTGAGTTAGTACTTTTTAACAAGCTTTCTTTACATTCATTCTATTTATCTACATATATGTGCACTTTGTTTATCTAGAAAGACAATTTCAAAACCAATAACATTGTGATTCACTACTAGTTTTCTGAATAAAAACTTAATGTGCCACATTACATTCCCAGCACACTCTAATTAAATTCCTTTTCATTTCAATCTGTCCCAGAGGGCTAGGGGAGCTCAAGAATATTTAACAAAATTCAACAAAGCAACCACCTGAAGTTGATACATTAACCTTGGCACTGAACGTTACTTTATGCAATCCACATATGCCAAAAACACAATTATACAATGACCTAAAAATGACAGTATTTCACTCTAACTGGAGAGGTTGTAAATGAATAATGATCATTTCTAACTCATTATTTGCATTATGTATTTTGTCCTGGGAAATTTTAAAGAAATAAACATCAGCAACTGTAAAAGCATGTCTTGCCTGGATGTAAAAGCTAAAATGTAACTGGATTTTTTCTGATTATAAGGATGGATAGCCTTTAATATCTGTTTGTGTAATCACTTACAATAACATATTATATATAATATATATATATTATATTTTATATATATATAATATATATATATATAATTCCATTCTTCTATTTGGATTCAAACATGGGCATCGTCATTTTAAAGAAAAGATCATCCTTCCTATTAAACATTCCTTTGGGATTATTACCATAGAAACAATTTATTCCTGTGGGCATTAGGCTAAAGGGAAGGTCTTTTTCTTTGATCTCATGGGACTCTTTTCTTCTATAACTATCAAAGCTTCACTGTCTCAGCATGGTTTATTCAAATCTCCTTTAGCCACATAGATTTCAGATTTTTAATTTTTTTATATTATAGGAAGATAATATCATATAGTTATTATGATATATAGCATATACTACTGATATATGTATGTATCAATATTATATATATATAATAATTATTTTGCAATGAGACAAAACATATCCTTATATTCATGCTAGATTGGGTGAATAATGACCATAAATAAACTTATATCAGTTCTGTCATAATATTTTACATATGTTCAATGTTTTGTTTTGTTTTGACAATTGAAGAGCTTTTTGATATTTTAATGATTAGAAACTGTAGACCCATGTGACCACCTTTGACCACTTATACCTTTCCATTCAGGTGGCCACATACTTGCCTCATATTCCCTTGACCTTATTGCTATGTAATGGCCAAAAGAGAACTGAAATGACCGGTGAACTTCTTATGAGTCTGGTTGAGTCAGATATCAAGCAGAGCCCTCAGATTCGGATGCATTAGACTGAATCCAATTTTATTTATTGGTTATTACTCCTGTTGTCAGTTCATTTAGTTTGCCTATTGAAACCTGTCAACATTTTCAGCTATGCATTTTTTTTTCCTTTTCACAGCAGCTGAAGCAGCTGCCTTAAATACACCTTTGTCTTTTGAAACCAAATTGTCTGCCTCTCTTTTCCCTCTCCCCCACCACCAAATGTTAAGAGCACCAACTTTCTTTTAAACGCCTAAAGTACCTGTGCAGAAGCTGGTCCTTACCATTGTTCTCATTGTTCTGCCATAGATTGTAACACTTACTTTGCTTGCTGGCTTAGCCCTTAGTTGCTTGAATAAATTTCCATCTTTTTTGTTGTTGTTCCAGTGATTTCTAGCTATTTGAAGAAATTATTTTTTTTAAAAACAGCAATGGGTTGAAATGAATGATATTCTCAATTTTTAAGACTCATGGGTCTGAATATTAGATTATGAACCAACTATATGAAGGGATTTGAAAAGTAGAATAACAACATGCCCCTCTGCTTCAGGGAAGATACAGTGGTAGGGGTTTTTTGTGTGTTTTTTTTGGGGGGGGGGGTGTATCTGTAATACTGTCAACAATAAATTTTTTAAAAATTTAAAAATATAGGTATTTGCATGAGATGAAAACTCTTAAGTGTGGTTATGAAAATAACACTGTTGAAATAGTTAAGGCAATCTGCCAGTGTGGCTCTATGGTTGAGTGTTGACCCTGGAACCAAGAGGTCACCTGTTGGATTCCTGGTCGGGACACATGCCCGGGTTTTGGGCTAGCTCCCCAGTAGGAGGTGTGCAGGAGGAATTTTTACCATTTGCATCAGCATGGATGGACCTGGAGAGCAATATGTTAAGTGAAATAAGCCAGGCATTGAAAGTAAAATACCACATGATCTCACTCATTTATGGAAAATAAAGAACATTATATCCTGATGAATGAAAAGATAGATACAGAGGCAGTAAAGCACCAAACAGACTGTCAAATTACAGCGGGAAGGCTGGGGAATGTTAGGGAGGGAGGGAAATCTATCAACCAAAGGACTTGTATGTACGCATATAAGCACACCAATGAACACAAGACACTGAGGGGGGGGGGGGGAGGGGATGAAGGTATGCGACAGGGAGTAGGGGAGGTTGGGGGAAGGTCAATGGGAAAAAAATGAGACATATGTACTAATATATGTACTATTTTAAACAATAAAAAATAAGATAAAAGAAAAGAAAAACAAAACAAAAAAACATATTTTTAAAAAATAGTTAAGGCAAAATATATCGAAATTCTATTAATAAGAATAGCAAGCAAAGGTTAGGTACTAGAAAATTTTTAAGGTGAAAATATCTGGTCATATTCCCTATTAGATTTTGGGTGAAAAATTACAAATATAAATTTAGGGGGCATCTGAAGAAAGGTAAAGTTAAAGCAATGAAACAGCAAAGTCATCTGATAGAGTTCTAAACGAACCTTTTACTAGCTGATGAAATACGTAGCGAATAGGACATATTTGAAGAAAAAATTATTCAGGACAACACTCAAATAGAAAAAAATTTGGTTATGTGTTTTGAGAAAAATAAATTTTTTTGTAAACACTTATTATTATTACTTATTCATTACCTTTTTTTTATTATGACTTACTAGAAGCCAAGTACACAAAATGCACGCACAGGTGGGGTCCTTAGGCCTGGCGGGTAATCAGAGCTGATCAGGACTAAGCTGCTCAGGGCCCAAAGGCCCCAGCAGGGCCGGGAGAGAAAGTGACGGTGGCCAGGCTAGAGGCGGAAGGAACAGAAGCCAGACACCAATGCTGCCCTCGGAGCCCTGCCCATGGTCCCTTGCGCTTCACCTGCCTCCTTCCCTCAGTGCCATGCCACCACCACCACCAGGCCTGCTGGCCAGGGGAGGTCTGGTGGAGGGGCCAAGGAAGGTTTTGATCCCCAGTTTGGAACATGCAAGAGGCATCCAATCAATGATTCCTTATCATCATTGATGTTTCTATCTCTATTTCCCTATCCAAAATCAATCAAATATATATTTTTAAAATGCACGGTTTTTAGAGGAAGAAAGTTAGGGCAAGGGAGCTATTGACGGGGACATTTGAGACCTTGCTCACATTTCAAATAGGATAACATAAGGTGGTCCTCAGGTGGTGACAGGTGAGGAGTGGCAGTGGGTGGAGCAGGGTGCTGCAGGCTGAGGAACAGGCTGTAATGACTGGGAATGTCTGTGACAGTGACACTGAGCATGTGTTGGGGCCCTCACTGGGATCATTCATCCCCAAGAATTTTTGATTCTGGACAAAAGGAGAAACATGGAGATCAGCAGGCCTTTCTTAGTCTAGAAGGTGAAGCGGGAGGCAGGAGCAGGCTGCCCTGCTTCCCTACAAATGTAAACATGGACATCAGTCACACGGCCAAATCAATGCCCTGCCAGCACTGATGGCTGTGTCCTGCCACTCTAGCTGCGCTGCAGTGTTATTGGCTTGGGGGAAAGGGAGAGGTAGGGTGAAGCCACGCCCCCAAGCACACAAAGTATGTGAAGGGCTGGGCAGGAAGCCAGTAGCTGGAAGTCAGAGCTGAGGAGGCCCTGGAGCACTGCATCTGCCTTGGAGCTGGATGGGGAGCAGCTGTCAGTACGCCTGGCTTTGAAGTCCCTGCAAACCTGCAGTGCACCTGCTTGGCCATGTGGAGCCTGGGGAGGCCTTTCCCTCCTGGAGCCATTCTTCCCAGGGTGGCAGTGCTGGTCTTTTTAATTTATTTTTTATTGGAAAGTAAGTTCTGGGCTTGCAGTTCCTGGGATCCCTGGGCCATAGCTTGCACCTCCAGGCCTCACTGCGCCCCCCTCTCCCTCCTCCTGAGTTGAGTGTCTGGCCCCTGGTGGTCAGTGCGCATCATAGGGACTGGTCCACTGGTCATTACACCATTACAGTTGCTGGGCTTTTATTATACAGGATTAGGTTGTTTCATATAGATACATTGAACATGTATAACTGTCTTGTTTCTTTTCTGAATACACTCTATATTTGGTAGGAAAGTATAAGTAGAAAAGACTAGTTATGGGCAGTTATAGCTACGATATGTAGTTCTAAAAACATAGGATTTAGTCCACACAAGTTAATCAAGGATAAAGTCAGTATTACACAAAGAGGTATTTGGCCAAATGTCACAGAGAAATGCTAAGTTAACAGACACGATTCATCTTTGCCTAAGAAATAAAGTTTCTGGATGATACGGCACATATAATTAAATGTTAATGAGACATAATTAAGTACATAATAAACAAAATACTAGAGAGGAGAATTTAATGAACACAGTGGAGTGGGGATACAGATGTTTGAGAAAAATGGGGTCAATTGGAGGGAAACAAGGTGTAGAGGAACAGAAGCAAATACTTCTCTATTTTTACCAAATACATAGATTTATATTATTTGTCATTGTAACAATGCTGGGCTCCATCTGAGTATGCCCTCTCAGAAGAAATATAGGTACTCTAATGGGATAAAGTAAAAGTGTTTCTGAACTTTGTTATGTCTCTGGCTTGTTACAAAAAAAAAAAAAGGAGTCTAATAGCATAAAACATGTTTTTAAAACTACTTTTCTAGAGCCTTGGCAAGATGGGTCAGTTGGTTGGAGCATCATCTTGTATACCAAAGGGTTGCTAGATTCCAGGTTGAGGCACATTACCTAGGTTTCGGGTTCAATCCGCAGTCAGGGTGTATGTATGAGACAACTTATTGATGTTTCTCTTTCTGTTTCTCCCTTCGTCACTCTCTAAAAATCAGTAGAGACATATCCTTGGGTGAGGATTTAAAAAACAATAATAAAACTATTTTTCTAGAATCTTTTTAATGATATTGATTCAAACCCTTGAAG
The DNA here is from genome assembly GCA_027563665.1 of Antrozous pallidus. Taxonomy (NCBI): domain Eukaryota; kingdom Metazoa; phylum Chordata; class Mammalia; order Chiroptera; family Vespertilionidae; genus Antrozous; species Antrozous pallidus. Next base: position 51,137,600 of record CM050519.1, read on the forward strand.
TAATACAAAACTTGTTTAATAAATATTCAGTTATATTCTAGGGTGTAAAATAGAGAGTTAAAAATGTCTTCATCTAGGAGTTAGCTTGGGATAAATATATTTTTTTAAAGATTTATATGGATGAAACAATTTACACTGTCTTTCACCTAAGAGTTCAAATAGCATTATATATATATATATATATTTCATCTCCAGTGTCTGAATGGCAGAATGACCAGAACAACTGGTTGACCGGTCACTATGACATGCGCTGACCACCAGGGGCAGATGCTCAATGCAGAAGCTTCCCCCTGGTAATCACTGTGCTCCCACAGTGGGAGCACCACTCTGCTGACCAGGGATGACAGCTGCTCCCACAGTGGGATGAGTGGTGCTCCCACAGCCAGCCGATCCTTGCAAGCCACACCACACCCCCACCAGTGCACAAATTTGTGTACCAGGCCTCTAGTAGTTTTATAAGATTTTTCCTTTCTCAACTACATATCTGTGTGGAACAGAAAGTTGTGGTTGTTTTTTCTATACTTTAAAATAATAAGGTTTTGGTGCAAAAGGAGATTTTAAAAGTTTGCAATCTCCTATTAAGCTAGTCATTAAAGAAATTCCAAAACCACAAAATGATGCTACTCACCTCAATTTTTCTTTGTTTTCCAAATTTAGTTATATTTTATAAAAATCTGTTTTACTTTGTTAAAATATGAGCTTATTTTTATTTTTTTAAATTATTTTTGTGTTAATCCTCACCTGGGGATATTTTTTTCCCATTGTCTTTCAAAGAAAGTGGAAGGGAGAGAAAGGAAGAGACAGAGAGAAGAAAGAGATGGACTGGTTGCCTCCCACCTGGGCCTGACCAGGGCCAGGGCTCATTTTAATGTTAGACTTATAAAACTAGGGCTTCAATAATTTTTAAGAGTGTGAGTTATATAAATGAGGCCTGAGATGGAAGAATTTGAGGCCTGTCACTGGTATCCATGCTAGACACCATCATCAGACTGGTGAAATTTCATCATGCTGTTAAGTTTGCCTGGCTTTCCATGGTTTTCAATAGTGCTTTTCCTTTCTTTTTTAGTATTTTATTTTATTGTTATTCCAGCTTTATTGATACATAACAGTATATATTAATACATGTTTGGCCTGGGGATTTAGTGGTAGATCTGAAATGTCCAGTTTAAATCATTGACTCCTAAGATCAAATCTGAACCTTTAATAATCTGTAAAGTCAGCATCTACTTCATTTATATTTCCCAAGTAGAATATCATCATTTTAAATTTTAAAGTGTTGCTCATTCTAATCATTCTGTAATATTGTCTTCTCCTCACTGGATATCTAAAGTTTACTAATACATCATTCTCCTAATCTATATTCCATTTTTAAAATCCTCACCTAAAGTACCAGTTATACCTGATCTCCCTCTTTGCTAAACACACAGTGTTTCTTAGTGTGTGCAATCATTTTTTGGGGGCTCCTAACAAGATGCAGTTAATATTGCATACTTCATGCCATGTATCATGTTAGTTGCTGAGGATGTTTCTGTAAGAACTATATGACATACTCAGTAATGTGGGAATGTGCAGATGTCTGGAGATATCAGAGGATAAATCTGAAACGTAGTCATAATGGGCACAGAGTATTTAGCCAGATTATGGAAAAGGGTAGAGGAGGGACAGGGAATTTTGGTTGGACATGAATGTTCAACTGTCCTAGAGTGAGAAATAATATGGAAATGACATACATGGCTGTCACTATAAGGTAAAGTGAACAGAGAACAGGGATTCAGGTCCTATAAGACTTAAATGATATGTTAATTCTTTTTTACATTAATATAGAGGCAATTTGGGGCACCCTAAGTATATAAGTGAAAGGCTAATATTTTCATATTTCCTATTTTTTTTCATATTTCACATTTTTGTACCTCTTTTCTTGTGTGTGCAAATCTATAGAAGTCTAGTAAATTAGTCCCACCTTAGAAATACTCACCTATAAACAAATGGAAAAATATACTTGCCATCCAAAAATAGCTAGATATTTAAGATAACAATACAATAAATTATTTGAAGTAATTATTTAAATCCTCCTTCCAAACTTATGTGTTTTGCTTATATAGTTCGAAATGGTAAGAACATCCAATTGATGTTAAGCCACTAGTACCTACACATTTTGTTGCCTCTACTACTGTCTTTCTTCAAATCGCCTGTGGTAGCAATGTAGAGTGAGTACAATTTCTAAAGTTACTTATACATCAGGTAATGCAATCTAACCTTTTAATTGACACCTCCTTTTATACATTTTGGTATATAAAGTTCTAAGTTAGAAACCTATATAATAAAAGCCTAAGCGACCATTACGGCGAAATGATCAGAACGACCAGTTGCTATGATGTGCACTGACCACCAGGGGGGCAGATGCTCAATGTAGGAGCTGCGAGCTGCCTCCTGGTGGTCAGTGTGTTCCCATAGGGAGAGCACCGCTCAGCCAGAAGCTGGGCTCACAGATGGCAAGCGCAGCGGTGGTGGAGGTATCCTCTCATGCCTCCACACCAGCACTAAAGAGCAGCAAGCTGAGCAGTAAAGAGCAGGGAACATGCAGGTGGTAAAGAGCAAGGGGTTCTAGACTGCAAGAGGGATGTCTGCCTGCTGGCTTAGGCCCAATCTGCATGGGGAGCAGGACTAAGCTGGCAGGTGGACATCCCCCGAGGGGTCCCAGACTGCAAGAGGACACAGGCCAGGCTGAGGGACCCCCTTTCCTACCATGCACCAATTTTGTGCACTGAGCCTCTAATATAGTATAAATATCTTTAAAGATACATTAATCCACAAAAATATGGAGTAATTTTTGTCCTTTTCCCTGAAGCTTTAATGAGGAGCTAAGTTGAGTCACCTCCGTAAAATATTGAAACACAGCATCAACGCACATTCATCGCAGTCCACCAGTGAAATTCACTTGAAATTGAAAAAATGTTTGTGTTCATTGAGGCATTTAAAAAGATGTATAACAAGGCTAATTAATAGTGTAAAGCGAAACTAAATCTCAACTAGAGGAAAATACCACAATTAATTGTTTGAGAAGAGTCCTCGGGGTCAGCCTAGAAGAGACTGTAAATTATTTGCAGTCATACATTTCTATCCCAAATTTAAAGAAAAAGATACTTTGCTATGTGAATCCAATCTGTGTGGATTAATTTGGTTTTACATACTTTCTATATAATATAAATGTTAACATCTCAAATCACTACTTAATTTCAATGTCATTAGTTTAATAAGTCACTAAGATATTCTATCATTATTTTCCATATCAGCTTTTATTCCTTATGCAATGTTTGTCTATTTATGCAGCATCATCCTAGCTCAGTCCCTTGAAAGCTACAGTTTTAAAGTGTAATTGAAAAAACAATTTTAAATGTTATACATGATCCTTTATAAATGCCTATTACATCTCAAGTAACTTTAACGTGCTAAATTTAGGTTTTCCCAAGCATTTTCTAAAATTAGGAATAAATGTTCTGAGTATTACTTCTGAATTTGTCATATCCCATATGATATTTTTTAATTGAACAAAACCCTATAGGAACTCTTAAAAGCATGTGGGTATTGTTCAAAATGAGGAAATTTCCTTAAGGGACTTGAAATTTTAATCAAATGACTTTGGGGATGGAGATAAGAAAAGAAGGAGAAAAACACTCAGTTCAAAGAATTTTAGTAATTATGGCAGCAATAGATAATACCTTAAAAGAATAGTAGAAACTTGCTTTTTAGTTTTTACTGCTTAGTATGTCAATGGATTTTGAAATCCAAGTAGCATTTTTGTATTGAACTTATTTACGTACTAAATACTTTAAGGTTTATAGAGTGTAATCAGATAAAATAATTTTGACATTGCTCTACATCAAAGAGGCAAAGATGATTGAAAGTAAATATACATTAGCATAAAATATAATAAAAAACATTAAAAAAGTGTAAAAATATAGAACTTATTCATTTGAGCTATTTTTAAAATAATATAACTCAGAGAAAATCTTTCATGTAATACTAGAGGCTCGATGCACAATATTTGTTAATAGAGGCTGGGGAAAGTATCCCTCAGCCCAGCCTGCACCCTCTCCAATCTGGGACCCCTTGAGGGATGTTCAACTGCCTGTGTAGGCCTGATTGGGACTAAACAGGCAGTCGGACATCCCTCTCACAATCCAGGACTGCTGGCTCCAAACTACTCACCTGCCGGCCTTCCTGATTGCCCCTAACTGCTTGTGCCTGCCAGCCTGATCACCCTCTAACCACTCTCCTGCCAGCCTGATTGATGCCTTATTGCTCTCCTGCCAGACTGTTTGCCCTCTCCTGCAGGCCTGAGTCCCCCTGAACTGCCTTTCCCTACAGGCCCAGTCACCCCCAACTTCCCTCTTCTGCCAGCCCAGTCACCCCTAACTACCTGCCCTGCATGCTTGATTGCCTCCAACTGCCCTCCCTTGCAGGCCTGGTCCTTCCCAACTGCCCTCACTTGCTGGCCTGGTCATCCCAAACTGCTCTCTCTTGTAGACCTTGTCCCTCCCAACTGCCCTTCCCTGCTAGCCATCTTGTGGTGGCCATTTTTTGTCCACATGGAGACAGGATCTTTGACCACATGGGGGCAGTCATCTTGTGTGTTGGAATAATGGTCAATCTGCATATTACTCCTTTATTAGATAGGATAGAGGCCTGGTGCATGGGTGGGGGCCAGCTGGTGTGCCCTGAAGGATGTCCCAGATCAGGGTGGGGGTTCCATTGGGGTGTGGGCCAGCTTGGGCTAGGGGCCTGTGGAGGTTTGCAGGCTGGCCACACCCCCTGGTGACCCAAGCGGAGGCCCTGGTATCTGGAATTTATTTATCTTCTACAATTGAAACTTTGTAGCCTGGAGTGGAGCCAAGCCTTCTGCTCACTCTGTGGTGGCAGCCATTTATGTTGGATTTATTTACCTTCTATAATTGAAACATTATAGCCTTAAGTGGAGGCCTGGGCAGGCCAGGGCAGGTAGAAAGCTTGGCTTCCTCCATCTCTGCGTGCAACTCAAGCCTCCTGCTCTCTCCAGCTCTGTGGCTGCTGTCATTATCTTCTATCATTGAAACTTTGTAGCATTGAGTGGAGGCCTGAGCTGGCAAGGGCAGGCAGAAAGCTTGGCTTCCTCCATTTCCAGGGAAACTCAAGCCTCCCTACTGCTATTTGTGGACAGCAGCCATCTTGGTTGGGTTTATTTGCATATTCACTCCTTATTGGTCTGTGGGTGTGGCTGGTGGGTATAGTGTATGTGTGGTCAATTTGCATATTATTCTTTTATTACTCTTTTATATACAAGAAGTAATAATTTTATCTTGTATGTGGCTTCAAGAGTTGTACGTTGCTTCTCATTTTATCATTTAATTTAAATTAGATTAAGTCCTTATCAAGGTACACCTCTGTTGGAGATAAACAGTAGTTCTCCCTCACTTAATACAGGGCCTGTTAACTCTTTAATTTCTAAGGTAAATGCTGGCCTCATTAATATAAGAATTACTAAATAACCATAGCATAGAAATACAAATAACAAAATACACAATATATTAATCTTATAATTAGTATGGATATTAGATATATGTACAATAAAATATATAAATAGCACAGTAAAAATAGAGTTTTGTAACAGTTTTTATTTTGTTAAAATTTAACAAATAGTTGAGCCATATGTTATTATTCTGTAACTTAAACAGTATGCTTTAACAATATAATTTTTGCTTAAAGCATTAATTTAAAAGAATGAATTGTGTAGTTTAAATAAATATTATTTTAGAAACATTTATACTTTACTCTTTTCAAGGATAATTGAGTAATATGAATTAATAATTTCAATTAACACTAACATAGATTTTACACCCTTCATTCTACATAACTAGAGTCAATTGAAAGGCATCTAGGTGAATATTTACTTCTAAAAATTTTCCCCTTACAATCTTTAATGGAAAACAATGGACAAGTCACAATTTTCATAAAATTTAATAAATATTTAATTGAATAATGTTAATTAATTTATTCACAGATAATATGTTATTCTTATCTTTTAGGTTTCCATTTTGAAATGAAATACAAAATTTACATGAATAATATGCGAAGCTGGTTGGGGAAAAGAAAAGGTTAAGATCTCTGTTGATGCCTGCCAATTGATGTTGAGAGTAGACTTATGGTACTTAAAATTTTATTAAATATGGATAGTAATATTTTCCCCAAGAATCTAAATTCATTTCTGAAAATACTGAAAGAACATAACAAAGCAAAAATAAAGGTAACATCTAAAAATCTACATATATCTTACTACTTTTTAGCATATATATTACATTATATATTATAATCATATGTAATGTAATTATGTAATTGTTTTATCTATTAATTACATTTTTAAGAATAAAATGCTAATTTATCATCTAAAATAGAAGTAGACTATCTTTGGAAATATTCAAAATCACATTGTTTTTGTAAAACTGGTGTATTGTATATGAAAGGATATGTCTGATAGGAGACAGATGATTTGCTGTGACATAGAAGAGTTAACTGCATTTGAAACAAAGGTATTTACAAGAACTTTGCTGAGGCAGATTCACACACTTTGTAGGTAATTGGATATAAGTAAAATGAGAGGAAAGAGAAGCAAATTACTCTGAAGTTTAAACCCAAAATAACTGAATTCAATTATCTGAAAACATGGAAATAGATAATGTGTACTTAAGGATCAAAATTACAGAGATAAATTGATTTTAAGTATGTCTTTTTGCTTGACTGTTTACTGTCTAGCTGTAGTTAGAAATAGTTTGAAAATATGAAGCTGGATTTCCAGAAATAAGTGATCCATCTAAACTCATTTAAGAATAAGGTGCACAGAAGTGATTTAGTGAATATATGTGCATATATATGTAAAATGAATAGATGAGTAGGAATTTATAAGGGAACAAAGAGAATAAGAGAATATGCGATCACTTTGGTTATAGTGAAATATTAAGAACAAAAAGGACGGATAGAAGCTATTAAGTATATAATATTGAATCACTACAGGTAAGGGTTGCCAAATCTTTGAAGAATCCTAGGAAGGACATACCCAGCTGCAAATCTCAGACTAAAACAGTCAAATAGTATTGTCCAATATAAGGATTGCATCCTAGCAGTGAAAATCAATCAATGCTGCATAAAACTTGGGATTAGATGTATAAAATGATACCAAGAAATTCCTTAAACTGCATTTCCAACAGGAGCAAGCCAGTTGATCTGTCAGAGGTATTTAAGAAAAGATGTATTGACAGAGCTTGCATGTCTGTGAGAGAGTTTACTAAGAGACATTTTGTTTATTGGAAGAAGCCTAAACTGACAATCTGGGTGGGCTTCAGATATGTCAATCAAATATCTCAAAAAAATAATGAAGGAAAACAATAAGCAACAATTTCCAATAGAATTTTATACTTTCTGCAATTGTCACTTAAAAGTCTTTTTCAGACCCTACAAAGATTCTGAACACAGATTGCTTGGTTTCAATCCTCCTATGTCACTTGCTAGCTGTGTGATCTCCAGCAATTCACATATTCTGTATTTATCTCCAATCTTCATGTATAAAATATTTTTTAAAAATAATTGAATTATTAACTGAAAAACAATCAGTGAAATGCCAGGAAGTACTAAACATCATGTTCATGTGCTATTACTATTGTGTTTTTTATTAATGGTGTTTCAATATATTAAATATGCAACTTCAGGCTAGAGAATGCATTGAGTGCCACATTGAAGCAAGTCTAAGGGCTCAGAGACATATTCCTTCAGAAAGAGAAAATTACTAAAATAGTTAAGGTATTTAGAGGAGTTTGACTCACCTGGAGAAACTTTGTATTACTAAGTGCATACACCAGATGTGGGAATCCTTTTCACATCTGTGTGTTCCAGAGTTCCGGGGTCAGGGTTCAGGATCTGGAGAAGGCTGCACACAAATGAAGAGAGACTGGAAAAACATAAAAAATTTGGGAATATTGGGGACCAGGGTGAGTCCACCTCTAGGGGGAGGACACCTCAGCACTGGCCTTGCTATCCCTTTTTATTAAGACAATGTGACACACCCATATTCTTTAGGTCAGGAAATTCCAATAATAGTCAATCAGCAAGAATTAACATAAAACCGATAAGTGGAAGCAGCTTCAACTACCAAAGTCTCAACTAAACAATGAGTGAATAGCTCTGACCTTTCAAATTGATTAAGGTTAACCAGCCTTCCTGATTTTTCTATTCAAATCTTTATTAGTGAGGCAATGACTGGTTTCCTGCAAGTAGAAGAAATAAGAACACAGTTTATTCCCTGATGAGGTACCGTGCACTGGAGCAGCAATCTACTGGATCCAATGGTGGAAGAAAACATAATCCCATATAGAGTTGATACTACTGTTATTTGTATAAGTCTACCTTTCCATGCCGAAGAAACAATTAAATAAGAAGGTTAGTCTGAAATTTTTTTCTGCAATATTGCTATATATACTCAAGTAACTTCAATGTTGTATGGACACCATAGTCTCTTTAGACTTGGGCCCTTTAAGGTCAGCTTATGGAAGGAAAACGATTGGACTGGACATATGGGAAAGGAGAGGAAATGAACATGCCTTCTAATTTATTTTCCAATATTTAACAACTACGTATTCCCATGATTGAATAGTTCTTTATTCATCCCAAATTCTCATATTCTTAGGACCCATAACTTTTATATTATCCATCCAAAGAAATTTTTCCCAAAATGTTAATTTCTCATGAACATGTAAACTATAGACATGTACTAGTATGTATGTTGTGGTGTACCCCCATTTTACAAAGGATGCATCAAGAAGTCGAATTATGGAATTATTTATTAAAGGCCTGTGACATACGAGGTCTGGAGCAAAAGCAGTTAAAACCTTGCAGCCCTAAACAGCTTGACACATTTGGCTTATATTGGCAGACTATCACAAAGGTATCGATTACATCTTTGGGTCTGGAATGAGGAACCTATTTCATGAAAAGCACTTTTTTACAGAAGCAAAAATTGAGCAAGTTAGTTACCTAAAGTATCTAAGAATCACTGAATCAACAGAAAACCATTATCTGGGACCACCTGTGCAATTTAGAATAATTGTGCTGTCCAGATTCTGGGATCACAGAGTCAACTGAAACTCAGTTATCTGTAACTACTGAGACATTTTAGGATAATTGTCCTGTCCTGGTTCCCAGAGGAATGTGCTTCGATGACCAGTGAGATCACAACCAATGGGATATTCAAACCATCATCAATGGAGTATTGGGATAGCATACATAAGTTCAAAAAAATCAAAATAACTTTGCATTGTTTCAGCAAACAAATAAGTACAGAACCCAAACAACAGTTTCTACCTGAGATGATTGCTACCATATTTCAGGTATACCTTTACTAATATATGTATTGAACAAATATTTGCACATAATAAATGCTTCACAACTGTTTTAAATTGATGTTGAAACAATTTCTAATCTAAATTCAATCTGATAATAAACTCATGGTGGCAGAATCTCTGTTAAGATTTCTTTCCATCTCCACAGATCAACTACATCCCCTATACCAGTGATGGGCAACCTTTTGAGCTTGGTGTGTCAAAATTCGCCAAAAAACAAGCATAACTCGGGTGGTGTGTCACTTCAAGAAAAAAAAAACACATAATTTCATAATATTTATAGTTTAAATAACAAAAATGTATATTTGTAATATATAACTATATTTAATAAACCAAAAACTAATTATTTAACTTACCTGCTTAGTGACTTCTTTGTTCATCTGTCAGTTGGTTTCTTTTGTTGGTCTTGATATTATTTAACTTGTGTGGGGTGCCATGAACTAAGATAAGTGAGGGGAAGGGGGAATTCTTTAACTAACCTGCCTATTACTGACTTTTTTGTAGCAGAATTTCATTGGCTAATCCTTCAATTGAAGGTTGGTATTTTATACATTTCAAGCGCAAGCAAGTGCTACTAACTTCATCTGTCAATCTGTTTCTTTTGTTGGTTTTGATACTCTTTAACACTGAGAATAAGGTCTCACAAAAGTACATAGAGAGAAAAATTGTGAATAGCCATTTCTATATTTTTCAGGTTGCTAAAGTGTCTAGTAATTGGTTCCAGGCACTCCAAATTTCCTGTTCATAGTGCCACTCCTCTTGATTCTCCAAGCAGCACTTTTCCAGATTCTCAAGCTATGACCTCAAGTCAACAAACACCTGAGCCCAGTTGCTATCTTGAAATTCTGCAAATTGCATCTCCAAATCATCAATTTGCATCCATTGGAAACCATTTAATTCCAAACTACTGTAGACTACTACATCAGGATATTTAATTGCTTTTATGGTCTGTTCTAGGCTTCTAAATTGATTAAATCTATCACTGAACTGGTCGAGTAACAAGTCTAAAACATGCTGGTACTTTATATGCAAGGGTTCCATTTCATTTTGTACAGCTGCACTGGCCTTCTCAAAATACTTTGTTACTCGAGGAAAATACTTATAAGTTTTAGTTTCTACATCTCACTTGAAAATTTTAAGTTTACTTTCAAAAGCTTTTATGTATCCAAACATAACATCAATACTTTTGTCAAAACCTTGTAACTTTAAGTTCAGTTCCTTAATGTGAACAGAGAGATTTGTAAAAAATATTAGGGTGTTGACCCACTTATCATCATTGAGCTGAGAAAAGTTTCCCAGATACTTATCCTCAAGAAATACCTTAATTTCTTCAAAGCACTCCACAAAGCGCTCAAGAACTTTGCCTTGGCTCAGCCATCTTACATTATTGTACATCAGCAGTCCACTGTAGGTGGAATCAACCTCCAGTAAAAGTGCAGAAAATTCTCACTTGTGAAGGGGGCGAGCAGCTATTAAATTAACTATTTTTGTAACAACTGACATTACGTCGTTTAAGTCAGTGAATCCTGCCTTGGCACATAAAACCTCCTGATGGATAATACAATGAAAAGGCACAGTCGGATGTTCAATAGCTTCCATAAACAATTTGACAAATACGATTTTTCCCCCACCATGTTTGGTGCCCCATCTGTCATCATTGACACAACTTTAGAGATATCAATGCTTAGGTCAGGGAATGTTTGTATAACAACCTTACATATTTCACTTCCTGATGTACTTGTTGGCACTGTTACTAACTTTATCAACTATTCTCTCATTGTGAGACCATCAGAATATCAACCAATAATGGCCAACTGAGCATGTGATGTGACATAAGTAGTTTCATCGAGAGAGATCGAAAAATATTTACAATTACTTATGTCTCTCTTTAACTGATGTATGTTTGTGTTCAGTCTCATCATTTGTTTTTTTTATGATATTTCTACTGAGTGGTAACTCAGATATTCTCTTAATAATTGCATCTTTATTCTGCATATTGTGAAATAGAACTGGTGCACATCTTAGGAGAGTTTCTTTAATAAATTTTCCCTCACTGAGTGCTTTTCCTTGCTTAGCTATGGAGTGAACAATGCTCAAACTTGCAGATGTTAAATTTGTAGAGCCTTTTAGAAATTTAAGGATGGAATTAGATTGGTTCTTATAAAGGTATAGCTGCCTGGAAATGTATTCCTTCCTTTCATCCTCACATTTTTTCAATAGCTGGGAATGATTAGTTTCAAAATGTCTATTTATATTCCACATTCTGCTTACTACCATTTCAGTGCATAGAACTCAAAATGATCTGCCATTTTTTTCTATAATACCATACATCTCAGTCTATGTCTCTTGAAAGGGTTGGCTACTGCTACTACCACTTTCTTTGCTTAACCTTGTTTTTTTTTATTTTTTGTGTTCTCCATCAAGGGGGCAGTGACAGAAGCCTGAATTATAGATAGCCTGTTAGCCCTGCAGGCAATTAGGGGTTAACTAGCCTAACTGACCACAAGATGGCACGTGTAACTGGGTTAATAGGAAAGGGCAGGGTTAATAAGGATGCACAACAGTAATAGTGGTGAAATGGAGTCTGCACTATGCTGCAATATGACGTTCCTTATATAAATTAAGATGGCTGCCGCTATTTCTAATGACAGGAAACAACACCCATAGCACAGGCCCTCGCCTCTCCCAGCCCTCCCCTCACTTATCCCGGTAATGATGATCAATTAGAAATCCACGACACCCAGAACAGTAGATTAGATGATGGTTGCTGTGGTTATGTGGTTGCTAATAATGGCGATCACAGGGCCCCCAGAGATGCGTCCCCCACCGCATTCCACTGCTCCCTGCTCCACTGCCCAGAAGTGAGATCAAAGATCCCCTAATGGCCTCACCAGAAGTCCCAGAACTAGACACTCTGTGCCAGAGTTCTATTGTTTTGGCCTACAGACCTCCAGCACAGAGTGTCTACACTACACTACAGCAAATGTTTCATCCTCAGCTACTGCACCTGGCTGAGCAGTAGCCAAGGAGGAAACGTCTTTCTCGGCATGAGGCCCCATACTTCTCTGTATGCAACCCCATGCGGCCACGTGTCATCAAAATGGTTATGCATGTCAGTGCTAACACGCATGTCATAGGTTTGCCATCATGGCCCTATACTGTGGTTAGTCAGGACATCCAGTTTCAGTAATAGAAAACTAATTCTAACAAGTTTAAAATAATAATATTTTGCAGCTCACATACTGTGAAATCAAAGAAAAAAAACGTTTGCTTAAGGCATTCCTGGGTCCTGGAGTTTGAAAGTTGTCATTGGTTGTCTATATTTTTCTTCTTCACTTTGATCCATTTTATATATTTTTTCTTTAAATTAATTCTTAAGCAGGCCTTCTCCACATGTTGGCCTAAGTATATACTGGCAGCCTAAGGATCACTTGGTTTTTATTCATATCCATTAAAAAAAAATATTTCCTTCTTCCTACAATCAGTCCATGATCCCATAAAAATATTTTTTCTAGTGTTGCATAACATTTAATCCAATCACTATATCCAAAGGGAGTTGGGTATTATTGGCTATCCTGTGTCCTTTACCTACAAAAGAACGCAGGGCAATGATAATGTTGATACCATCAGTTAGGGAAAAGAAAAGTTTCTGAAAGAAACAGATATTAAGTGGTCAAGAAATACGTGGACTACATTAAACAGTTTCATTTTAATTGTTGGTCTACCATTTTCTATTATTGATAGAATTCAATCACCTATATTTTTATTGTGTTTTTATATTTCTTCCACATGAATGTGGGTATTTTAGATATATTATGCTGCATAACTAGCCAAAATTTAGTGGTTTAAAACAAAACATTTCATTTACTCATGATTTTGTGGAAGGGCCCAGTTAGTGATTCATATCTAATCCAGAAAACGGAGTGCCTGGATCCGGTCGATCCATTTACTACATGGTTTCCTCATTTACACGTTCTAGTGTTCTCCTCTTCCTCTCTGTATTCTTCTCACTTTCTAAGGGATGCATGGGACTTGAGCATTGTTGGTTTTTTTATTTTTATTTTTTAACAGGACATTTATCTTAGATTAAGTGTACTTCACATATGGTGTCTAGAAAATGCAATCGACTGGGTTATTTTTTTTAATTATTTTAATTTTTTTATTTTTTATTGGTATTTAGAGAGGGAGATGGAGAGAACCATCAATGTGAGATAAAACCATTGTGTTGCCTTCTGCACGCTCACTAGCAGGATGGAGCCCACAGCCCTGGCATGTGCCCTGACAGCGGGCACACAAAAAACCAGCTGAGCCACACCAGCCAGAATCCAACTGGGTCATCTACAGGCTACTAGTATGCTCACTAGTCCAGTATCACTTCGGCAATATTTTATGAGTCACATTCAAATGTGTGAAGAAGTGTATCACTTTAGCTTTACTTTAGGAGAGACAAGTTCATACTGTAGAAGAATGTGTGAGAAGACAGATATTGTTATGTTTTATGAGTAGAGGTTTCTGTAGTGAATAAATGAGACACTTCATTATTGATCTAAATCCAAACATATCCAGTTTTATGAAAATTAAATTAGGTAAATTCTATTGGTTAGAAAAATCATATTTAAGAAAAATATGCTTTTGTTGATTTATCTACCTCCTGCATGCAACCCCAACTGGGTCCTGAACCTGCAAGCTGGGCAGGTGTCCTGACTGGAAATTAAACTTGAGACCCTTTGATGGAAGGAAAAATGCTCAACTGACTGAGGCACACTGCTCAGGGCAAAAAATCAGATTTTGATGATCATACATCATGATTACTATTTGATCAGTAAGAGTTATAACAGCTAATTATTATATTAGCTATTAAAATTATTAATTGTGTATATGTTCTCATAAATTTATTTAAAAATTAGTTAATCAGTGCTCTGTTTCAAATGTTGGCTACCGATTATTAACAGGATTCTATACAAGTTCCTTGATTGCCTTTAAAAACAGCTTTTGCAAAAATTCCACACTGTGTGATTCCAGGGTGTTACAAGTCTTTAAAAATATACACATTGTATAACTTAAGCACATGGTTTATTTTTAAGAGCATAATATAATAGGTTATAGATACTTTTGATTAACAAATATTGCAGATATATAAATGTCACATATATTTATTATTAACTAGTGGCCTGGTGCACAAAATTCGTGCATGGGGGAGGGGGCGGGGGATTCCCTCACTAGCCTGCACCCTCTCCAATCTGGGACCCCTTAGGCCTCTGGCTCCTAACCACTCACCTGCCTGCCAGCCTGATCCCCCTGACTGCTCTCTCCTGACAGCCTATTTGCCCTAACTGCTCTCCTCTGCTGGCCTGGTCCCCCTAACTGCTCTCCCCTGCCTGCCTGATTGCCTCTAACCTCCTCTGCCTTGGCCCCACCAACATGGCTTTGTAGGGAAGGACATCCAGAAGGTCGCCAGGAAGATGTTCAGTCTAATTAGCATATTACCCTTTTATTAGCATAGATGCTACCTTGTCCTAAAAATGCAGGTTGTTCCCAGGTTTTCCTATCATGGAAGGGGAGCCCGCAGTAGCATCCTGGGTTCTGACCAGGGCTTAAGTGCTTGTGCTTTATCTCAGCAGATGTGATTCCTAGAAGAAGACTCTTGGATATACCTTGAACATTTCTATCAAATTTGCCAAGTCATCTTCCAAAAATGTTGAATCACTTTAAACTCCCACCATCAACCATGCGTGTGCCCTCCATCCCACTTTGATGTCAATATCATTGATTTCTCCCTAGAAGCTTCCCTCCCATCAGTTGGGAACGCTCTATACTTGAGTCAACCTCATTGTTCAGCTGGTGACTTGATTTCCCAAGATAGAATTATGGAGGAAGAAAAATAGTTTTCCTCAACCTTTCTGAGTTCTTAATGGAGGCCCTTGTAATGAAAGACAGATCACCAAGAGAAAAACAAAAGTTCATTAACATGTGTACCTCATGTATATGTGGGAGATCTCAGGGAAAAATGAATAACTCCCCAAGCTGTCTTACAATGCAGATTTAAATACCTTCTTCCTAGGGAAAGGGAACAGGAAATGTAGGCCTCCTAGAGTAGAGTAAATGAATTTTAGGAAAGATGAGTGGGGGTGGAGAGAAATAGTTTGTAACCAGGTTTGGGTGTTATGTCCTGTGACAGGAGTCAGTCTTCTCTACCTGATGACACTTCTCCCATCAAGGGGACCTATGACATTTAAGCTCTTTTGGGGGGGGTCCAATTTTAGACAGGAGACTTCAGTGAAATCCTCTGTATGCACTTGCAGTTTTTCAAGAATCTGCAGTTCAAGATCATCAATATAACAATAAAGCATATGTCGGGGGGGGTTGGCATGTTCTCTGACCTTCAGAATAAACCCAACAAAAGCTTGTTTCCTCTCTCAGGTGATTTGCCACAGTAGGTTATTCCCTGGAGACGGCATTCTGGGAGTGGTGATAACATACCCTGTGTATGTAGACAGGTGTGGCCCACATCACTAAATAATCCAGGGACAGTTTTCTCATCTTGAGGAAAGGGAGATAAAGTTATAATAGTTTATCTCCCTTTCCACAGGTTTCTTGTGGGTTTGTATCTCAGTTGCCCCCGCCCGCCGTGCCACCAACCCCCCCCCCCCCAGCAGCCCCAGAGCCTACCCATTGGGCCTTGGGGCTGCTGGGTGCCAGGCCTGCGGGTTTGTATCTCCAATCCACCCCCCAGCCCCAGTGCCCCCATGGCGGGACTTGCAGCTGCTGGGTGCCAGCCTCTCTGCTGGTTTGTGTCTCAGATCCAGCCCCTCGCAGCCTCAGCGCCCCCATGGCGGGGCTTGTGGCTGCTGGGTGTCAGCCTCCCTGCTGGTTTGTATCTCCAATCTGGGGGCTGCTGGGGGCTGGCCTCCATGCAGGTTTATGTCTCTGATTCGGCCTTTGCAGCTCCAGCACTCGGTGGCAGACCTTGTGGGTGCTGGATATCCGCCCCCTGTGGCTTTGTGTCTCTGATCCAGCGGTTATTGGATGCCAGCCTCCCAGCACGTTTTCACCCTGCCCGCTGAGCCCCCCGCCAGCCCAAGGCCTAAAGCCTCCCCTGCCCTGGCCTGCCCCCCCCCCCCCCACCGCTTCCACGTCCACCCCTCTCAGTACTTCAAACTCACTCCTACAGTGGGTCTATCAAGAGAACTGCATTTCCCAGAATTCCTGGCACCTACGATACCCTGCAGGAACCAAGAGCAGCGTGAATTTTCTCCACCTAGTGGCCACGGGGTCTCTGAACACCCCAGAGACTGGCAGCAGCCCCCCACTCCCATCGTGGGTGCTGGGCTGGGGGGCATGCAGGGACCCCGGGCTCTCATTTGCATTTGATTCAGGCACCATAAGCTTAAGGAAGGCCAGGCTTTAAGTACCTTGTGAGCAACCCTTATAGGGTGGTGGTTGCTTTCACTGCACTGCAGCCACACCCCTGCCAGCCTCACCTGCTGTGTGCTGGCCATGCCCCTGCCCTGCCTCCTCCTCTGCTCTGCCCCACCCTCTGTTCTGCCCTGCCCTCTGCTCTGCTCTGCCCCATGCTCCGCCTCCTGTTACAATTGGCTGGTAGCATAGCCAATTAGGAGCCAATGTACAGTCACATTTGCATATTACTCTTTTATTAGATAGAATGTTATTTTCAAATGACAGCATCTAATATATTTTCTTGTAAGAGTATTAACATGATTATATCTGATATACCATCAAATTCCAATGTGTTTTTTAAATTAAGATTAAAATTACTAGTTATTTTCTGCAAAACTTTTAAAATCTAAAGTAAAGATGTTACTACCTGAGAAAATAATTTAAAGTCTATAAATATTAAGGATTACAGTTACTGTTTATTTTAGGAAAATATTTTTTATCATACACAGAAAGTACAAAAATGATACATTTTTTCAATTATACTTAGCACTTAATCTAGTGAGCAAAGTATTGTATTACATTATGCAAGTAGAGCAATCTAAGCATGTTTCTTACTAAACATTGGAAATGTGCAGAACTATGGGTCCTTAGAGACTTGAAAGAAGCTTGAGTGGTCACAGCAGCAATTCTTTTGAGCTTGCATTTATGTAACAAGTAGATTATCATAGGGGCATAAAAATAAGTTTTTAAATCTGTGATAATTCAGAATGAAAGGAAGAGAGAAAATATTTTGATTGAAAGTATTAATAGAATGTAAAATGAAAATATGTATACTGGCAGTCACTTTAATGTAATAATTGTCATCTCATATAAAATAGGAGTCTGTAGCTGACACTTTCCATTACAAAATTATTAGAAGTTACTGTAAATTATATTAAGATGCTAGGTAACTGTATATTTTAATTATTCTCTTGCTTGGAATAACCTGTGATAAGAAATGGTAGTAATTAATGGGATATATTCTGTTTGATATGGATTCTTTCAAAACAAATATAAATATCGATTTTTAATATTCATTTTACTTACTTTCTCCCTTCAGCATAAAATTTGAGTTTTTTTAAATGCCATAAATTGCATAGTATAATTATAGAAGATTTTGTTATAGTGAGACAATGTATGACTACTTCAAATTATTATGAAATGTTCCAATTCATCACCAAGTTGTTAATTAAAATTTTAAGTATATTTCTTGATTATCAAATTGGAAATTATTAATATAATCTTATATAGTGTATCAAAGAGTTAAATTAAATTCAAAGCATGTACAATGTGACTGGAGAACAATATATCTACATATATTTGGCAGAAAATAAGTCAATGCACCTTGGAAACAGATGGAGCTAATATATCACATTTTTTAATCACTTGACTCAGGAATATTGTGTTTTTATCTAAAAGACATAAACAAAATTGAATGTTGTTTTAGGCAAAAAAATCAGAATTTTTAGAAACAAAACAAATATATTAAGTTATATACATGAATATAAATATACAACTAAATAAAGTAAAACTTTTATTTATGAGAATGATAAAATAAATTTTGTAAAATTGCCATCTTAAAGATCTAAATCAATTTATCTATCATTCTCTGTAACTGTGTATGTGAGCAAGTATATATGTATGGGTGGGTGTTTAATGACTTGCTCATTTGAAGATTTCATTTCTACCAGCAGGTTGACACAATTTATTGTAGACATGTAAAGAAATTACAAATACTTGAAAGAAGTCTAGAGATAAATATACATATTCATTCTGGAAGTAGTGTTGGGTTTAACTTAATTACAAATGAAGAAATTATGAAGGTGAGAGTGTTCAGGCAAAACAATATAAATATAAAAAATTCTAAAATTTAGGGGGGAAACTAAAAATTACTTTTAAAAGCATAAAATAAATAATAAGTACAAATAAAAATAGGTAAGTATCTAAGGACAACAATTAGAAATATGAAATAATCAGATATATGAATTTCATAGTCCAAAATTATTTACGTTTCCATGTACGTGACCTCAAGGAAATTATTTATCACCGACAATGTGTTTCAGCAACTATGCCTTTGTCCTTTGGAAAGAGTTAGTTTCTCTGCTAGCACATTCCTCAGGTCGTGAACAAATGGAGTTTGTAATATGTGACTCCCCCTGTCCCCTCCACATACACACTAATGCTACTGACTCGATAAAGAATAGCTTTGCAAAGTGTTGGCCCAAAGAATAAGGACAAAGGACGATCGTTACCACATCAGGCAGTGACGGCCTATGTGTCTTCTTATGAGACTTCAATCTCTGGCATTTTGTTTCCATGTTTATTAATTCTGATTTGTCACAAATGGAAGATATACTCTTGAAAGGTTATGATATTTGGGGCTTGCCACTGTGATTCATATTCATCTATAGTTTATGTCATTGAGTGTTTAGTGTGAGAACAGGACAGGGAAATAAACCCTCAATCTAGGATATGAAATATGGGACATACTTTGTGGACATTTACGCAGAGACATAAACATCTTTGTTTTTAAAACTTCACAATGCCTAAAATAATTATGAGGATTCATTGTGATACATTATGCAAAAGTGCCTTAGAGACTAAGTAAAAATACTTATGATTATTACGTATTTCAAACCCTATTAGAAAACACTAATATAAAACACAGACAGCCACCCATTAAAATATTTGTCAAAGGATGAAGTAAGTTGTCATCTTCATATACATAACTCATTTTTCTTTTTAGCTGCTTTTCTTTTTTCTAGCAGCTAGTTGCTTCCTCTCAGTCTTTTTTGGTTTGTGCAAGAAGTCATTCACATCCTTCATAAACTAATTTCCTTCAGTCAGTGAAGAGAAATTGTTCACTATGTGTGGAGAGAGATGCTGGTAAGAAACACATATATTACAGAAATGATTTTAGTATTCATACCCTTAAAACCCATGGTGAGGATAGCAAAATGGTCTCACTTGTACAAAAATGATTGCATATTTTATACAGAATGACACTTCCTCCTGTCCTCCTGTATCCATAGCTTTTCCAAATATGTCATTAATCACAAAAGGGAACAGTTAGAAGTAGAATGCAAGTTGAAAGCACCGTTACATCACATTAGATAAAGGCACCACAGAAGCAAGGAATAGTAAAGATATATGACTTGTCATGACATTCTTCCCCCAAATTATCTTGACATCTACTGTATCATTTTCCAGGGGAAGTCTTTGTATTCCCAAACCTAGTTCATGCCAGACTGATAGTGCCATCCATGCCATAATTTACAACTAGGGGATTACTTATATATTAAAAAGTAATCCCCTAGTTATAAATTATGTACCTATTGGATGCAGTCTCTACAAACACTAATCTACTTTCTGTCTTTATAGATTTGCCTATATTTGATATGCTATAAATTCAATAATTGTACAATATGTGGTATTGTGTGTCTGGTTTCTTCACTTGGCCTAATGTTTTTAAGATTCACCCCCCTTGTAGTGTATATCAGTACTTTATTCATTTTGCTTGTCAAATAATATCCCATTGTAGGATGTAACACATTTCACTCATCCACTTATCACTGATGAACATTTGTGTTATTTCCACCATTTTTTACTATCATGAGTTCTTCAATGAGTATTAGTGTACTTTTTTATATAGATAGACATATGTCTTTCTACCAATTGTGGGCTTATAACTAAAAATAGAAGTTTTGGGCTTTATTATAACTTTATGTTCAACATTTTGAGAAGCTAACTGCTAAAGAATAGTTTAGAAAACCATTTCTCATAACCCAATTTGAACATAAAAGAGACTTTATTAATGTTATCTATTGCCTTAGGCCAGTGGTCGGCAAACTGCGGCTCGCAAGCCAGCCATTTTGAAGAAATGGCATTAGAAGAAGTTTAAGTTTAAAAAATTTGGCTCTCAAAAGAAATTTCAATTGTTGTACTATTGATATTTGGTTCTGTTGACTAATGAGTTTGCCGACCACTGCACTAGGCAAAGAAGCAATAGTGAGAATTTGTTTGGGAGTAGGCAGTGTAATGACCTCACTCATATTTCTTCAAGTGAGGTCTTTTGGAAAACCCTATAGAAGTGTATTTGTTTGTATTTAAAAAAGTGGTATGCTCAGGATTAGGTACCCTTTCTTGTGAAAAATGCTAATGATTAGCAAATCAAGAAGAGAGACCCAGCAGAAGTCAGTGTTAATAGGTGATTTTAAGTAGTCAACCAGGAATGTGCCATCTGTGCCTGATGTCTGCATGGGAAGAAGAAGCTTGCCTGGAAAACACAAATGCACAAGAAATTGGTGTTTTATCATCTGCCTATAGAGGTTCCCAAAAAGATGCCTTTTCTCCTGGTTACCTTTCCTTTTATTAGTATTGCATTCCAGTCTTGGATTTACAAAATCAGACAGACAAAAACAAAGAAAATTAGAAGGAGGCAAAGATGTGTTCTTAAATCAAATTTCTTTCAAGTGCCTTAAACTTTGTGTTGGTTCTTAAATCTAGGATGTTGCACATGCCAGGCACATACGTAGGTTGCAGGTTTGATCCCTGGTCAGGCGCATACATGAGTCAACGGATCAATATTTCTCTCTCACATCCATGTCTCTCTGCCTCTTCCTTTCTCTCTGCCTCTTCCTTTCTCTCTCCCTCTCCATCCCTTCCTCTCTTTCTAAAGTCAATAAAAACAGAGATTTGACTTCTAAAAACTTATATATGATAGCTGTTTATAATATTTATAATAGTTCAAATGCTTATGATAAAACTGAATTTCATTTATTTGATTTACTAAAAGTTGATTAATTAAGTATCTTATCTTATCAGTTATATATAAAAGTTAAAAAAATAAAAATACATTCTAAAAATAAGATAATATTAAACTAATCACATGCAAATATTTCATAACTTGAAATATACACCTCAGTGTCTTATTTCAAAGAAAAGAAATTGGGACGCTTAATGCATGCTTAGCAAGAAAAAGATTCAGTGAAGTGCTAAGGTGGAAAAAGGAAGAAGAAATGATCCAAAATTGTTTGTGGTGAGTGGAGAGGTATCTAAATCACAGAGTAACTCTAAGCATATGACACTCCTCAGCTGAGAGAGTCAGTTGATCAAACATCCAACCTATTCTCCCAGAGAAGTATCCTGATACCTGTTAAGGAGAGAAAAAAAATGTCTACTCTTTTCAATGAAGCACATCCTCAAAAAGATAGAAAATAAACAAATTTCACCCAATTTCTAGGTTAGAGCTATTTCTCATGCAATGAATTACTGGGATTCTTAGCTCTATTCAGAACCCCAGATTTCAGAATCTGCTTGCCAATATTTGAAATACGTATTAAAAACAGGCTTGAAAAAAATACAAGCAACGAATCAATGAACTTATTTCCAATTTAAGAATTGGACATAGAAGCATGAACAGACTGTTGAACCACAGAGGGAAGGCAGGGGAAGGTGGGTGGAAGAGATCAACCAAAGAACTTGTATGCATATAAGGCTAACCTGTGGACACAGATAATGGGGTAGTGAGGGCCTGGGGTGGAGATGGGAGGGGGATGGAAGAGGTTAATGGGGAGAAGGGGAAGGAAAACCTATGTAATGCTTTCAACAATAAAGATTTTTTTTAATAAAAATAATAAACCTTGAAAGAAAGAATTGGAATCAAGTGATGGGATTTAAAAAGAAAAAAAAACAAAAATGTGTAGTACTACAAAGGAAAAGAATAAGTTATTGGAAGCAATAAAAACATATGCAGAAAGCAGATGCAAGACAGTAGACATTTTTCTAGGGTTGGCTTTGTATTTCTTTGCTTGAGCCAGAAACTGTGCACTATGATATTTTTGTCACACAGCTGCAAAGAAATCACATCTGCTTCCCTTAATTTGTATACATAGTACACACACTCAAGACTTTATTCCTCTAAATAAGTCTGATTGTGTGTAGAAGTTGTCTTTCCCATATAAACTTGATTTTTTAAGGTATTGCTACCTTAATGTATCCTTAGATTTTCCTGTTTTCTACTTTTTGGCATACAAGTTTATAGCTATGTGTTATGCTACTGCAAGTTTGAAGAGATTAGATATATCAATGGATCCCCTCATGTTCTCCAAAGCTGAAAAACAATTAATGGATCTGGCTCATTAGTTAACTGAGATGATACAGAATTTTCCTGGACCCATTTTTCCTCCCTTTGGATGACAATGAATTGAAGTTCTATAGGAAAATCATCTCTCTTATAGTAAAAAGAAGGTAAAATGTGATAAGTTATAAATACATGTATTCTTTGAGTCAAACTTTGTATGTGTTTCGTTAGAGATGTTGAGATAGTAATCTCAATACTGATCAAAGAAATAATACTCTTTTTAACTCTGCTCTTATTATTTACCTCTAATATCATATGTTTGATAGATTTTGCAGTTGAAACACACTATATGTTGCCAGAAGCAAAAAAAATGGGTAGAAAACTAGATTTTCAGTACTCAAATGTCTTTAGTCTGACATTGAAAACATTCACTAACTTAATTATGCCATATATGTATAGCACTTGGAAAATTAATAATGTGATCTTCCCTGCATTGATATGGTGATAATACATTTGAGTTTTGTCAGTGCAACAATTTGTTTCTCAGAATATTGGTTGCTAGGGCTGTTTTGACATAGTCTGCTTTGGTTCTGAAATAAATTCTATAATCCAATTTCCAAGATGAATACAATCCAACATTGCTTGTCATTTTTGATTCATCAGTTGATTGATTGAGTTCATATGTATTTGGTACTCTTTTCCACAGTGCAGCCCCTTGCATGTCCCTTGTAAGATGTAGCAGAGGAAGGCAATTAACTTTTTAAGGTATCACATTTTAGTCCAACCTATTTTCACTTCCAAAAGTAGATGTGCCTTGTGAAGCAACTGCAATTAATTATAGTCTGAATTATATTGTTAGTGTCAAATGTTGCAAAATCCAAAGGTATTAAGAGGATATTAAGAAATAGTGGCAGGTTCTAGAGAGTAGATATTCTAAAAATTGCATCACATGTAAAATTACAATATATCAACCAAAAAAAAAGCCATATTCAAAAGAGCATTTTTGATGTTCACCCACATTTTTAAACAAGAATTTTTTAAAATTAGTATTTAATTATTTAAGCTACTTCTTGATGAATTACAGCTTATAATAATATTTTCAAAGATATGGTACACAGTGTCAAGCAATATTCTAAGGGTTAAATACATTATTTAGTTTATAGTTGGCATAAATCTTTATCTAATTATGAATAACAACAGATTTCTTTTTTCCATCTCAGTGAAAAAAACATGATTCCTGCCTGTCAAATTAAACCATATTCACTGTTGAGGTTTTCCTAAGAGAGCGAATGTATAAAATGAGAAATGAAATTAATGAAGTATAAAGGTAGAAATACATTTGATGAAACACATTATTTTTATTACTAAATGGTTAATATTATAAATTTCTTTAAATTTTATAGCTAAAGGAATAATTCCCATTTTTGTATTCAACATATATAATAAAAGCATTGAAAAGATATAGATGTACATAAATGTACTTATTTATTTATAAGTTCTCTCTTTTTTGTGTTTCATCTTGCAAAGATATTAATGTGCTGTCATAAGAAAAATATTCTGATTTATTATATGTTAAATGTTATCATATAAAAGAAATCACCTTATCTAATATTGTTTATATGTTTTTTTAATTTTTTAATCCTCACCCAAAGATATTTTTTCATTACTTTTTAGAGAGAGTGGGAGGGGAGGAGGGTGGAGGAGAGAGAGAGAGAGAGAGAGAAACACTTGTGTGAGAGACACATCAGTTGGTTACCTCCTGCACTGGCCCCAGCTGGGGTGGAGATTGAACCTGCAACACACACATATGCTTTTGACTGGAAATGGAGCCTTCAGTATGCAGGCTGATATTCTAACTACTTAGCAACACTGACCAGGGCAAATTTCTATCTTTTTTTTATCTGAAAGAAAAATATAAAGAAATATTAGGAGGGAAATGGCATAATGCATATATAGAATAATGCTTTTGTTAGTTTGCAATCTCCCAGAGGCTCCCTGGGTATAATCCCCTCCCCGCAGGGCAGGAAAAGACTGAGGAAAAAACAGACCACTCCAGAGCAATACGTGCAGGTTTAATAAGCAAGGGGATTGATGAGGCTGGTCTTGATTTGTTCATGTACCCAGGTCAAGCAGTATCATCGCCACAGTTCTAGCTCCAGGTTATAACCTTGGGGCAGCTCCGGGAAGTGGAGACATGGGAGGGCTGAAGAGACTCCAACTCTCCAGATCCTGCCTAAGGTCAAACCGGGAGTCACACTTTCTTAGTGACTTTCCCAAACAGTTTTTTGAAAATATAATGCATTATGCCTGAAAAATAGTTGGTGATGCTTCTAAATCAAGAGTTACATTTATGGAGCTGTGTTATTAGCAAAGGCAGTTCAATACTCAATGTGTGGGCAAAGCAATGTATAACCTGATGAATCTGAATAGAACATCTGTATAAAACAAAGTCTGTTCTGTTACTGAACAAAGCTTTCCTGGTATTCCACAATATTAAAATGTCCAGTGAAGAAAATGATTTTCCTATGTATGAATATAAATGCAAAGTGAACCTTGTTGTGGCTAAAAGTCTCATTAACTATCGTTTAAATCACCTGTTTCAGTTACATTTGGTAATTTTAAAGGTTTATTGTTATAGCTATTCTTCATAAAAATGCAATCTTTACAAGACTTGGCTGTTTTAGACTGTATCCAAATATTTTTTATAATAAGATGAATGCAAACAACCCAAGAATAGTAGATTATAGAGACTTGAATGAAGCCATAATCTAAATTTCAGTGCAATTCAAGAGCAAATTATAAAATTAATTTATAAAAAATAGAAATTGAAAATGACATATTTGTATTTTTCCCTGTAAACTAAACAACTTGAATCTGTTTTAACTATACCTATTAAATCATTGGATCCCTTCTCTCCATTTGTATTAAATCACTTAATAGGTAGAGTTAACATGAATAAAAAATTGTTACAAGTTTATTACCTCTTTTTCTCAAGGCACCTTACACATAAGCAAATATCTATTTCTTTAATTAAACATTAAGAGTTCCCTGGCCTGATTTTAAAATTCCATATTTATGACAAATAAAATGCTTGCCAATCTTTATACTTCTGCATTTTCTTTCACATTAGTAGATAAGTATCGCCAGTGGATGTTGCATATGCTCAAATTTCCCTATACCTTGGCATAAAACCCATTTTGCAACACTCCATAAAGATCCAGTTCTGAATTTATTGTCATCATTATGATATAAAAGGAAAACAAATTGCAGTAAGGTTATGTGGCTCTATATTTAATAAAATGCTTTTATTTACAAACATGTTAATAACAATGGCCTTCTGCTTATTGTTTGCTTTCATTTCTCTCTGCTGTTGCTTGAAAAGGAAAAAAATGTGTACACTCAATAATAGAAAAATACTTTAAAAAGGAAAATTGACTCTAATGAGTTTCACTTGGATCCTATTCATTTATTGTTGGAATAATAGAGCACTTTTCTTAAACAGAGCATTTCACATGTATCTCATAAAAGGTGTGTTATAAGAGAGTAAATTCAAGTTCTCATAAAATTACTTTATTTTTTTCTTATAGACAATTTATTTTGAGAGCCCATCATTTGGAAACATTCAAATTACTCAGAAATCATGGTAAAATATTTTAAATACCATGTAACAATATCTCATAGAGTAGAGATTGCTCCTTCAAGAGAAATTTATTAGCTACCTTCAAAGTGCCCACGTGTGTCACACATCACGTGAAGAGGAAATGGAACTCCTCAACCGTGCGATCATCAAGGTTAAAGCAGGGAAACTGCTCACTCATTATCTTGCTTTTCACAGGTAGAGTTTGCTTATAACAAATTTAACTCAACAGTTCAGTGAATAACCACCAACCCCAAACCAAGTTATAAAACATTATGATTGCTCTGGCAATTTTCTCTTATCCCTTCCCAGTCAGTCCTCTTCTCTGACCCACAGGAATCCACTGTTCTGATTCTTACCACCATAGCTTAGTGTTGCAGGTCCTAGAACTTGGCATTAATGAAAGGTGAGAGCACGTGTTCTTTTTGGTGCAGTTTCTTTCATTCTTTGCTAAAATGTAGCATTCAATTCTATGGCTATACTTCAATCTGCTTCTCTAAGACTGCCCATTTCAAATTGCTAGGGTAACTATTGGTAGCAGGGCCTAAGCAGAGCATTTATAAGACAAGGAAGAGACAACAGATGGCAGAGGTTATGTTGTAGTCACCACCCTGTTTTCCAGGAACTAAGAGGGATATATACTTTTAATTTTTGAAGAAGAAAATACAAACATATGGAGGAAAGTTTAACTGCATGAGCATAAGTTAGACTGACATCTAATACATTAATCTTAGATTTTTAAAAAAAGTTAAGAATTTTATATAATAGCTTTATACATTTAATTAATTATATTAGCACTCCTTTTTATGTATTTGATAGAGGAAACGAAATTTTTGGCTATTCTGCTCTGATTAAAATGTATATACAATTATTTTCTACTGTTGTCTCTTTTGTTTAAAATGACCTAAAAATTAAAAATTAGTTCTAGACACAGAACTATTTGAGAAGCCTGCAGGAAAACAGTTACTTTAATGGACAGGGATATATCAGTTGGTACAACAGGGTGATCCTATCTAATAAAAAAGTAATATGCAAATTGATGGTACCTCCAATACACCCACAAGCCACACCCACCAGCCAATCAGGAGCAAATAAACCCCAATCAAAATGGCTGCAGCCACTGAAAGCAGGAGGGAGGCTTGGGTTTCCCCAGCAATGGAGGAAGCCAAGCTTTCCACCTACTCTTGCCAGGATAGGCCTCCACTCAATGCTACCAAGTTTCAATTATAGAAGATATATCCCAACAGAAATGGCAGCAGCCAAGGAGCTGCAGAGAGCAGAGGCTAGGGATGCTGGGGTGATGGAGGAAGCCAAGCTGCTGCAGCCCTAGTGCCTACACTTCCACTCTAGGCTACAAAGTTTCAAACAGAAATGGCTGTCACCACGGAGCGAACAAAAGGCTTGGTTCTGCTCCAGGCTACGCTACAAAGTTTCAATTGTAGAACATAAATTAATCCCAGGGTCTCCGCTTGCATCACTGGGGGGTGTGGCCAGCCTGCAAACCACCATAGGCACCTCACCCAAGCTGCCCCATGCCCCAAGGGAACCCCCACCCTGATTCGGGATACCCTTCAGGGTAAACCAGCTGGCACCCACCCATGCACCAGGCCTTATCCTATCTAATAAAAGAGTAATACACAGATTGACCATCACTCTAACATACAAGAGGGCTGCCCCCATGTGGTCAAAGATCCTGCCCCCATGTAGACACAAGATAGCCATCACAAGATGAGCCAGCAGGGGAGGGCCGTTGAAAGGTTTCAGGCCTGCAAGAGAGGGCAGTTGTGGGTCATCAGGCCAGCAGGGAAGGGCAGTTGGGAAGTACCTGGCCTGCAAGGGAGGACAGTTGGGAGCAATCAAGCCTGCAGGGGAGGGCAGTTAGGGGTGACCAGGCCAGCAGAGAAGGGAAGCTGGGGGCAAACAGGCTGGCAGGGGAGCAGATAGAGATCAATTAGGCTGGCAGGGTAGTGTTAAAGGGTGATCAGACTGGCAGTCAGAAGCAATTAGAGGCAATCAGGGAGGCAGACAGGTGAGCAGTTTGGAGCCAGAAGTCCTGGATTGTGAGAGGGATCGGGCCTAACCGGGCAGTCAAGGGGTCCCAGATTGGAGAGGGTGCAGACTGGGCTGAGGGACACCCCTTCCCTGGCCCCATGAACAAATTTTGTGCACCAGGCCTCTAGTATGAACATAATAGAAGAAATAAAGCTTAGAGATTATGCTGCTGATATTGTGAATTCCAGAGACCACAACTGAAAGGTTTTATGGAGTTGATGAGTGGAATATGAGGTGAAATATAGGATGTAGAGACAAATATCTATTAATACTGTCAGACTTCTGGTGTCATAATGAATGACACAAAACAATGATGTAGATCCTGAGAGGTTTAGTGCAAATAATGTTTGAACCATTAGGTTAAGGGGAGGCTCTGAGTGGGAAGAGGAACTCATTCTGTCAAGAATGTGAAATGATCTCAATTCTATCTCATGTTAGTGTGGAGGTTCAGAGTGGTATGGGAATCTCTTATATACTTAAGTGTGTGTGTGTATTCCTATATTTTTATAATTATCTTATATTAGGGACATTTCCCCAAAGATATTTGTTTTCACATTTTGAGTGTTTTGTTTAAGAGTATTTGTTAAATCTTTTTCACTACTTTGTCACTTTTTTACATATGACCTTTTTTGAGTAATAATTAGACATTGCAACATATTCATTGTGCCTTTTGAGGAAATAATCTAGCACCTACTTCTGATGACATTGTTTTTGAAATAATGGGAGAGTCAGAAATGGAAAGATTTCTCGTGGGTAAAAATTAATAGAAGAGAATTGCTATAACTGTGGGAGCCTTGGGCAGGCAGGACAAGCTATCTGTCTCATTGATGTTCTGAGTCCTGAACAGACACTTAATTTTCTCAGAATAAGCCTAGGAAAAATCTAAGAGCAGTGAAGTCATGCCATGATCCAAGATCCTATCTGTCACCAGTCATGTCCATCCTCAAAAACTGACACCTAGACACTAGGAATATATACCCGGGAATAGGGATAGCAATATGGAAATACAGACCATGCAAACTGGAATGCAGGAAAGAGAAGATAGGATTGTGATAGGATGGGTAATTGCTGCCATATTAATCTATGTTCA
This sequence comes from Antrozous pallidus, assembly GCA_027563665.1. NCBI lineage: Eukaryota > Metazoa > Chordata > Mammalia > Chiroptera > Vespertilionidae > Antrozous > Antrozous pallidus. The sequence goes on from CM050519.1 coordinate 51,167,320, forward strand.
CAAATATAATGAATATTTTTTTCTAATTTTGATGCATTATGTTTGAACTGTGTACGCTCACAAAAAAATATTTGGATGAACTAGTCTGGAAGCCATTTTCCTAATTATCTGCTTTTATCAGATACTTTGGGGGGGAAGAGGGACAAATTGGGGAGTGAGGAGAGTTTGAAGCACTACTGATTGGAATTTTATCTATGAGGAGGTATAGTATCAGAATGGATTACTATTGCATTTATATATTTATTCTGTGGCTATCTTTATTTTTCCTTTAATTCAATATCAAGGTAATGGGTATAATGGTCTATCAGATAGGAAAATAAACTTGGTAACCTCAGAACAGTGTCTATTCCACCCTTGCTGAAACATTTTGGGGTATTAAACACTTTGATAAAAGGAAAAACATGATTAGATTTGAGTGATTGTCTTTTATTATAAAATTAATATATTTTTCATATCACCAATTATGTCTTTTATAATAGTACGTATTTCTCTTTGAGTTTATACTCTTTGGTTCTAATTAACTTGCTTAGAGCCTGTTTCTTCCCAAGTAAAAATGATCCAAAGGAACTTGTTTGCTTTGTTTAGCTCTGTATGCTTAGGTTTTGGAATGAAACTGGGCAGAGAAGGAATGAGTAAATGAATGATGAATGAGTGCTACATTTTCAAATTTTTGATTCAGAAATGCCCTCAGGCAGCACATTTACCAGCCAGGACTTCTTTCAAGAAACACTATCCACAGAGGCTTAGCTCTTTCATGTTCCATGCTTTATGGAAATAATTCTACTACAAACTCAATCCACCTCAACATAAGCCTTTGAAGATTTTCCACAAGAAACCTAATACACCTATACCCATAAAATGTAAAGGTGGAAAAAGCTGTTACATTATAAAATAAAATAAAATAACTAATTTTACATATACATTTATGTGCAGTTTTGACAACTTTTCTAAAAATAATAGAAGAATCTTTTGATTACCCCATCAATAATTCTGAAGAAAAATAATTATTATTACTAAATATTCTAAACATTCTTTTCTGTTGCTAACAGAAATAAAAAGGCAGGTCTATTTTAATACTGCAATTCACATTCTAAATGTCTTATTAGGCAAATGCCTGGGACAGTTATTTACGTCATTTCTCCTCCAAAATGTGTGTTGTACAACTTTGGATCATATCTAAGGATTATTCAAAATTACCTTGCTTTTTATAAAGATGATTGATTTTTTATAAATATAATTGTGTGTATTTTTTAAGCAAAAAACCAGAATAGAGTTCTATATACATACTAATCTATGTAATTTGTGACATAGATTATCATCGAAAATTAGCAAAGAAGTATAGGCATAAGTTATATAATACAACAGTGATTTGAAATGATGTTGTAATAGTCAAACAGATTCAATAATACCAGCAGTTCCTTAAATTTATAACATAAGGTAGATCCACTTTATTTAAAAATAATTGTTTTCTTTAATAATCAATTAAATAAGACAAATTTAGTTTTACTTTTGAGAAGTTAACTTATGAAAAATTTGACATGAAAATATTTTCTTTGAGAAAAAACGGTCTATTATGTAGAACACTAAAGATAAAATTTGATTTTGAAAACTCTATTGTCAAGTGCTATAATATCTCTTGGCTTGACATTTATTCTGAACTTCAAAAAATTACAAATGTTAGAGCCATTTTTTATATCATTGGAAAAAGTCATTGCTTCGTCACTGAACTTACAAAGTTCAAGAAAGATAAATAAATTTAACATAACCATCTGCATTTGCTTACATACACTAAGGCAAGTTCTAATTTTATAAAAGTTTGCAATTAAATGTCATATTACATTTTAAAAATACAAAAATAAATATAATTTCTTGGGATCTATATGAAATTATTCATGTTTGTTGTAATCATAAGCTGTATTTTTGTAAAAATTCTTCCTCTGTGTTAACCCTCATTAAAATCTATCTCAATTGAGAAATCAGTTGGTAATATAATGGGAAATCCCTTTTATATAACTTTCTGTCTCTCTCTTGCAGCCTTTAAGAGTCTCTCTTTGGCCTGACCATTTGCCATCATAATTACAACGTGTCTTGGTGTGGGTCTTTTCAGATTCATCTTGCTTGGGATTATCTGTGCTTGTATGACTCTTTTCTTCCCCACATCAGGGAAATTTTCTGACATGATTTCTTCAAATAGGTTTTCTAACCCTTGTTCCTCTTCCTGTTATTCTGGCATCCCTATTATTCATATGTTGCTTTGTTTCATGTTGTCCCAAAGCTCCCTTAGGTTCTCCTCCTATCTTTTAATTTTTTTCTCCAGTTGCAATTCAGATTGGGTGTGTTTTGCTTCCCTGTCTTCTAATTCACTAATTCAGTCCTCCACTTCTCCTAGACTATTGTTGAAACTTTCCATAGTGTTTTTTATTGTAGCTATATCACTCTTTATTTCCTCTTGATTATTACATAAGTTGTTGATTTTTTTCATCCATCTGGTTTATGAACTGTATGACCGATAAGGGTTTAATCTTCAACATTTATAGGGAACTCATACAACTTAACAAAAGGAAGACAAATAATCCTATCAAAACATGGGTAATGGATCTAAATAGATAATTTTCAAAAGAGGACATAAGGAAGGCCAAGAGATATATGAAAATAACCTCAAAGTCACTAATCATCTGAGAGATGCAAATCAAAATTACAATGAGGTACCATCTCACACTTCTCAGAATGGCTATCATCAACAAATCAACAAATGACAAGTGCTGATGAGGATGCAAAGAAAAAGAAACCCTAGTGCACTGCTGGTGGGAATGCAGACTGTGTGCAGCCACTGCAGATAACAGTATGGAGTTTCCTCAAAAAACTAAAAAATAAGACTGCCATTTCACCCAGTAATTCCACTTCTAGGAATATATCCCAAGAAACTAGAAACACCAATCAGAAAGGATCACCCCTATGTTCATAGCCGCACAATTCATCATAGCTAGGTTTTGGAAACATCCTAAGTGCCCATCAACAGATGAGTAGATTAGAAAACTGTCGTCCATCTATGAATACACAATGGAATACTATGCTGCAGTAAAAAAAAAAAGGAATTCTTACCATTTGCAACAGCAAGGATGGAACTGGAGAGCATTATCCTAAGTGAAATAAGCCAGTCAGAGAAAGATAAACATGACATGATCTCACTCATTTGTGGAATATAATGAACAACATAAACTGATGAACAAAATATCCAGAGACAGAGAAGCACAAATCAGACCATCAAACCTCAGAGGGAAGGTAGGGGAAAGTGAGGGTAAGGGGGAGGGATCAACAAAATGACTTGTATGCATGCATATAAGCCTAACCAATGGACACCAACACCAGGGAGGTGGTGAAGGCATGAGTGGGGTGGGGGGAGACAACAATGGGGGGATAGGGATGCATATGTAATACTTCAATCAGTAAAGAAAAAACCATCAAGCATAATAAAAATAAAGGTGACACGGCTAATAAAAATAAATTCTATCCCAAATTTCAATATATATTCAAATATGTACATATATAGTCATATAAATATTTCCCAGGATGTCCTGTTTACTGCCACTATATTCACTCTGGTCCAAATTTGCTCATGACTTGATTACTTTAATAACCTTCTTTCTTTCACAACTTCATTTACCACCCTGTCTTTGATTCATCTTCCATAGAACATACAGAGTAAGTGCCACCCCAAATCACCTTACTCAAATGTACTAAATTCTATTATAGCTTTAATATATTATTTTGAAATTTAAGCTCATTCTCCTGACTCTCATGACTTGTATAACCATCCCTATCCTTCCATTTTCCTAATCCCACCCAAAATTGTTTCTGACCAAAGATTTGATGAACCTCAGGAGAAATAAGGCAATGGCCTGGGGAGATGGGGGGGGTGGCGGGCATAGGAGACTTAGTTGGAAAGTTTGTAAGGCAGACATTTTTTTAAAAAAAGGAGTTTTCCTGGTTTATTGAAATTCTAACTTAAGGGAGTTTGACTGAAGGTGGCTGCCCCTAATTGTTCATTGACCTTTGCAAACAAGTCTATGTATGAGTGAACTCTAGGATGTTTACCGGAATCTTTATGCTTAACCTTCAGGTGTCCTTGCTTAAAAGACACTGCACACACATGTGTACCCTACTGATTGTATCTAAAAAATAAACTTTATCTCAAATTACTATTACAATAAAAGCATGAAGAGGCCGGTAATCGAGGCTGTCAGGTTCCTTTAGCCAGACAGTCCCTTAGCCCTCTCCTTCACAGCAATTCTGTGTCAGAGTAATTATTCATCCATGGCTCAGGGTCTGCTGGTCAGCCCCAGCAATTGTCCAGTCGTGGACTTCTTCATTTATAAATGTGTAACCTGCTCATTAAAGCTTGAGTATGGAATAAGCTGGAAACAATAATCTTGTGAAGTTTACTTGTTATAAATTCTTTAATGTATTTTTATGGATTTTAGAGAGGTAGGGACCAAGAGAGAAAGATAGAAACATCAATGATGGAAGAGAATCATTGATTGGCTGCCTCCCGCATGCCTCTTCCTGGGATTTGAACCCACAACCCGGGCATATGCCATGACCAGGAATCAAACTGTGACTTCTTGGTGCATAGGTTGATGCTCTGAGCCACACTATCCAGGCAACTTCTTTCTTACTCCTTTTCTTAAGGTGCATTTACGTAATACACCAAGCTAACGAAGCTTTTATTTGTTCCTATTTTCTAGGAGTTTATTTATTTATATCTCTAATTTTTGAACTTTAAAATTATGTTTTTCATACTATTGACATTGTCTCAAAGACCACTTATTGGAAGGTCCATGTTCATTTTCTTCATGAATTGCATGTTGAAATTTTTCAATGCTAAGTGACTTGCTTTCATGGAATAAAACCTATTTAAAGCAATGAATAATGTTTAATATACTTTGAAAAAAAGTTGGCTAATTGTACTTGGATTATCAAACTCTATTCATGAGGTTATTTTGCTTATATATTTTTTCTTTTAATTCACTGTAAAATTTTGTTGTGAAAATATATTAGATTCATAAATTGAGTTGAACAAAAATTTCTCACACATTCTATTTCCAAGGTAAGTGTATGAGAAGTAGAAATGACCTGCTTCTTTAAAATCTGCTACATGTCGCCTAAAATCTGCTTGGTTTTGAGATTTTTGTCAGTGGGCATGCACTGGCACGTGGGTGAATGATTTCCATTGCAAATTCTCAAACATTTTCTGTAGCATTGAAATTTTTCTTACAACTTTAGCTGATTGTAAACTTCATAAACTTTATCCATTTCATTTTTTTTCATTTAATGTTCATGGAATCGATTATTAGATTTAAAATTTCTGCAGCTAAATGGTTAGAGTGCCACCTGCACACAGAAGGGTCATGGGTTTTATTTCTAGTCAAGGGCACCTACCTGGTTTGCAGGTTCAATTCCCAGCCCAGGTAGAGGAGGCAATCAATCAATGTATCTCTCTCAAATAGATGACTCTCTCTCTCTCCCTCTCTCTTACTCTTCCTTTCCCTCTCTTCCCCTTTCACTCCCACTCCCTCACTCCCTTCCACTCCCCATAAACATCAATGGAAAAAATATACTTGGTTGAGTACTACCTAAGAATAAAAGGATAAAATTTCTGAAACAAGTTTATTTCATAGTTTCTGTTTATTGTCTCTTTGAAGCACTCCCTTTTCCTTAATTTGTTTTGTTGTTTTTTATATTATAACAGTTTTCTTAAATAATGCTTACTTTGTTTTATTAATTTTATCCACTTAATCTATTTTAGTTTCATATATCTTCTTTTTTTAATATTCACCCGTCTTGTATCATTGGGTTTACTTTACTGCTAATTATATTTAGCTTCTTGTTATTAATGCTTAATACCCTATATGCTAATTTTCTTGGGGAAAAATATGTTCAGGTCTATAAAATCTCTTTACTGCTTTAGCTCATGCAAAGGGTTCTAAGTTAATTAGTGTTTGCTTATAAAATAAGGACTATTTATTTGTATTTTTTCCAGTTAGTTATATGATCTAATTTTCTTTTTTGTAATGTGGCTTAATGTTTTTAGATTATTGTTGGGGACTTGGTGTGCATCATGTTCCTTATCAGAAATTTATTATGCTGTTCTTTGAAGTTTATTACACATACGGTTTGAGAGATTATTATCAGTTCTCAAGTGTCTCCACTCTGATAAATTTAATGAACCATTTTGAACTTCATCTTACTGGACCTGTAGTAGAAGTGAAAACCACCTCTCTGAAGTACTTTCTTCTCTTGGCTTTTTGTGATGTCCACTCTCCTCATCCTGTTATCACTGATGTTTTTACCTGATATCCTCTGCTGGTCATCAAAGCTCTAACTCAATATATTATAGTGAATTTGGTTTTATTATTGGTCTCCTTTTCTTGCTATTATCTATCTATCTATCTATCTATCATCTATCTCTTTTCCCTCTCCTTCTTCTTCTTTCTCCCTATTTTCTGAGGGGAGGGGAGTAATTAAATAAACTAATACTCTCAATTCTTAGCCTTTCCCAAGTCATCACATTCACATTCAGTTGCCTACTTTTCACCTCCACTTAGATGTCATATAAGAATCTGAAAATTATCAGCTTCAAAATTGAGCTGCTCGTATTCTATCTTGTCTCCTGTTCCTCTTTTATATTGATTTCAGAGAGGGAGAGAGAGATGGAAACATCAATGAAGAAAGAGAATAATTGATCAGCTGCCTCCTGCATGCCTCGCACCAAAGACCGAGCCTGAAATCCAGGCATGTGCTCTAACCAGGAATTGAACCGTGATCTCCTGGTTTATAGATCGATGCTCAACCACTGAACCACAGTGGTCATGCTCTCCTGTTCTTCCTATAGTATCTCCTACCTCATTAAATAGAAATTGCATTATTATACTTGTTCAGAACAAAAATTTTGGAGTTATTCTTAACCACTTTCTTTCTCTTGAATATCACTGTAGCTCACACTGTTAGTTCTATCTTCAGAATAATGTAAAACAGACCACTTTTTATTACCTCTTTTATTGTCAATTTATTCAAAATATTATTTCTTACCTAGACTACCACAATAACTTCTTAATTAATCCCTAGCTTCTGCCTTTGCCTTCTATAGGCTATTCTCAACACAGCAGCCAGGATGATCCTATTAAAATTATAAATCGCTCTCCTGCTCTTAATACTTGTGGCTTCCTATTAAGTCCACATGCAATCAAAGTCCACAAACTTATTCCCAAAGTCCCCATGTCATCTCAGGTCCTCGTCTTATCCTCTCCCCTTCATCATTAGTCTGAATTACCTGGCATTTCACTGTGAAGAATGGATAATATACATTATTTGTCATTTTCTTGGCCTGGAATACTATTACCCCATCTTACTCCCCAGATTCCTTCAAATGTTTACTCAACTGCCACTTTCTCATTAATGACATTTCTGTCCATCCCAACTATAATTGAAATTTTTCGTGCCTTATTTTTCCCTTCAGCTCTGTCGTCTGATACATCATCAATGTAATTTGTTTGCTGTATGTATTATATGCAATTCCCATATGCACCATCCTATCTAATAAAAGAGTAATATGCAAATTAACCATCACTCCGTCACAAAGATGGCAGCACACATAGCGACCAGGGCACAGGACGCTGGCGGCGTCACCCTGGCGATGAGTCCTAGCATCCTGTGCTCCTAGCCTACGCGAGGAAGGAGGACAGACAGGCAGGAAGGGGCATGTGGGACACTGGGGCAGCATCACCCCAGCCATGAGCCCCAACATCCCGCACGCCCTGGCCTGTAGAGGAAGGGAGGGAGGGAGGGAGGGCAAGTGGGCCTCTGGCCAGAGGCTGACTGGGGCATGAGATGCTGGTATCATTGCAGGCGGGTTGAGAGTCTTCCCCCTTCCCTGCCCCCATGCAGGAATTTCATGCACCAGGTCTCTAGTAACTTATAAGGAGGTAGATATTTTATTGGCATTTGGTTATTTTCTACCCCTGCAGAACCTAGAACCATGTGGCAAGTACTAAATCCAACATAAACTTTGGTAGAATGAATGAATTGAATTGCTTGTACCCACTATATGTCTTTTTATTTCCCCATGTAGCTTCATGTTGCATGAGATCTCTTTGCTATCTTGGCTATTAAAATGGTGGGACTGGATTCTAACTTAAATTTATGTAGAAGAAGTTAGACAATGGAGTGTTAACCACACTTCATTTACTCTCCCTCCCCCCCCCCCCATTTTTAGGTAACCTTGATTCGGAGGAAGCATCCCAATATCAATATCCTTGTTCCCAGTGATGTTTTGATGATTTTCCAATTCACCAGGGACAAGAGGGAAAACAGATAATGCTGAAGGCTTGGCTAACCTGTATTCATCCATTCATAAAGGGCTCCCAGACTTACTGCTTTAATTTTTCTGGCTGTTTCTGATGAAGCACTGTGGCTTTCATGACTTGCTGATTGAAGTAGCAATTAAATACAAAAGGCAATATGGGCAGCCTACCTCCTATAAATTGTTCTTGGCACTCACTTTTTATAAACTGCCATTTCTTAAAAATGTAGGGTTTTGCGACACATTTCTAATGCCCCATTTTTTTGTCTTGTAGTTGTTTGGTTGGTCTGGAACCATCTACATCCATCTCATTTCTTTGGCACTCCAAACCTGAGTTCATGAAAGGAGGCAAGCAGTTTATATTAGTTAGTCACTGCATCTGCAACTTTTAAAGGTTGCAAATTGCAGTATATTGCTAAAATTCTGCCAAGATTACTATACTTTAATGCACTTATCCATGGTTCCAGATAGAATAAGTGGCAGAAAACAAAAGCATTTTGTGTATTTTTTTACAAAGCTAAAATTATTTATTTTGCATTGAAGAAAGTAGATTAAATCCCACCGTCTAAAACCAAGTAATATTAGTTTTCTGTTTGGTTTTAATAGAGTGTAAAAATATTTGAAACTTCTGTTGAGGAAAGAGTGGCAAAGTACTGTTTTCCTTGATACTCTTCAACCTTTATGTTACCTTACTTTACCTCCAGCCCATTTATGGAAGTCCTTGCTCTGCTAGGCCAGAGATAGAACCTTTGGAGAATATCACCTACAACAATGGCCAAAGGGTTCTTTAAATCTTCACGGATCTCAACTTTAAAATATGTGTGGGAGTGGGAATTTTATGGCTGCTTCATCAGAAACAGCCAGAAAATTTTGAATTGAATTTAGATTCACACAAGTCTAGGATTAATTTGTGATTTTGTTTTACATAGTTTTATGTCTTACCTTGTCTATGCTTTAGTTTTCTTATCTGTAACTAATGCTAATATTTCATCTTATACATTTGCTGTGAACATTTAAAGACAGCATCCCTGCAAATGATTTAGTGCAGTATCTAGTACTGAAAGGGCAGAGCAGGACTGACTTCATTTTGTACTGTGTCCTCTATCTTGTGTAACTATGTCCCTGACATGACCCCTTCTCCAAGAAAAACCACAGACTGTGTCAGTTACCCAGCTCACCCTTAAATCATCCAATAGGAATGCAAGGGGAACTAACCTAAGGCCAAAAGTATGCTGACCACATCCTGTCTTTATGTAACCAGACCCTAGCTTCATCCTGTCTTTGTGTCACTGGACCCTAGCCCTCACCCAACCAATTGGAATTGGCCAACTCAGTGGTCCGAGCATCACCCCACCACCCGACCCCAAGCCCTATAAAATTGCAGTGCTTCTGGAACTCGGGGCTCTTTGCATCCTGCCACTGCGTCGGTGGAGGCGGAGAGACCGAGCTCGAGCTTGAATAAAGGTTCTTTGCTTTTGCATCAAACTCGGCTCCCAGGTGGTCTTTGGGGATCTTGAAATCTTGGCATAACAGTACTTAATGAGAGCTCATTTATGTTAGCATTAATCATCATTACAGTATTATAATTTTGAAATAAATGAATTCTTTTACTTAATTGAATGCACAAGAAAATGAAAGTATAAGGCTTTCCATATATAAGTTTGATGTTTGTATAAAATATTACATTATTATTTAAAATCAGTTTTTTAAGAGGGATGATATTTTTCATTCCATTTCATACTCATACATTTAAGGAAAGGGGAAAACAAAAGCCTCCTATGAGATGGAATTTCCAGCTTGCTTACAAAATATTTGAGATTCACTATTAAGATCTTGGAATTTTTGGCCAATCCTATTTAATTGCTTTCTCCTACCATAATATATATATAAATATATATATATATATATATATATATATATATATATAATTGTGAGTTAGTTTATAAATTAATCATATAGAAATTAATTATTTTCTATGTAGAAATATAATGCAAAACTCAATGAAATCTCCAAAAAGATTCAGTAAAGACCTTTCTTATTCTAACAGTACCTTTGCTATAGAGTTTTTCATGAAAAGCACACACACTAAAATGTAATTTGTTATGCACACATATACATATACACAGAAACTCACAAAACACATAGAATTTTTTATTAGAATACTTTGTGAGTGTGCTTGATTTAGACTGCTCGGGATGCTGTGATGAAGTAATGTAGGCAGGTGTCTTATACCAGTAACGTTCATTTTCATGGTTCTAGAAGGTGGGAAGTCCAAGATCAGGGTGTTGGCAAATTCAATGTCTGTTTTTCTGTCTTCCTACTTTTACAGTCCATGGAGGGGGTAGTGGGAGAGGGGGAAAGAGAGAGAGAGAGAAGCAAACTTTCTGGTCTCTCCTTATGAGTCATTAGTCCCATCATAAGAGGACTCTATCATTTTGACCTCATCTTAACCTAATCATCTCCCAAAGGCCCCATCTTCTAATACTATCACATTGGGGGGTTATAACCTTAACATATGAATGGGGGCATGGGCATAAGCATTCAGTACATAATAATATTCCTTTCCTCTGTCATTTCTCTAACCTTCTCCACTAGGTAAAAACATGTGTACACTTCATATACCTTCACCTCTACAAAAGTGTATTCTGAACCTTTTCAGTACATCTCACTGATGTTAATATTTATCAAAATGGATAATCATATGATTACCATGGCAGTTAATGACAATAGCTACTTTGCAGATGTCTTCTATATGTGTGTGTATGTTAAACTATGATTATCAGTAGCTATAGGGCACACATTTACTTTATGAAATTAAAATACATTTATTTCTTTGCTTTTATTACTACTTATTAACATTTTAATATTACTACTTACATCACAAACTTGCCCTTTAGATCTTTGATTATAACAGGTTTTTACAAATCTCTGATGGAAGATCAAGATATTTCAATTATTTCAATATGTTATTGAAGAACTGGAGGCCCGATGCACAAAATCTGTGCGAGGGGCTCAGCCCGTGCTCCCCCTGTGGCCGCCTCTGCCTCAACCCCTGTGGCACTTCAGCTTAGTCAGGAATGTCATCCTGTCTAATTAGCATATTGCACTTTTATTATTATAGATTACTAAGACAGACATAATTTAAGGGCATACCTAAAAATATTATTCACTTTTAGTAAAATCAGGTGATTCTAGAAGTGCAAAAATTTCCTATGGCTGCTAAATGTATTTCCATAATTAAAAACTGCCTATCTCAATCCTCTATTGTGATTCAATTGCTTTGAGTACTCTTAATTGTAACCACCAAAGAAAGAAATATACTCATTTATTGGGGTGTAACAGATTCAAATATTTGTTTCCTCTGACACCATCTTTCTCAAGCCTGCATTGTTGCCAAGGCTTCACTCCAATATCTCCTGCTTTAGACATGTTAATCATTACAGAAACTCTGCTGGAGTTTGAGTTTTCACAAAAACAGTCCCTCTCCTTTTCCCTTTGCCTGACATAATAAAACTTTTTACTAAACTTTTTACTTTCTTAAGATGAATTTGAAGAACTATTAGGGCTCCTTCTTCTCAGTTGGCGCCTTTGTGACCAACAAAATTTTCCTTACTCCAAACTCTGACATTTTAGCTTTTGTCCTTGCAGACCTGCGGGCACACAGACTTCACACTGATACAGGATCATGGGCAGACTGGTTTCACTTATATCCAGCAAATGTTTGGAGACGGATGTCCTGCAGTGACTCATTTTGGATCACCATTATTTAAATTAGCTCTGATTTTCAATGCTTCTTTAAAGTAGAAATAAAAAGCAGACTGAATGTTTTTTTCTAATTATGCCATAGAATGATATTCAAAATGCCCACCTCAGCAGTCTCACCCTGTAAACATGGCCCGCTTTGAAAGTTTGCCCCACATCTGCTCATATTAAACTTGGATTATTCATATGGTTCACTTTACTCATTGGCTTATTTTCCATTATTATTATTTTCTTTTTTCCATTAAGTTTTAAACATTTGATATGTGCAGAAAATATTTGAATGTGGTTTGAATCTTCCCTTCCTCAGCTAATTCAGAAACTATGAGAATTGTGAAAATTTATTGTATAATTCAAAGTTCATGCTCCATTTTGAGGGGGAAAAAAGAACAAGATTAATGAAATCAAACTCTTTGTTTTAGAGGGAAAATGAAGCCTACTGAGAGATGGTTCTAAATGGTGCATAACTGTTTTATGAATCAAGCAGAATGAGTTGGGTTAGGGTTATAAAACAATTAATGTTATGTTGTTCATTTGGGCCTAGAGTAGTAAAATAAGAGTTCAGTGCTAACAGCATTTCATCATTGAAAGTAGCAGAGAACAAGAACCTATTTATCATTGAGCTCTAACTTCAAGTACAATTTATGGCTGGAAGTTTTTGTTTCTATTATGCTGGTAGAACAAATAAAATGTGTGAAGAATTAATTTTCTGGAAGTCAGGTCAACAATGAAGACATTCAAAAATGATAGGACAAAGCCAAAAACAGAAAAGACACTGCTTTAATGCTTAGTCACATTGATGAACTGTATTATCAAATTAAGTTAATCAATTCAGTAGTAATTTAAACACGACTTCTAATTTTCAGTGAGTAAATAAAACAAATCACTGGACATAAAAAAGTCTTTTAAATGTATATTCATTAGCTTATAGTGTGCAACATATAATGACTGATTTCATTTACAGTATGCGGTTTACTTGAGTAAATTACCAGAAGCATCAAAAGAAACTGAAGCACACCCAACATTAAATGGATATAGCAGACACTACTAATTGTGAGAATATTTTAATATTTACAAGACTTCATTATTCTTGGGGCAGAGAATATAAGCATTCACATTACACATTTTTATGGCAGGACTGAAAACATTTTTATATTAAAATCAGAAATAAGAACAACACTTTGAAAGAAAAGAAATTAAGAAAAAATCATAAAACATATCTCATTGTATGTCTAATGGTGCAAAGTTTATGACCTGAACTATGAAATGATGGTGTATTCAACTACCTACCTAAATGTGATGGGTTGAAAAGCTTGAGCTTATACTAGTAAAAGAGATTTTTGGAGCAAGATAAAAATGTGTTAAATGCTACCAAATCTAGTTTTTAAGTCTCTATAACTAGATTTTATGTTGTAAGGTAGTATAATTTGACAAAGTGATAATAGACTTCAGTGAGAAAAGAACCAAATTATAGTGGCTCCGAATAGAAAATCTCATTTGAAGATTCAACTACTCTCCTGTTTAGCTAGAGTATTATACTTTAATGAGAAACAGGCACTCAGATGCCAATCAGCCAGTCTAGACACTATTTCAATATTGTGTGACTGACCAGATGAGAACTCTAAATTTGATTCTCATGTTCTGAGAATTAATATTCAACAGTCATGGTGGAATAGACCTCTTGAAATGTCCCCTGTCCTGCTCTGAGGGAAAGGTAACACTATTTCTGCCTCTGTTCTTTCACCCTCTTGCTCACAAATGCCTTGATCCTGATACATTTCTAAACTTGGAATTAACTTGATTAAATTGCATCAGTGGGTTCCAATTACTCCCAGGATGCAGTTTAAAATCTTTAATATTCTCCACAAAGTCCTTCATCATAAGTTCCCACTTAATTTTCAAGTTTAATCTTGTATCTATATACAGAGATCGCATTGAAATAGTTAAACACTGGTAAAGCAGCGGCATGAAACTACCAAGAGGGATGCCAACCGAAGACCCATGCTGTGCCAGACATTTTCTTTCTAGTTTTTAGATCTAGGGTGGCTGGAGGGTTTCTGGATAAGGCTGGAAGTACAAGAAGGGCTCAGGGTAAAGACTATTGTTCTTTCCTCACCCAACCTCTAAATTACAAGTGTGCTAAACTCCGTCTGGTCATTGGGATCTTCACACCTTAGTTCCCACTGCCTGAAAACCTCCCCTGTCCCATAACAGTTTCATGTGGCTTGATTTCATGTGCCTTTCAGGTCTCCAAATAAGTGTTAATTGATCTGAATCACACTCTGAATCACATTTTTCCAGTTACTTTCTAATATACCTTCCTGTACTTTGCTGCTACAAAACAAGCTAATCTTATTACATATCCTATCTAATACAAGGGTAATATGCAAATTAATCATCACTCCATCACAAAGATGGCATCGCCCATAGCCACAAGATGGCAGCATCCAGTCTTCTCAGCCCCGCCAGAGTCCTGCACTTCCAGAGAGTTAGCCGGTGAGAGCAGGCAGCATGAGCAGCCTGGTGGAATGCTTGCTTCATCACTGTGATGACAAGGCAAGCGTTCCACCCTGGCTGCAGAGGGCTTATGGGCAGCAGGCACAGAGCAGATGAAGGGAGGGGTGATGAGAAGAAAGCACTTGTGTTGTCGCCCTGGTGATGAGGCCAGTGTTCTGTGCCCAGCCGCAGATGGGCCTCTGGCCAGGTCGGGGCGTGGATGGGCCTCTGGGCCATGAAGAGCCTTTTGGCAGCGTGTGCGGAGCAGCCAGGCCCTGCAGAAAGCTACTAGCTACATGGATTCATGCACAGGACTACTAGTTTATAATAATAAAGCATAATATGCTAATATTAAGGACAGCCGAACGACCTTCTGAACATCCTTCCAGATGAAGCCGGAGCTGCGAGGGCCAAGGCAAGCTGCCACGACTGCAAGGGCCAAGTCCCTTGCACAAATTTCATGCACCTGGCCTCTAGTTATTTAAATAATTAATATTTAGCCACATCCTCTGATTTTACACCAATGTTTATTGTATTGTGGCATTCAAACCATCTGGAATCAGTTAAATATGCTAATTCTAGGTCTTCTCTTTACCTAGTTGAACTGACTCTTTTTGCTATGGCTCAGGTATCGAGAGTTTAATATTCTTAGTGATTCTTCTGCAAGTTACTACTTAAGAAGTACACTGTGAAGACAGCACTTAAGCACACTTTATTTACTGCATCCCCAGCATCTAGCACCGAACCATGCAATTGAGATTTGAAACGCTATTGAATGAATGAACGTACATCATAACTAGTTCATTCATATGAGTTTATTAACAGGTGTTAGTTTGTGAACATAGATAATAGGTAAGAAGCTGGGAATCCTATCTAATAAAAGAGTAATATGCTAGTTGATTGTACCTCTGATATACCCACAAGCCACGTCCACTAGCCAATCAGGAGCAAATAAACCCCAACCAAGATGGCTGTGACCACTGAGAGCAGGAAGGAGGATTGAGTTTCCCTGGTAATGGAGGAAGCCAAGCTTTTTGCCTGTCCTTGCCAGCCTAGGCCTCTACTCAAAGATACAAAGTTTCAATTATAGAAGAAATATCCCAACAGAAATGGCGGCAGCCATGGAGATGGAGACAGCAGAGGCTAGGGTTGCCCAGGTGACAGAGGAAGCCAAGATTCTGCAGCCCTACCACCTAGGGCTCCACTCTAGGCTAGAAAGTTTCAATTATAGAAGATATATCCCAACAGAAATGGCGGCAGCCTCAGAACTGGAGAGAGTAGAGGCTAGGGTTGCCCAGGAGATGAAGGAAGCCAAGCTGCTGCAGCCCTAGTGCCTAGGCCTCCACTCTAGGCTACTAAGTTTCAATTACAGAATTTAAATAAACCCAAACAGATATGGCTGTCGCCATGGATCGAGCAGAAGGCTTGGCTCCACTCCAGGCTACAAAGTTTTAGTTATAGAACATAAATAAATTCCAGGTACCAGGGCCTCTGCTTGGGTCGCTGGGGTGCATGGATGGCCTGCATACCACCATAGGCCCCTCACCTAGACTGCCCCATGCCCCAAGTGAACCCCGCACCCTGATCTGGGACACCCTTCAGGGCAAACCAGCTGGCCCCCACCCATGCACCAGGCCTCTATCCTATCCAATAAAAGAGTTATATGCAGATTGACCATCACACAAGATGGCTGCCCCCATGTGGTCAAAGATCCTGCCCCCATGTGGACACAAGATGGCTACCACAAGATGGCCAGCAGGGGAGGGCCATTGGAAGGTTCCAAGCCTGCAAGGGAGAACAGGTGTGAGTGATCAGGCCAGCAGGGGAGGGCCATCGGGACGGACCAGGCCTGCAAAAGAGGGCAGTTGGAGGCGATCAAGGCTGCACGAGAGGGCAGTTAAGGGTGACCAGGCCAGCAGAGGAGGGAAGTTGGGGGCAAACAGGCTGGCAGAGTAGCAGTTAGGCATCAATCATGCTGGCAGGGGAGTGGTTAGAGGGTGATCAGGCTGGCAGACAGAAGCAGTTAGGGTTAACCAGGAAAGGCAGGCAGGCAAGCAGTTTGGAGCCAGCAGTCATGGATTGTGAGAGGGATGGTGAGGGCAGTCAGAAATCCCTCGAGGGGTCTCAGATTGAAGAGGGTGCAGGCTGGGCTGAAGGATAGCCCTCCAACCCCCCATGCGCAAATTCTGTGTCCGAGGCCTCTAGTTTAATTATGTTATAATAAAATGTTTTTTTAAAGAAAAACGAAAACATTAAAGCATAGAAATACATTGAATACAACTGTTCATTTGGTCTGAAATCTTGAAAGTTACTCTAATGAACTACCTGAGACAAATCTAAATTGGTACTGTTTCAAGAGAACCTCCATCCATCTCAGATGTTACATTCTAGTTTTCGTTATACGCTCCCAAATGGTCCTTCTCAACCTCAGATTACGCTAGATGAATAATACCAACATCTTTTCCTCATGGCTTAAAGATCATGTGTATGGACCTGCTTCGTATCCACAAAATTCTGTGTTTGAGGAATGGTCCATTCTTAATTTACTTAAAGACTGGAAACCAGTGAGATTAGCTGAAAGCAGGCTTACATCATTACCTCACTAATGATACCAGCTCTGTCCCCTTCAGCAAGTTCTCTCTAATGACTAGCAAGTAGCCATAGAGCTAATTTTGTCACCATCATGCCATACACACATACTACTTAAGTGTTACAATTATCAAGCATGAACTAGAGATCGGCAAGATTTTCACCAAAGAAAAAACAAATACATGTTGTGTCTTTTACCACACTGGGCAATTTTTTGTGATATAAAAGCTATTTATGAAAATTACCAAAACATATTAGGTTCTGTTTCCTAAAAAAAAAAATACCCTGGAATCAGATTTTCCACTATTATTATGAGCTATATCCACTCATCCTAAGATCATCAAAACCATCAGTCAGTCATTATGATCAGATATTAGAACCACACACAAAGTGGCTGCTGGCCAAGGAACTTGGAGTTCTAGGATTTGCTGAGATCAACCAGATCAACTAGCAACAAAATACTTAGTCAACAGTCTAGAGTCACAAATACATAGGAATCTTGTGTTTTTATTACATGTCCTTTAATCTGAGAGAAAATAAAACCCTCAGAAATTACAATTATAGATACCTAGATTAATTATAGTACTTCTAAAGAATGTTAAATATAATAATTATTCTGTTAAACTGGAGATAAGGGCATATCCTTAAACC
Source organism: Antrozous pallidus (assembly GCA_027563665.1). Classification (NCBI taxonomy): domain Eukaryota; kingdom Metazoa; phylum Chordata; class Mammalia; order Chiroptera; family Vespertilionidae; genus Antrozous; species Antrozous pallidus. Next base: position 51,185,174 of record CM050519.1, read on the forward strand.
TGTGATGAGTCTGGCAACTGCTTTTCCCCTCTGGCATTTAGAATCTTACATTCCAAGCCAAATAAATATCTTATATCGTGGTAACAGCAATCCTTTCCCTGTGAATAAAAAGTATTCCCTCTTTTCTTGGCAGAAATAAAATGTGTATGCTATATTGCAATAATCACTGATGATAAATACTTCAGTTAGAGAGTTTTTCCTGCTTTAAGTTCCCTTTTGGGCAGATGCCAGTGAATAAGCTCTAAATGCCTTGGCCGGTGTTGCTTAGTTGGCTGGGTACTGCCCCATGCACTAACATCATTGCCAGTTCGATTCCCAGACAGGGCATATTCCTGGGTTGTGGGCTCAAGCCCCAGTTGGAGGCACTCACATTAATGTTTCTCTCTTTCACTCCCCTCCTCTCTCCCTAAAAAATCAATTGAAAAAAAGAATAAGCTCTAATTTATTGGTCAATATTAATCTGTGACTTCCCACATATTCCTCTTCCTCCTCTACCTCTTCCTCTTCTTTTCCTTCTTCATCTTTTTTGCTTCTCTCTATTTACTAATATATTTTATATTTTCTTATTAAGTCCTCAAGCAGTGTGTTAGATTTCTCTGGCTCTCTCTGGCTTCCATTGGTACTCAAATGGATGATTTCAAACTTCTGTAGGCTCTCAAGTCTAATTAGGTAATAAAGTTTAAAAAAATGTGGGTGGAAATAAAGCATTACAAATTTAAAGTACTATACTAATAATGATTGATGTATCATTACATTTTGATAATGACTTTTCTATGCCTATAAATTGATACATGTCAAATAAGACAGCATCGAGTCTTTAATCAATTAAATTTTGGGTAACAAGATCTATATTTGCATTTCATAGGGTGTTTTAAGTTTTACTTAAGTTTTGAAGTTCAGTTAAGTTTCTGTATCAAGGCTTTATAAAATGTAACTTAGCCTTGGTCTGGTGGCTTCAGTTAATTGGAACATCGTCCTATACAGCAAAAGGTTGAGGGTTCGATCTCCATTCCAGGAACTCACCGGAGGCAACCGATCAATGTTTCTTTCTCTCCCCCCTCGTTTTTTCTCTCTCTAAAAAATCAACAAACATATTCCTAGGTGAGGATTTTTTAAATGTAACTTATTTTGAAATATATAGTCATAGTTTTAGACAGATAAATCCATAAGTAGATTAAATGTATTTTTATCATTCAATAAACCCAGAATACTTATGTATAGATGTGTAAAATATGTGAAGTTTTTCTACTTCTGGTCATGTTGATGTTAAAATTATAGAATATTAGATTATAAAGAACCTTAGAGTCCTGAATGAGAGTTGCACAAATGTATGTGAGGAACTTAAGAGTTTGGCAGTTCAGTGATTTATCCAACTAAAACATAGCAGAAATGAGATGAGAAGCCAACTCCTGACACACAGTGAATTCCCATTTTACCAAATGGTGGATTTATACTGATATTATAGAACTCTCAAGATTGTCTATAACCTATGTCACTCATAGAGAATATGCATACTAAAGCTACTTAGGTTTCAAGACAAATAACATGTAATTATTTTATTACTAGAGATTGCCAACTGTCAGCATCTTTTCAAGCAACAAATTAGCTTGGATATTGTACTAGTATACAGTATTTCAGTTTTAAAGCTGCAAATGAACAAACATAAACCATCTCACTTTCATATAGAGGAAAGTTGCCAGTAAAATAGATGATTTAAATCTTTTTCTTTAGTAGTCAGAGATGTGCTTCTTTTTATAAAAGAAGGATGTGTTCTTCTTGACAAAAGTAAAGCCTAGAGTAGGCCTTATTCAAAATGGGGACAGCTGAATATCACAGTTGTTAGGGTTGCTAACACCATTGAAGTAAAAAACCCAAGTATAATTTTAGACTCCCCCAAAACTCAACTACCCCCTGTATCCATGGAAGATTGGTTTCAGGACCCCACATCATGGGTACCAAAATCCATGGATGCTCAAGTCTCCTATATACAATGGTGTAAAGCAATGCATACAGTTGACCCAAGGACTTCAAACAGCAAATGGTAAAGCACAGGTACTTACTGAAAAAGATTCACATAGAAATAAACCTGCACAGTTAAAATCTGTGTTGTTAAAGTATCAACTGTATATTTTAATTGAATTTGTGAAAAAATGTCTTTAACTATTGGGCATGTGAATTAAGATAGACTTTCCTTTTTTTGTTGTAAAGATTTTGTCCTTGGCAAAAACTGATATATGCTGTTGGGGTGACGAATTTCACATTTGTCTAATTAAGGATTCATACAAATAGAAAATAATTTTTCCTGTGGCTTCTAAAGGAAGAGTCCAAGATGGGCAAAATATATTAACCCACTAAACTTTCAGTTGGAGAAGTTTACATTAGATGATAGTTAAAATGCCAAAAATATTGCAGAAAAAAGTCACAATAATTTTGAATACATTTTCCTTGTACAATATTTTTTCTGAATGTTTTAGTTATATTAGACATTATCTGGGAGGTGTTTTGATGACAATATTTTGACTAGCAGAAAAGAGTTAATCAATTCCTACATTTTCATAACTTTAATGATGAAAAGAAAGCTATTATGCTACAGTATAAATATTTCATCACCATTGCAGGACTACAAAATACTATCTCTACTTATTGCCCCAGATTTTACATATTAATTTTATGTATTATATTAATGAAGGACATTGATCTTTATTTTCAATGACTATAAGTTATTTCAGAAATTTTTAAATTCAACATATACTTACTTGAGTGCCTCAATGTGCTGGTGATCTGAAGAAATAAAAGAGAATCCCTAGTCATATTTATAAATATAAAAATTGAAATGCCTATTTTATATAGTCATATGACTTCAAGTGCTGTAATAGTTCATGCTTGTGTTTATTTACACTCAAGATGTAAATACTACATGTTTCACTCAGAGGACGCCCCACTAAGTCACAGGGTTTGAGCGTGATTCAGACATGGCTGTTGTGAAATTCAACTTAAAAACAAATCAGACATTACCTTTAAAGTGAATGAAATCTTTGATTAATTAATACTCTTGGTTTTAGTCATTTCTTATATTTGTAATCTAGTGAAAGGCAAAGTATTTTGAGACTCAAGATGTCAAGAGAAGGGCACCCACTGTTAATTTATCCCTGTCATTACTTAATGTGTTACTGGAGACTGCCAAGTGCGAGAAAGCTCCTTTTATAAGAAGTCATAAAATGGATACTGATGCCCTCCTCGGGAAGTAATTCTTGGCTTTCCAGTATATGTGAGCAGAGGTTTGGAGGATGGTCCCAGAGGCTTCATGACTTCTTTTTATAGTAGTTAAAGAGGGAAAATTTGGCTATTGAATATCATCATTTACTTATCATAATTGACATTTTCCTTGAAATAAGAATAAAGCAGCACATAATTTTCATATATTACATTTTACTAATGCTTAAGAAAATAACAAAATTACATGTATTTTTTTATTGGTTGGACTAATGTGACCATTGCCAAATTAAATAAGAATTAGATATTTTTTACATTTGGTTTTCTTATTAACAATAATTCAATAATAAGATAATCTCTATTATTAGTACCACTTTGATAAATTTTATAATTATCTGACCAGTTATATTTGACTGCTTTAATACAAAAATATTCATATTAGAATAGAGTGATCTAAATATTTATTGTAACATACTATAATACATTCTAATATTATAAAAGGTAATATGCAAATTCACCATTACTCCAACACACAAGATGGCTGCCCTCAGGTGGTCAAAGATGGCCACCACAAGTAGGCCCGCAGGGGAGGGCAATTGGAAGGAACTAGGCTGGCAGAGGAGGACAGTTAGGGGGGACCAGGACTGCAGGGGAGGGCAGATGGGGGAAATCAGGCCTGCAGGGGAGGGCAGTTAGGAGTGACCAGGCCAGCAGAGGAGGGAAGTTGGGAGAGACAAGGCTTCAGGGGAGGGCTGTTGTCAGGGAGGAGTAGGCCAGTAGGGGAGGGCAGTTAAGGATGACCAGGCCTGCAGCAAAGAGCAGTTGGCATCCAGGTCAGTAGGGGAGAGCAATTAGGGGTGCCAGGCCAGCAGGGGAGAGCAGTTAGGAGGGACAAGACTTTCAGCGGAGGGCAGTTGGCAGGGAGGACCAAGCCAGCAGGGGAGGGCAGTTAAGGGTGACCAGGTCTGCAGGAGAGGGCAGTTGGGGGTGACCAGGCCAGCAGGAGAGTGCAGTTAGGGGCAATTGGGCTGGCAGGGGAGAGCAGTTGGAGGTGACCAGGCTGGCAAAGGAGGGAAGTTAGGATTGACTGAGCCAGCAGGGGAGGACAGTTAGGGGCAACCAGGCCTTCAGGGGAGCAGTTAGGCATTTTTCAGGCTGGCAGGGAGTAGTTAGGGAGTGATCAGGCTGGCAGACAGAAGCAGTTAGGGGCAATCAGTCAAGTAAGCAGGCAAGCGGTTGGGAGCCAGCAGTCCTGGATTGTGAGAGGGATGTCCAGGTGACTGGTGGGATTGGGCCTAAATGGGCAGTTGGACATCCCTCAAGGAGACCCAGATTGGAGAGGGTGCAGGCTGGGCTAAGGGACACACACCCTGTGCACAAATTTCATGCACCAGGCCTCTAGTGTAATATAATGTAACATAACACAACATAATGTAATATATTATGTAGTGCTAGGTTTGTAGATAATATATCTTTTGAGTTTTACAAAAGTCATAGTACCATAGTAACCATCAAAGTGCTTCAAAATAATATTTCCAATACAAATAGTTTTTACAATACTTTTGAACTGTCTCTGCCTATGCAATGTGTTTTGTCAGTTTTTTGTATGTATGCTAATTTTCACTTTTCAGTTATTCATTTTAAATCACAGCAGTTTTTTCACGTTGCTTATATTCTCTTGGGTACATGATTTAAAAACAAAACAATACCAAAAAAACCTATTTCATAATCCTATAAGAGTGTAACTTTTAGGTTAATTTAAAAAGAGTACTCCATAATAGTATTATGGTGATTATTGTATGGTGATGGAAAAGTTGCATTTTGTATATCACATAGCTTACCCTGTTCCACACTTCTGATTAGTTCTTTACACTGCAACCCAGGTTCTTTCAAAAATCAAAATCTAAAAACATCATTAAATTTATAAATCTATTTTATTTCTCATTACTTATAAGCCCACCATGCACACTTTCAATTTGACCTACAAGACTCAGTATTTTTTATTCCTTAAAAAACTTCCTAGTTGTTTTACCTCCACTTCTCCTTCCCCAACCTGCTATGTTATAGCTCACTGGCTTGGTGTGGGTTTGTTTCTCAAACACTCAGTGCTCCTTTCTGCATTAAAGACTTGCATGTATATTGTTCTTCTGCTAGAAGTGTTCTCTGCAGAGCTCTGCTTCCCAAGGATTGAACTTTGTACCTTTAACTTCTAACAATTCTTTATATTATAGCTAATGGCCTTCCATTGTCTTCCAAATTAGTGAGGTATGCTTTATATGCTTGGTAAGTAGTAATTTCTAGTTTCCTTTTTATAGCAAATATCTGTATTTTGTCATTTTTAATTTACTTGGGGGACTATTTGTCTTCTTGCACTCTTTGAAATGCACTTCCTTGGCTAAATCATCAAAAATGCAAAAAATCATTAACTTCTCTCTGTGCTCCCCATATACTCCCATTAGCCTATCCAGTCTATTGCACATTCTCCCATCACTACATGGCACATTTCCTATACATTATTCATGCAAATGAAAGTTCCTCAAATATTAAAACACATCATGTTCTTGAAGGCAGAAGAGAAATTATAATTCCCCAGATAAGTTAGTCAACTATAGTTCTTTTCACTGTAAAATTCATTAAGGATACCCATAAGGAAAAAAACCCCACAAAATTAGGTTATGTTAATTTAAAAAGAATCTTCTCAGCCTTTTCAGGTGTATCTAACACACCACAGCCCCATCCCCAGCCCCACTATTTATAACAAGTGTTGTAGCTTCAATTCATAACTTTTTTTTAAGACTTTGACAACTTAAAAACATATTTTATTAATGTTATATTAAAATAATCTCCTGACTCCATTCCTATTACATCAGATCCTTACATACAGAATTCATTACAGGTTTTTATATATACATAGCATTGATTTAATACTCTTAAAATATTTTATGCATTAATTTTATCATACTTTACAATAGCTAATAATACAATAACAATTCTGTAAGAACATTTAACAATTTAAAGTAATCTCTTCTATAAATCATATAGACAATATGTTACATATTACAATTCAATGCACTATTTCCAGCAGGTATTATTTTAAATGTCCCAAACAAAGATGTTTCCTATTATGACATTGGATACATCTCAATACATTTCTCTAGAGATTTCCTTTTATATATGTGTGTGTGCAATAATTTTAGCAAAATATACCACTTGACTCCAAAAATTTTGTGAAGCTGGCAAAAGTTGTGTTAGTCTATTTTTGGCAATAACATCTTAGAGACAAAAGTTATAATAGTTATTTTTGTCTAATACTAATGTGTCTTGGTATGTTAACCAGCAAATAAAGCATAGAGGAGAAAACCACAAGAAATGTGGCTAGAGTCTCAGTTAATAAACAATCTGGTTGTGATTCTCTGCATCTAAAATTGGTGGTCTGGGTCTATCACTTTGTGACTTTTAGCTTTGTAACTTTGTAACTTGGCTTTTGCTCTCTTTCGTTCTGGATCTTGACAAAACTCCTTCATGATATTGATGTGTTTTTCTGTCTATGTGAACCTTTATAATCCAGTTGTCGGTGCTCACTGCAAAATCTGTTAATATGGAATGTGGCTTAATTATTTCTTTGAATTGGTATTTGATTTTGACATTATTGAGAGTAAAAGAAGGCCTGGGGCAGGAGACAAGTGTGAGCTAGAAGAGGTCAATGGTGTATAAAAAAAGTGGATATCTGTAATACTTTCAAGAATAAAGATTTAAAAATATATGCTGATTACTCAATCTTTAAAAAAAAGTACTTGTTTACTTTTTTTAGGGAGTAAAGTATTATGTTAAGTGTGGACATTATACCAATTATGTTTTTATCAGCAAAAAAGAAAAATGTTCATTTTTGCCTTAATACAAATTAAAGTACTATGCTGGTTCCAGGTGAACAGAAATAATTATTGATACTATCTGACTTTTGTGTGCATCTGACTCTTTTTCTTCCAAATTAAATGTGGAAATGAAAGCTTTGCTCTCAAGGGTTTATTTTTCCTCTTAAAATAAATGACATGAATTACTTCCCCTTTCAGAATTATCTTTCTCCAAGTGTTGCTGATGGCTTCTTTTTAAAATGCTTTGCATTAGCAAGTGCCATCCAGATGAAAAAGCCCATTTTGACTTGACATTAATTTTACACTCAGTGCATAATACCCGACCTTGTCACTAGGTCAACTACAAACTGCCACAACTGAAATGCAATTTTTCTACTACATTCTATTTGTCCTTCTCTTCTTTGTACTCTGGAGTGTACAGGTGCCCTCTAATGTCATCTCTGTCCCTTTTTATATTGCTCTTTTACTCATTAGCACTCATCCCTAACATACGGTTTGTTTATAAAATGTAAAATAGTTTGTAATATAAATATACTTTTCTTTCTCCCCTTATTTTTTAATAAAACAAACAAGGAAGCAAAAAAAAACGAACAAATTTTAGTAGCCAAAACATCAGGAGTTTTTTTATTACAAAGGCCATCTAACTGGTTATATTCTGATAAGTAGGAACGTGGCATTAAGCATGTCCCTTTTTTCTTTTCTGTGATCTGACTTTCAGGTTATATTCCTTTTTTATACTATAACATACTATTCTAAAACCATCTCTTTATAAACAACTCAATATTTCCTTATGGTTTATGCAATGTGCTCCTGAACAACCTTTACATTTCTCTGTAATTCTGAGCACTTTCTTCCCAAAATTATAGTTAACATTTAATTCTTACAAAAGAACAACTATAAATGTTTTTCTGTAGTACAAGAACACCTGCTTTTAAGGGTCCATATAAAGTAATAATGAAAATTTGTTATAAATAATGCTGCTTTGAACATAGAGATGCATGTATTCTTTCAAATTGGTGTTTTGGGTTTCTTAGTATATATTCCCAGAAGTGGGATCACTGGGAAGTTTGAAAATGAAAAGGTAGTTTCATTTTTAATTTTTTAAAGAAACTCCATACTGTTTTTCATAGTCTGCATTCCCACCAACCATGCTCTAGGGTTTCTTCTTCTTCGCATCCTCTCCAGCGCTCATTGTTTGTTGATTTATTGTAGCCATTCAGGCAGGCATTAGGTGATCAGGAAACAGACCAAGTTCCCGTTAGTAGATGAGTGGATAAAGGAGCTGTGGTACATTTACACAACGGACTATTACTTGGCCAGAAGTAGGAAAGAAATCATATCCTTTGTGACAGCATTGATGGACTTGGAGATTATTATGCTAAGTAAAATAAGCCAATCAGAGAAAGACAAGTACCATATGATCTCATTTATATGAGGAATCTAATGAACAAAAACTGATGAGCAACATAGAAGCAGCGTGGCACATGGAACAAGCTGACAGTTTCTAGAGGGGAGGAGGAAATGAGGGCCTGGATGAAAGAAGCTGAAGGAATTTGCCAAAATATATATATGTAGAACCCATAGACACAGATGAAGTGTGATGATGGCCAGAATGAAGAGGGGTGGGGGGTGGGCAAAGATAGGAAAATGGGCAGAACTATAACAGTGTCAACAATAAAAATAAAGTTAATAAATAAATATTTACATAAAATAACAAACTTTTATTAAGTTGAAATTATTATAATTGTTAGAAAAAATGATGAAATCATGTTTGCTATAATCCAAAGAAAGAATTAAACCAAATTGTAAGAATCTATCATTAATACCAACTTTACATAATTACTAGTGGCCCGCTGCATGAAATTCATGCATGGAGGGTAGTTCCCTAAGCCCAGCCTGTACCCTCTCCAATCAGGATGGCTGGCTCCTAACTGCTCACCTGCCTGCCTACCTGATCGCCCCTAACTGCCCCCCTCTACCAGCCTGATCTTGCCCTCAATTGCCTCTGCCTGCCTGATCAGCCCTAACTGCCCTCCCCTGCTGGCCTGATCTTTGCCCCCAACTATCCTCCCTTGCCAGCCTGGTTGCCCCCAACTGCCCTCCCCTGCTGGCCTGATCTCACCCCCAAATGCCCTCCCCTGCTGGACAATTTGGTTTTGATTGGTCAGTTTTCTGTCAGTCAACATAAAGTTCCACCTCCTAGGCAGTCATTGGCTTCTCACAGTTCACCCAGATTTGGTTCTGATTGGTCAGTTTTCTGTCAGTCAACATCAAAAGTTCCACCTCCTAGGCAGCCATTGGCTCCTCACAGTTCACCCAGCTTTGGTTCTTATTGGTCGGTTTCAGGCCAATGTTTCCAGGCCTGATTAGAGAGGTGGGGTTGATTAGAAGCCCCCACAGAGTCCAGGAGAGAAAGAGAGGTGTGGCTGCTGGTAAAGCCTGGAGAGAAACAGAGAGGCAACAGCTGATCAAAGGTTGCCATAGAGGCTGTGGATCAGACTTTGCCTCTCTCTCTAGGCCTCTCTCCAGGCCTGATCCGCAGCCCCCTTGGCATTCAGTGCTGAGTCACTGCATCTGCAGTGGGGCCAGTCAGCACTGGGTCACCACAGCAACCCAGCACTGACTGCAGAACTGAGTTCTGGTGTCCGGTCAAGCCTTCAGTCACTCGTTACGAACCCTGGGTTTTTATATATTAGGATTCTTTTAAATTAAGTCCAAAAATTTTTTTTATCCTTTCTTTGATTAGTCAATAACCATCTAATTGCCAGACATGATTGCCTCGCTAACCAAAAGGTCACCAGTTTGGTAACTGCATATGCCTGGGATTGCAGGCTTGATCCCCAGTAGGGAGCATGCAGTAGCAGCTGATCACTGATGTTTCTCTGTCATCAATGTTTTGATCTCTCTAACCCTCTCCCTTCTTCTTTTTCTAAAAGTCAATAAAAATAGTCTGACCTACTTTTAGAATAACATTTTCTTTAGAAAGGTTAAGCCATTGAACAGCACACAGATATTTGTCGTACCTGTCTAAATGCATGGTGATAGAGCAAGAAAAATAGGAGAAATCAATGGAGGAAGAGACAGAAGGACAAGAAGAAAAATGAGAAAAGAAGAGGAGGAAAGAAGGAGAGAAGGCAAAAGCGAGAGACAGGAAGGTAGAAATTAAATATGCCCATTTAAATTTAGGAAATGATGAATAAAAGAAATTATGTGAGTCCTGGCTGGTTTGGCTCAGTGGATAGAGCTTCAGCCTGCAGACCAAGGTTCAGTTCTGGTCAAAGGTATGTACCTCCATTGCAGGCTCCTACCTGGCCAGAGTCCTGGTCAGGACACATGCAGGAGACAACCAATTGATGTATTTCTCTTACATCAGTGTTTCTTTCTGTCTTTCCCTCTCTCTTCCACTCTCTCTAAAAATCAATGGAAAAATATTCTCAAATGAGGATTAAAAAGTGAAATAAATAAGTAAATATTTAAAAAATAAATTATAAGAACATTTATTAGGGAGAAGAACAAAAGAAAAAGCCTAAAAATATAGTTAAAACTATTTTTTTTTTAGCCTAGAGACTTAAATTACAGTTGACCTTTGAACAATGAGAGGGTTATGCAATAAAAATATCTAAGTATAGCCTAGCTGATATGGTTCAGTGGTTGAGCATCGACCTATGAGCCAGGAGGTCACAGTTCAATTCCCAAGGCACATGCTTGGGTTGAGGGCTCAATCCTCAATGTGGGTCATGCCAGAGGCAGCCCAATCAATGATTCTCTCCTATTATTAACATTTCTATTTCTGTTTCCTTCTTCCTCCCTCTCTGAAATCAATAAAAATATATTTAAAAAAATAAATACAGCCGAGACCAGTTTGGCTCAGTGGATAGAGCGTCGGACTGCGGACTGAAGGGTCCCGGGTTCGATTCCGGCAAGGGCATGTACCTTGGCTGCGGGCACATCCCCAGTAGGGGGCGTGCAAGAGGCAGCTGATCGATGTCTTTCTCTCATCGATGTTTCTGACTTTCTATCCCTCTCCCTTCCGCTCTATAAAAAAATCAATAAAATATATTTTTTAAATAAATAAATAAATACATACATATAATTGGAAATACATGTGAACTATTTATAAAAACATTTTACATATAGGGCAGATCTTTTCCATGAAATCTTCTATTAATCAAATAATTCTTAAAGAAACACAAGTATGTCACAAATTGGAATGAAAATCATAAATCAGTAAAAGTTAGCAATAGAAATGAATCTAATCTAATAAAAGAGTAATATGCAAATTGATCATACCTCCACCACACCCACCAGCCATGCCCACCAGCTAATCAGGAGCAAATATGCAAATAAACCCAACCAGGATGGCTACAGCCACAGAGAGCAGCAGGGAGGCTTGGGTTTCCCTGGCAATGGAGGAAGCCAAGTTTCTGCAGCCCCGGCTAGCCTAGGCCTCCACTTCAGGCTACAGAGTTTCAATTTATGTATAGAAGATACATAAATTGCAACAGAAATGGCTGCCACTATGGAGCAAGCGGAAGGCTTGGCTCCACTCCAGGCTACAATGTTTCAATTATAGAACATAAATAAATTCCAGATACCAGGGCCTCCACTTGGGTTGCCAGGGGACGTGGCTGGTCTGCAAACCACCACAGACCCCTCACCCAGCCCACCCTATGGCCCAAGGGAACCCCCACCCTGATCCAGGACACCCTTCAGGGCAAACCAGCCGGCCCCCACCTGTGCACCAGACCTCTATACTATCTAATAAAAGAGTAATATGCAGATTGCCCATCACTCCAACACAAAGATGGTTGCCCCCATGTGGTCAAAGATCCAAAGATCCTGCCCCTATGTGGACACAAGATGGCCACCACAAGATGGCCAGCAGGGGAGGGCAGTTGGGAGGGACCAGGACTGCAAGGGAGGGTGGTTGGGGGTGATTAAGCCTGCATGGGAGGGCAGGTAGGGGTGACCAGGCCAGCAGAGGAGGGAAGTTGGGGGTCACCGGGCCTGCAGGGAAAGGCAGTTGGGGGGACCGAGGCCTGCAGGGGAGAGCAGTTGGGGGTTACCAGGCCTGCAGGGGAGAGAATTTAGGGATGACCAGGCCTGCAGTGAGGGAATTAGTGGCAAACAGACTGACAGGGGAGCAGATAGGCATCAATCATGGTGGCAAGAGAGTGGTTAGGGGGTGATCAGGCTGGCAGGCAGAAGTGGTTAGGGGCAATCAGGAAGGCAGTCAGGCAAGCAGTTGGATTGTGAGAGGGATATCCAACTGCCCGTATAGGCCTGATCCAGGTGGGACATCCCTCGAGGGGTCCCAGATTGGAGAGGGTGCAGTCTGTGCTGAGAAACACCCCCCCTATGCATGAATTTCATGCACCGGGCCTCTAATAACAATAATAATGCTGGAGAAAGATACATAATTAGGTTTTACAAGTTTCTATTTCCATTAACAAATAATTCCCTGTTAACTCTCTGATTTTCTCCTTCAGTCCTTAAAAGATTTAGTAGCCTGTTCCAAACAGGGAGAACCCTATAGTGTTTAGTCTGCATCAAAAATAGTTTTCAAAAAAGCACAGTACTACTTGGCTTTTCAAAAAAATGATCAAGTCGGTATAGTACAAAATACTGGTCTGAATATTGGATATAGTTCAGAAAGAGGCTGATAACTAGAAAATAATTGTGGTTTGAGGTTCTGAGTAGAGCCAGGGTGAGGAAAGTACCATTTAAAAAATGTTAGCTATGTCAACGAGTAAAACCAAAATTAAAAACTCTGTGGTGAGTTAACTTAAAATGTCAATCTGGAAAGAGTATGGCCAAAGTTGCTAACACACATGGATCTGAACAAGGCTGTCAAACTTATTGAGTTAAACTGCCTATCATATGAAAGTAAATAGCAGCTGATCACTGATTCTAATGTTCTCAGAATCAGTAAAGAGGTGAGGACTCTGGCCAATAGGAGAGGAAGTGTATATTCTAACTCCAGGGGCTGCATTTAAGCAGCCACAGCTGATTGCACAGATACATTTTCAGGCAATAACTTTTATGAAATTTATAAACTTCGTTTCCACAGAATCTATTTTATGAAAGGCCAGTGGCCATAATGCCATAATGACCAAATGACCAGTCACCAGGAGGTGCATGGAGCACCTCTAGGTCCCTCCCCCATGGTCCACAGGCTGTGATCACAGCAAGGCTGGCAGCCAGCGAGCGGGTGGGTGCAGCGAGGTGGGCATTGAGATGCGGGCATAGCAAGGCGAGCGTGGTGAAGCAAGCGCAGGCCAGAAGCATGTGGGTGAGTGGGGCCACACGATTTCGTGCCCTGGGCCTCTAGTGTATATATATTTCTATACCTCCAGCTAAGCCTGGTAAAAATATTCCACTGCTCTTTTACATGCAATATGGAATAGTAAAGAGTTATATGTCCTTTTTAAATGCTGCAAAACTTTTACCAATGCCTCTTGGCCTCTCTTTTTGCAATTTCTTGTTCTGTGTCACTAGTCCTTATACTACCTTCAAAATGACGGCCTAAAAAGAGATTATAGTTGATTGTCAATTCAGCTATCTGTAGTCAAAGTCTTGTTCAGACTGGGTACTTTATGATCTTTAACTTCTTATATATACCACCCTCAAATATGCTATAGTCAACTATACTTTCATAAGTCAAATTTATATTTTTCATACTTTCATGTCAGTAAATAACTATTTAAATTACATTTTTGGACACTTGAGAATGTAAAAACATTTATTTACGCTCACAAAATAGAATGCTCATTGATTGATCCTAATAATTCCAACATTGCTTTGAGATTATAGTTGTGGTTAGGAACCATACATTTACTCCTTGAAGAGAGCCCATGCAAAGTTGTTTTTCTGAACTGATTCCTTCAGTCTCCTTAAGTCAATGGAAATGTTAATGTACACACTATATTTATATTCTACTTTTAAATTCTTGGAAACTTCTCTAAAATTGTCACAGCATTTGTTTTGTAGATCTTTATGATATAAAAATATACTTTAAAAGTTATAATTTGGGGGCTGCAAATTACAGAAAAAGCAAAAACAAACAACAAGTCTGGAAGTTGAACAATCCCAGGTGATGCTAATTCTGTGCTTAACAAGAGCCTCCAGCTCTGTCTTCCTCAGCATGTCAATCCTCGACAAGTAGCTCCAAGATGGCAGTCCCATTTCAAGGTGTCACAGGCAGAAGAAAGGATCAAGAAGCAGATAAAAGAACATCTGTCTTTTATCTCCTTCAGGAACAAGAAAATCCTTCCCAATTGCTTTCTGTGAACTTTTCTGTACTTCTGAATTGCCGTAATTTTTCTCAAATGTTCTTGCCTAAAACAATCATTCACCAAGAGAAATGAGACTACTATTTTTGGTTAAAAAAAAGTTTATAAGACAGGCAGAACACTGTTGAAAGATATGGCAAATCGGAGAACTGAGAATGACATTGGAGTTTTAATAGCAAGGAAGATGTCTAGGAGATGTTTATGAATGCCCAAAACAAAGGCAACTCTGGCTATTTTCCCTTAAGCTCCCTTGTTTTTTACTTGAAAACTTTTATATAAGATGTTGCTTACTATATTGTATCAAATATTAGAATCTAAAGGTGTTCTTCACTCTTGATGACAATGTATTCCAATTTAAATTCACAATTTTTCTGATGAGATATAATTAAGATTTATCCAAGGATATTTTGACTTGCTCTGAATTCTATAGATTTATCAGAAGAACATATCACTTTTAATAAAATGAAGCAAGAAATAATTTCTCTCATTTCTCCCAAATGTGCCATTATTGAAGAAATTCCTGGTTAAATTCATATTAATAATCATGTGGCTAATGTTACAATAAGTTTGGAATCTGTATATAATGCTCTTGAATAGATTAACTCTTCTGTGTGTGATTATACATAGTGTAAGGATTTTTGTTTTTAATGTAGGCATTAATTTTTCTTAATTTAGTTTATCCATCTATGGAAATAATAATATATATATACTAAATAACTGACATGTTTAGTGATACATTACCTTTCTAGGACAAATAATAATATCTGACATGCTGGCACTTTATATATAATTTTCATTTTCCAATAGTCTTCAAAAACTAGGACCAAACTCCTGCTGCTAGCACTAGGAATGTCATCCATATCTTATAATTTAAATATATTGAAATAATTTGCACCATAATGTCATGGAAAATAATTGTGTGGGTTTTTATCAAGATATTTAAGTGTGATATAGGTGCTAATCATTCATATCATGCACACTAGTATCTCATACCATGAAAGCATTCTAATAAGCCTGAAATTTTATGGCTTACTGGAGTCTTTTTTAACAATACATACTCTGAATAAGACATTAATAGATAGGATGACAATGGAAGATGATGCTAATTTCCTTTTTAAAAATAAATTGTGTGCTCAACTAAAATATTTTATGGTTTTAATATAATATTACACTAGTGGAATGAGAAAACTAACCATGAATAAATGTAATTCACAGTGGTGCATTAATTTGTGTCTTATAAAATACAGCATTATATATTTTACTTTGTGAGCCATAGAATGAGGATATTTTCCAATTGTCAAAGCATTATTTTATAATATACATCTTAGAAGTACTGTAGGAACAGATATTCTTATTTCTCCTTTTTGGAGGTATCACACATATAAACTGTATATATCTAAAATGCATAGCTCATGTAACCACTACCCAGATCAAGACTGTAATTACTATCCAAGAAGGCTTCCTCATGCCAAGTCTCAGTCACAACGTAACCAATTGTGAACATTAATCTGACTTCTAACACCAAAGCTTAGCTTTGTCTATTCTTTTTTTTTAATCTTTACTGTTCAGTTTATTAATTATATTGTTTCCCCTTTTTTTATCTCCATATAGCTCCCCTCCACCCTGTACCTATCCCACCCTTCACCCTGACCTTCCCCCTCCCCAATGTCCTCTCCCATTGTTGCAAGATTTTTGTCCAGTCTCTGGCTGTACTTCCCACACCCCTTTTCTCCCCAAGAGTTGTCAGTCCATTCCCTCTCTATGTCCATGATTCTGTTATAGTCACCAGTTTATCCTGTTCATCAGCCTATCAATTCACTTGATTTTTATGTTCATTTGTTGATAGATGTGTATTTGTTGTTCATAATTTATATTTTTACCTTTTTCTTCTTCCTCTTCTTAAAGAATATCTTTCAGCATTTGATATAATATTGGTTTGGTGGTGATGAACTCCTTTAGCTTTTTCTTATCTGCGAAGCACTTTATCTGACCTTCAATTATAAATGATAGCTTTGCTGGATAGAGTAATCTTGGTTGTAGATTCTTGCTATTCATCACTTTGAATATTTCTTGCCACTCCCATCTGGCCTGCATCGTTTCTGTTAGGAAATCCGCTGACAATCATATGGGTGCTCCCCTGTAGGTAACCAACTGTTTTTCTCTTGCTACTTTTAATATTTTCTCTTTATCTTTTGCTCTTGGCATTTTAATTATGATGAGTCCTCTTTAGATTCCTATATTTTGGGGTTCTGTGTACTTCTTGGGCTTTTAAGTCAGTTTCTTTCACCACATGAGGGAAGTTTTCCGTCACTATTTCTTCAAGTAGGTTTTCATTGCCTTGCTCTCTCTCTTTTTCTGGCACCCCAATAATTCGGATGGTGGCATGCTTGAGGTTGTCCCAGAGGCCCCTTACACTATCTTCAATTATCTGGATTCTTTTCGTTTCTTGCTTTTCTAGCCGAGTGGATTTTGCTTCTTTGTATTTCAAATCTTTGACTTGGTTCTTGTGGCCTTCTGGACTGCTTTTAGGACTTTGTATAATATTTTTTATTTTAGTCAGTGTATGCTTGATTTCTAGCTGGTCCTTTTTCATATCCATGAGGGTCTGGTTCATATCCTCAGAGGACTTGTTCATTTCCTTGAGGGTCTCATTCATTTCCTTGTAAGTCTCATTCATTTCCTGGTTGGTCTTGTTTACTTCCTCCTTGATTTGGTTTATTTCCTCGTAGTTCTCATTAAATTAATCAACCTTTTCTAGGAGCCTCTTGAAAAGCCTTATAACCGTGGTTTTGAACTCTATCTCTAGTCGTCTTTTTTCCTCCATTTCTTTCACACCTGATTTCTTTCCATATCTCTGCATGGTGGCTGCTTTATGTGGTAGATGTCCTCTAAGGGTCAGTGGCACAGCCTCCCCAGTTACCTGAGGTGGGTGCTCTTACTGCAATCCTTTATGGGTTGTACAGTATTTTTGAATTTAAGCCCAGCTTGTTGTTGTTAGCCCTAGGAGGGTTTGACCTCCAGGCCAATTGGCTGTGAAGTGAGACTGTGTTCAGGTTGGATGGGCGGAGTCTCTGAGCTGCACAGGCAGCCTCAGTGTCAGCTATGTCCTATGCGGCACTCACGTGCGAGAGTCTCTGTTGGACGGGGATGGCTGCAGGCACCTCCAAAAGAAAGCCGCTAGTCTCTTCCCCTTGCCAGACAACTCTGCCTCTCCCCAAATGAGTCTGCACACCCAAAGTCTCGCCCAGGGTTGTAAAACAAAGCAGTTTGGTGGTTTCCGGGACCAGGAGACAAATTTCCATGGAGCAAGTCGCACGTCTGTGCTGTCACACAGTTTACTTGCGCACAAACTTCTTTTCCCAGCAACCGGGTTTCTCCGCAGACTAGGAGACCTCTGCTGCGCCCTGCTTCCAGGGTGCGTCCCCCGGACCTCAGACCTGGCCTAGTGCTGGGGAATCTGTGCAATGGGATGTCTCCACGTACCCCAGATCTCGGACCTCGCCTAGCGCTGGGAAATCCGTGCAGTGGGACGTCTCCGCCCTCCCCTGTTGGCGAAATCCAGCCGGGGTTGCTGCTCCAGCCCTACAGCCCACGCACGCGACCAGGGAGGCTCCTAACCTGTTTCCGCACTATCTTCAAGGCTGCGCTCCTGCCGTTCTTCTGAGTCTCAGTGTCCCACCTTTACTCTTATTTGTGGAGTTTTCACTCAGCCAGCTTTCTGGTGATTCTGGGTGATGTTTGTTTTGCGGTTATGTTGTAGTTTTTGAATTGTTGCACGGGGCAGAACAATAGGTGTTTACCTATGCCACCATCTTGGTTCTCCACCTAGCTTTGTCTATTCTTTACTTAATATGAATACACTCATAAAACATGATATCTTTTTTCTTTATCTCACTTCATCCACCAAGATTATATCTGTGAGATTCATCCACGACATGTGTGTACCAGTAGTTTGATTTTTTCATTGCTTTGCAGAATGACAAAATAGAAAGATATCATAATTTATTCATTCTGCTCTTATTAGATATTTGAGTTATTTCCAGTTTGGGGCTATTAGGAATAAAACTTCTATGATCATTCTTTTACATCTGTTCTGATGCATTTCTATTAAACACAGACTAAGGAATATAATTGTTGATTCCAAGCACGTTGATGGGTACTGCTATGTTTTAGAAAATACATAGGAGGGAGCACAGAGCAGAGACTAAGCATGGATCTTGCAGTAAGCTCAAAAATCTAATTTTAAGTACTTTGTATTAATCTAAGCTGAACATTGTCACCATCCTCTGGAAATATTTAAGACAAAGAATATGCCAAGTAAGCTTATCCATGGGTTTGATCCAGTCATGGAAGAGCTCAAACTAGGGAGAGTCAATATCTGTCAGTTATGACTTAAGTTTAGTCCAAGTCTAAGTGACATATGGTTACAAATGAAGGAGCAGAGAGAAATAATGTAAACTTTTTGTAATGTAAAATCCATTTTTCAATTCAGACTTGGATAATAAAGTATTTCAGAAAAGTGTATCCTTCTATTTTATGCCTTTTTTACAATGTTACTGCCTATGCAAGGGCTAGAGATGACAGACTCTTTTGTGGTCTAAACTCTTATTTTATTTTTTCATTTAGGCCTGCCTATGATACTGTGTTATTCTTCATTGTCTTAATTTATCTCCAGGATTTAGAAGATTTGATTATTTCAAACTTCACTGCCTCCAAGATGCTCCCCCAAAAATTCCTGTCTCTTGTTATTCATGTCTACATCTAGTCTTCTCACATTCTCAACCGTGATGGCAGAAGTGATGGTATGTCACTTCTGAGATTGTTATAAAAGACTAGAGACTCATTTTCTTAATGATGGTTTTATAAATTTTTATTCTCCCCAGTATTATAGTAGACAAAATTCATGCACTCCCAGGGGAGGGAGGAAGTGTTCCTCAACCCAGCTTGTGCCCTCTCACAGCCCAGGAGCTCTTTGGGGATGTCCAATTGATGGCCATCCTTAGCACTGCCATGGAGGCAGAGAGGCTCCCACCACCATCACTGCACTTGCCAGCCGTGAGTTTGGATTCTGGTTGAGTGGCACTCCCCTGGGAGACCACATTAACCACCAGGGAGTAGCTCCTGCATTGAATGGTATTGGCCCGAAACCAACTCTCTGACATCCACCAATGAGTCCCAGATTGCCAGAGGGCACAAACCAAGTCGAGGGACCCCACCAGTGCACTATTGGGGCCAGGGAGGGACAGGAGAAGTTAACCAATGGGAAGAGACCTCAGGAGGGCTTCAGGACATTGTGTCAGCCAGCCCATCTTGCTCAGCGCCTATAGGCCAGACCCCAGCAGCAAGCTAACCTGCCAGTTGGAGTGTCTGCCCCTGGTGGTCAGTGCACATCATATCAAGCAGTTGAGTGGCCTTAGTATATCATTAGCATATTATGCTTGAATGGTTACATAGATGACCAGACAACCAAACATTTAGCATATTAGGCTTTTATTATATAGGATTGCCTTCTATCCTGGGCATTTTTTTCTATTTCCCCCTCTCTTGGATCCCTCACTTTGGGGGAAGCTGTGTTGCAAGCATACAATGGAGAGACCCATGTGGTGAGGAACTGCAGCTTCTGTTAGCAGCCATGTGAGTGAGCTTGGAAAAGTATCCTGCAGATCCTGTATGCTGGGGCTGGCTGCAGTCCCAGTAACACAGTGAAGTTCTGAGAGATCCTGACCCAGAATCACCCAGCTGAGTCTTGCTTGGATTCCTAACCCACAGAAACTGTATTTGGCAGCCACTGTGAGGGCATGACACAAGTGATGCTGTTCAGAGAACATGATTTTAATTGAGCACCACTGTTTACCAGATTTGTGACTCCAGTCAAGATGCCTAAGCACTTTTGAGCTTATTTTCCCATATATGAAATTAGAATAAGATTAACATGCTTTAATGTTGTTCTAAGGATTGAGTATATGCATATATGTACTTAATAAACATTGAACATTAATAGTTGAAAAAATAAATAAATAGTAGCAAAACATTTTCTTAATGATGGTTTTATAAATTTTTATTCTCCCCAGTATTATAGTAGACTCTGTTATTCCAAATTCTCAACAACTCTTGGTGTTTTCAGTCTTACTTATATAGACATTCTGATGGGCATGAAACATTTGCATTTTTTAAACTATTTGATATCTTACTGGAAAGTACATGTTCATTCCTTTTACTCAGTCTGTCTTTTTCTACTGAGTTATAGGAATATCTCTTTGTGTGAGTGTGATTTTCCTTATTACCTCCCAAAATGATCAAATCTTTGAAAATAGGAAGTTTTAATTTTAATGAAGCATAATTTATCAATGTTTTATTATTATTATTTTTACTGTGCTCTATTTAAGAAATCTATCCATAGAATAAGTTAACAAAGAAGTTCGATCACTTTAGTTTTAACATTTAAGTCTATGCACCATCTAACCTTGTGTGGAAGGAGAAATGAGTACAATTATTTTCAATCAATGGGTGCAATTGATTAAAAGGAGCATTCTGGCTTTTGGCTTTTAGATGAGAAAGGTGCAACTTTCTTGGGTCGTCATAAATGCGGCTTCATCTGACACCAGCCGCCTCAAACCGTGCTACCGAAGTTTGGTCCCAATGAAATCAAAGTCACCTACCTGAGGTGCACCAATGGGGAAGTCACTGCCATGTCTGTCCTGACTGCCAAGATCAACCTCGAATCTGTCTTCAAAAAACATTGCTGATGATATCGCCAAAGCAACCAATGATTGGAAGGATTTGAGGATTACAGTGAAACTGTCGAATTCAGAACAGACAGGCTCAGCCTGGGGAAGGAGAGTACCTTTTGCCTCTGTCCTGCTTATCAAAACCCTCAAAGAATCACCAAGAGAATACACAATGGTGCTGGGAAAATTGGACAGATATATGCAAGAAAATGAAATGAGACCACCAACTTACACAATACACAAGAATAAACTCATAAAAGACATAAATGTAAGTCATGAAACCATAAAATCCTAGGAGAAACCATAGGCAGCAAAATCTCAGACATTTTTCATAGCAATATGTTTGCAGATACATCTTCTAGGGCAAAGAAAACTAAGGAGAAAAATAAATGGGACTACATCAAAATAAAAAGCTTCTGCACAGCAAAAAAAAACAAAAACCCTTGAACAAAATGAAAAGGGAGCCCACTGATTGGGAAAACATATTTGGCAATGATATAGCTGATAAAGGTTTAATACTAAAATATATAAGGAACTTGTACAACTTAACAAAAGGAAGACACACAATCCAATTAAAAAATAGGCAAAGGACCTCAATAGACATTCTCCAAAGGGTATATACAGATGGCCAAGAGAAATATGAAAAAAAATTCTCAAAGTCACTAATCATCCCAGATATGCAAATTAAAATGACAATGAGGTATCACCTCACACCTGTCAGAATGGCTACCATCAACAAATGAACAAGTGCTGGCAAGGATGTAGAGAAAAGGGAACAATAGTACACTGCTGGTGGGAATGCAGATTGTGCTGCTACTGTGGAGAATAGTATGGAATTTCCTCAAAAAATTAAATATGGAACTGCTATTTGAACCAGTGATCCCACTTCTAGGAATATATCCTAAGAAACCTAAAACACCAATCAGAAAGAATGTATATATCTCTATGCTCATAATAGCACAATTTACAATAGCTAAGATCTGGAAACAGCCCAAGTGCCTATCATAGATGAGTGGTTAAAAAAGCTGTGGTATGTCTACACATTGAATACTAGGCAGCTGTAAAAAAGAAGGCGCTCTTACCCTTTGAGACAGCAACGGAGGACCCCGGAGAGCATAATGCTAAGTGAAATAAGCCAGTCAGAGAAAGACAAGTAGCACAAGTCCTCACTTATATGTAGAACCTAATGAACAAAATAAACTGATGATCAAAATAGATCCAGAGACATAGAAGCATGGAACAGACTGCAAGAATTTCAAAGGGAAGGTAGAATTGGGTGGGTGGATGGGAAAAGATTAACCAACAAACTTGTATCATATATGCATAACCCACAGACAATGAGATGGTGGGGGCCTGAGGAAGGGTTTGGGAGCAAGTGATAAGAGGTCAATGGGAGAAAAAAGAGGACACGTAATACTGTCAACAAAAAAGATACTTATAAAATACTTATAAGAAAAGATAATTCCAGCTGCTATTATAGTACACAGGATGGACATCCTTACAGTTCTGTAGTTCAAAAGTCCTACATGGATTTCAAAATGACAGCAGGGCCAAGTCTCTTTCTGGAGGCTCCTAGAAGAAAACACAGATCCTTGATCAATTATGGTCAGAATTCAATTTCTTGCAGCTGTTTGACTAAGGCTACTACTTTCTTGTTGGGTGTAAACTAAGGACCATTCCCAACTTCTAGAGGCTGCCACACTTCTTATCTTGTAGGTTTCTTGTTTGCCCATCAAAACCAGCAATGGTGAGTTCGGTCCTTTTCACATCACATCTTTCTGACTCACTCTTCTCCTTCTTCCATTTTTAAGGACTCATATGATTAGTTTGAGCCCAACTAGGTAATGAAGAAAATCTCCCTCCCTCAATGTCTTTAGGCTTAATCACCTCTGTAAATCCTTTTTGCCATATTAGGGAACAGGTCTGCAGATGAGGGGCTGGACATCTTTACCAGTGAGGGTTCTGTTTGTTGTTGTTGTTTGTTTGTTTATTTTTATTGTTTTATCTAACAGGGAAGCAGTAGGTAGGATCATTAAAAAACAAAAAACATGTATCTGAGACAAATGTTAAAGAATTTTAAGATTTCCCCAAGAAAAGAAATAATAGTTTAGCACAAACATTTAAGAGAGAGGTTTGTGCCAAAACGGGTTTGGCTCAGTGGATAGAGTGTTGGCCTGCGGACTGATAGGTCCCGGGTTCAATTCCAGTCAAGGGTATGTACCTTGGTTGCAGGCATATCCCCAGTAAGGGGTATGCAAGAGGCAGCTGATCGATGTTTCTCTCTCATTGATGTTTCTGACTTTCTGTCCCTCTCTCTTCCTCTCTGTAAAAAAATCAATAAAGTAATTTTTTAAAAAAAGAGAGAGAGAGGTTTGTGATTTAGAAAAAAAAAAGAAATGACAGTTTTGAAAAGGTGTCTTTGGTTTAGCAAGTGATGTAGATGTCATGAAAGGCTGAAGAAATTATCAGGAAAGTAAAATTCCTATGGCACACCTGCACATTTGAGAATTACTAATATTCTAAATGTGGTCGAAAGTCATGGAAGCATTTAAAGCAACAAAACTACAGTTTATGTTCATTTTATAAGAATGGCAGCAACCTGGAAAAGAATTTCAGGGATGGTCAAAGCTGGAGAAAAGGAGAAAAATTAGGAAGATAAAGTAATAAAGGAGAGGAGAAATGGTATCAGCTGATTCTAGACAAATAAAAGTAATTATGTTGAAGAAGCGAGGGATTCTAATGATATTCAGCAAGTGTAAGTTGAAAGAACTTGACAACAAATTGCATGTGGGGAATAAAATTAATGGAGGAGGAAGAATGATTTCAAGAATTCTAGCTTTGGAAGCTGGGACCAGGAGATCTAGTGTGAACTCATGTTCCTTTAAATGTATGCCCCAAGAATGGCAGTAAGCCTAGAAAGGCTTATTTATTCTATAATATACTTGACCTCATTGCCCCACACTGAAACTTCAGTTGGAACTGAGAGTTTAAAAACAATATAAAAAATAAATAAATAAATAAATAAATAAAAACAATATCAAGATGTGGCTCAGTCCTTATAAAATCCATACAATTGCTGCTCCTGATTAACTCTAAATTGACATAAAATCTAAATTTTTAATTGACATATAAATTCAGTATGTCAAGAGTATAAGAATCTTGTAGTTTAAAAACAACATAGTATAGCCCTACCCAGTTTGGCTCAGTAGATAGAGCATCAGTCTGCAGATCAAAGGGCTCCAGGTTCAATTCTGGTCAAGGGTACATACTTTGGTTGCAGGTTTCTTTCTGGCCCAGGCCACGGTCTCATGCAGGAGGCAACCAATTGATGTGTTTCTCTCACATCAATGTTTCTCTCTGTCTTTCCCTCTCTCTTCCACTCACACTAGGAATCAATGAGAAAACATCCTTGGGTGAGGATTAATCTAAATAGATAATAAATAAATAAATAAATAAATAAGTAAACAAACAAATAAACAAACAAACAAAGTACACACTATGAAAGAATTGTATTGTTACCATGGAAAAATTAGTTGGAAATTATTTTAAAAAATATTTTTCCAGCTTCAGCATTTCTAGATGTATTTTAATAGAATAAAATGCACTTTAGCCCATGAAGAATCCTCATGATTATCCCTACAAAATAATTCAGATGTTATTTTCCTTTCTGTCACTACTCTCCACTATAAGTAACAAGGGCTCCTTGGAGGTTACTTGCTTTCATGTCTTTGAAAAGGAAAAAGAAATGAGCTTGGAGTACACTCTCTTGTCACTGCCTAACATTTAGGATAGTTCAAGGATGTCTTTCAAGGAAGTTATCTTAAAGGAAATCACTGGTCAACCTGTAATAATGAATTTGACAATAAAATATTTAAAATTATTATGATAATTTAGATACATTTGAATTCATTAAAATCCCTGAATCCAAAAGAGAAAAGAAGTATAAAATACAGAATAATTGAGGTACTTATATAAGATTAAATGTTGGCAATAATAAAAGTCATGGCTTTTATTTATTTTCTATAGAGGATGATTTTATCATATATTCACTTAGGAAACATATAAGCATATATATACACATATATGCACATAAGCTTTGATAAACAGAAAAGTACAAAAATAAATATTCAGATAAATTATCCTCAAAAACTTATGAAGTATGCTAAAAATATGAAAGTTAGAAATGTGTCCAAATATTGACTCATATTAGCAGCAATACCAAAGGACTAATTAATTAAAAGATCAAACAGTCACTATTTCAAAAACATAAATGTGTCAAATGTTTCAAAAAAATATTGTGTATACATGATTCTTTACTCAAAAAAAATTTTAAGGTCTAAATTGCTTTACACATTTTGAAAAAATACTGTTAAGCTATACCTAAGTTTCCAATCATACCAAGAAATAATTTTAATATATTATTATACTAGATTACTACATTATTTTTAGAAAAGTTATGAAATTTCACAATGTAATATTTATATCAAAGACAGACATAAAACCCCATGATATAAAAACTAAAGCTTTATTACATTAGAAATATTTAAAGGCTCAAGCTAATATTGAGTGCTTTAATTTGATATTATTTCCTTGGACTGAGCACCTATATCTTAAATCTTACCCAAGAAATCAACTCTCCAGCAATTATAAATTTATAACTTGGGTGTGGTCTTCTCATTATTAATCTTGAAAGAAAACTAAAGTATGTAAAAATACATAGCATAATCAACGAAACCCCAAAGCTATGGGGGAAATAGCATTTAATGAAGCTGAAACATGGTGTCAAAATAAGCCAAAGGAAAATCATTTGGGCAAAAATAAAAATAATCCCAAGTCAAATTTACAGAAAAGATTCCTTTATTAACTTTTAGTTGAGAATATGTTTGTATATTTTCAGAAAAAACTCCAAGACCATATGGATTCCTGCAACAAAGAGGAACTCACAGGTCTGTTCCAACCACGAAGACAGTTTAGAGATGGAAGACACTGACGACACCTTGCCATGCTAGCAGTCAGCAGCTGTGTGCATTTCTGCAGGCAGCACAGGACCAAAACAGAGAGGGTGGAACTTTCATTGCCACCATTTGTCCATCATCCAGATATCATTGCTGACATGTACACATAAGGAACTATTTGACATTGAAACTGGGACTCAGAACTGTTGGATATTAAAACTGAGACTCAAGCATTTTTTTTGTTCTTATATGTTTACTACAGGTCTGGTGCATGAAATTTGTGCACGGGGGGGGGGGGGGGGAGACGGGTGTTTCTCAGCCCAGACTGCACCCTCTCCAATCTAGGACCCCTCGAGGGATGTCCGACTGCCCGATTAGGCCCGATCCTACCAGGCCCCTGCCTCCCTGATTGCCCCTAATCACTTCTGCCTGCCAGCCTGACCACCCCCTAACCACTACCCTGCCAGCCTAATTGATCTCTAATTGCTCCCCTGCCAGCCTGTTTGCCCCCAACTTCCCTCCTCTGCTGGCCTGGTCACCCCTAACTTCTCTGCACTGCAGGCTTGATTGCCCCCAACTGCCCTGTCTTGCAGGCCTGGTCCCTCCCAACCCCAGCTGGCCTGATGGCCCACAACTGCCCTCCCTTGCTGGTCTGGAACCTCCCACTGTCCTCCCCTGTTGGCCATCTTGTGGTGGCCATCTTGTGTCCACATGGGGACAGGATCTTTGACCACATGGGGGCAGTCCTCTTGTCTGTTGGAGTGATGGTCAATTTGCATATTACTCTTTTTTAAAATGTATTTATTTTATTTATCTTTATTGTTCAGTTTGTTAATTATATTGTTCCCCCATTTTTCCCCTAGAGCTCCCCTCCACCCGGTACCCATCCCAACCTCCACCCTCACCTCCCCCTTCTACTGTCCTCTCCCATAGTTGCATGATTTTTGTCCAGTCTCTTACTGCACTTCCCACACCCCTTTTCTCCCCAGGAATTGTCAGTCCATTCCCTCTCTATGTCCATGATTCTGTTACATTCACCAGTTTATCCTGTTCATCAAATTATTAATTCACTTGATTTTTAGGTTCATTTGTTGATAGATGTATATTTGTTGTTCATAATTTATATTTTTAGCTTTTTTTTCTTCCTCCTCTTCTTATAGAATATCTTTCAGCATTTCATATAATATTTGTTTGGTGGTGATGAACTCTTTTAGCTTTTTCTTATCTATGATGCACTTTATCTGACCTTCAATTCTGAATGATAGCTTTGCTGGATAGAGTAATCTTGGTTGTAGATTCTTGCTATTCATCACTTTGAATATTTCTTGCCACTCCCGTCTGGCCTGCATCGTTTCTGTTGAGAAATCCGCTGACAATCGTATGGGTGCTCCCTTATAGGTAACTAACTGTTTCTCTCTTGCTGCTTTTAATATTCTTTTAATATTATCTTTTGCTCTTGGCATTTTAATTATGCTGTGTCTTGGTGTGGTCCTCTTTAGATTCCTATATTTTGGGGTTCTGTGCACTTCTTGGGCTTTTAAGTCAATTTCTTTCACCAGGTGGAAGAAGTTTTTGGTCACTATTTTTTCAAGTAGGTTTTCATTATCCTGCTTTCTCTCTTTTTCTGGCACCCATATAATTCAAATGTTCGTATGCTTAAGGTTGTCCCAGAGGCCCCTTACACTATCTTCAATTATTTGGATTCTTTTGGCTTTTTGCTGTTCCGGCTGAGCAGATTTTGCTTCTTTGTATTTCAAATCTTTGACTTGGTTCTTGTGGTCCTCTGGACTGCTTTTAGGACTTTGTGTAATATTTTTATTTCAGTCAGTGTATGTTTAATTTCTAGTTGGTCCTTTTTCATATCCTCGTAGGTCTCGTTCATTTCCTCATAGGTCTTGTTCATTTCCTTGTAGTTCTCATTAAGTTCATCGGCCTTTTCTAGGAGCCTCTTGAAAAACCTTATTACTGTAGTTTTGAACTCTATGTCTAGTCGTCTTTTTTCCTCCATTTCTTTCATACCTGATTTCTTTCCATTTCTCTGCATTGTGGCTGCTTTCCTGAGTTGGTCCATTAGCTTTATATGGTAGATGTCCTCTAAGGGACAGTGGCTCAGCCTCCCCAGTTACCTGAGGTGGATACTCTTACTGCAATCCTTTATGGGTTGTACAGTCTTGTTGAAGTTAAGCCTAGATTATTATTGTTAGACTAGGAGGGTTTGACCTCCAGGCAAATTGGCTGTGAGGGTAAACTGCATTCAGGTTGGATGGGCTGAGTCTCCGGGCTGAGCAGGCAGTGTCAGCTCTGCCCTATGCGGCATGTGGGTCTCTGTGCCGGGTGGTAACGGCTACACACACCTCCGAGCGAAAGCCACCACCGGTCTCCACCCGCTGCCAGACAACTTTGCCTCTCCTCAAATGAGTCCACACACCCAAAGTCTCACCCAGGGTTGCAAAAAAAAGCAGCCCTGTGGTCTCCCAAATGAGGGAACAAGTCATGAGTCCTCTCTGCGAAGTCGCGCACTTCTGTTCCCAAGTTCACATGCAAACTGCTATTTCCAAGCTTATGTGCACTCTCCACAAGCTCGCCCCCTCCACAGGCCCACAGACCTCTTCCGCCCGGGTTTCAGCGTGCCTTCCCTAGTCCTTGCCTGGAACTGGGGAATCAGTGCAGTGGGATGCCTTTGCCCTCCCTGTTGGAGAAAACCGGCCTGGTTTGCCCAGCTCCGAACCTCTGACTCCGTGCGTGTCTTCAAGGCTGCGCTCCGCTGCTCCTCTGAGTCACCGTGTCCTATCTTTACTTTTATTTGTGGAATTTTCACTCAGCCAGCTCTCCGGTGATTCTGGATGATGTTTGTTCTGTTGTTAAGTTGTAGTTTTGGAATTGTTGTATGGGGCAGCAAGATAGGTATTTACCTATGCTGCCATCTTCTTCCTTCGCATATTACTCTTATTAGATAGGATTTCTAGTATGCAGATGCATGATTTTTTAAAGATACAAACAAGTTTATTCAAGAAGCATCTAGAACTTTGAATTCTTATCTCTGTCTTGTTAATTCAGAGTGACTATGCTCTGCTCAGCATCTGTTTCCCCACATTGGCATTTGGGAAATGCCTAGATGTCCAGGTTCTGGTGTCCACAAAATGACAGCAGGGTAAGTCCAGTCTCAGTTACTCTATTGAATCAAATAGCAGATTTTGCTCCAATACAACTTTGCACAATTATCTGACAGGATCAGTGCACAGGCTATGCCTTCCGGGAGTAGGCTTTTCACTTCCCTATTTGGATTAATCTAGTTTTGCAAGAGGGTCCTGAGAATTTCATCCATGTGTGTGGCAAAGTCCCAGACAAAGTCATTTCAATTTTTCATACAATGGAAAGCTTGCTCTTTGATCCTTTAATTTTCTCTCTTCTTCATATTTAAAGACAATTCTCCATAAACGTCCCTCCTTTTTGCCTACCATGTGAACAGAGGCACTGGCTACCATTTGGGGGGTGGAGGGTGGGAGGGACAATCTTGAAAGACAGAAAGAGTACCTCCTTCCAGAGCAAATAACAGGCATACATATTGTCTTCTTTAAAAGATTTGGGTTTCTTAAGAGAAAGGTTTACCTCCTATAATTCAACCCACTGTATGTGCCAAGGTCATTTATCTCTTTCTTGCATCACACTATAGAAATATGGTCTTCTAGAACATGTGTTAACACTACTGTTGAGTGACTAATTCCTTTGCCTTTGTCCTAGGAGGATCATATCTTCGAACAGCATCCATAAAATTGTAAGAGGCTAACTTTAAAATTTTCACATAGGGTGACATTTCAGACCCTTCACAGCACAATATGTGACAGTTTTGGCAATTAGGATGTGATACTGACACAGCTTTATGGAGAGAAAGGAGGAGGCCTGCTAAACTGATTAACAGAATTTCAGGGAAGTCCATGGGAATCAATACTGCTAGCATTGACCAAATAACACTATTATTCAGTCAATAAATGGTCCTTCACTAGTTGCCTGTTAATGAGGTAAAATTAGGAGGGTAATTGCAGGCTGAATACTTGGAAACAGATTCAAAGGCAACTACCTGATGTACC
This sequence comes from Antrozous pallidus, assembly GCA_027563665.1. NCBI lineage: Eukaryota > Metazoa > Chordata > Mammalia > Chiroptera > Vespertilionidae > Antrozous > Antrozous pallidus. Next base: position 51,215,322 of record CM050519.1, read on the forward strand.
CCAGCTTTGCTAACCATCCTCTCAGTGAACTTTGTCATGACTGTGGCAGTAACCGTTAGTCTTTCTGGTTGGGCAGAAATTTCTGATCCCTTTTAGATAAAAGTTACAGAGACATGCACCTACTTTAAGCAAAAAATGGTAAAATTTGCAACTACTATGTGCAAAACCAAATGAAACGTTAGAACTTTGGCTAGTTTGCTTGAAAATAAAATGCTCATTAAAGAATTAGTGCATCACCTGCACAATTTTATAGCCTAGCTCCTCCTGTAGTATATCAAGCCAACCCTAATCCGTTTGGAGATAGGAAAATATTTCAGAGATTTTTGAAATGGGTCCTGGCTGTTATAAAATAGCTATTTGACCCTGTTGGGGAGAGTTCCCTGATACAGACTAATTCCCTTATGAAACAATTGATAAGACACTGACTAGGGTTCATGGTAAGAATCTATTCTCTATTGAGACCTATTGCAACCAAGCTGCTGATCAAGTCTGCACCTCACAGATTATCACTGTTGATGGCTGGATCCATCCTCAGATCAGACATGAAAACACATTTATAATAATCTATAATAATAAAAGCATAATATGCTAATTAGACTGGACAGCCTTCTAGACAACCTTCTGGACAAAGCCAGGCTGCAAAGGAAGCCCAGGTCCCGGATGCCAAAGGGAAGCTGGTGCCGACAACCAAGGGAAGGAAGGCCTACTCCTGCATGAATTTCATGCAGTGGGCCTCTAGTCTCCTATAACAGACTAGGTATAAATAAAGGACTATTGCCCTGATGTAGAGACTATGACTGTATGCCAGATTTATAACTCTTACTAGAAATTGACCCATTTGTAGTTCAGTGAGAGTGGTAAAATCAAATGAGGCAATTGTTCAAAATGCTGCCAAGAAATTAAATCAAACCCTTGGCCCACTTTCAAGGTGAAGTTTTGCTATGGAATGGGATACGCTGATTTCATGGTATTGTAGGGAGAACAACCACCTCAGTACATGAGAAGTACAGGAGATGGAGTAATATTTTAGATATAGCTATGGAGATACTGATATAATATTTATGCCATTGCAGCATATTTTCTTTTTTAAATTATATTACTTTTCAGTTGTAGCTTACATTCAATATCATTTTGTTTTAGTTTCGGGTGTAGCGATACACTATTTTCAAAGTGTCCCTTACTCACAAAGAGGGATGGTATGTTGGGGCTCTCACAGACAGTTACAGGCTCCTTAAATTTAACTAACAAATAGGTTTGCCATTCCCCTCAAGGTGGCCCCGATTGTGATTTAATAATTACTGTTTTTCTTATCATTACCAAGAAGATTTTTAGAAAAATTAGAGAATGTGCTAGGATTCTGTACTTCTGAGACAAAACACCTGTCTGCATTTCCACAGGTCTGCCCCGTTCCCATTCACTTTCCGTGGTGGCACTGTCAACTTGTATCCCTGATTGATGCATATTCCAAATGAGACACAAACAGTTGTAAACATTTCAGTTGAAAAATCTGGAGGCCTGAGATTCATCAATATAAACTCCCTCCTTCCTCTACATCCAAGATCTATCAATTTAACCTTATTTATTACTTTAGATCAGTCCCTCCTTTTACAAAGCTTGATTTAGTGCAGCCGCTATATGACTGGCCTCTATTATTCCAGTCTCGTTGCCCTAGGTCTATCCTCTGTTCTCAAAATAAATTTCTTCCTGCCATGAATAATCTCACCATTTGCTGCTCATATTCATTAAGGGTTTCAAATGTCATTAAGAATAAAAGATGAGATCCCTGGCATAGCCTGCAACATCTTTTATGACCTGGCATTGAACTTACTCAGAATTATTCTTCCGATTCCTAATACCTTTTCCATAGACTCAAGTACAAGTATACTATGCACTTAGTATCCATTCTCACAGCTCCCTTATACATCATGCTGCCTCCACTTCTTGCCTTCTTTCTGGTTGTCCCTTCTGTGAGACTGTTTTGTTCATTGCATAATTCATAATCTGTCTTGAATGTTAAGATTCCTTTATTCTCTACATCCCATTTCACTCCTGATTGAAATCCTTCTCAGGAATTGGATTGGTTGCTCACTGATGTGTTTCCACAGCACCTCATACATGACTTTAATAGAGTTGCTATCACTCTGTATGGCATTATTTTACTACTTATCATATATCCAAATAAACAATAAGCCTCATGTAGTCTGAAGCTACCTTTGCAAAGCACCAACCAATAAACTTCAAACTCAGTCTAAATACTCAATATAAGTTTCTTGAATGAAGCAACAAATTAATGTATTCCACATCACTATTTTAACTATTAAAAATTGTATAATGATAAGGTCAATTAAACATAAATTGAAAATAAAAATATTTTAAAAGCCATTTTGAGCGAAGATAATTTAGTTTTATTTTATAACGCTACTGCTTTAATGTTTCTTATATAAAAAATTACTTGTTAAAGCATAGCTCTAACCTTTATGAACACATGAATAATGAATACTCCATTAACATACAATTAGCAATTGGGTTTTCAGATTAGTTAGTTGTCACATTAAAAAGAGTACAGATCTCAGATTATGGGATGCTAAGCAGATAAGAATAAATGTTGAACAGATCTTCACAAAATATTAAGAGATTCACTAGGTTGTCATGGAAACAAAAGGAGCAACATAGAGTGAAAGAGAAAGGAAACGAATGAGACATTAAAGCATTTAGAGGATAGAAAATGATTTTTCTATGTCACGTACTTCTGCTCTATATTCTAAAGCTTCAGAGGAGCACCATAATTAAAAGAATAGACTAATTGAGTGACTTAGGTTGTTGCATATCTTTGCTATTGTGAATAATGCTGCAATTAATAGGGGAATGAAGATATCTTTTTGAGATCATGATTTCATTTCCTTTCAATATATTCCCCCAAATAGTGGGACGGCGGGATTCGGTAAATGAATGGGTAAAGAAGATATGTGTGTATATATACATATATATAATATGTATATATATCATGTACACATAATAATAAAAGCATATTATGCAAATCAACCAAATGGCCAAACAGCAGAATGACCGTCTAGATAACCATGCTGTGACATGCACTGGCACCAGCCTAGCCAAGGCGGTTGGATGCATTTGGTCCCGGGGTCCCACCATAGCCCCACCATTGCACTAGAGAGGGAGGCCCAGGCCACCCTCTGCAGGGTGATGGATCAGGGGCTTCAGGGAACTGGGGAACCAGGATGTGTGGCAGTGGACACAGGCAGCACCAGGCCAAGGTGGGTGCAGGCAGAGGGTGAGGCCACAAAGCCAGGGCTGCAAAGCCAGCAGCGGGGCTGTGAAGCTGGCAGCCAGGATTACAAAGCAAGCAGCCAGGGAAAGGAAGACCTACCCTTGCACAAATTTCATGCATTGGACCTCTAGAATAAAATATAATTCAGCCATGAGAAGAAGGAAAACCTACCATTTGCAACATGGGCATTAATGCTAAGTGAAATAAGTCAATCAGATAAAGACAGTATGAGCTGATACCACCTACATGTGGAATCTAAAATAACTGCTCATAGAAACCGGGAGTAAATGATGGATACAGGGGCCTTGAGGGTGCAGAAGTGAGAAGATGTTGGACAAAGTACAAACTTCTAGTGATAAGATGAATACATTCTGAGGATCTAATGTACAACATGGTGATTATAGTTAATAATACTGTATTATATACATGAAAGTTGCTATGAGAGTAAATATTGTGTTCTGACCACAAAAGAAAAGGATAACAGTAATGTGGTAGAGGTATTAGCAAATGCTACAATGGTAATCATTTTATAATATATTAATGTATCAAATCAACACTGAACATTTTAAACTTATATGTCATTATATGTCAATTATATCTCAATAAATCCAGAAAAAATTTAAACACACACACAAACATAGAAACCAAACACAACAAAAGATAAGGGCGTATAGGGGAGCCACAGCACCTAACTGAGAAAGTCTTGGGTTAATGTGGCGAGTGGGTTGGAGCTTGCCAAAGAGCTTGGAAGAAAGAGGAAATTAGAAACATTTTAAAGCGTGCTTCATGAGTAAGTCAAGCTATACCACATGTAGATAAAGAGAACATCCTGAAAAAAGTCAAAATTTAGATAAAGAGAAAATCCTAGGAAGACATTTAAGTTTATATACAATGTGCTTTTTAATAACTTAAGCTTAAGTAACACCTAGAGGAATAACATTAATGGGATAATTCTAGGGGGGAAATATAGTGGGTAACCCCTTAAAGATGAAACAGGCAAGGGACCACATCCTCCAGACCTCCAGAACAAAATGGCTGGTTTGTGGAGGTGATGAGATGGAGAAGAAAAATTTTAGAAGGTATAAAATTAAGTGGGAGGATCTCTGATTAATAGGAGCTCAAGAAGAGAAAATGGCCTACTCAGTAAATGAAGCACAGATTATTTTAATTCTTTACATGGTAGTGCCAATAAAATTTGCAAAGTCCAAAAAGTAAATCCCAAATCTCTATGGGTAAATATTTACACCAGATATAATTTCTACAGTCAAGTTCCTAAATGCCCATTTTGTGTTAGCTTTCAGTGCATACTTAAATCTTAGATACATTTTTTAAATATATTTTTATTGATTTTTTACGGAAGGAAGGGAGAGGGATGGAAAGTCAGAAACATCGATCAGCTGCCTCCTACACATCCCCCACTGGGGATGTGCCTGCAACCAAGGTACATGCCCTTGACTGGAATCGAACCTGGGACCCTTCAGACCGCAGGCCAATGCTCTATCCACTGAGCCAAACTGGTTTTGGCCTTACATACCTTTTTGATCTATTGGTCTTAGCACTGAACACAAACAAAACATACATTAGTAGATTAACTGTCCTTGCCCCATTCTAAAAAAGTGATAAATTTTGACAGTGTTATGTTTTCTAGTGGCATGAGGGTTAACAAACTCTATGATAGAACTTTTTTCATTGGGAACAGCACAGTTATATTCTTGCTTGGTCTGTATAGGCCAAATATAGGTCCATATGATGAGGAAAATAAGACATTTGGGGGGGGGGGGAGAGGAAGAGGCCAGCCACCTGATTCTGTATCTAGTTAATCATTATCCCTAATGAACATTCCTGTTAGCCTATAGTCTAGTCACTGCCCTTCTTTAATTATCTGGTCTTGCAAGACCTATTTACCTAAATACTCCCATTTTACAGAGGCCATAAATCATTAATAATACACACATCAGGCCTTTAGGTATGATCTCACATCCACCATCCCAATACACGGGCTTTTTGCAGAGCCCGTGAAAGGTCCAGAAGTCTGATCCATATCTGGGGGAAAAAGAAACCAAAGGGTATAAAGAGAAAGCTTCCTCCCCTGAGTCACGCTACTAATACATCTGGAAATAAATGGGTTTTTCCTGTATCTCTGGGTGCTCCTGTGTATTTTTCGGTCACCTGGTAAATTCTGTAACACATAAATGTGCTTAATTGCTTGATAATTTTTTAAAAAGTGGCCTTTATTATAAACAAACAAACATGCAAAAAACATGGCAAGATATCCTAGTAACCAAATTAGAGCCAAACCTCATTACCTTATTTGTTTAAAATTTAAAATTAACTCTGGCAAGTGTAAGTATTTTCCCAAAATGTTATAGTGCAAAATAAATACATTGACACTATTTAAGTTTCCTCTTTGGCCCGCTACAAGATTAAAAATTCAGTATCTAGTTTCTAATTACAGAAAGGACTTTTAAAAGATCAACATTTTAAAAGTAATAATTCACTAAAACATACTTTTGCTTAGTCCTCAGACAGTTCAAAGGTACCTTTTAAATACAAGATAGTCTTTCATTTAAAATATAGTACTGTGTATTAAATATAATCAAGACATTTTTTATCACCCTCTTTATGAACCAGACAATGACACATTTAAAATATGAACAGACAGGCTTCCAACAAAGAGCTATTTGTCATGAGTCATCTCTAAGAAAAATTATACTCCTTACTTTGCGTATTTTTTCATGAGGTCACATGGAGAAATTAGTCCATTCATTCTCATGAAACCAGTGAGGAGGATAAACCCAGAAGAATGTGCATATTTTAAAATTTAACTTTCTAAATTATGATATGTTCAAATATTTCCATTGATATGTTTTAACACTTTTCTAATATAGTCAGCTGGTAAATCAGGCTCACAGATAAATTACTCTCAAATTAATTGTGTACAACAATCATTCCAGTTACCTTTATATTCTGTGTAATAAAGCAGTGCAGCTTCACTACAATGCTGCACAATTCTCATCTTTTCAAGATAGTAGAAAACAAGGGCATGTTAAATTGATCTAAAATTTAAGCTTTATAGTGATGAATATGAAATAACTTTTTCTTTCACTCTACTCTCTTTCTCTCTGTCTTATCTATTACCTGTTGATTATAGGAAATTTTCTAAAATTGTCCCTAAGATCTGTCCCCCATTCACCACCATCCCCAGCATGCAAACCCTGTATAATCTCAAGGGTGCATGGGAACTGGCCTCTTGGGGTCTGACACAGCACCTCTGGAAAGGACTGTTCTGACAGTTTCCAGAAAGAAATTGAACCAAGGATCTGAGCAAGAGGCATGGGAAAATGGGGCACTCTCCAGCTGTCCCAACCACAAATGTGAGGCACTTACAGGTGAAGAAAACAAGGACAAGAACCTGCACACCTCTTTTCTCTTTAAGTTATCAGTCTCTAATTCTGCTTTGCCTTAGAGAGTTACCTGTTCTTCAGATTTTCCCTGATGTGCATTAACTGAATTAAACTTCACCTCTGTGTGAGCCACTTAAAGTATTTATTTTTTCCTTGACAGAATCTATAAAACTAATTCTTAGACAATATAAAATGTGGGTGTATTTTTTAAAAATAGACAATGTATGTATAGCTGGTGAGCAACAGGAATAGACTTAAGGACTTAGGTGTATTAAATTCTAGACCACTTTTCCCACTGTACCATGATGTTTACTAGAGTTGATTTGGGTTTCATACTATTCATAGGTTTTCAGTAAAGAAGGGATGAGAGGATAATAGTCCAGAGTTTACAGGTCATTGAAACATAAAGCTATTTAAATAATATTATCCTATCATCTGGGTTTCCCCGGAGCTGCCCAGGTTATGACTAGGCTCACTAAGGGCTTCTTTTCTTTAGATGAGATGTTAGATGAGTGCCTTGGGTTTTACTACAGAAATAAGAGTCTACATTATGACTATGTGCAGGACTTAAGGACCATGACATATGCCAAAGCAATGTCTTCACTGGTACTGTTCCTAGGGCAATGGAAACTGAAGAGAAAATAAACAAATGGGACTACATAAAAATAAAAAGCTTTTGCACAGCAAAGGAGACCATCAATAAAACAACAAGAAAGCCCATTGCATGGGAGAACATATTTGCCAATGTCACCACAGACAAGGGTTTAATCTCCAACATTTACAGGGAACTCATACAACTTAACAAAAGGAAGATAAACAACCCAATCAAAAAATGGGCAACGGACCTAAATAGACACTTTTCGAAGGAGGAAAGAAGAAAGGCTAAGAGACATATGAAAACATGCTCAAAGTCACTAACTATCCTAGAGATGTAAATCAAAACAACAATGCAGTATCATCTCAGTCCTGTCAGAATGGTTATTATCAACAAATCAACAAATGACAAGTGTTGGTGAGGATGAGGAGAAAAAGGAACCCTTGTGCACTGCTGGTGAGAATGCAGACTGGTGCAGCCACTGGGGACAACAGTATGGAGTTTCCTCAAAAAACTAAAAATGGAACTCCCATTTGACCCAGTGATTCCACTTCTAGGAATATATCCCAAGAAACTGGAAACACGAATCAGAAAGGATATATGCACCCCTATGTTCATTGCAGCACAATTCACCATTTCTAAGATTTGGAAACATCCTAAGTGCCCATCAGCAGATGAGTGGATTAAAAAACTGTGGTACAGCCGAAACCAGTTTGGCTCAGTGGATGGAGCTTCCGCCTGCGAACTTAAAGGTCCCAGATTCAATTCCGGTCAAGGGCATGTACCTTGGCTGCGGACACATCCCCGGTAGGGAGTATGCAAGAGGCAGCTAATCGATGTTTCTCTCATCGATGTTTCTCACTCTATCCTTCTCCCTTCCTCTTTGTAAAAAAAAAAAAAAAAAATCAATAAAAAACTGTGTACATCTACACAATTGAATACTATGCTGCAGTAAAAAAGAAGGAGTTCTTACCCATTTGGAACAACATGGATGGAGTTGGAGAGCATTATGCTAAGTGAAATAAGCCTGCCAGGGAAACATAAATATCACATGATCTCACTCATTTGTGGAATATAATGAACATAGACTCATGAACAAAAAAAGATCCAGAGATAAGAGAAACATCAATTAGAACGTCAACCCTTGGGGAAGGTAGGGGGATAAAGGGGAGAGATCAACAAAAGGACTTATATGCATGCATATAAGCCTAAGCAATGGACACAGACAACAGGTGGGGGGGCATGAATGGAAGGTGGGAGGTAATGGGGGAATAAGGACATATATGTAATACCTTAATCAATAAAGAAAAATAAATAAATAAAACATATTATCTAGATTTCCTCCTGAAGATGGGTTAGAAATAGATGCTCTTATAAATAATAAGTCCTATTATTGGCTCTTTAAGTGGAACACTTAAAATAAGTCCTTTTTAACAATTACATTTATTACAGAAATACTTTTTCACACTGATTTAAGACTTAAAAATATATATATTACTCAGTTTCAAAGGTATAAATTTTCCCTTAACAATAAACCTTAGTGCTAAAGGCACTCCACATTAGAAAATTTAAAAAATATTGTCTGTAGAGTTTATAAGGGTTGATTGCACATGAATTACCTCTTCCCCCAGTGAAACAATGCTAAAGAAATCCAAAAACATCTATCAGCTCTAAGAGAGGGAGGGAAGATTAGTGTCATGTGGAGGAGAGATATTATGGAAAATATAAAATAGATGATTTATATAATATGTAAACTACATTTAGAAAAACATATCATAAAAAGGCAGCATTAAAAATGGCAGCCATTCTTTCTTTGGCATACAGTGGGTGCAAAGAATTAACAGATTATTTTATGTCAATTATTTTATGAAATAAAGACCTAGTATCTTCAATGATTGAAACAGTTTATTTCTAAGAGAACAGGAGTTATAGAAGAGGAAAGGATAACTCTTTATGTATTTATGTGTGTGTATACACTTATGCATATGGCTACATATATACCCCCTGACTATGTACACACACAAGGCCTGGGAGCAGTGACAAGCCAACAAAGAACCTTTATTACTCAGATCTTCCATCACCTCTGCCCTCTTTTCCTACGTCCTCTTTTTCCACCTGGGCATACGCCTTACTGTGCTCACATTTTCACACAATGTGCTGGCCATTCCATGCAAGGACTCCCTCCTTAAACTGGCTGGGCTTGAACAATCTACCCCACGTGTCCTCTCACGGGATGCCCTTCTCATCCTGCTTGATTTCTAACATCCCATACCAGCTCGTACCTACCTGTATAGACCCTACTCAGACTCAGAATTCCCATGCTTGGCTGATGACCCTTCTCCACTCCCAAGACTTTCCTACCCAGACTATTCTTTGACAGTCTTCACTGTGATGTGTCTCCTCCCTCTCCAACCCTGGCACAGACACACCTCTCTCATCCATACTTGGTTTGCCTATTCCTTTAGAAATACTCCTTATCCTGCTTTGGTTTTGGCATGCCCTCCTGGGTCCCCAGCCTGCTCACATGTTTTTCTCACATTAAGTGTAATCCTCCCTACCCCCAAATACTAGGAATCTCCCCATCTCTTTTCCACTGCCCTGACATCCCCCCTGGGACACTACCTCCTCCATCTCCATGTTGGATGCCTACCTTGCTCTGCCACATCTAGGAAAAAAAAACAGGTGAGGAAGAGAAGGGAAGGAAATGGAAGGAGAACTGAAGTAGTTGTGAAAGAGAAAGATGACAAGGAAGAGGAAGAGCCCGATATAATCTCAAAGGTTAACAGCTATAATGTTTAATTCAGGTTAAAAAAATAAAAATGAATTACTTTTGTCTCTTTAATGAAGACATACTTGAAGTACTTAGTTGAGGGTTTCATATGATAAATAAAATGTTCACTAAACATATCATAAAATGGTAAACAGGAGGATCAGAGGTAAAGAAAATCTTGTCAGAAAATTTTTAAAGGTACAAGATTTGTCATGGACAAGTAAATATTTTTGGATCATTGTTGTGCAATCTAAGAATTTTAAGAATTGCCACACATAAAAGTGTTATATTTATTCACTGTGGCTCCAGGGAGACCACTGGGATCAATGGGTAAAGCATGAACTTAATAAAAATATGTCTGATTCACAATAATATCAGAGTTCTTATAGCAATATGCTATAATATAGTAATATTCATTGATGCTCAATGAATCTTGGATTGCAATTAAAATGCTTCATATACATTAGTTCTCACAGGAATTGATTTTATATGTGAAAAAACATAATTTTAATTCATTTACCCAAAGTCAAACTTCTTAAACTAGTACATCCAGTAATCAAATCTCTAACAAAATTATTTTATAGTCCATGATCCTAAGTAAAAGGTTTTCAAATATAAAAGCCACTTAAAAATATAATAAGTGTTTTCTTAGAAATCCGATGATATGAGCCTAGGCTTTCATCATTTTCCTCAAGAGCAATGTCCCACACTCTTACCTATCAAAAAAGATTTTATTTGTGAAATGACAGGAGCACATTGGACAAATAGGGTACATGCAAAAGACTGGGAAGACTCTATCTTCAAATACAAATTATGTGAAAATTCTTCCAGCTATTGCATATATACAGCCAGATGAAAGAAAGTTAAGAAGGATCAGATAAAAACTTCATTTCCTGAAGTATTTCTGCAATGTCATGAGAATTAAAGAAAAGCAATATTCACAGAATTATAAGAGTCACTTCTTGGAGAAAGAAAAATAACCACTTTGAACTTAGTAACTGCTGCTCAAGCAGATTTAGTTGAGTTTGGTATGACATCATGTAGAAAACCTGCAGCCACACGTGCTCAAGTCATTGCCACACTTGCCAGAGCTTTCCTTGTCACAATCTTTCTCTGTGCTTCCTCAACCTGGAGAATTGGAAACCCACTTAAATTTTGGAAATAATTAGAAATAAGAGCCAAATGTAGGTAAATAAACTGAATTATAATTTAAGCTATTGAAAAGTTAATTGACTGAATACTATCTCTAATGAAATTTTTAATTTTCTAAATGCTCGCATTTGCCTTGACTTTTCAGGCAGTACTTAAACATTTAATTTTGATATTTTTGTTTGTTTGTTTTTGGCTATTTGTCTTTGGCTCACAAGTGGAAAAGAGAAATAGATGGAAGTAAGAGGACAAAAGGAGAAGGAATGGGAGATAACTTGTCTTGGAGTAAGTTCAGACATATGAGATGAGCAGGATACTACAAACAAACTATAGATAATGAATATGTGGGAGATTTTAAAGTGGTGTGAATAGAAATGAATCAGACGGAATTATGAGATGCCACATGTGCAGTCCTCATTTGTTGGAAGATGTGGGCAGGACAGACAGGCATATCTAGTTCTTTATCTCTGTAGTTCTCTAAGGTATTGGCTAATGCCAGGGTATAAGGATTAATGAAAAGGAGAATTTAGTCTCTGTATTGCAAATCATACTTGTGGAGTGGGAGAGAAAAACAACATATACAAGACAACTTTATATGTATCTAAATGTTTGTGTTTATTGAAAAGATTGTGGGTCACTGAGAAAGAGAAACAAAGATTTATGGAATTTAAATAAAATGTTTCTCATTGCGGAAAACTCATATGCATTATATATTGTATGTTTCTTTTATATATTTTCTTATTTTGCATAAACTGAGCTAATATGTTATAGAAGTTTAACTTGAGGTTTTTTAGAATAAGAAAGCCACTGTCTACCTTTTAAAATATTCCATCTGATAATTTATAAGTTTTTATTCCCAGTAATGTACTTCTCCTAATTATGTTTTTCTAGAAAATTTATAGTGCACACAATACCTTAAGATCTATTTACATAATCTTTAGATCCCCTGAATAAATATTCAAAATGAAATGTTAAAACTGTAAAAGATATTATCACATAGGTGGATTAGGGTTACTTGAAATCACACCTTTTAAAACACCAGTGTTTCAAAGTCTAAAATACTAGAAGACTTAGTTGTAGGATAAAAAAGCTGAAAAAAATATCTAGCACAAAGAGAATGTTTTGCAAACTGTAACTCCTAATGAAAAAAATAGTTCACATGGGTATCTACACTAATAAAAGAAATGCATGCAAATTGACCATCACTCTGCTACACCCACCAGCCAATCAGAGTGACTATACAAAGTGACTATACAGAGTGACTAAACTAAGTTGGCAGCTGCCATGAAGCTGGAGTGAGCAGGAAGCTTGAGTTGGTGAAGGAGGAAGACAAGATTCCCGCCCACCCTGGCCAGCCTGGCCTCTGCTCAAGGTTACGAAGTTTCAATTATAGAAGATAAATAAATCCCAACAAATATGGCGGTGGCCACAGAACTGGAGCCAGCAGGAGGCTTGCGTTGCCCCAAGCAATGAAAGAAGCCAAGCTTCCCAGCCACCCTAGCCTCCACTCAAGGCTACAAAGTTTCAATTATAGAAGATAAATAAATCTCAGATACCTGCTTCCAGCCAACCCTGGCCTATGCTTGGGTCTCTGGGGGACATGGCTGGCCTGCAAACAACCACAGGCCCCTCATCCAGGCTGCCTCATGCCCCAAGAGAACTCCCACCCTGATCCAGGACACCCTTCAGGGCAAACCAGCTGGCCCCCACCCATGCACCAGGCCTCCATCCTATCTAATATAAGAGTAATATGCAAATTGACTGTCACTCCAACACAAGATGGCTGTCCTCAAGTGGTCAAAAATGGCTACCCCCATGTAGATACAAGATGACCACCACAAGATGGCCTGCAGGGGATGGCAGTTGGGAGGGACCAGGCCTGCAAGGGAGGGCAGTTGTGGGCAATAAGTCCTGCAAGGGAGGGCAGTTGGGGGCGATCAAGCCTGCAGGAGAGGACAGTTAGGGGTGACTAGGCCTTCAGAGGAGAGAAGGTGGGGGCAACTGGGCCTGCAGGGAAGGGCATTTGGGTGGACCCAGGCCTGCAGGGGAGAGCAGTTGGAGGGGAACCAGGCCCACAGAGGAGGGCATTTAGGGGTGACCAGGCCTGCAGAGGAGAGCAGTTGGGGGTGACAAGGCCTGGGGTGGGCAGTTGGGGAGGACTGGGTCGGCAGGGGAGGGGTGTTGGGGGGGACCAGGCAAGCCGGGGAGGACAGTTAGAGGTGATCATGCTGGTAGGAGAGGGCAGTTAGGGGTGACCAGGCTGGCAGGGGAGGGCAGTTAGGGGCAATAGGGCTGGCAGGGGAGTAGTTAGGTATTAATCAGGCTGGCAAGGAGTGGTTAGGGAGTGATCAGGCTGGCAGACAGAAGTGGTTAGGGGCAATCAGGAAGGCAGGCAGATGAGCAGTTTGAAGCCAGCAGCTCTGGGTTGTGAAAGGGATGTCCCTTGAGGGGTCCCATGTTGAAGAGGGTGCAGCCTGGACTAAGGGACACACACCCTCCATGCACAGATTTCATGCACTGTGCCTCTAGGTATATTAGTAATACCATTTCTCTTCAGCTTGAAATCCACTATGCATTGCTCACATTCTTTGAAACACAGGCTTGAGTTCCAACAACTATAATTCATTATTCATTTGAGATGAATTGAATAGCAGGCAGTTTTCTCAGTGGGTATCTTTAAATGAGATCTTAATAACTCAAAACCTGTATTTTGGCCAAAAAGGTGAAATTTGGATTTATACACTACATTAAGAATGTCACTGTGTTGAGATTTGTATAACAACAAACTAAATAGTAATAATTTTTCTCTATATAGTGGCAGAATTGCCAAAGGGTCATTGTGATATTGCATAATCATTATCTTGAACACCCGTCTCAGTCACTAGTACAGCATATTCAATATACTTATGAATAAAAAATATATGTGAGCTTCACTCCATTTTTGAAATAATATAATAATCAAAACAACAAATTATTTCTTTTATTCTTCTCTGCAAAATTATAAGCCTAAAGGCAAATATTCATACAAGCTAGAATATTTTTACTTAAGTAAATGTATTCCTAAAACAACAGGTAATGAAAAAAATAAATTATGCCCCCCCAGCCCCGGAAAACACTAGGATGTTAGGAATTTGGTATATTTATTCAATTGAAGGGTCGGTATTAGTATTAAAGGAGGAAATAGATTTGTAATTGTTATAACATAATAAAACTAATTTAGAAGAAAAAAAGATAAGAAAGCACTTACAAACGTTTTAGCTTTTCTCAAGTGTTAGAAAATAACATGATGCATAATTATTTGTAACAATATAACTAAAAAAAAAACAAAACTAATTGAAGATATGAATAAAACATGCCAAAGAAAGCAATCTACTATCTCAATATATAAAAGGTTGTGTTCATCTATCTAATCGGTAGCTATAACATGCACTAACCACCAGGGGCAGACGCTCAATGCAGGAACTGCATGATGCACACTGGCTACTTATTTATTTGTTTATTTATTTATTTTTAATATATTTTATTGATTTTTTACAGAGAGGAAGGGAGAGGGATAGAACTAGAAACATCAATCAGCTGCCTCTTGCACACCCCCTACTGGGGATGTGCCTACAGCCAAGGTACATGCCCTTGACCGGAATCGAACCTGGGACCTTGAGTCCGCAGGCTGATGCTCTATCCACTGAGCCAAACCGGTTTCGGAGCACACTGGCCATTTAAAATTAAATGGCACCAGGAACCTGGTGCCGACAAACCAACACTCGGCTTCCCCCACGTGGGACACAGGACCCCCCACACCACCTCGGAGAGACACCACACCAAATCATAGCCAACACTGCCAAGACCCAATGGTGCAAAATGTGGTCCACAGCCCAGCACAGCCCAGCCCAGCCCAGCCCAGCTCAGCTCGGAAACGGTCACTGTGGACACCGGGTAATGACATCACATAGCAACTCCCAGCTTCCTCTCCCTAGCAACTAGCATCTTTGGAGTTTTTTCAACCCAGAAACCCAACTTGCTTTATTACCAGCTGTAAACATTTTACAGTTTAACCAAATGTTTGAAAGTGTTTTCCTCAAGCCACATCTCGTTTGATCCTCACAAAAGTTCTGGATTAGGTAGATAGGAGGCTCGGTAGAATCCTATTTTCTTTTCATTAGCAAGACATGAGTAGAGATATTAAAATACTTCTTCTAATTAATCTCCTTTCAATGTGTGCAAATCCAGGTTTCGTGCACTGGGACACTAGTATACAAATAAGTAGCATATACTTGCTATTTAAGTTGAGCCTGTTGTTTACATATAAATTTTTAAAAACTTATATGTTAAATAATTAAGTTAATTTTTTATTTTAATATGGGTTGAAATTTACACACTATAAACTATTTATTATTCCAAAATATGAAAATATAATACAATTATTCAAACTTTGGGATAGTAGATGGATGTTCAATATAGACAGTGACGAAACAGGAACAAAGGTCACACTCTCCCTTTTATGGAAGTAAATGTAATTCTTTGGATGGATGACTCTTATGGCATAATCCACAAGAATTTACTTACTAATAAATCCTTTCAATCATTGCTCTTTGCATTTTAAAACAAGACTGCTGACAGACATATTTTGGGGCCAGTTTCAGTAATTTTCCTATTCATAATTGCTTTGTTCTATTGTGGCCAAAGGGATACATTTGCAAGGTGAAGAGCTGATTATGAGATGCCATCTGTTATTCTACATAATATTCTTTTTGCTTGATGTGCTGTATAAGGATCAAACCTTCAAACTTGACCTCATCAGCATCATAATCTAGATAATGGATCTAGTTAGCACCAATAAAATTCATTTGTATTCCATTGCTGAACACATTGCAGTCTCAACTCATATTTGATTAAATTTCCATTAATCATTATTAAAGATTCCTCTGTGCAAATGAATGGCATTTAGTTCATTTAACATATAATTGAGTTCTAATTGAGCAGCAACTGTTTCATAGAATTGTTAAGTACTTTCGAATGTAAAATAACACAGGTACCAATTTTGTCAGTAAAGTTTTATGTACCACTCATTTTGTGTGCCCATTAATTTCAGCCTCTAGATACTGGATCAATAGTTACTGGTTTTTCTTGATATTCTCATAACTAATCTTATTCCTTATTCATTTATGGGATATCATGCTTGCAAGGAGACCTACAGCTTTTAATATCTTTTTTAAATGACAGAGTTTTAACTCAGTTCTGTATAGACAGTAAGATATCCCTATTATAAAAAGAAAGTAGGCATGCAATTTTTTGTTAGAAAAAAACAACCTCTTCCTATTAGCTAATGCTTTCTATGGTTTGTGAGCATTGCCTCTAAAACAAAAGAAAAAGTATTTCATTTAACTTGTTCAAAACCATAAGTAAAATGTTTCCTTCTTGATTTTTTACTGTCTATTCCCAGTTTGAAACTGAAACCCATAAACAAATCAGACAGAATTTTTTGTTTGTTTTGTTTTTGTATTCATAATTTATAGATTGAAGACAACTTCATTTCCTTAAGTGTGTTATCAGTTGATCCTTATTATTGATGTATTCCATATTTGTGAATTTGCCTACTTGCTAATATTTCATTGTAACTTCAAAATCACTTTCGTGGTCATTCATAAGCATGCATAACGTGGCAAGAAATTTGACTCACCTGTTGTACTCATTCCCAGCTGAAGTCAAACAGGGCAATCTTCTACTTTTGTTTCAATTCTCATCATATAAATAAGTGCCTCTTTTTAAAATATATTTTATTGATTTCTTACAGAGAGGAAGGGAGAGGGCCAGAAAGACAGAAACATCAATGAGAGAGAAACATTGATCAGCCGCCTCTTGCACACCCACTACTGGGGATGTGCCCACAACAGAGGTACATGCCCTTGACCGGAATCGAACCTGGGACTTTTCAGCCCGCAGGCTGCTGCTCTATCCACTGAGACAAACCAGTTTCGGCATAAGTGCCCCTTTTTCAGTCTATATAGTGTCATATTTTTCACAATTTTATGCTTTTCGTTTGTGACTTCACTGTTTAAAATGGTCCCAAGATTAATGTTGAAGTGCTTTAGTTTCCTAAATGCAAGAAGGCTGTGTTGTGCTTTACCTACAAAATATATGTGTTAGATACCATTCAGACATGAGTCATACTGCCATTGGCTGTCAGTTCAATACTAATGAGTCAATATTCTTAACACATATTAAATAAGGTTTCTTTAAACAACACACACACACACACAAAACAAAACAAAAAAACAAGGTCATGTATTGAATGCTTGAGGAAAATATTTTGACCAGAGGTTCACAAACACCAAACCCCGTATTTCCTATAAGTAGCTCTAGTTTGGTACTTGTTAATTCAGTGTTTATTGTGAATTTAGAGAACACAGCTATAACAGATCATGAAAATCAACTACAACAATGGTAAGAATAGTCAGAGAAATACAGAAAATAGTTCAGAATAAGATCCAATAAAATTAGGAAAGAATTCTACAACATTGACAGCATCACTTGCTCTAAGGTAGCTTGTGAAATTTTTCAGCCAGGGACTCTGGAGCCAGACCATCTGGAGTTGAATTCTGAGACTGCCACTTGTCAGTCCTGTGATCTTGACTACTAAGATCTCTGCTAGTAAGATCTACATGTTAATGTCTATTTTTACTTATCTATTAATTTCTACTATTAACTCATGACTCTAATCTAATTACAGTTCTCTGCTTCTTGCTTTTTAATTGATAACAATATTGAATTCAGATTGGTAATTCACTTTAAATCAGTTTAATTTCATGAATAGCCATTTGGTTTAAATATTTATTTTTAATGGCCATCACCTCATTTGCTTATTATTATTACTATTTCTTTTCAAGCTCAGAAGTAAACTTTGTCTGAATCCACATTTTAAGTTTTAAATAGCCTTCCAATGTACTCCCATAATGCCAAATGTATCCTTATTATTATATTAAAAAACTGAATTATAATTTTTAAAAATCACTGTGCTTCAGTTTCCTCATTTGACGAAGAAGAAGAATAATGATTTTTACCATATAAGTGGAATGGTATGGATATTTTTTAAACTATATTTTGTAGTACACTTGCGACTATTCCTAGTGAATGAGAAATGCTATGCAAGTATTTTTTAATTATCCAACATTATTAAAGAAAAATACACTTAACCAAATGAAAAATTTTCTCCAAGAGGTTATAAATAACAGTTCATAGTTTTAGAGACCAAATATCCATTAAAGTGAAAAAATCATATGCATGTGATAGTAGCTAAGAGTATCTGGGACATAATATTTTTTCTTACTTTATGGTTCTTCTAATGTGAATCACCTAACAAATGAAAAGGATGCACCTTAAGGCTTCTATAGGTCTGATTTGCAGAACTATTTTAAAGTCGTAACAGAGAAAAAGCAAATGATAGCCTAACAATTTATCAAAAAAGAGTTGCCTGTTAGAGAAATGCAGGATGGGGGGATCAGCACAATATATAAAACAGCATAGTAGTCTATTTCTAATTATCAAGAATAAGACTATATTTTAATCAGTTTCAATGCTTCCAGTATTCATGTCATTTCCTGACTACTCTCCATGAGCTCCAGGGATGTGCTTAGGCATCCCTTTGAGTTATAATGAAAATGAATCATTATTGAGTGAGTGGAAACTCCCCAAGACAAGGAAAACACACACCAAGAGGTACTTAGTAGACCAAGAGTTCTGGAACTTCTACAGGGCTAGGAATCATTTTGTGCTCCACTAGCTATTGAAGAGACACCTTGTAATACAAGGCATTAGGAAGAATTGCAGGTCCCAGTGTTGTGGAGCGGAGGTGAGTGAAAGACTACTGGAGCCCAGACAAAATTAAAATTTAAGGAGCCTTTATTAGCTGGCCTGGATGCTGCTCTGCCATCTTCCATGCAGGGAGAGCAGAGAGCAGCCCCGACCCTTTGTGCAAGACCACTTTTAAGCACATTAACCACATCCTGTTTTTGCAGAACAAGCAACCTAAGACAAAACAGTTTTTCCCAAGCTACATCAGAGTCATGCTATTGATGGCCATGCTACCCACAGGGTCATCCTGTTCTTCAGAAAGGTGACAGTGTTCTATCTTGCAAGGCCTACGTGCTGGGAAGGGACCATGAGACCATATCTCAAGACCTGACCTGTTGTCAGCACTGACTACTCTATCTGGGGCATAGTCCACGGCCTCAGTAGTGCTCAAAAATTCCCACTCTACACCAGTAGTGGGACTGAGTTGGCACCAAATAAAACAAGGTTGTTCTGGATATGTTAAACAAAAGGCTGAAAAAAATTAGCAAGACAAAGCAAAAGAAATGTGTTCCTTCTCTATCTGTGCTCTCCTTTGAGAATCTTTGGAGAGGTTCTATTTGGCACATAAATCCCAAACTATAGGAATAGTGAGTGAGACTGGTGTACAGAACAGAGCTCCAGGAATGATGGTTATGTTGCCCAAATTTAGGATGAGTAAATGGAGATACCAGTTACTAGTACTGGGGTTGATGTTTTTTGATAGAGGAACTGGTATTTCTAACCAGTTTTTCTGAATTAAATTTCAGAGAAGTGCTAAACAATTGAATTGGGCATACAAAGTTCTCATGGTTAAACTTTGCAGCTAGAATATATTCAAACTACAGGAACATATAATATAGAATGAATGTATCTGTGGTTAGCAAAACCATATTATCATTTTAGCCTATAAAGTTCAATTTAGAAAAGGAACAGATGTAATTCAATGTATTATATTTAGTACTTTTCACATGAGCTTACCTGAAATAGATGTTACATAAACATCCTACTCCAAAATTATGAAAAACACTGCCAAAAGAAATAATAAATGCTATTTAACATTTATCAATATGTATGTGCCAAATATTTTGCAAATTTTTAAAAATATGAATTTTACTAGAGCAAAGAACTGTAAATGGAGGGAGAAACAAGGAGAGTGTTCAAGATATACAAGTGGAAATAAAAACACGAGACATAGAATAGAAAATGCACAATAAGGGAAAAAAACCAACATACTAGTAGTGATAAGAAGGGGTGAAAGGAATGAATACTGAAGAAATGAAAGGATGCTGCCAGGAAACCTTTAAAAAAGGCAAGTGAGAAGAAAGGCATAGAGGAATAACAAAGAAAGAAAGCATTAAGGGCAAATTAGACTGGAAAGGACCAAAGGGAATAGGAGTACAACAAACTGCTAAAATTAACTCAGTGAAGTAGATGATACATGCTTTCACTCCTATAGGTTTAGTAATAACTAATTCGAAATAAAATATGCCATTTTGAAATTTCTTTTTAACAGTTACATTGTTGGAAAGTGATTGAGTAAATGAGCACTGTAGAATAGTAATGATCAAAATTTAAAAGATAATTGACAGAAACCTACTGCAATACAATTGCTATCTTATGTAACTAACACAGAACTTTTATTAATTCCAATTTACATCAAACTGACAAGTTTCACTAAGAATTTGTTATAAACACTAAATATTTTTGTAAAATTATGTAAGAAATAAAATTTTCAATATAAAATCAAAACATGTGGCTAAGAAAAAACATGGATTCTATGTTTTATTTCATTAATGGGTCTATAATTAGTCATAAAATATGTGTATGTGTTATAATAAAATGTACCTAGAGACATATTCTCTCTCTCTCTCTCTCTCTCTCTCTCTCTCTCTCTCTCTCTCTCTCTCTCATACATATACACAGCTCTTCAATCTTGATAATTTTAATTGTTGTTGATACTCTTTTTAACTCTCATTACCATGCTCATTTGTTTTTCTCTGTGACTAATTGCTCTACACTATTAGAATGTAATGAGATAATATAATAAAAGAAACATCCACAGGCTCTCTCCCTCATTCTCCACATCCCTGACAAATCCATCCTGAATATTTTAATCTAAGAAAAGAATGACTAGTGAGAGCCACTGTCTCCTGACTGCAACTATCTGTACTCATCAGCATTGCACAGTAAACAAGAGGAGTCTGGTCCAGCCCCTGGCATTACTACTATTCATGTACCCTACACCTCCAGCCCTGGGTACGAACTAGCCCCAGGTATGATCTTCTCCAGGCGGATCTAAGTACACATGCCGTATTCTGAGAAATTCTAAAGCCTAAAATGTCTAGTGAAAATAAAACACATGCAATCTAGGTCATTACCTCTAGTAATTCCTGTTTCAGAATATGGTAAAGCATGTGAAATGAGTTGTTCATTAATATTGAGGATTGGCAATGTCTGGAAATGTGCCCAGAAATCAAAATCTATCATAATGCCATTGAAAAAACGAGGATGAGATAATAATCACTAAATGTTGATACTAATAAAAGTTTTTGTTATCATTTGCTGAATCTTTATTTGAAATATTTTATGACTAGAGGCTCGGTACATGAAATTCATTCACATATAGGGTCCCTAGGCCTGGCCAGAGATCAGGGCTAATCTGCAGTGTGACCAACAGGGTGGTGGGGGCCCCGACTCACACCCACCTTGGCTGGCCCAGCATCTCCCGCCCACCCCACTTCCGGCAACTGCCACCAATCAGGACCTGTGGGTTGGGGGCAGCTCCTGCATTGAGCTTCTGGCCCCTGGTGGTCAGTGTGCATCATATCAACCAGTCATTCCACCAGTTGTTCCACCATTCAGTCAATTTGCATATTAGGGTTTTATATAGATAAATTATAACCAATTGTCACACAAATAATTCTCATCATTGTAATATAAAATACAAAATTAAATTCTATTTTTTACCTGAACAAAGACAATGAAATAAACCACTAAATATTAATAAACACATACATTGAGAAGTGAACTTTTTGTATTATTAGATTTGACTGAGTTCTCTAACCAGCTGGTTGGTTGTTTTCTTTTGTTTTGTTTGTGTGTTTTTTAATATATTTTATTGGTTTTTTACAGAGAGGAAGGGAGAGGGATAGAGAGTTAGAAACATCAATGGGAGAGAAACATTGATCAGCTGCCTCCTGCACACCTCCCATTGGAAATGTGTCCACAACCAAAGTACATGCCCATAACTGGAATCGAACCTGGGACCCTTCAGGACGCAGGCCAATGGTCTATCCACTGAGCCAAACTAGCTAGTGCTGGCTGGTTGTTTTAGACTGGCATAGTGAATAACCTAGGAGGGTTCACTGAGTGGCAGCCCATATTGGTAGCCTAGTTACATAATCTTTGAACATCCTGAAATGAAAAATCATTATCATTATTACATATATCTTGTGAATTAAGTACTTTATAGATTTAGAATGTATGGTTAAGATGAATTATTGTAAAGCATGTTTCTATGCCTAAAATTAACTTAATCTCTCTAGTATTCTGCTTCTCTACAGTATGGTAAAAATGCTTTTTCAAACATTTCCCCTCTATTTTGATCCTCAATTACCTATGTTTTAAAATAAATTTACTCACTTTCCACCACTGAGTTTTTATCCCTGGAGTTCTAAAATCCTTAGAATAACTAATATCAGAATCTAAATTGTCTTCTTTTCCAAACCCCTCAGCTTTCATTTTTTTTCAAAAATCCTAATTGCTTAAAATGTTATTGAAGTAGATTATGCATTTCCAAAAAGTGATATTTTCTGCAAAAGATTTTTTAAAATAGTTTTGTGAGATCAAAATATTCTTAGATATTACACTGATTGTGGGTTTCTGAAGCTTAAATGTACACACAAAATTTTTATCATTAGTATTTAATTTCATAGGGTAAAGTGGTGATTTAAAAATATCTCCTTGTGGGTAGGGGAGGGTTAATGAAAAGGAAATTTGGAAACTCTGAACTAGAGCATCTTCCCAGAACTCCCCATATTTTTGTAAAGCTCTGTGTCATTACTCATGCTGATTTCTCTACCTGAAACAACTTTCTTCACCACTAAGTTTTCCTTAGGAAATCAACTCATTTTTCTAGATACAGCTCAAATGTTAACTCCTTTCAGCTTCCATGGATACATTCATTCATTCCATCTGCCTCAGAAAGAATTATTATTTTCATTATGTTTCCATAACATTTTACATATACTTTTCATTTATAAACTATTTCTATATTGCCCTTCCCACATCTATCTGTAAAATAGTAATATGCAAATTGACCATCACTCCAACATACAACATGGCTGCCCCCCATGTGGACACAAGATGGCCACCATAAAATGGCCAGCAGGGGTGGGTAGTTGGGAGGAACCAGGTCTGCAAGGGAGGGCAGTTGGGAGCGATCAGGCCAGCAGGGGAGGGCAGTTGGGAGGGTCCAGGCCTAAAAGGGAGGGCAGTTGGGGGTGATCAAGCCTGCAGGGGAGGACAGTTAAGGGTGACCAGGCCAGCAGAGGAGAGAAGTTGGGAGTGACTGGGCCTGCAGGGAAGAGCAGTGCAGAGGGGGACCTGGGCCTGCAGGGGAGCAGTTGAGGAGGACCAGGGCTGCAGGGGAGGCAGTTGGAGGTGACCAGGCCTGCAGGGGAAAGCAGTTAGGTGTGACCAGACCTGTAGGGGAGGGCAGTTAGAGACAAACAGGCTGGCAGGGGAGCAGTTAGGCATCAATCAGGCTGTCAGGGAGTGATTAGGGGGTGATCAGGCTGGCAGGCAGAAGCGGTAAGGGGCAATCAGGAAGGCAGGAAGGTGAGCAGTTGGGAACCAGCTGTTCTGGATTGTGAAAGGGATGTCCACCTGCCTGTTTGGGCCCGATCTTACATCACATTGAAAAGAAAGGAATAGGTAAATATTAAGCAAGGTATAGCCTTGCTTAGTTCTAGATAAATAGACAATTTAGCTCACCTACTATGAAAAAAAAAAAGCATAAAAATCAAACTTAGGTCTCCAGAACAGAGACATAAACTGAGCATGGGCTTTTTTATACAAATCATATTGGCATCTTAGTGCTCTGGATAAATATGAAAATACTAGAGGCCCGGTGCACGAAATTCGTGCACGGGATGCAAGGGATGTCCCTTAGACAAGCTTGCATCCTCTCCAATCTGGGACCCCTCAAGGAATGTCTGTCTGCCCTTTTAGGCCCGATAGGATCGGGCCTAAATGGGGAGTCAGACATCCTTCTCACAATCCAGAACTACTGGCTCCAAACTGATCACCTGCCTACCTCCCTGATTGCCCCTAACTGCTTCTGCCTACCAGCTTGATCACCCCCTAACCACTACCCTGCTAGCCTAATTGATGTCTAACTGCTCCCCTGTCAGCCTGTTTGCCCCCAACTTCTCTCCTCTGCCTGCCTGGTCAACCCTAACTGCCCTCCCCTGCAGGCTTGATCACCCCTAACTGCCCTCTCTTGCAGGGCCTAGAACCTCCCAATGGCCCTCCCCTGCTGGCCATCTTGTGGTGGCCATCTTGTGTCCACATGGGGGAAGGATCTTTGACCACATAGGGGCAGCCCTGTTATGTGTTGAGCTGATGGTCAATCTGTGTATTACTCTTTTATTAGATAGGATAGAGGCCTGGTGCATGGGTGGGGGTTAGCTGGTTTGCCCTGAAGAATGTCCCAGATCAGGATGGGGGTTCCCTTGGATCATGGGGCAGCCTGGGAGAGGGGGCTGTGGAGGTTTGCAGGCCAGCCATGCCCCCTAGCAACCCAAGCGGAGGTCCTGGGATCTGGGATTAATTTAGGTCTGCAATTGAAACTTTGTAGTCTGGATTGGAGCCAAGCCTTCTGCTCATTCCATGGCGGTAGCTATTTCTGTTTGAAAGTTTGTAGCCTAGAGTGGAGGCCTAGGCTGGCTATGGCAGGGGGAAAGCTTGGCTTCCTCCATTGCCAGGGAAACCCAAGCCTCTGCTCTCTCCAGCTACTGCCATTTCTGTATCTTTTACAATTGAAACTTTGTAGCATTGAGTGGAAGCCTAGGCCAGCAATTACAGGTGGAAAGTTTGGCTTCCTCTGTTGCTGGGGAAACCCAAGCCTCCCTCCTGCTCTCAATGGTGGCAGCCATCTTGGTTGGGTTTATTTGCATAATTTGCTCCTGATTGGCTGGTGGCCATGGCTGTGGGCATGGCTTGTGGTGTAGTGAAGTTATGGTCAAATTTGCATATTACTCTAGGATGTAGAAGACAACAAAAAGTTCTCAGTGAGGAAAAACATGTGACCTAAATGTATGTTCATCTGTATCTATTTATATCTCTATTCATTTATCAATTTATTTACATGCATAATATAGTCAATATAAATTCACTAAATATCCATAATGAATATATTACATATCTGTTTTACATGGTATATTTTTATACATACATATTCAATGATACAAATAAAGATTATTGGGATGTTATAAAATAATAATGTTATCTATTGTATTTACTAGTCATTAAAATGTCTTTTAATTTTAGATGAAATTTAACTTAAATGCAGTATTGCTTTATCATCCAAGTGTTAGTGAAACATGAAGTGAACATATTCGTAATGAAGGTCAAATTATAAATCTAATCTTTCTGTCAAGCTAATTTATAAATGGAATTTTAAGAGAAAATCTAATGTATCAAATACATTATTAAATGTAATGAATTAGAAAGTTTAAGATACCAACAACAAACAAATTTGTGCATATTTACTTAAATCACAAAAACTACAAAAATGTAATTATAAAAGCAATAAAGATAATTAATATTAGAACAAAATACTTTAAAAGGTTACAAGTAATTAAAATGTCAACTGAATGTTAAACTGATGGAAGCCCTTTAAGCACTCTTTATATAGTTCTAGTTTTCAGAATAAAAGAGGTTATAAAACTACCAGGAACCAACATGTGAGAAAACAAGAAGATACTAAAAGGAAAATATTATAATTAAGATTTATATCTAATACCATGGTATTGGACATTTCTTGCCATTTAGTATAAATCCTCCTATATTTCAAAGTGTTCTGAGTAGATAAAATAAGCTGTGAGACATATTTACACAATGGAATACTATACAACTTTAAAAAAAAAGGGATCTCTTACTCTTTGGAATAGCATGGATGGATCCTGAGAATATTATGCTAAGTGAAATAAGCCAATCTGAGAAAGACAAATTTGACATGTTCTTATTTATTTGTAGAATCTAATGAACAAAATGAATTGACCAATAATATAAGACCCAAAACATGAAGGCATGGAACAAACTGACGTACCTTGATGTGGGGATAGAGGAACAAAAAGAGATAAACCAAAGAATTTATATACTTATATGCATAGTCCATGGACACTGGCAATAGGTGGTGAAGACCTGCAGGGGTGGACAGAAGCTAGGAGAAGGGCAATAGAGAAATGGGAGATATTTGTAACACTATCAACAATAAATATATATATAAAATAAACAAGTGCTCTTCAATTTCTAACATAAGTATAAACAGAATTCACACTTCTTAAGTAAAATTATAAAATGAATTTTACTCTAATTGAAAATATTATAAATGCACCTTCTAAGCTGTGGTGGGGGAAAGTCTGTCACACACTTAGCACAGTGGAATTCTATATAAATCAGGATTGGAGATTGAATAAATATACCTAAAACACTGAATTCAATCAGCATTCTCAGGAGGCTGAATCACTCTTCCTTGTTGACTAAATATTTCAAATATCACCTCCAATCTTCTCATTTGTTAAGAATTTCACTCATCACGTATACAAATTTTCTCCTATCCTAATTAACACATTTCTTGGTAGAAGCCAAAAAAAAGTGAAACAGTTTCTTCCTTTATTGTGCTGTGGACTTAATCTCAACAGGGTGCTCCTCTTTGCCCATCCTAATTAAGAAAACTGGCATGTGATTCTTTCTGCAGATGGGGTAGCAGCAAGGGCTGCAAAGATTTCCATTTTAGGCTTAATAGTTCTATCACAGCCCACATCACTTGCAAATCAGTTCTGTTTACACCCCATAGGCCTTCCCAAGCCTTGATGCTTCCTGCCAATGTTTCCTCTACAATGACTTACTCAAATTCCTCTCGAGGTTCTCCAGAATACTCTTTTACATATAAAGTTTATTTTTGTGCCATTTTCTCTTTATTATTTTTCCCTGGCTTACCCCCTTTCTTTGATCTGGCTAAGAGATGATTCCTGCCATCTTAAAAGTCATGCATCAGCATTAGAAGGCACTGAATTGAAGAATATAGCTGTAATGAGCAAAAGGGTTTAACTTGGTTAATTTTATTTTATTTTTTTTTTTTAAATCTTGGAGAGCAATTACAATGCTTCCGAGTCTTACTGAGGACACATCCTGGCATATATATATATATATATATACCTTCTATGGAGAAATAGCAATACTAAAGACAAGTATATCAATTTCATCCCAGACGCTCCTATTTGGATATTTCATTATTTTTTTCTTGTGTGTGTGTCTGTATGAAGATATGATAATGCGTCCCCATGCTGGTTTTCTTGCATCTTCCCAGTGCCACTGAAAAGTGGAGCCTGATATCAGTGAAGTTGACAAGTGTGTCATGCTGAGAACAAGCACTCATTGCCTAGGTGCTCGCTGACCTTCACTTACAAGTTCTACTGTAAAGAGAGATGGAGGAAAACATTAGATAATAGACTGATTCTTATTATCCCTCAAGTTCATATCAACAATCCTTAAAAAATCTTGAAAGGGTTTTGCTTGTATGATGATAAATTCTAATATTCAGCTAACAGGAAAAACATCTTGTGTAAGAATTTAGAATATAAGGAAATACAAAGTTGTATCAGTCAGAGCTATTAGTTGCACAAAATAATTTTTAATTATTTTTAAAAAGGCATGTGATTAAGCCTCTTAATTCTCCCCGTCTCCAGGAGGGCCAGAAAGCTAGGTTTGGAGGATACATGCAGGAAGGACATCCAAACCACATGGGTGTAGTGGGTGCAGTACTTTGCTCAGATCTCCCACTCTGGGACCAGGATGACAGCATTATTAGATTATGACATTTTAAAGTTGAGTCTATTTTTTAAGGAATTGCCCTCAAAGGTAGCTGCCTCACCTAAGATTTAGTCTATTCAACGACTGGTTTATATGAATATAAAGCATGGCTCCTTTATCTCAATTTGTTAAAAATTCTAAATTGTTATCCCAGGTCTGGACTGCCCCATGGGACAGCCTGAGTGCTCTGATTGGTCTTCGTGACAATTCAGTGTCTCCTTCTGTCCAATCCTGCATCTTTCACTCGTTTTAAACTGTAGTCCTAAAAGCGCTCTTTAGTAATCTTTGGATGGTGTGTCTACATATCAGATTCTGATTTATAAGGGACTTCCACCTAAGACTGGAAGAATTATACAGTCCTTACCCCACAGGTATTGCCCTCAATAGAGAGATGATTGGCAGCACTGCATGAGCAATGGATTCCAAAAACTGCCAGTAACATACAAGAAAACTATGATCCTCACTAAAAATGGAACTGCAAGTCACTTCTATCCTCAGATTGCTAACTTACAAGTGAAAAAAATCTCTATTAAAATTTTAGAGATTGTTTAGTTCATTTCTATGGGTAATATATGATTAGTAGCCATGTTTTATCACTTGCTCTTATCCTTAAACAGATGCCCCTTTACCAGGGAATTAACCATAGTATAAATCGTTCTCCTCCAAAGGATAAGCAAGGAATTTCATCTCCCAACCTCCTTTGCTGCTAAAGGCACTGCCTGATGATCTATGCAATCTACAGCCTAATGAGACTTTCCTTTAGGAAAATATAGTACAAGTTTAAATTATGAACATTTTAAATTAACGTATTAATTTAATTATATTAATTTATTAATTAAATAGTCCATACTTTAATCTGAATGGAATTATTGTAGAAATGAAAGCATTCATATAGAAGCCAAAGTATGGGAAATTGAAATCTGGTGACTCTCACATCATTTAATTTTTTAAAAATTCATTTCCCTGTTCTATAATAATATAAATTACAAGCTTCCATTAATTTTAGATTTGCACAGATAAAAATCATTTAGCCAAATTAGCCAAGTGCTCTAGTTTTATTTTATTTTCTAAATAAAAATATTGCACAAACTACACATATTTCTCACAGGCACTCCTGCCATATATTAAAAGTAAATATTTAATACAAAGTACATTTTAAGAAACTAGATTTGAGTACAAGATTTGAGTAAAAGATTCACATTTACATAATGTGAATCTTTTATTACATGATATCTGTGGATATTTCTAATATTTCACCACTCTGTGATTTCGGGTAATACTGTTAAAATTAATTATAATACACTTCAAGTGGGGCATTAATGTAAAAAGTCTTCAATTTCACAGCCAACAACAGATAAGATTCTCTCAAGACAAAAGAAGAAACCAGCATCCTTTACCAAATATCTGTTGACAAATTTAACAAGCAACAGGTCTGGCTGGAGACAGCATTGAGCGGCAACATCTTTTTATGGCATTTTTCCAATTTCTTATTTTTCTCTCATTGGCACCAGCCATTTTGGTCAAAAAAAAATCTTTCTGGCTCTGGGCTTAGTCATGTTCATGTTTCTGAGTATGTTCTGACTGTGGGAAATCGTAATTATATCCAAGAAACTGTCTTGTAATTATGCATCTTGTGCAAATGCCCAGAACCAAGATCTGTATTATCCACTATGGATTCCTGTGCTCTAATGTTATTTATTGCCAAAAAACAGAGGGTGATGACTGGGTCCCAATTTCAACCCTACAACTCAGCACTTCTTCTCTTCAAGTTATCTCATTTCTCAAGTCTGTATTCTCTTATTTCCCTTGCTCTTGCTTTTCTCCATCACAAGCAGATAATTAACTTTCAATAATTTTGTCCCCAACTCATTCTCTATTGAGAATATTCAGTGAGCACCTATGACACACATAATAGTCACTTTTTACACAATATCTATTTAACCATAACAACTATATATATAAATATATATATATATATATATATATATATATATATATATATATATTAAAAAACAGATGAGAAAGATTCTCACAGAAATCAAGTAAGTAATGCAAGGCCACACTGCATTACTTACTTGATTTTAACATTTACTAAAAATGTTACTGCTTGGATATAAAAATGCTAGAAGCCCTGTACACAAAATTCATGCACAGAAGGGTGTGGCCCTCAGCCCAGCCTGCACCCTCTCCAATCTGGAAACCCTCAAAAAATGTCTGACTGCCCGTTTAGGCCTGATCCTGGTAAGATCAGGCCTAAACGGGCAGTCGGACATCCCTATCACTATCCAGTACTGCTGGCTCCCAACTCTCCTGCCTGCCTGCCTAATTGCCCTTAACTGCCCTCCCTTGCAGGCCTAGTCACTCCTAACTGTCCTCCCCTGCAGGCTTGATTGCCCCCAACTGTCCTTCCTTGCAGGCCTGGTCCCTCCCAACTGCCCTCCACTGCTGGCCACCTTGTGGTGGCCATCTTGTGTTCACATGGGGATAGCCATCTTTGACCACATGAGGGCAGCCATCTTGTTGTTGGAGTGATGGTCATTTTGCATATTACTCTTTTATTAGATAGGATAGAAGCCTAGTGCATGGGTGGGGCCCAACTGGTTTGCCCTAAAGGGTGTTCTGGATCAGAGTGGGAGCTCCTTTGGGATATGGGGAGGCTTGGGTTAGGGGTCTGTGGTGATTTGCAGGCTGGCCACATCCCCCCGGTTACCCAAGCTAAGGCCCTGGGATCTGAAATTTATTTATCTTCTATAATTGAAATTTTGTAGCCTTGAGTGGAGGCCAGGGCTGGCCAGGGTGTGTGGAAAGCTTGGCTTCCTCCATATCTGGGGAAACCCAAACCTCTTGCTCGCTCCATGGCTGCAGCCATTTTTGTTGGGACTTATTTATATTCTATAATTGAAACTTTGTAGCCTTGAGTGGAGGCCAGGGCCAGCCAGGGTGTGTGGAAAGCTTGGCTTCCTCCATTTCTGAGGAAACCCAAGCCTCCTGCTTGCTCATATCCACAGCCATCTTGGTTGGGTTAATTTGCATACTTGCTCCTGATTGGCTGGTGGGCATGCAGTCAATTGGTTGCAGTCAATTTGGATATTACTCTTTACTAGATAGGATGTGTTTTCATTCATATATATATATATATATATATATATATATATATACACACACAAATATTTACTATACATAAATATATGCATTCCAAAAAGTTGCTCTTAAAAAATATAGTTGTGTGACAAGTATCTAATCTTATCTTTCTATCCAGTTTAGTCTAATTCAGACTAGATTGCTATGCTTTTGGATGCTGTGACTTTGATGACCTAAAATATCTAATAAGCAGTCTCAACAACTGATTTGTTTCCTCATTGACTCTGACACATAAATCTTGGTGTGCTTCAACACACCTCCATCAAAACCCAGAGCAAGGTTCCTATTAATTGTACTCAAGATAAACTACATATTTAATCCCAGTCTATGTCACTTATATCCAAGTAGCCTCTGCACCAGAGTTGCTATCTAGAGCCTTCAGACATATTTGAGTCTTACATTTTTTTAAATATTTTTATCGATTTCAGAGAGGAAAGAAGACGGGGAGAGAGAGGTAGAAACATCAATGATGACAGAGAATCATTGATCTTCTGCCTCCTGCACACCCCCAACTGGGTATCGAGCCTGCAACCCAGGCATGTAGCCTGACTGGGAATTGAACTGTGACCTCCTGGTTCATAGGTCGATGCCCAAACAATGAGCCACACCTGCCAGGCTGAGCCTTGAATTTTGTCAGCTTCCCCACCTATATCATTTAACATTCTCCTTACCCAGAATGATAAACTCTCTCTTGTTATTCCTTGCTCCTCTTATTAGTTAAAATATACGCTGAGTGGCCAGATTATTATGACCTCTGAATGCATAATAATCTGGCCACTCAGAGTACTTATCTTAAGTATCTCGTTTATATGATATCAAAGATACTATAAATCATGCATCTGATCAGTTTTCCACTTTGCACTGGCTAATAGAAAGCTCAGGGCAAATAGGTGGTTGATATCCAGCAAAAGTCTAGAATACTTTTGGTACCCATTTGAGATACAAATACACTGAGTGGCCAGATTATTATGTGTTCAGAGATCATAATAATCTGGCCATTCAGTATGTATTTATATCATTTTTAGCAAAATACATCTTCAGTAAAGATAGGATATAACTTAGAGATTTAAAAGATTTTTTAAATTTTTTATTATAGGTGTTTTAAAGAATATTCAGAAGTGAAAGATAGTATAAAAAGCCTTGACCAACCAAGCAGCCAACTTCAACAGTTAATTCATCAGCAAGCTGGTTTCATCTTTACCTCTTTGAACCTCCCCTCTCACAATAATTCATCTATATATATAAAATCCCAGTGACCAAATGGCAGAGCAACCAGAATAACTGATCAACCAGTTGCTATGATGTGCACTGACCACCAGAGGCAGACGCTCAATGCAGGAGCTGTCCCCTGGTGGTCAGTGCACTCCCACAGTGGGAGCACCACTCAGCTGACTGGGGGTGAGTTCTATTCCTACAGTGGGCTGAGTGCTGCTCCCACAGTGTGCCAATCCTTGGGGACATGCCCGCCACCAGTGCATGAATCTGTGCACCAGGCTTCTAGTCTATAAATAATTCAGCACATATTTCTAAATGATTATGATTCCTTAAAAAATATAACCATGATACATTATCACACAAAACATTAACAGTAATCCCTCAGTACCATAATCATCTAGTCTATTTATGTTTGCCCTATTTTTTCTTTCTTTTCTTCTTTGTATGAGTAGCTAAACAAGTTTACATGTTGCAATGGTTTGATATGTTTCAGAATACTATTTTAATCTATAGATTTCCCTGTCTTCCTTTTTTTCCCTTGTAATTAAAAAAGGCTTTGTTATTACTGACAAAACTATATTATTTATCTTCTACATCTCACTTTCTAAATTTTGAAGCCTTGTGCCATTTATTTCTTCTTCCAATTCTTCTATTACTGATAGATCTATTAGTTTGAACCAACTCAGATTTTATATATTGGGCTGTAAGAGCCACAGGTAATAATTAAAATTTCCTGTTAAATAAATATTGTGTGCAGTTTTATTTTTTATGTTAATAATTACTTAGAGGATTCAAGTGTGGTTAGCCTAATCCTCTTTAACTTGTCTACTAATAATTTAAGAAGTCACTGGTAATCATTTTACATGTTAATAATTTCATTAGTGGTTGCAATATGCAACTATCATACTTTTGTTTCCCTTTATTAGCTGGATTGCTTAATTTTTAAAATGTCATTAATTAGTTGCAGTTTGTACTAGAATATTAGGATGAATGTTTCACTCATTCCCTTTATTTCTCAGTTTTCACAATGCTTTGGTTACATAGTACCTACCAAATGTAACTAAAGAGTTTTTTTAATTAAGTGATATTATCAATTAATGAATTTATCATATTTAATCGATTTTTAATTTCAATCATTTATTCAGTTGGTTCCACTTGGCTGCTCAAATTGCTTTATCCCATTGCTAACAATAGAAGCCTCTTCAAATTAAACCCTGAGTTCCTTTGACATACTCCTGGTGGTTTTTTATAGAATTGTTTATTTTGGGGCTGTTTCCAAATAATTCTGTACATTTTGTCCACTACATATGGATTTAACCATTTCTTCAAGGACCCTTAATTCATTTTAAAGAGATTGCTATTTTAGAGACCTTATACTGTATGCTAAGGTATTCATTGCTCCTGGGTTGGTCATTATTTCTAGGCTATAATGCTTAAAAATATATATGCATACAAAGGAGAAAAATGTGTTTGTGTGTGTGTGTATGTATGTATGTGTGTGTGTGTGTGTGTGTGTGTGTGTGTGTGTGTGTGCGCGCGCGCATGCGCGCATGCACGCATTCACGCACGTGTATGGAAAATAATACATTCCCATTGCCAAAGCTAAAGTAATCAAATGTCATCGCCAATATAGATGAGATAAATATTGAAATAACGTTATATGGTGGTGGGATATTCTTTCTCCTTTTAATCCAAGCATTTTTCACCAACTACTTTTAAGTCAACATTTTGTATCTTAACATACTCATTTGTAAAATGAGAAAAGTTATATCTCTTTTCATCTACATTTCTGTTAAGATGGCACATTAAAAATGTGGAAGTGATCCAAAAATAAAAATGCTAGTCAGCTTTCAATCATCCGTAGGCAAAATTATTGATAAGCAACTGCTAAAATGTTTATTTTATTGGCAAAACTTTCTGAAAATGACCCAGACAAAAAAAGTATAAACAGCTGTAAGAGTAGTTAATCCCAAAAGAGTGTGGTTATAACAACCAAAGATGATGAAATCACTGGCATGCTGTTTGCAAAGGTACAAAGGGAATAATTAAGGCACCTTTTGAATTCCATTGCAAAAAGCAGGACACTATTTTCTGCATCCAACAGCAGCATAACACTCAGGATCTATAAAGAGCATTTCGAATAATGGGGCCATCTGTGAGGAGTGTTTGATTACATATTTGAAGCACCTGTGATGAGATGGGTCACTCACCCAGACTTCAACTATGTCACCCTCACCGGGGTTCAGTGGGAAAACTTTGAAGCAACTCAATGAATAGTTGCTATTGACATTTTCTAAAAATAAGACTCAAAGAAGGAAAGTTTCAGCAAACTTCTTCAATTTGTTTCAACTCAATAAACATTTCTGAAGGCTCACTAATGTACACTGTCTATGCTGCTCTTTGCATCTCTCCTATCCCTTAAATGTTCTTCTTGCTTCAGATCCCTATCAGATATATCTTTAATTCTGTTGATACAATAGTCTTTTCCAAACATATTCTTCATAGGGTCACTTCCCTACCTCAAATTCCCCAGGATAAAATCTAAAAACTTTAGCAAGATACAAAATGTCAGTAATGATCCATCTCATCCATCTTCTCGCATACACTGGTGGCCAGACTATTATGATCTGTGAATGCATAATAATCTGGCCACTCAGTATATATCTTCTCTTATATAATAAAAGGCTAATATGCAAATTGTCCCCTCCACCAGGAGTTCTACCAGTAGGCAGGCAGGCCGGCCAGCTGCCCATGTCCCCTTTCCCTGGCCAGGCAGCCCAGACTCCACCCATGTATAAATTCATGCATCGGGCCTCTAAAGTAAATATATACCCTAGAGTCCCATTGCATGAAGAGATTCGTGCAACAGCCTTCCTTCCTTTGGCTTCCAGCACCTGGCACCCAGGACCCAGGCCTTTGCTCTGGCCAGAGTCTGCCCTCTTTGTCTTTGCTGAAAACTCCTGCCAGAGTCTGCCATCTGCCATCTTTCTCTTCACTGCAGAGTCTGCAGTCTTGTCTTCACTGCAGCACTCCGCTCCTGTAGATCCCTTCGCCACCGCCCTCCCCCGCCCGCCTTCCCTCTCGTAGCAGGGATTCTGCCTCATCTGGCCACTCCACACCTGGAGCAGCTGGGTGGCTGCCATCTTTGGCCTTCCAATTTGCATATTCACTCTTATTGGCTGTGGACATAGTGGAGGTATGGTCAATTTACATGTTTGTCTATTATTAGGAGATATTATATATATATATATACACACACACACACACACACACACTCTCTCTCTCTGAGTGGCCAGATTATTATGCATTCAGAGATCATAATAATCTGGCCACTAAGTGTATCTCTACTTATCCCAATGTCCCTAAAGTACAAAGCTAGTTATATGTCTTCTGGTGTTACGCTTGACTGAGTCTTTTGGGCAATGCTTATGCTGCATCTTCATCCTGAAATGGCCATTCCATCTTTACAGGACTATGTACTCATTTCCTTTGAGGTAGCTCACATATTGTCTTTTACATAGTCTTCCATAATTTTTCAAACTTGCTTAAATATTTGAGGATTTTCTCCATTAGAATCTGAGCAATTATAATGTAGGAGGCTAGGTCATATGTCTCTTTGCATAAGCAATCCTCACTTCTGCAACAGTACTAGTACAAGCAATTTTTTTAAAAAAAAGAGTGATTTACTCAATTATTTTATCAACCCCATAGTATATCAAAAAGCCCTTGGTATCTCTAAGACTTATACAGAATCTGTGTTTCAAGGGGATTTGGGGAATAATCCTTAGTAGAAAACTGTCTGAATTGTGAATCATGAAACAGATTAAACAGAGAAGTTTTATACTTATCAGGAAAGAGATTGATTCTGGATCTTCAGAGTGCCAGTTCATTATTGTATTAGTTTCTAGCATAATGGAGATCCCCAAATTTAGATCCAAGAAACAAAGACATTCCATACACAAGTATAAATTATATTTGACTGATAGGCGTTTTTGCCTCATGGCCTCTAAAGAATGCCAAGACATCATGCAGGCTATCTTGCTGCTTATGCCATTGAAAAAGGAGAAGACTGGAGAACTGGGTGACTTTCCAAAGTCAAATATCTGAGCAGGGGCAAGAAAATAAAACATGCATCAATTTCTAAACTCTTAATTCACTGTGCATTTTACTATAAGGAGGGCTATCAAATTATAAAGAATATATATCAGAATAAAGTACCTTCATTTATATTAGCTCTAAAATAAAAAATCTTTATTGACCAGCATTTAATTTCCAGATTCAAAATTAATCAAATTACCATTATACTTTTTCTCTTTTATATATACATTTAGAAGTCTACTCTTTTACATTTTTTTTCCAGTTGAATTAGACCTTTGTAGAAGCAGCTTTATAGTCTTCTAGAGGTAGTCTATTTCATAGCATGCTAAAGAAATTGTATTTTTCTTACATTGTGGAGTCAGGTTAGTACATTACAAACAAAATTAATGAGGGAAGAATGGAGTAACAAT
Organism: Antrozous pallidus; assembly: GCA_027563665.1. Classification (NCBI taxonomy): domain Eukaryota; kingdom Metazoa; phylum Chordata; class Mammalia; order Chiroptera; family Vespertilionidae; genus Antrozous; species Antrozous pallidus. Next base: position 51,252,316 of record CM050519.1, read on the forward strand.
TCCTTTATTTTTTTTTTATGTAAGAAAGAATTATTTGAAAGGAAACAAAATACAAATGACCAAAATTATCAGAAGAATGAAGACTTGGGAAAGGTAAAGGAAACTAAAAATAAATGAGGCATTATAATGTTTAATACTGTTAATAAATATTAAATAAAGGATATTGATATAAATGTTATAATGATATAATTTATTAAATTGTATATCTGAAGACCTAGTAAAAAATAATTCAGTGATATGTCAAGGCTGGCAGTTTCAAATATTATTGAATAATGCTAAAGTCTATCACTGTGGACAAGAATTTTAATTAATTTTAGACTAACGGTCATCTTCCTGAAATTCAGTGATCAGTTGGGTATGGGAAAAGTCAAAACTGAAAGACCTCTTGCACATACTGTTTGCTATGTAGACACATGTAAAGAAAAGGTATTGGTATAATATATAATTAGTATAATATCAATATAATAATATAATATAATATAAATAATAGTGAAAATAATGGTTCCAACTTATAAATTTTGACATGGATATGATATAAGAATAATGCCAATAAATACATTCTCTGAAGATGTTCTTTAGTTAAAATCCATGTATTTGTCCAATTTTCTCCACTTGTAATTACACTACACTTGCATTTTAATTATCATGAAAATGATGTATAAAATTAATATCATTCTATGTTGCTTCCCATTTAGGAGATTGTTCTAGTAAGTCTCCTATCCCTTCATCCTGCAAAATAGTCAGTGAACTTAAAATCACTTTCCATCTGCAATTTTCCCTATCTGTGAAGCTCTCATACAAGATATTTTAAAGTAGCAATTTTTTCCCCAAGATTTCTATGGCTGCTGGTTTATTACAGAGGCTGCTAATTTATCTTTGCGCCCTTCCAATGAAGTTTAATAATATCTCTAATGGGAAGCAATTCCTTCTAATAAGAGAATGTTTTACACACTGTACTCCACTTCTGGGTAATATTAAAAAATCTTATTCATTTGAACAAAAAAAAAATCCCCTTTTTAGTATATGTGGAAAATTAGTGAATACTAGTTTTTCTAAAAATGTTGGACTAAATGTCATATACATTATAATAAATTTTCTAAATGTAATGAATAAAATATTGATAGCCTAAGGTGTACTTTAATGTTGCAAATTCCTCTTGGGAAGATATACCTCATTTTTAAGCCAGTTTCTAAGTTTTAGCAGATGTAAAAATTCATGAATCTTCAAATGTTTAAGGTAAACTTTGCACTACATATAAGAGTAAGAAGCTAGAGAATCCGTTCTGGTACCCTTTGGCAAGGAAAAACAGATGTCCCAGCTCAAGGAAAAACGTAAACAACCTTCTTCCACTTTTCTGTTCCATTCAGTGCTCCAACAGATTGCAGGATACCCACCCACATTGGTGAGGGTGGGTCTTCTTACTTAGTCTACCGAATCAAATGCTGACCTCATCCAGAAACACCCTCACAGACACTCTCAGAAATCACGTTCTACTAGCTCCCCGGGCATCTCTTGACCTGAAGAGTTGACACATAGTATTAACCATCACACACAGGAATAGGATCCGAGGGCGGAATAGGGGACTCACACTTGCCATGTGTTGCAGGATGACAGGACAGAGAGGATGGGGTTGTTATTGTCATCAAAGAAAGTTCTGTTAAAAGCAGCCTGGTGGATATCAGAACTGTGATTAGTTATGTTCTGTGATCCAGATCAGTGTGGTTTAGTCTTTGTTTAGTCCTCTCAATAAGTGTTGGGAACTCTTAGTGAACTGAGTATTTTAAAGTTGTACCTTCTATAGTCATTATTTTTGTTTCTTGATATTCAAATGCTGTCAGTCCTGCTTTGGCATGTTCTCCTTTTACTTTCCTTAACTGTTCACAAATGGGTCTCAATTTACATATCAGTAGCATGTGCACTAGATTTGTAATACATGGAAAACAGCTCACAATTAATTTATATGGGTTCTGTATACCTCCCAAAGCTGGCCAAAGCTATCAATTTTCTGAGGATGTGAGTACATTTTTTAAAATAAATTTAGGACCATATATTTATAGATTATATTGTTCCTATTATAGAAAAAAGTGAAATAAACAACTTTAATGTTGACACAAGCCATATGTTTTCAAAATTTTTCCATGGAGCAAAACAGAAAAATAAATATATTAGATGACAATATAAAGTTTCAAATATACATTTACTTACTATAATAATGAACAGAATAATTTAATACAAATTAAGTATAAGTACACGTAAAATTCAGCAGAAATGCAGGAAAAATAGATAAAATTATGTAATTATGGAGATGTAAATTCATCTCTTCCAACATATGATAAAAAATAAAAAAATTAACAACATAATAAATAAGGCATATCTTAAAAATATATAGGACTCTGAACACTCATAATAGAAAAGATACTTTTTTTTTCAAATACTCATGAAACATTTAAAAACTAGAAAATTTTAAGCTACAAAACCTCAGTAAATACATGAATGTGGAATTAAAAGCACAATAGTCTGATTACAAAACATACAGAAATATTACAAGGAAAGTCTACCAAACTTTCAAAACTCAGAAAATTCCAGTGTTATATAAATTGTAAAGAGAAAGGTCAGTATAATAGAGATAGCAAAACTTCTTAAGTATGGGACAAAAGAATGCTAGAGATATAACTTATTCTGACAGTGCTAGAGGCTGGGTGCATGAAATTCATGCACTAGACGGGGGGATCCCTCAGCCTGACCTACACCCTCTTACAGTACAGGATCCCTCACTCTTTACGGCCTGCCTGCTGGCTCCTTACCACTTGGCTCGCTGCTCCTTAGCACTGCCATGGAGGCTGGAGAGGCTCCCACCACCGCCGCACTCACCAGCCATGAGCCCAGCTTCTGACTGAGCAGCACCCCCTGTGAGAGTGCACTGACCACCAGGGGGCAGCTCCTGTGTTGAGCATCTTCTGCCCCCTGATGGTCAGAGTGCATCACAGCAACTGGTCGTTCTGGTCGTTCCACCATAATGGCTTTTCATATATAGATAATAACTTTAAAAACAATGTTAGTGAACAGAATCTAGTAGATCATTAAATAATTCTATATCTTAAATAAGATGAATTTATTCCAGAAATGTATGGCTGTGCAAAATACTCTATTATACTAATCTATTATATAATTATAACATTTTAATGTGTATGCATATTTTATATAGTTACAATTTCAAGTGGGAAATACCAGTTGAACAGTAAATTTTATAGTGTGCTTTATTTATGAAAGGGATGAGTAAGTACCATATTTTGAAATGAAATACTGAAATGACACACAAAGAATAATAAAGTCACTTATATAGGGAAAACTAAATGAGGAGAGAATAAAACTTATATGAAAAGGGGTAGGATCAAGGCTTTTTCTTCAGGTTTAGACTTTCGTGTATTCTAATATTTGGACCAATTGAATGTACTAGTTATAAATTTAATGGTTCATTTAAACTTATATATTGAATATATTGATTCCTGGCTGATATAATTTTAGCCCATCATTATTGAGTAAACTGAAATCACATTTACTCTCATCTGAGAATTGTAAAAACTGAAATAATGAGCCCTGACTGGTTTTATTAGTGATTAGAGCATTGGCCCTCAGAGGTTCGATTCCCAGTCAAGTGCACATACCTCAGTTGCAGGTTCGATCCCCCAGGTCAGGGCATGAGTGGGAGACAACCAATAGATGAGACTCTCAAGTTTATCTCTCTCCCCGCCACCCCCCCCTCCCCGCTCCTCCTGCTCCTTATCTTTCCTCCCTCCCTCTTTCTTTCTTTTCACTCTCTCTAAAAATTAATGGCAAAGATATCCTCAGGTGAGGATTAGAAAAAGAAAACTCATATAATGATATTGGCTTTTCTCGGCATTTTCTAATTTCAATTTTTTTTAAGTAGCTTTTAAAATATTTTCCTAGAAATGCATATGTACCATAATAATTCATTAATTTTTTTTGTTTAATTAGTTAGTTATATTGTGGACTGTGTGTAGGTGGAGGGAAAATTTGAGCCCTTTCCAGAAAAAACACCTCTTCAACCTTTCTGTTCAAGGACATGCTCTGGGTGAATGTGTAAGCAGACATACAAATGTAATATTTACAGACTTTATCTACTTCCCAGCTGTAGACAGCAGAGGAGCAGATGGGGAAAATGCTAATGGATGTGTGGGAAGCGTGCTTCTCACATAAGGATGGCTCTTACACATGTTTAGATCAAGCTCTATGCCCAGGGCTTCTCCATAACATTTACCTCTGTCTGTGCCTGGCTACGCACGCATTAGCTGCTGGCTGGTGTGCACTGGCCAAAGGCCTGGCCTGCCTGACAGATGAGGAACACATGGAGACAGGAGAGAAGGGGGTGCTTTATACCAGTGGGTTTTAGACAGATGGAGAATTCCTTAAATTGCATCAGAAGCAGTATTTCTTGAGCAGAGATGTGGGTCCTCTAGCAAACCTGTGGTGGGCAAATCTTTTCTGCTGCTGTCCCCTCTGCTTTTCTAAACGTCTCTCTGTTTCCATGATAATTGCTCACCAGTGTGTCACGTTGTACTCTTTGGGCCATTTGCTGCTTGTAAGAGACTTTGCAATTACAGCAAACCCCCCACTCAGCGCAAGTTCTGATGAAATCAATTGAAGTTTTGTGTGCGTTTTTTAAATTGACTTTTTAAAATTTTATTCAATTTATTTAAACTTAAAAATATATTTTTAAATTATAAAATATGTATCCTATAATTTAAAATTCAAAAATGAATCATATTACATTAAATGGACCTTCCAATAATAATCTGATAATAATTAATTGGATTTCACATCATATCTGTTTAGTAGATTAATGATAATTTCTTTTTATTAGTAAGGATATACATTTTTTTAACATGCAATAAAACTATTGCTTCAGGCCAGGTGCTTTACTAAATATTACTTTAAAATGTCAGTTTTTATTGCCTTAGTAAGCAATGAACTGACAGTAAGACCAAGCTCATTAACTTACAATTGTTCCTGGGATGATATTATATTATTTATGAATGAGCAATTCCTTGCAATTTTGGTCACTAATAAAAAGCTTTACATTAATCTAAAATGCTTAAGCAAATAAAACTTTAATTCCCCACATTTTATGCACATGTGTCTAAACTTTAAAAAATAGACACATGCAATTTCATTATCATAGTTATATTATATGAAGAAAAAAATGTTAAAGTTATATTTTAGAAAAACTGATAGAAATTAGAATTAGTTATCAAATTCTAAAAAAATTATATTCCAATTTTAGAAAAATATAGATGAAGAACATTTGTATTTGTTCATATTATAAAAAAATCTATATAACAAAGAGTACATTGAATCTTCTATCCATCCACTTTTCTTTCTTTTTTATTTTTTTGATTAAACACATTTTTACTGATTTCAGAAAGGAAGGGAGAGAGAGGGAAAGCCAGAAACATCAATGATGAGAGAGAATCATTGATTGGCTGCCTCCTGCATGCCCACTACTGGGGATCGAGTCCACAACCTGGACATGTGCCCTTGATCAGAATCAAGCCTGGTACCCTTTAGTCCACAGGCTGACGCTCTATCCACTGAGCAAAACTAGCTAGGGCATCCATCCACTCTTCTTCATAGTATTAAACATATAATATCCTTCTACATGTAGAAGTCAGAGTACTAAGTACACAGTAACTTTAAGTTTGTTTTCTAAAAAAAAGAAACCAAACTTTTATTTCACCAAAGATGATAATTAGATTTAAATCTGAAAATGGGAAAATACGTGCTAAAAACTCAGGTTTATACCACAAAAATTATAAATATTTTGCTAAGACCAAGCATTCAGAGGATCAAGTTTTCAAAAGATAACATGTTTAAGAGCTGCTGAGATAAAAATTATAATATAACTAGAGTCACTAGGCTATTGGGATCGGGCCTAAACGGGCAGTCAGACATCCTTCTCACAATCCAGGACTGCTAGCTCCAAACTGCTCACCTGCCTGCCTCCCTGATTGCCCCTAACCACTTCTGCCTGTCAGCCTGCTCACCCCCTAACCACTACCCTGCCAGCCTGATTGATGTCTCACTGCTCCCCTGCTGGCCTGTTTTTCCCCAACTTCCCTCCTCTGCCGGCCTGGTCAACCCTAACTGCCCTCCCCTGCAGGCTTGATCACCCCCAACTGCCCTCCCTTGCAGGCCTGGTCCCTCCCAACTGCCCTCTTCTGATGGCCTGATGGCCCACAACTCCCCCCCTTTGCAGGCCTGGAACCTCCAAATGGCCCTCCCCTACTGGCCATCTTGTGGTGGCCATCTTGTGTCCACATGGGGGCAGGATCTTTGACCACATGGGGGCAGCCCTCTTGTGTGTTGAGCTGATGGTCAATCTGTGTATTACTCTTTTATTAGATAGGACAGAGGCCTGCTGCACGAGTGGGGGCCAGCTGGTTTGCCTTGAAGGGTGGAGGTTCCCTTAGGGTGTGGGGCGGCCTGGGCAAGGGGCCTATGATGATTTGCAGGCCGTCCATGCCCCCAGTGACCCAAATGGAGGCCTTGGGATCTGAAATTAACTTATGTTCTACAATTGGAATTTTGTAGCCTAGAGCGCAGCCAAGCCTTCTGCTCACTCCATGGTGACAGCCATTTCTGTTTGAAACTTTGTAGCCCACAGTGGAGGGCTAGGCTCTAGGGCTGCAGAAGTTTAGCTTCTTCCATCTCCCCAGCAACCCTAGCCTCTTCTCTCATCAGCTGCATGGCTGCCTTCAGATTATGTATCTTTCGTAATTGAAACTTTATACCATTGAGGCCTGGGCCAGCAAAGGCAGGTGGAAAGCTTGGCTTCCTCCATTGCCGGGGAAACCCAAGCCTCCTTCCTGCTCTCAGTGGTGGCATCCATCTTGTTTGAAGTTTATTTGCATAATTTGCTCCTGATTTACTGGTGGGCGTGGGTGTGGGTGTGGGTTGTGGGTATGGCGAAGGTACAGTCAAATTTGCATATTACTCTTTTATTAGATAGGACTAGAGGTCTGCTGTACAAATTTATGCACGGGTGGGGTTCTTCAGCCTGTTCAGTGATCGAGGCTGATTGGGGCCATCTGGGAGGAAGGACCACGGGAGATTGGCCAGCGGGGGAGGTTGGCTGTGGGAGCACACCAACTACCAGGGGTCAGCTCCTACATTGAGTGTCTGCACCCTGATGGTCATAGCGACCAGTCAACTGGTCCTAACAGTCACTTAGGCTTTTATGTATTTAGATTTTCGAAAATGTAGATGTTGGAGGAAGAGAGCAGGAAAACTAAGAATGCCAACTTAATTGACTTAAAATGGAGAATCAATGTCAGCAATATCCTGTCTAATAAAAGAGTAATATGCAAATTGACCGTACCTTTGCTACACCCACAAGCTACACCCACAGCCACGCCCACCAGCCAATCAGGAGTGGGAGGCAGGGCGGATGTGGCCAGGGTCAGGGGCAGGGCTGATGCAGCCTGGGCTGTGGGGGGCGGGGTCAAGGTGGCTGGGGTTGGGGGTGCTGGGCCAAGGAGACCCGAGCTGTGGAGGGGTGGGGCTGAAGAGGCCCGGGCCACAGCGGGTGGGGCCGAGGCGGCCTGGGCCTCAGGTGGCAGGGCCAAGGTGGTCCAGGTTGGGGGGGCAAGGCCGATGTGGCCAGGGCCATGTGGGGCAGGGTCAAGGCAGCCAGGGCCATGGGAGGCAGGGCCAAGGCGGCCAGTGCATGTTGGCCAGGGAGAAGTCCTGGGCTGGGAGGGCAGGGCCAAAGCCCGTGCTATCCGGGCTCGAGCTGGCTGTGGTGAAGGCCTGGGCCTGGGGCAGGGGAGGGGAGGGTGTGTGGCTGGGACAGAGCCAGCCATCAGCCCCATTGCAAGGCAATAGCTGGGTGCCCAAGGCCTAAAGCCTCGCCAAAGGCTTTGGACAGACTGGGGTAAGTGGTTAGCAGGACATCCCCTGAAGGCTCCCAGTATGTGTGAGGGGGCAGGTTGAGCTGAGGGATCACCCACCCTCAGTGCAGGAATATCGTGCACCGGGCCCTAGTAAATTGATAATATAATATGTATTAAAAGAGTAACAGATCCAGAGACAGAAGCATTGATCAGACAGTCAAACCTTAGAGGGAAGGGAGGGGAGAGTGGGGGGTAAAGAGGAGAGATCAACCAAAGGACTTGTATGCATGCATATAAGCATAACCAATGAACACAAACCAGGGGAGTGAGGACATGAGCAGGAGGACAGGGGGGGCAAGCAAGGATAAGAACATATATGTAATACCTTAATCAATAAAGAAAAATTTTTAAAAAGAGTAATACCTTGAAAATTTTAGTGTTTTACTTATTTTTAGGAATTAATATATGAGATGAAGTTAATCAATAAATTCGAGGAAATCCCAAATCATTATCTGAAATTAAACCAATAGTTGTTAAGCCTGAATAGTACTGCTATAAGGATATCCACAAAGAACAAAAGAAAATACTATCTTGTCTCTTCCAGACACCAAACTCTGTTGTATAGAGAAAGTGTTTTAGATCAGCTTTAGCCATGCTGACATCATGAAACAGAACTGTAGAACAGTTAATTCTCAAAAGTTTTTGACTCAGAAAACCATCAAACAATGAAAAATTAAGAACTCTAAAGAATTTTTAATGTGAGTTAAATATATCAATGTTTTATATTTAAGACTGAGGATCATATTAAATAGTTAATTATCAGTTTACTTAAAATAGCAATAACTGCCAGAACCAGTTTGGCTCAGTGGATAGAGCATCGGCCTGCAGACTGAAGTGTCCAGGGTTCGATTCTGGTCAAGGGTATGTACCTTGGTTGCAGGCACATCCCCAGTAGGGGGTGTGCAAGAGGCAACTGATTGATGTTTCTCTCTCATCGATGTTTCTGACTTTCTGGCCCTCTCCCTTCCTCTCTGTAAAAAATCAATAAAATACATAAAAATAAAATAAAATAGATAAAAATAAAATAGTAATAACATTTATTGTGCAGTAATATAGATTACTTTGTGAATAATAACAATACAATTTAATAAAAATGAGCAGCATTGTTTTAGATTTTGCAAAATTCTTTAATTCCTGGTATGCAGAAATAAAAAAACAATAATAGACATGAATTTTGGGGTCAGAAAGCAACCTGTACTCAGTTAAAGAGCCTCCCTCGAAAATTCATGTCCACACATAACCTCAGACTGTGACCTTATTTAGAAATAGGAGGTCTGCAGATGTAATTAATTAGGATGAAGTCATGCGGGATTTGAATAGGACCTAAATTGTATGCTTGGTTGTCTTATGAGAAGGTCATGTAAAGACAGAGACACACAGAGAGGAGAGCGAAGTCTATGAAAACAGAGACATAAATTAAAGTAATGCAGTTACAAGCCAATGAACATCAAAAAGCACTGGCAGTCACCAGAAGGGAGGAGAAGAGAAGAAAAAAATCTTTTTTAGTGCCTTCAAAGTGAGCATGGGCCTTCTGACCTCTGATTTTGGACTTGTAGCTTCCACACAAGTGAGAGGATAAAATCTAAGCAGTCTAGCTTGTGCTATTTTGTTACAGAATCCCCAGGAAACGAATGCACCGAATTTAATCCTTACAGAATTTTTCTCTATGTCAAAGATTATGGAGAAGACTCTGGACTCAGCTTTACTGTTTCTAATGAAACACATCTAGAAAATAGTGGGGGGGGGGGGGGGTATGGTCTCTTTCCCTTAATACCTGAAGAAAATCATTTTCATTTATTCTGAAGTAGTTTAAAATTTTTTGAGGAACCCACAGAATTTTTGTTTATGTGAGTAACACATATTGTTATGTACTGCGTTAGAAATGTAAAAAGAAAATTTGTAAACAGTTATTTATAACATATTTTAAAACAAAGTAAAAATTTGATATTAACAGAATGTTTTATTTTATGCACAATTTTATATTTTTCTAAGTACATATGTACAAGTGTTTTTGATAGTAATATTTTTGCATGATAGTAATAATATCAGATAATGAGATAGCCAAAAAATAATTACTCAATACTTATGATACTGGGCAGCATCCAGATTATGAAAGAGAGGCTTCAACCCAACCCAGGTCCTTGAAATGGAACAAGAAAGAATTCAAGAGAATGTCAAGAAGATTTAGCAAAGTACAGTAAATGTATTAAAGTGATAGTATGCACCCAAGAACTGAGGTTGGGCAACCTCAGAGAACAAATCATTGAACCAATGGGATCGGGGTGAAAGGTTTTTGTGGGGTTTTTTTGTATTTATTTATTTTATTTTTAATATATTTTAATTTATTTCAAAGAGAAAGAGAGAGAGAGAAACATCAATGATGGGAGAGAATCATTGATCAGCTGCCTTCTGTATACCCTCCACTGGGGATTGAGCCCACAACCTGGGGGTATGCCCTTGACCAGAATTGAACCTGGGACCCTTAAGTCCATAGGCTGACACTCTATCCACTGAGCCAAACCTTCTAGGGCTGGGTGAAAGTTTTTATTAAATGTGGGAGGAGAAGGGAGATTGGTCCTTAGCTTCTAGCGCTGGTGGGGTGACTGCCATTAAGGCTGGTCCTTCTCTCCTCTTCAGATAGCCATTTTTTGGAATCCTCTCAATTACAGGAAATTGAGAAGGGGAAGTGGGGGAACAAGTGGTCAGTGAAGGTCACATCTGTGATGTTCTAGCCAATATGGGGAGGGGGAAGGAGGAGGGAAGGGCCTGAGGCTTTGTTCCCTATTCTAATTTTCCTGTCTCACTCACACCAAGTTTATAAAATATATAGGCTTCATGTGAAACTTAACAACAAAAAATATTTGTCATGTAATATATTCAGTAACTATCTTTATTCCCTTAGAGTCATTAGATTACTATCAGTAAATAGGCTCTCTCAATTGGTATTCTGCCCTATGATTCTAGAAATAATATAAATTAAATATTTGGACAGTTGAAATATAAGTCTAGTGTAAAATAAATGAACTCAGCAAGGTTTATTGCATTTATTGGGCACCTATTATGTGGTATGCATGGTACTCAGAATTTGTTTTTAAAAAAACTAGAAAACATATTATTATCCCCATTTTACTGATAAGAACCTCAGCCTTAGAGAAGTTTGTAAATGATTTCAAGTTCAACAAGTGAATAAGAGTAAATGGAGGATCTGAATCTTTCCAAATTTATATACAGATACTTTTTGAATTCTGTTGGGGTTATGTCCTTATATACCCATCATAAGTTGAAAATATTTTAAGTCAAAAATGCATTTAATACAGCTAACCTACAGAACATCATAGTTTAGCATAGCCTACATTAAATGTGCTCAGAACACTTACATTAGCCTACCATTGGGCAAAATCATTTACCACAAAGATTATCTTGTAATAAAGTATTGAATGTCTCACATAATTTATTATGCATAGCACTCTTGCACCATCATAAAGTAAAACAATAGTAAGTTGAATATGGTAAGTCAGGGGGCAATCTGTAACTTTCTCCACAATATTAGGTAATATTATACTAATGTAGAATCTTGCATTTTTGTTCCAGCTCTTAAGCCCTATGACTATATTAAGTTCAGCTTGCTAATCAAATGCACTGAATCTCATTTTGAATTAATGAAGCTAAGGTGGATTTTATTGACTATATATTGTAGACAACCCAATTAGAGTTGAGCCATGTACTTTTCCTCCTACCCTCTGCTTAATTTAGAAAGAAAAATAGCAACTAAGGAAAAACATTTTATAAAGATTTTATGACCTAAAATAACATATTTTATATCTTTCCTCTTACAAATACTTTCATTGCCATGGAAACTCATATAATCATAGGGACAAAAGAAAGATTTAGCTTGAAATCAAATCAAGATAGTTGTTTTTTTCCTTTGGTATTTAGAGATGAACACTTTACCAATACTATATTTGTCTTTGTGATTCAAAGATCATGTGCCAAATGTTACATATCCCTAAGGAATTTCACATCAAAGCATTATATTAAGTAACAGATGATTTCTCAAACAATTATTTGAAGCAACTAGGAAAAAAAGAAACCCAAGGAATGTCCTTATATAAAGATTAGATGCCTGGTACATGAAATTTGTGCATGGGGGATACAGGCGAGTTTCCCTCAGCCCAGCCTGCACCCTCTCATAATCTGGGATTCCTCAGGGGATGTCCAACTGCCAGTTTAGACCTGATCCCAACTGAACATCCCTCTCACAATCTGGGACTGCTGTCTCCTAACCGCTTGCCTGCCTACCTGCCTGATTGCCCTTAACCACCTCTGCCTGCCTGGTTGTCCCTAATTGCCTCTGCCTGCCTGCCTTATTGCCCTTAACCGTTCACCTGCCTTCCTGATTGCCACTAACTGCTCTGCCCCACTGGCCTGAACACCCCTAACAACCTCTGCCTCAGTCCCTGCCACCATGGCTTTTTCCGGAAGGAAGGAAGAATGACAGGAAGATGTCCAGTCTACCCAGTCTAATTAGCATATTACCCTTTTATTAGTATAGATTTGACCACTTAAAGCAATCTTCTATTGCTATTATGCATAAAAATTAAGGGTTCAAATCTAATGGTCTACTTCTCCTTAATCATATCAAGCTGATTTTATTACCACATCTTCTAGTCTTTAATATTCCTCATTATTTATTATCTAAATAAAATTTTTGTTTCTTTTTACTTTCCTTCATATTCATCATGACTTGCAAAACTACAGCAGAAATTGAAAGAAAGAGCTCTTAAATTTGCAAAAGGTCAGTTCCCTAAATCCGAGGCTAATACCATTATCTAATAAGGTATCTCACAATTTTACTTAAAACTAGTAAATATTAGATCTAGTCTCTGTGAGATTAATTAGGTAAAACAAAACAATAGGAGATCGATTCAGTTATCTCAGTTAATCCAGCTTTTGCTCCACTTCCCAGGAAGGCAGGGCGAATGATAGTCTATTATTGGAGCCAAATAACACCAGTTCACTCTTCAGCCTTTTCATACATTAACAAATAGAAGGATACAATTTAAAAAATATAGATTGAGTTTATTGGTGATATATAATTAGAAATAAAATCTTTTTCCAACCCAGAAATCCTCTGCACAAGGATAGTAGAGAAAGACAATACTTTTGGTTATGGAATAAACATTAAACTAGAATGTGATTAGCATCATAGGCAATTTGTTAAGAGACTGCAGACAGAAAGAAACCTCACCTTTTTATATAGCAAGGTAAATATGACCCATTACTTATACGTTGCCAAAATAAACAATAACCTGCCCTCAAGTTGAAGGACTTGACATCACCACTGTTCAGACATAACTCATCCTAACTTTACCTGGTCTTTTGGGGAACCATCTGTATTAGCTAAGCAGTTTTAGCCAGAGAAAAGCATTCTCATATCTTTCTGGCAGGAGGTACTTTTGCTACTAGGAGCAATGAGCCCACAGAAGTTTGCTTTCTTTCCTCTTACAGAAACTGAGAGATAAGGGTGCAGTCTCCCTTGATGTTGATGTTTCAAAGAGATGGCTCCCACATCCTTCAGAAAGAAACGTCTGAATCCTAAAGCTGGCAAAAGGCCTACGGAGTTTTCAAGTGGATATATAAACATTTCAAAAACAGGATTACTTAAAATTTCAAGTTTTCTATGTAAATTCTATAAAGAAAAGGAAGAAGTAAATGTTTTCCCTATTTTCAATAGGGAGAACTAAGCCTCTTTTTTTTTTTTAATTGATTCTGGCTTTTACAGATTTCATCATTTCTAAGAAATCTGATCTTTTGTGTCTCTACTATAGTTCTCCTTTATATGTTAGAGAAAACTCAGTTAATTTTGTAGAAAAGGTACTCTATTGTTTAAAAGGTAACACATTAATCAATCCCTAGCAAAATATAAAGCACATACTTTTAAGTTTGAGCTTACTGCCATATAATAACAGATAATCAAACAAACTGTAAAAATTCTTCCCAAATATCATTAGAACAATCTTGCTTGATATGCAACTCTTCAATATAATGGGAAGATAAATAGTATAATTTCCAGCAATTCAGAAACATGCTACATAACATCAGAACAGAAACTAATAATAATTATGGTCTGACAGTGCAAGAATGTGAATGCATATGGTTGTAACCTGGAATGAGCACTCTCTCTGTTTCTCTTTTTTCCTCCTACCAAAAAGCAGCAATAATAAAGCCTGCTACTTTGTTATTGTCAGATTACATAAGATGAGCACGTATCTCTAGAGGGTTTACTATGTAGCAGACACTTCGGTAAGTAAGAAAGTAGGCAACAACAAAAAAAGGTCCCTGGACAGAGCCATGCCATCTTGGAGGGGACAGCGGCCTCTTCTAGGAACTCCTCAGCACCACCACCCAGACAGACCTTGGACTCTGCCTGCGACCCTACAGCCACTGCAGCCAAAATCCCGCTGCCTCACCTGCAGACCTGCGGACCCTAGGACCTCCACCTCCAAGGGTGCGTGACTCTCACAACAGTAAGTGCGACTTAACCCCTCTCCAGGGGCCAACCTCTGGATGCCACAGTGGCCCTTTTCCGGTGCGCAGGCCTCCTAAGCCCACCCCTCCACAGGCTGCTTTTGGGTGCTGCTGTGAGCCCCCATGGATGCACTCTTATTTGAACAAGGGCTCACTGCCCCCGCAGTAGAAATTCTGAAGTCCCCCTTCCTGGGTACCTGCCCACAGACACCTCAGTTGGACAGCTTCAGCATCAGGGCCCCTCTGAGTGCTGAGGACTCCGCACTGGAAGCCATCACTGGGCACATGTGAAACCAACCAAGCGTGCAAGGCCCCCGACAGTAGAATTTCAGACTTCCACCACTCCAGGCTATCTGCCCACAGACACCTCAGTCACACAGCTTCAGCACAAGGACCTCTCTGAGTGTGCTGCTGCCCTGGCAAACAGTCCCAGGGTACCTCTGTGAGCCGCCCCTGCATGCACTTGAATCCAACCAAGGGTTCAAAACCCCAGCAGCAAAAACTGAGTCTTCCCACGCCACAGCTGCCAACCTCTCCACACCACAGTAGTGCCTTCTGAAGCAAAGGCCTCCTGAGCCCCACCACCCCTATAGATGGTTCCTGGGTGCCTCTCTGACCCCGCTGGGGACACACAATTTCAACCAAGGACACAAGGCAGCAAAAATTGGGACATCCGGAATCGGAGCCGGAGCCGGAGCCGGAGCCGCGCACTGTGTCTCCGCTGCGTCCGTCCGCCGAGGCCCAGAGTGTCAGGGACAAAAGCCGCTGCCTTGCCGCTTGCTCCTGCCGCCGGGGCTCATCCGCCGCCGCCGACGCTCTGAGGAGAGCCCGCCGCCGCCGCCAACCCGCGAGGATCCGAGAGCCATGTCGGCCAGCAGCCTCCTGGAGCAGAGACCTAAAGGTCAAGGAAACAAAGTACAAAATGGATCTGTACATCAGAAGGATGGATTAAATGATGATGATTTTGAACCTTACTTGAGTCCCCAGGCAAGGCCCAATAATGCATATACTGCCATGTCAGATTCCTACCTACCCAGTTACTACAGTCCCTCCATTGGCTTCTCCTATTCTTTGGGTGAAGCTGCTTGGTCTACTGGGGGTGACACAGCCATGCCCTATCTAACTTCTTATGGACAGCTGAGCAACGGAGAGCCTCACTTCCTACCAGATGCAATGTTTGGACAACCAGGAGCCCTTGGTAGCACTCCATTTCTTGGAACGTCAAGGCCGTGGAAAATAAAAGGCAGTTCTGCACAGACCACAGCAACGGTTTCATCTGCATATCCCGAAGAGGAAAAAAATGACCTTCAAGAGAATTAGGACTTTTTCTTAATTTCATTGACTTCAGAGACGATTGCAGAATTGCAGTTTAAGTATTGGAATTTCACAAAAGACATAGGACTTAACTGGAAAGTGGAAAAAAAAGAAAAAGAAAAAACTAAAAAAATCCCTCTAGGTAGGTTAGGTGAAAAATGCCCCTTTTATTTTGGTTTTGGTTGTGATTTCAGAGCATAATGCTTTTTTTTCCTTTGTCTTTTTACTATGTTTTCGGATTTTAAAGTCCGTAAGTGCATACAGTTTTCTCTAATTTTTAAACCCTTTCCTCCCCCCCCCCCCCATTTTGACATTTGCACTTGGAGAACACCTGAGTTTTGAAGGTATGAGCCTGCCTCCACCCCAGAAAGGGGGAATTTGGTTTTTCCCTTCCGAACTGGAAGAACATTTTTATGAAGAATTTTTGTGTTGGAGAATTTAACAGTGTTACCCAAGGTTGTGTCTTTAAGGGTGGTTCATTTTCTCTGACCCTTTGTTACTCAAAGTAAAAGTACTAGGATTCCTAAGAAATGTTCTGTTCTTGTACATTATACTGATTGAGTCAGGATTAATTTTACTTCACAGCTAAGAACAGTGGTAAAAACTTGTTTACAGAAATGCATTTTGGAAGAGAAAAATATTGTAAAATGTGTAGTGAATGTTTCTTCAGTTTCTTGTTCATCCAATGAGGAAAGGGCATTGCCTTTCTTTTTACCATTAATCACTTCTCAATAAACGTGAGATCCTGTTAAGCATCAAAAAAAAAAAAAAATTGGGACATCCCCCTGCCCAGCTGCTGACCTCGGGACACTGTAGTTGTGCCTTTCCAGCATGCAGGTCTAATGAACCCGCTGCCCCTATAGGTGCCTCCTTGAGCCCTGGCTGGGCACGCTAGTATCCAAAAAAAAGGTACACAGCCCCAGCAGTAGAAAATTGGACTTCCCCCTTCCCGGCTGCCTGCCCACAGACACCATGGTCACATGGTTTCAGCATACATGCCCTCTGAGGTCACTGACCCTGCAGGCAACCCCCAGGTGCCTCTGTGATCTGCTACTAGGTTCATTCGTATCCAACGAAGGGCTCAAGGCCCTGCAGCAAAAACTCGGACTTTCCCCACCTCAGCAGCCGACCTCTGGTCAATGCAGTCGCACCAACCCAACAAACAAGCCCCATGAGCCCACTACCCTGGTAGGTGGCCCCTGGGTGCTTCTCTGAGCCACTGCAAGGCACAACCCCAGTCACTGGAAACCAGGCCCCATGGTAGCACCACTCCAGCACAAGAGCCCCTTAAACCCATTGCCCCAGCAGATGGCTCCTGGGCGACTCTATAAGCAGCCATTGTGTGTGCATATCCAACCAAGAGCAAATATCCCCCAAAGCAGAAACTAGGACTTCTCCCTCCATGGGGCTGATGGCACACCACAATCACTCTGAACAAGCATGTGGCCCCCCATAAGCAACAGCCCTTGAAAATGGATCCTGAGCCCCTGTGTGTGCTGCCACTGGGCATGTGCCTCTCCAACCAAGGGCACACAGCCCCTTCAGTAGGATCCATGACATCCCCCTCCAGGCTACCTACCTCTGGACAGCTTGGTGAGTTACTGAAGATTTGCCCCCCTGGAAAAGGTCACATTGTTTCAACTATAGACCCCAAGATTCCCACATTCCTAGCTGTTGGATCCTGAACCTCCTTGTGATTCAGAGAGGGAAATCACTTTGGCCAGAGCCCCACTGCCTCAACCACAGACTATGAGACACCCACCTGCCACTGTCATGGGCTCTGGGCCCCTCATAGTGAGTTGCAGAGTGATGCTAATCCAGCAAGAGTCACACCACACCAGCCAAAGTCACAACACCTGAGCCCCAGGCTCCAAGACTCCTTCCTCCCAGATTGTGTATTCTGGGAACCCACAGTGAGCACATACCAGCAAGACCTCAGATAACAAGAGCCAGAACCACAAACACATCCAAAACAGCTTGCACACGGAAGCTGGGGTGAGTCGCATTGTCAACCCATGATGAGACTTCATCCATGAATACAAAACTAACATTCAAGATCCACAACAAGAGAACCCAAATAGCTCAGGTAGGGAGCTCTATTAGTTCACCAAGCCCAGGAGACCTGAGATACCACACCTCTAGCACTACAGCAAAAAGAACCGGGGTGGTAAAGCAGTTGGATCTAAGACACAGAAACAATTAAAATATTGCAGCAAAAAATTGGAGACAAAAAAAAATCCCCAAAGGAAGAAAAAGATAAATCACCAGAAATGGAGTTAAATGAAATGAAGGCAAGTAACATGTCAGATAAAGAATTCAGAGTAATGGTTATAAGGATGCTCAAATGTCTGGATGACAAATACTCACAATTCAATGAAAACTATAAGGAGCTGAATGAGAATGTCACCAACATGAAAAAGAACCAAGCGGAAATGAAGAATAACATAGCTGCAATAAAGAATACAATGAAAGGCTTAAACACTAGACTAGAAGAGGGTGAGAACTGTATCAATGAATTAGAAGACAAGGTAGGAACAAACACTGGAAAGAAAGCAAGAGTAGAACCTAAGAAAGCTTTGGGACAACACAAAATGAAACAACATCTGCATAATAAGGGTACCAGAAGGAGAGGAAGCAGAAGAAATAATGACAGAAAACTTCCCTGATTCTGGCAAGAAAAAAACCAGATAAGTCTAAGAAGCACATGGAGTCTTAAACAAGGTGAACCCAAAAAGACCAACACCAACACATCATAATCAAATTGGCAAACATCAACAACAAAGTAAAAACCTTAAAGGCTGCCAGAGACAGACAGAAAGTTACCTGCAACAGATCACCCATTAGAATATCAACTGAATTCTCAACAGAAACACACCAGGCCAGAAGATAATGGAATGAAATACACAAAGTGATGCAAAGCAAGGGACTGAATCCAAGACTACTATACCCAGCAAGACTATCATTCAAAATTGAAGGTGGAATCAGGAGCTTCAAAGACAACAAAGCGGCTAAGAGAGTTTATTACCACCAAGCCAGCAATGAAAGAAATGTTAAATGCTGTAAAAAGAAGAAACAGAAAGGCAAAAAGAAACATAAACATTAAGAATAAAAATGATGACAAACAAGTACTAATCAATAATAACATAAAACATAAATGGATCAAGTGCTCCCCAATCAAAAGCCATGTAGCTGAATGGATAAGAAAACATGACACATATATTTGCTGTCTGCAAGAGACCCACCTCAGAACAAAGGATTCACACAGACTGATAGTGAAGGGATGGAAAAAAAAAACATTTTCAGGAAAACGGAAATCAGAAAAAAAGCTGGGATTGCAATACTTATATATGACCAAATAGACCTCCAATTAAGGCCATAAAAAGGGATAAGGAGCTGGGCACAGTGGCATGCACCTGTAGTCCTAGCTACTCGGGAGGCTGAGGCTGGAGGATTGCTTGAGCCCAGGAGTTCTGGGCTATAGTGCGCTATGCCAATCGGGTGTCTGCACTAAGTTCAGCATCAATATGGTGACCTCTCGGGAGCAGGGGCACTAGATTGCCTAAGGAAGGGTGAACCAACCCAGGTCGGAAACAGAGCAGGCCAAAGCTCCTGTGCTGATCAGTAGTGGGATCACGCCTGTGAATAGCCACTGCACTCCAGCCTGGTAAACATAGCCAGACCCCATCTCTAAAAAGACAGAGAGAGAGACAGAGAGAGAGAGAGAGAGAGAGAGAGAGAGAGAGAGAGAGAGAGAAGGAAGGCCACTTCATAGTACTACATGAAGCAATTCAACTAGAGGTTATAACTTAGTAATATCCTCTAAGTGGGATATATGCACCCAATACAGGAGCACCAATATACCTAAAACAACTTCTGGACGATATCAAGGGAGAGATCAATAGCAATACAACCATAGTAGGGGACTTTAATACACCATTGACACCACTGGATAAATCCTCTAAACAAAAAATTAGCAAAGAAACAGCAATCCTAAATGACTCACTAGATCAGGTGGACTTAATTGAAATCTACAGAACATTTCACCCCAAAGCTATACAATATAGATTATTCTCAAGTGCACCCAGGACATTTTCAAAAATAGATAACATATTAGGACACATGTAAAGTCTCTTCAAATTCAAGAAGATAGAAATCATAACAAGCATCTTCTTAGATCAGGGTGGCATAAAACTAGAAACCAACTACAAAAAAATGAAAAAAAATCAAACACTTGGAGGCTAAATAGCATGCTATTAAACAATGACAGGGTTACTAAAGAGATCAAAGAAGAAATTAAAAACATCTTGGAAACAATGAAAAAAATCAATCCAAAATCTATGGGACACAATGAAAGCAGTCCTAAGAGGGAAATTCATAGCTCTATAGACCAACCTCAAAAAAAACAAGAAAAAATCTAACCTTGCAATTTAAAGAATTAGAAAGAAACCAACAAGAAAAGCCCACAGTAACCAGAAGGAAAGAGATAATAAAGATCAAAACAGAAATAAACCACATAAAGACAAAAAAATGCAAAAGATCAATGAAACCATGAGCAGGTTCTTTGAAAGGATAAAAAAGATTGATGAACCTCTAACCAGGCTCACCAAGAAACAAAGAGAGAAAACCCAAATAAAAAAATAAAAAATAAAAAGGTGAAGTAACAACTGACCCCACAGATATACAAAGGATTGTAAAATAATACTACAGACAACTCAACTCCAAAAAACTGGACAACCTCAACAAAAGTGACACATTCCTAGAAAAATACAGGCTTCCAAAACTCAATCCGGAAGAATAAAAAAAAAAATGAAATTGAAAAGGTAATCAGAAAGTTTCCAACAAACAAAACCCCTGAACCAGATGACTTCATGTGGGAGTTTTTCAAACATTCATATCAATTGATGCAGAAAAAGCATTTGACAAGTCCAACACCCTTTTCTGATAAAAACACTCAGCAAAGTGGGGATAGAGGGATCATACCTCAACATAATAAAAGTCTTATATGACAAACCTACAGCCAACATTATGCTCAATGGGTAAAAACTAAAATCATTTCCCTTAATCACAGGAACAAGACAGGGATTCCCACTTTCATTATTCCTGTTCATCATAGTACTGGAAGTGCTAGCCACAGCAATCAGACAAGAAGAAGAAATAAATGGCATCCAAATGGGCAAAGAAGAGGTAAAACTGTCATTATTCTCAGATGACATGATACTGTACATAGAAAATCCAAAAGACTCCATCAAAAAATTATTAGACTTAATAAATGTAGCAGAATACAAAATTAACACCAAGAAATCTATTTTTATACACCAATAGTGAACTTACAGAAAGGTGATTTAAAAAACAATCCCATTTACCATTGCACCAAAAATATTAAGATACCTAGGAATAAATTTAACTAAGGAGGTAAAAGACCTTTACTCAGAAAACTACAGGACACTGGAAAAAGAGATAGAGGAAGACATAAACAGATGGAAGAACATACTGTGTTCATGGATTGGTAGAATCAATATCATCAGAATGTCCATGCTACCCAAAGCAATATATAGATTCTATGCAATCCCCATTAAAATACCAATGGTATGTTTCACAGACCTAGAATGAACTCTCCAAATATTCATCTGGAATTTTAAAAAAAGACCCCAAATAGCTACAGCAATCCTGAGAAAGAAGAACAAAGTAGGTGGGAATCTCAATACCAGATATCAAGCTGTATTACAAAGCCACTGTCCTCAAAACTGACTGATACTGGCACAAGAACAGATTTTATATATATAAATATATATGTATGTGTGTGTGTGTGTGTGTATATATATATATATATATATATATATATATATATATATATTCAATGGAATAGTATGGAGAACCCAGAAATTGATATAAACCACTATGTTCAATTAACATTTGACAAAGGAGGCAAGAGCATATAATGGAGTCAAGATAGTCTCTTCAATAAATGGTATTAGGAAAATTGGACAGATACATGCAAAAAAATGAAACTAGACCCTCAACTTACACCATATGCAAAAATAACTCAAAATAAATAAAGGGCTTAATCATAAGACAAGAAACCATAAAAATGATAGAGGCAGCAAAATATGAGACATATGCCAGTGATCTTTACCAATATAGCTCCTAGGACAATGGATATTAAAGAAAAAATAAACAAATGGGACAATATCTAAATAAAAAAAAACTTCTGCACAGAAAAAGAAAATTCCACAAAAAAATAAGAATGCCCACTGCATGGGAGAACATATTTGCCAATGTTATCTCCGATAAGGGTTTAAACTCCAACATTTACAGGGAACTCATAAACTTAACAAAAGGAAGATAAACAACCCAATCAAAAAATGAACAAAGGACCTAAATAGACACTTTTCAAAAGAGGACATATGGAAGACCAAGAGACATATGAAACATGCTCAAAGTCACTCATCATTTGAGAAGTGCAAATCAAAATGACAATGAGTGTACCATCTCACACCTGTCAGAATGGCTACAATCAACAAATCAACAAACAAGTGCTGGTGAGGATGTGGAAAAAAAGGAACCCTCATGCACTGCTGGTGGGAATGCAGACTGGTTCAGCCACTGTGGAGAACAGTATGGAGTTTCCTCAAAAAACTAAAAATGGAACTCCCATTTGACCCAGTGACCCCACTTCTAGGAATATATTCCAAGAAACTAGAAACACCAATCAGAAAGGATATATGCACCCCTATGTTCATAAAGCACAATTTACCATAGCTAAGATTTGGAAACAGCCTAAGTGCCCATCAGCAGATAAGTGAATTAAAAAACTATGGTACATCTACACAATGTAATACTGTGCTGCAGTAAAAAAGAAGGAGCTCTTATCATTTACAACAGCATGGAACTGGAGAGCATTATGCTAAGTGAAATAAGCCAGTCAGGGAAAGATAAATATCACATGATCTCAATAATTTAGAGAATATAATGAACAACATAAACTGATGAACAAAAACAGATCCAGAGACAGAGAAGCATCAATCAGACCATCAAACCTCAGAGGAAAGGTATGGGAGGGTGGGGAGAGGAAGGAGAGATCAACCAGAGGATTTATATACATGCAAATAAGCCTAACCAATGGACATAGACAACAGGGGGGTGAGGGCATGAATGGGAGGTTAGGGGGGTAGTGGGAGTATAAGGACACATATGTAATAACTTAATCAATAAAGAAACTTTAAAAAATGGGCAAAAGACCTAAATAGGTATTTCTCTATAGTGGACATACAGATAGCCAATAGAAATGGAAAAAAAATGCTCAAAGTCACTAATCATCAAAGAAATGCAAAATAAAACCACAGTGAGATATCATCTCACATGTGTCAGAATGCCTATAATCAACAAAACAACAAACCAAAAATGCTGGCGAAGATTTGGAAGAAAGAGTTCTTTTGTGCAATGTTGGTGTGAGTACAGATTGATACAGCCACTGTGAAAACAGTATGGAGTTTGGTCAAAAAATAAAAAATGGAACTGCCTTATGACCCAATGATTCAATTTCTGGGAATATTATATCCAAAGAAACCCGAAACTCTAATTCAAAAAAATATATACACCCATATATTCACTATAGTGTTATTTAAAATACTAGGGGCCTGGTGCACAAAATTGGTGCACTGGGGGGGGGGGCGCCTCAACCCAACCTGCCCCCTCTCACATACTGGGAGCCCTCAGGGGCTGTCCAACTGATGGCTCATCCCCAGCCTGTCCAAGGTCTAAAGCCTCTGGCGAGGCTTTAGGTCTTGGGCACCCAGCCATCACCCTGCTCAGCTCAGCCCCGGCTGCCTGCAACCACCCAGCCCTGGGGGCCGGGCTCTCTCTGCTGCTGCCGCCACCACATCCCCTCACAGTGCCTGGGGGCTGGTTACTCGCTGCCACTGCCGTTTCATCTCTACCCCCAGGCCCAGCACTCACACCACTTGGCTCCGCTCCTGCTCCTGATTGCCTGGTAGCATAGTCAATCAGGAGCAAAGGTATGGTCAAATTTGCATGTTTCTCTTTTATTATATAGGACAAGATTTGAAAACAGTCCATGTGCCCATTAATAGATGAGTGGATAGCCCAGCCAGTGTTGCTAAGTGGTTGAGCATCAACCTATGAATCAGGAGGTCACAGTTCAATTCCCTGTCAGGGCACATGCCTAGGTTGTGGGCTTAAATCCCAGAGAGGGCATGCAGAAAGCAGCCAATCAATGGTTCTGTTTCTCTACTGATTTTTCTATTTCTTTCTCTCCTTTTCCCTTCATCTCTGAAATAAAAAATAAATAAATTTTTAAAAAAGAGATGAGTGGATTACATTACACAATGGAATGCTACTTGATCATAAAAAAGAAGGAAATCTTACCTTTTGGGGGAGCATTCATGGACCTGGAGAGTATTATGCTCAGTGAAATAAGCCAGTCAGAAAAAGGTGAATTTCATATTATTTTACTTATATGTAGAGTCTAATGAACAAAATAAACTAACAAATAAATTAGAAACAGACTCATAGATACAAAAAAATAGACTGACAGCTGTCAGACGGAGTGGGGTTGGTGGGTCAGTAGAGAGTGAAGGGATTAAGAAAAAAAGCTTTCATAAACACAGATAAAAAGGGGGAAAAAAACCTTCATAGACACAGATAACACTATGGATTACCAGAGGGAAGCGGGGGAAGTAGAAGAAGGTAAAGGGAGGATAGTGAAGGAAGGAGACTTGACTTTGGGTGGTGAGCACACAATACGACATAGAGATGATTTTTTATAGAATTTTATACTTGAAATCTATATAGTTTTATTAATGAAAGTCATTCCAATAGGTTCAATGGAAATTTTAAAAAATACTTTGTATGAGACCATACTAAATTTGCTCTATCTTGAGACTTTCCTTGAATAGTTATAGAAATTGACATCATTACCACACACAGAGACAAAATACATTTTGGAAGCTGTTATGGACTGAATGTTTGTGTCCATGGCCAAATTCCTATGTTGAAGATCCAATGCTCAATGTATGCTTTCTGAGATGGAATCTTTGCCAGATAACTAGGACATGAGGGTAGGACACTGGATTGACAGGATTAATGCCTTCATGAGAAGTGACACCAATCAATAGAGAGCTAGCTTGCTAGATCTCTCTCATTTTTTCTCTCTCCATCCTTTCCTCCCTTCCCTCTGTCCTTTGTACCTTCCCTCCTTTCCTCCCAGCCTCTCTCTTTCTTCTCTTTGTGGCAGGTGACAATACAATGAGAAGTTTGAGATGTACAATCCATCAGGTTCTCTCCAGAAAAGGACCAGGACTTTGAACTGGCACCCTGACTTTGAACTTCCAGCCTCCAGAACTGTGAGAAAATAAATGTCCATTGTTTAAGCCACTCAGACTATTACAGTTTGTGTAGCTCGACCTAAGGCAGATGCTGGCAACATCATGTGGTTTCTCCAGTTCTGCCTTTGTCTCTGAGAAACTTTAGCAAATAGATAGCCTCTATCTTTTTATTTAAAACTTTCTAATGGAAGTGGGAAGAAAAAGATGTGCAGTTATATAACTAGTTTTCTTTAGTTTTTCTATATTCTAGATAAGAATGCTTTTATTTTTTATATTGAACTAGAGGCCCAGTGCACGAAATTTGTGCATGGGTACAGTTCGTAGGCCTGGCCTGCTCTCAGGGTCATCGTCTCCAGCTGACCACAGCCGGCCTTGCCCCCCACCACCACCCACCCCCAGTTTCCCATTTGCCATTGGTTGATCACAGGCTTCCACCTGGGGGAAGAACCAAGAGGTCGGCCGCTTGCTGGCCCTGCCCCTCCCCCCATCTCCAAGTCTGGCAGCATGTGAAAGAGAACAAAAGGTGGTCAGTGTGCCTCATAGTGACTGGTCGAATGGTCATTCTGGTTGTTACACTGTTAGGGTAAATTCACATATTACCCTTTCATTATATAGGATAGAGGCCCAGTACATGGGTGAGGGCTGGCTGGCCCACCTGCCCTGATGGGGGCCTCGGATTGGGTTGGAGGTCCCCATTGGGGGGCAGAACTGACAAGAGCAAGGGGCTGCAGGCAGTTTGCAGGCCAGCCATGACCACAATCAGGGTGGGGTTCCCCACTGGGGGGTGGGGTTGGCCTTGGTAAGGGGCTGCGGGAGGTTTACAGGCTGACCATGCCCCAATCAGGGTGTGGGGTCCCCTCTGGGGGGCGGGACCAGCTGGTTTCTGGTCATTTTGGTTGTTCTGCCATTTCAGTTGCTGAGCTTTTATTATCTAGGATGATTCAACATTTCTCATTTTTTTTTAATTTATAATATTTAAAATATAATTGATTTAATATGCTCAGATATTATCATAAAAACTTTAATTAATTTCTACTTATGTGTCAAGAACCAATAACGGAAAATAAAAAATATACAGAATAACATTTAATCTTCACATATATCCTAATACATGGGCATAATCAGCCTTGATTTCTGATAATAAAAATGAAATCTTGGCAAAGCTAAGCTAATTTTTTAATGTTGTATGGCTAGTTAGACTCACTGCTGGAATTCAGTCTTTATTTTATTAGATTCCAAAGCTTTCCTACAATTATTAAGAATGTAAGAATGCTTCCTGGGGAATGCTAGTTAAATAACCCATATAGCCTACGCTAAGCTTCTTCAGTAACATAAAGCTCTCCCTGCCCTTGCCCTAAAGCTATCAATGGACCTCTTCAAGGATATTCTCTGTCCTCTCTACTTCTTTCCCCCTTAAATATGTATTGGAAATATGTATTATTCACATTTAATTCAATCTCAGCTAAACAGTGTAAATAGTTCAATACATTTATCACCTTTTTTGTAGTTTTTATTACTATAATGTATTTTGTTTCCCCTTCACACATGACATTTTATTTTTGTGAAACTTAAAATACATTTTTATTTAATTTTTTCAAATTTACCTTTATTGTTGAAAGTATTTCAATGGCCTCTTAGTTTTTGTGTTTTGTTTTTTCCCCATTGACCCACTTTACCCCATACCGGCCGGCCCCTTCCAGGCCTTAAAACTACTTTTCAATGGGAGAAATAATGAGTTGCTCAGTTATGTTCATGTACTAAGACTGTCTCTTTATTCTTTCCTTTTCAAATTTCTAGATATGTTTTCCAAATCTACATTCTGTTTCATTATTATTATGATCATGCCATTTTAAATATATTAAATGAAATATAATTTTTGTACATATAAATATTGAAAAAGAAGCATTATCTAACACAGAGGTCAGCAAACTCAACAGAGCTAAATATCAACAGTACAACAATTGAAATTTCTTTTGAGAGACAAATTTTTTAAACTGAAACTTCTTCTAATGCCACTTCTTCAAAATAGACTCACCCAGGCCGTGGTATTTTGTGGAAGAGCCACATGTGGCTCGCAAGCCGCAGTTTGCCGACCATGGATCTAACAAATTAGCTCATATATATTTTAAGTATTCGTTTTCATTGTTTTTGTATATTTTATATTTAAAAGCCAAAGATAATAGTTCCTGGTACTTCCAGTGGTCTTGAAGGTGAGTCTGAGAATGTCACCAACCGAGCATATGGACATGAATCACAATCCGTGGTAAGCAGCTGGGAAACTGTCCCAACACCGTCCAGGCAGAATGATTAGTTCTCACCAGAAGGAAAATAAAAATAATTCCACACTTGGTAAATGGGAAGAGTCAGCGTAAGAGAAAAGATGGAATAATGAAAATCCACAAACAGAAAATAAGATCACCAGTCTTCTTCCATGATAGATTGTGTTGTTATTTGAATAAGTACACTGCCTCTCCCTGGGAATGATGATTCTTTTGTGGCTTACTCATATTCCCTGATTGGGCCTATGATATGTGAAGGAAAAATGAGATGTTTAACTCCTGTTTACTATATTTAGTGACATTGCCACAGTAGGCTGATCCATAGCTTGTGCCCTACAGTGAAGGTGACATTGTCGAAAAGATGCAGCTAACCTTTAAAAACAGATAATACTTATAAGTTGGGACCATTTTTATTGCAATATAAACTAGATTTCTCTGAGAAGCCTTCTTACACTTAAAACCCAGAATTCTGGCAGCATGATTATTCTTTACAAGAAGAAGATTATATCATATCACACTAGGGAATGTAATAAGTCAAGGATAAAAGACTTAAAGATCTGTCAGTCAGGAGTACTGCAGCACATAAGGAAAGTTGGTTAATGAATGTTAGTAGACTAGCCTGAAGCTCCTAAAATAAAATTCTGGTGGGGGTGGGTGGGAAGAGATCAACCAAAGAACTTGTATGCATATATGGACACAGAAATAGGATGAGAAGGCCTGAGAGGAGAAGGGAGAGAAAGGGTGGGCTCGAAGGGGTCAATGGGAGGAAAAGGGGACATATCTAATATGTTACACAATAAATATTTTAAAAGATGGTAATATTTCCCAAAAGAAAACAGTCAACTAAGATTTCAAATAATTTATATGTGTAGAGTTCCAATAAATATAAGATTACAGAATATGTACACATAAACCTGAAAACTACCTTAGTAATTGTGATTCAGCTAGAAATACTAGTTCTTTAGTGCTCTAATCTTATATAGAAATAGGCAATCAAGAATAACAAATAGTTACAGGAAAGTCTAATGAAAACACAAAATCCAAAACAAACAAAGAAACTCAGTAGGAATTTGTGAAATGTTTAATAAAAATTTTAAAACTTAATAGTTATAGAAATGAAAGAAAAAAAGGAGGACCCATGAATCACTGTAAAAACTAACACGCAGAGAATAAAATGAAGCTTTTAAAATTATAATAGAAATTTTGAAAAGCGATATTACTAAAACATAGAGTTGATGAAATAATCAGTAATGAAAATTAAAAGAGGTAGTTTAAATAAATTAGAGAATCAATCTAGAGATCCAACATCCCAATAATTTAAGTCTCAGACAGAAAACAGAATTTTAAAAAGAAGGAAATTATCAAGGTAGTAATCTAAGACATTTTCGAAGAATTTAAGGGTCTGAACTTGCAAGTAGATAGAGTTGATAGACTAGCTAGAAAATGAACCAAAAGAGTTTGTTTGTAGCATTTTTATGGTCTAGAAATATTGAAGGGTTCTTGTTATCAAGCATGAATGAAAATAAAATATTAAAATGATTAAAAGACACTGGGAAAAAATAAGGGAAATCATTTCTGAAGTAAGCAAAAAAGTGTAGCAAACCAAAGGGAGGAAAAAGGAAACATCTGCAATAATATCAACATGAAAAAAATACTAATAAGAAGAATATCAGGAAGTGAGACACTAGTTCTTCAATTCTCTGAATGTCTGTGTGTTTCCTTAATTTAGAGCTTTGGTTCATGGATGGATACTGGAAGAAAATATTTAAAGCCACTTAGGATAGAAAGCCCCATTGAAGATTCTACTGCATAGAGATAAGACTTAGAATAAATTAGATGGAAAGGGTGAAATAGAAAAAAAAACACATTTAGCAGTCATATTCAACAGAGAACGTTGTCTCATCCTTGGTTTTGGCTGAAATTTAAAAATGGTAATTCATAAGAATCCATAGCAAATGGGTAGCTAAAACATAGATTTCAGATTTCCATGTATACCATTTGTGTTAAAAAAAAAAAAAAAGGGGGGAAGGGAAAGAAAGGGAAAGGAAGGGAAGAGGAGGGGAAGGGAAAAGGAGGGGAGGGGAGGGGGAAAGAAAGAAAGGGGAGGGGAGAGGAGGGGAGGGAAAAAGAAAAGGAAGGAAGGAAGGAAGGAAGGAAGGAAGGAAGGAAGGAAGGAAGGAAGGAAAAAATTTCTAAGTTTCCAGTATATATTCATAACGTTTGCCTTATTATTATGTTTCCAAAAAGTTTGATGTACAATCTACTGTCATTTTGCCCAGTTTTAACATCCCAAATATGTAAGGGGTAAGACAGGCAAGGCAGCTCCAGCTACATTTTAAAGTGGCTCCATTTATATTATTTTTCAAAGTATTATGCTTATATTTAAAAATAGTGAATGATTTTAAATTAAATTCTGATAAGGAAAATATTTTCATATAGTAAATACTGTAGATAAATTATGAATGCATTTTAAAATAAACATTCTCTTATGGGAGGCAATAATTAATACTTGAGAGTAAATGCATTTTGAGGATATCTTTTTTTTGTAGGAAATATTTTTTTTAATCTTTATTGTTCAGTTTATTAATTACATTGTTCCCTTTTTTTTTTCACCGTATAGTTGCCCTCCACCTGGTACCCATCCCACCCTCCACCCTCAGCCCCCTCCACTGTCCTCTCCCATAGTTGCATGATTTTTGTTCAGTCTCTTGCTGCACTTCCCACACCCCCTTTCTCCCCAAGAGTTGTCAGTCCATTCCCTCTCTATGTCTGTGATTCTGTTACATTCACAGTTTATCCTGTTCATCAGCTTATTAACTCACTTGATTTTTAGATTCATTTGTTGATAGATGTGTATTTGTTGTTCGTAATTTACACTTTTATCTTTGTCTTCTTCCTCTTCTTAAAGAATATCTTTCAGCATTTCATATAATATTGGTTTGGTGGTGATGAACTCCTTTAGCTTTTTCTTATCTGCGAAGCACTTCATCTGACCTTCAATTCTGCATGATAGCTTTGCTGGATAGAGTAATCTTGGTTGTAGATTCTTGCTGTTCATCACTTTGAATATTTCTTGCCACTCCCATCTGTCCTGCATCGTTTCTGTTGAGAAATACACTGACAATCGTATGGGTGCTCCCTTATAGGTAACGAACTGTTTTTCTCTTGCTGCTTTTAATATTCTCTCTTTGTCTTTTGCTCTTGGCATTTTAATTATGATGTGCCTTGGTGTGGTCCTCTTAGGGTTCCTATATATTGGGGTTCGGTGCGCTTCTTGGACTCCTAAGTCAACTTCTTTCACCAGGTGTGGGAAGTTTTCGGTCACTATTTCTTTAAATAGGTTTTCATTGTCTTGCTCTCTCTTTTTTTCTGGCACCCCTATAATTCGGATGTTGGTATGCTTGAGGTTGTTCCAGAGGCCCTTTACACTGTCTTCAATTTTTTGGATTCTTTTGGTTTCGTGCTTTTTCATCTGAACAGATTTTCCCTCTTTGTATTTCAAATCTTTAACTTGGTTCTTGGGGTGCTCCAGTCTTTGTATAATATTTTTTATTTCAGTCAGTGTATGCTTAATTTCTGGTTGGTCCTTTTTAATATCCTTGAGAGTCTCCTTTCTATCCTTGAGGGTCTTGTTCATTTCCTTGTAGGACTCAGTCATTTCCTTTGCGGTCTGCTTATTTCCTTATAGGCCTCGAACTTTTGTTGGAGCCTCTTGAAAAGCCCTATAACCGTGGTTTTGAATTTCATGTCCAGTCGTTTTTTTTCCTCCATTTCTTTCACATCTTATTTCTTTCCATGTCTCTGCATGGTGGCTGCTTCCCTGAGTTGGTCAATTAGCTTTGTGTGGTAGACTTCCTACTAGAGACAGTGGCTCAGCCTCCCCAGTTACCTGAGGTGGATATGGGCTGCACAGTCTTGCTGAAGTTAAGCTCAGGTTAATCCTTGTTAGCACTTGGAGGGGTCGACCTCCAGGCCAATTGTCTGTGAAGCTCAGCTGTGCTCAGGTTGGATGGGCGGAGTCTCCGGGCCAAGCAGACAGCATTAGCTCCGCCCTATGCGGCCCCAGGGACTTTGTTCTGGGGGCAATGGCCCCAGCACCTCTGAGAGAGAGCCGCTGCTGAGCTCCACCGGCTGCTGGAGAATTCAGACTCTCCCCAAATGAGTCTGCACACCCAACATCTCACCCAGGGTCGTAAAACAAAGCAGTCTGACGGTTTCCTGAATGAGAGGGCAAGTCACAGAGTGCTCTCTGCGCGGTCATGCAGCTGAGCTGTTTGCGCAAGCTGCCTTCTCCACAAGCCGGCAGACCCGGCAGCACCCTAGCTTCGGCGTGCCCTCCCACTGTCCAGTTTTCACCCCGTATGATAGTGGGTTGGTTCCCTGGACTTTGCCCAGAGCAGGAGAATCAGTTCAGTGGGACGTCTTTGTCTCCCCGTTCTAGAAAACTGGCCGGTTTTCAGCCGCCCGCCCTCTCCGCGGCGTGCGCTCCAAACCTCTCTCCGCGCGAATCTTTCAACGCTGTCCGCCACTGCTCCTCCGAGTCACAGTGTCTTATCTTCACCTTTATTTGTGGAATTTTCACTCGGCCAGCTTTCTGGTGATTCTGGAAGGTGTTTGTTCTTTCTTTAAGTTGTAGTATTAAAACTGCTGAGTATGACGGCAAGATAGGTGTTTTACCTATGCCGCCATCTTGGTTCTCCAAGGAGGATATCTTGATTAATTTAAATTGTTACTGAATATAGAAAAGTATTATCTTAAAAGCATCTTAACAACCTACATTTTATTATTCAATATAACAATATATTTGCATAAGCAAGTAAGAATATTAAAAAAATCAGGTCTTCATATTTTGGTTTACATATATGGGAACTGAGCATACATGGTACACTGAGAAAGAAGTAATTGTCCTTGTATTTCCTTATAAAATATTTCTGTTATCCTCTTCTCCACCAAAAAGAAAAAATTACATTTAATAAATTTAAAGTAAACTAAGGCTGGGTTTTTGCTCCTGTCATTTAAATTCTATATGATACTAGTTATTTTCTCTGATCTTTCAGAGAAATTTTTGAAGTTATTTACATAAACATCTATAAAATAATAACATACACATATTATATACATCTATATACACTAAGTGGCCAGATTATTATGCATTCAGAGATCATAATCATAATAATCTGGCCACTCAGTGTATATATATATTTTAGAGCCCCAGTGCATGAATTCATGCATGGGTGGGGTCCAGCCAGCCTGGTCAGGGGGAGGGGACATGAGTGGTTGACCGACCTACCTGCTGGTCAAACTCCTGGTCTAGGAGACAATTTGCATATTAGCCTTTTATTATATAGGATGTACACTGAGTGGCCAGATTATTATGCATTCAGAGATCATACTAATCTGGGCCACTCAGTGTATATAAAAAACCAGTGACTAGAAAGCTGTAATGACCAGAATGACCAATTGCTATGATGTCCACTGTGGCCAGTGAACTGGCCTGATTGTGCATGGAGCTGGTGGCCAACCTCCTGCAGTCCCTAGCCCCAGCCAGCCCCATCCCCAATGAAGCCCCACCACCACGATTGGCCCACGGCCCCTCTCCTTGGCTGGCCTGCCCCTGATTGGACATCTCACACCAATTAGGGGTGGGGCTGGCCAGCCAACCACTCATGGCCCCTGCCCCAGCTTCTGGCACTTGATTGGCCACCTAATCCCATTTGAAGGTGGGGAAGGCTGGCCCATGGCCCACAGCCCCTCCCCCTGGTCAGCCCCTCCCCCTATGGGTCTCCACCACCTGCATTGGCCCATGCCCCTCCCTCTCTGTCCCTGCCCCCAATCACTCTCCCCACTCCAATCACAGGCAAGGCCAGTGGCTACTACCCATGGTTCCTCACCCAAGCTGGCACCATCCTCGTTCAGCCCCCCACATCAATAAGGGGTGGAGCCTGCTGGCCAATTGCCCACAGCCTCTAACATCTGGCTGGCCCAGCCTTGATTAGGCCCTGATTGGGGCAGGCTAGCCAGCCAACCTTCCGCCATTTCCTGCCCCTGACAGGCCCAGCCCTGTCCACCCTGATCTACCCCAATCTGGGCTAGGCCAGCTGTACCCCAACTGTGCATCTAGTATAAAATAACATTAATTGAAAAGAAGGTGCTATCAGACATTCCATTTAACATAACATAAAGTATTGTAATATACAAATTTTTATCCTAAAATATATTTCATAAATATCATTGTTACTATAAAAATGCTTTTGAGGTAAAAGGCAGCTTTGTTCTGAACCACTCCTGCTGCCATATACTCCCTACGCAGAATGTAGAAATAGAAAATGATAAATCTCAGATAAGCATGACTGCTGTTTTGGTTTATATCTTTTCTTATAATTAGAGTGATGATATGCCTTATAGAAACACATAAAATGCTATTTCTTATATTATTTCTGAGAATTCAGAACCTGGGTTATATCTCCCATGATATTAGGTTTTCAAAAGAAGTAATTTGTTAACTATATCCCCACTCTACAAAGATAAATGAGATTTTGTAAAGCACTTTTACTTTTGCTGGTTAAAAGAAAATATTTAATAACGATAATACAACAGGAACTGTGCTTGGTTCTGGAAATGTAAAGATGAAATACACAAAACACTCTCTCTGCAGGAGATCACAGCCTAGGGAGGAAGCCAGAGAAGCACTCATAGTTATAATGGATGAAGAAGACACTATCTGTATTATATTTGAAAAACTCAGCATACTCTGCAGGATCTCTTCCCACCAAGTGAGATCTTACTAAAGCAAATTAGTAACTTGGAATTGAGAGTGAAAGAAGGCAAAGTACCATACAACTTGCTTCATTCCCCAATGTGAACTGAACTCAGGCATAGACTTAATGTGAATTTTGATGAGGGAAATGACTTAGAACTTTGTCAAAGGGCCATTACTTTACATTATCTTTATGTGAGCACTTTTACTTATTCATAGAAAGGGCAAAGTGTGTAGAAGTAAAATTCTCTTTTAAATATATTTAGTTTCTGTCCTCTGTAAGCTAAATGGAAGGGAAACATGAATGATAATAAAACAATTTACAAAATTTGTTTAGAAATAATGCCACTTGGTAATTTAGTAATATGAAAAACTGTTGCTTAGAACCAACAGGTGTAACAGGGAGAACAATAATCAAATGTAACAACTTCATAGGTTAGAGATTAAGAAACAGAGACTTGAGAAATTAATAATTTGCCCAAGGTCAAGCAATAAGTACTCTTAGTTCTTAGTTCAATTTGTCCATTCTAGGACTCTAATATAAGCTCAGAGGTAGAAGAGAAATAATCCAATAGTATCTGGAGAAAAAAATGAAGCACATTTTTCAGAAGTCTCATTTGGCCTGCAGTTTTACTGCCTTCTCCATTATGCTTCAGAGAATCTGACACAGAAGCTTTGAAAGCAGTAAGTTCTAAACACAAAAATAGAATGTCTGGTTTTATTCATATTTAGGAGCAGCAGTTTGAAGGAAGTAAAGCTGCAGCTGTACTTTTCCACGTTACTTAGCAACTGGTATGAGTCAAGAAAAATCACTGAAACTCATAAGAACTGGTGGGAGCATGGCAAATGACATTTGAAAAAAAAATCCTGTGAGGTCGATCTACTTGATTATTAACATGATATTAAGAAATAAAGCAAGGGTCATTTCTATGTTAATGATGTAAATTAAATTTTAAAGACCTACAGGGCGCCTCCCTCAGCACTTGGCAAAGTGCCCATCAAAATCTCTAGTCAGGTTTACTGAACTGATTTATTAGGCAAATATTTCTGGCCTGAACCCCTGATTTGGTTTACAAAAGATGAGGATAAGTTTGTCTCTTTGTACTGGCATGTTTGGAAGAAATTTTATTTAATGGAAGTTTATAATTTGCCAAAATGAAAAACAAGAAATATTTTGAGATATTTAAAATGTCTCTAAAATTGCCAAATCCAAATATGCATAACTAAAATATGAAAGAGTTTTAGATAAGGAGAAATAAAGGCTAAGAAATGAGATATTACATAAAATAAATCAATAAGATATGCTATAAGAGATTAATAATGTATGAGCTACACGATGTTTAGAAAAGTATTTTGCTTTCAAAAGTAAAGCTAACAGGTTAAGTTTTGAACCAGGAATCAAGAAGTCAGAGTTCGATCCTCAGTAGGAAATGTGCAGGAGGCAGCTGATCGATGATGTGCCTTTCGCATTGATGTTTCTATCTCTCTATCCCTCTCTCTCTAAAAATCAAGTTTTTTAAAAAGTCTTAAGTTCTTTTTTAAGTAAGAATTTTTCTCTAAAATCACAGATGAAGAAATTATTTTTCTAATAGAACACTATGACATTTAAAATTTAAAAGCAATGTTGATTACATAAAGAAAATGATTGCATACTGTAAAATATTTTTAAACTCTAGAAAGGATACATTTCAGCAAGGTTTGTAGGAACCCCATATATATTAAAATATCTTTATATTTTTGTATTTAAAGAGCTTACCTGAAAAATAAATTATAAAAAAATTCAAAGGATATTATTTCAGTGATTGTGTTACACAAACATTTTAAATCAATAAAACTTGTCAATAACTTGAACTAAGCCTTTTCTTCCTCCTAATGCAAATTAGGTAGGCTTGTCCAAAATCAGTCTCTGAGCTATCCACACCCTTCCATCATCACGGCCTTCACCTTAGCATAGACCTGCATCTTTTCTTCTTTAAACTATAAAACAATAAAGCCTTTGAACAATAAAGAATTTTTTTAAATAGCCTTTTGATAACCCTACTCTAAATGTTGCTTTAAAAATTTCCAGAAGTAGACTGTGGCTGTTGGAGGGACGGCGGTGATCACACGTCTGCTGCCGGGAAGAAGTGGATTCCCATTGCAGGCCATTATCAGAAAAGCTGACTTTGCTGCATAGTAAGGATCAGAAGGCCTGATCCTGATTACAGAATCTTGGGTTGTCTCCCACCTCATCCTTCCATACCTTCTCCAAAGATCTGTAAGATTCCATCTTGGAAAGCACTAGAAATTCTTAGAAGACCAAGAATAAAGGATTATTGGTTGAAATAAAAACAGGTTGAGCCAAGACCAGTTTGGCTCAGTGGATAGAGCGTCGGACTGCAGACTGTGGGGTCCCTGGTTCGATTCCGGCAAGGGCATGTACCTTGGCTGCGGGCACATCCCGGGTGGGGGGCGTGCAAGAGGCAGCTGATTGATGTCTCTCTCTCATTGATGTTTCTGACTTTCTATCCCTCTCCCTTCCGCTCTGTAAAAAATCAATAAAATATATTTTTAAAAATAATAATAATAAAATAAAAAAAAATAAATAAATAAAATAAAAACAGGTTGAATGAGTTCCAGAAAGCAGGGTTCTCAAACTCATGGACAACAATCTGCAGAAGACAACTTCAAAAAGCCAACTAGAGGCAATATGCAGAGAAGTAATATGAGAGGGGCCTCATCAGGAAAGAAGCCAACTGGTCGACAGCAGAAGAATCTGGAACCAGCTCTCCCGGGCAGATGGGGAGGCGGGTCGCTCTGCAGAGAATCCCCCTTCTGGATCCGTGAGGAAGACCAGAAAGAACAAGCAGAAGACTCCTGGAAACAGGGATGTGGCAGTACCAGCGAAGCCCCTCAGCCACCTCAGAAGAAAACAGCCCGGGCTGACCCCACTGTTGAAAGTGAAGATGCATTTAAGAATAGAATGGAAGTTAAAGTGAAGATTCCTGAAGAATTAAAACCATGGCTTGTTGAGGACTGGGACTTAGTTACCAGGCAGAAGCAGCTGTTTCAACTCCCTGCTAAGAAAAATGTAGATGCCATTCTAGAAGAGTATGCACGCTGCAAGAAATTACAGGGAAATGTCGACAATAAGGAATACGCAGTGAATAATTTTGTTGCAGGAATAAAAGAATAATTCAATGTGATGTTGGGCACTCAGCTGCTCTACAAATTTGAGAGGCCCCAGTATGCTGAAATCCTCTTGGCTCACCCTGATGCGCCCATGTCCCAGGTTTATGGAGCACCACACCTACTGAGATTATTCGTAAGAATTGGGGCAATGCTGGCATATACACCCCTTGATGAGAAGAGCCTTGCATTATTGTTGGGCTATTTGCATGATTTCCTAAAATATCTAGCAAAGAATGCTGCATCTCTGTTTATTGCCAGTGATTACAAAGTAGCTTTGGCTGAGTACCACCGCAAAGCCCTGTGAAGGTCTACTGACCACTCACTATTATGTCTGGTATTTGTAAACACTCTTTGTTCTTTTTCTTGTATAATTGATGTCCTTTAAAACTGTTAATGTATAACAGGGCTTATATTTCAGTTTTTCTGTTTTGTTTTAAACAGAATGTAAAAGGAGTACAAGCTCCTTTTCTCATTTCAAAGTTGCTACCAGTGTATGCAGTAATTAGACAAAAAAAAGAAACATTCAATAGAACATTTTCTTGCATAGTTGACAACATTGCTTGAATGCTGGTGATTCTATCCCTTTGACACTACACAATTTTCTAATTATGTGTTAATGCCACGTGATAAAAATGCCCTGATTCCTAGTGCCAAAGGTTCAACTTAATGTATATACCTGAAAACCCATGCATTTGTGCTCTTTTTTTAATGGTGCTTGAAGTAAAACAGCCCATCCTCTGCAAGTCCATCTATGTTGTTCCTTAGGCATCTATCTTTGCTCAAATTGTTGAAGGATGCTGGTTTGTCTCATGGTTTTTGTATTTGAGTCTAATGCACGTTCTAACATGATAGAGGCAATGCATTATTGTGTAGCCACGGTTTTCTGGAGAAGTTGATATTTTAGGAACTGTATTTCAGATCTTAAAAATTGTTTCTAAATTTCAAAGTAAAAAAAAATTTTTTTTAATTAAAAATAAAAATTTCCAGTAGTCAGAATGATGTTCATAAAACATATTATTTACATATTACATATCAATCACTCCCTTACAATTGTTTCAAATGTCTTGTATATTTTTCCAACTTCATCTCATAAACCACTTACTAAGCTTAGTTATTGAAAACCTGAGATTTTTCTCAAAACTTGTTCTGGAATCCCTCAGGATATGGCTGCAGGGTTTCCCTAATGCATAAATAGGTTTGCTTTACCTCAGGGTGTTTTCCACTTGCTGTTCTCTCTGCCAGATATAGTTCTACCCTATGTCCCTGAAGATATGTTCTCAACTCAAAATATAATGACTATTGCGATTTTCCCCCCAAAGATGCCAAATAAGGTCTTCTCCTAAACAGCTAATCTATATCATCTTTAAATTTACTTTTTGTGAATATACTGATATCATACTAAGTTCTTAAATGAAGTAATTAATTTTTACTTGTTTATTGTCTTTACTAGGGGCCCAGAGCATGAATTCATGCACCTTGAAAGAAACTGTGGGCTGTGAGGCTGGAGTAGGCACAGAGGCCAGTCTCAGCCCATCCCATGCCACCCCAAGTCCCCTGTCTGCTGGCAGCCCTGCTCCCACTGCTGCTGTTCCAAGATGCTGACAGCACTGGCCCCACTTACACCCACTGACAGCGCAGAGCGATTGGGTCTGGCGACAGCAGCGGGTGCAGGTGCTGCTGGCACTGTCAGTGGGTACAAGCGGCGGCTGCTGCCCTGATTGCTTCTCAGGAGCAGGGGGAGGTAGAGGAGCCCTCAGGAGTGATCAGGGCTGGCAGCCTCCATTCACACCTGCTGATGGCACCAGATGCAGGTGCTGTGCTGGCAGTGGGTGCAAACACCAGGTGGGACCACAGTGCATGGGAGCAAAGAATATTCAGTAACCACCAGTGGCTAGCCCTGATGACAATTACCAGCAGCCTGTCTTTGTTTGGTGTCTATGCTCACCATCCCACTGTGGCCAATGCCCACCATGTTCTACAGATGCCTCCTGGTGGTCAGTGCACATCGGAACGACTGGTTGTTTGGTCATTCGGTTATTCCGGTTGTTCCATTGTTCAGTCTATTTGCCTATTAGCCTTTTATTATATAGGATGCCCCTGTCAGTTAACAAAACCTTTGAGAACAAAGCCTTTGTACAAACGTCCATTGCTATATTCTCAGCACAGAGAACACATGAGTTGCATATTTTACACCCAATAAATACTAGTTGAATACGTGATGGCAATCAATACAGGTGCTTATTGGTGACTAGAATGGAAACATACCACCAAATTCACACTTAGGTGAAGACAATCAGATGCAAGGCATACTGTGGACTAAAAGGATGAGGCAACAGGAATACAGGAATGTTTAAAACACTGGCTTTCAAACTTCAA
Source organism: Antrozous pallidus (assembly GCA_027563665.1). Taxonomy (NCBI): domain Eukaryota; kingdom Metazoa; phylum Chordata; class Mammalia; order Chiroptera; family Vespertilionidae; genus Antrozous; species Antrozous pallidus. Next base: position 51,292,055 of record CM050519.1, read on the forward strand.
GTCAATGGAAAAGTTAGTCTCACTCACAAGGAAGCTTTAGAGCTTTTGCATGATAATCCATACTCTTTTATCCACAATAAATGCCAAAGTCTCATGTTGAGATGATGGCATCGTAGTATGTTGAAGACCTTTCCAGTCTAGATTCACTAAATGGCATAACAGGATTTAAAAAATGAACCTTTGGCCTTACAAAACTTAGTCATAGGCCCTAAATCTCATAAGAAGTATGTGGACAGACTTCAGAGAGTCAGTACATCCATTTAAATTATATATAGAATATTGAGTGCATATGCATTTCTAAGAAGAGAAGGTCCATAGTTTCATCAGAACTTCAAAAGGATCCTTCATGGCTTTGCTATCATCACAGCTTCCCACAAACTCACAAAATGCGCAAAAGAAAAAACGAGACAAAAACAAGACAACTTAGTTTATATACAGGTAAAAAGATTTCACATCAAATCAATGTGATACTAAAGTTCAAGTGGCATTACTAATTTGCACACTTTTTGTCTGATACAGTTTATCTATTCTGAAAAGAGAGCATTTATGCATTTATTCATGTCTAACACTATTAGGTAATGATGTCCCAAAACTAATTCATTTCTTCACAAAGATTGAATATTACTTTAATTAAAAACCCAAATAACACAAAGCTTTTACATCCAGTCCATTTATTATTTCATTCATTTGTTTAAAATACCAGCAGTAAGGGGTGTTCTTATGAGTGTAGCCTCCAAAAGAAAGGACCTGGATTTGAATCCTGATTATAGATAATTATTTGACCTTGGATAAATTACTTCACAGCTCTCTGCTGCAGTTTCTTAATCTGTAGGATTAGGATTGTAATGGTGCCTATTTATTGCTACTGGGAGAGGGTATGGTGTATGGGAAACAAGAGGTGTGGTATCTACACTAATAAAAAAGAAGTATGCAAATTGAGCATACCTCCACAACACCCACCAGCCAATCAGGAGTGAGTATGCCAAATTAACCCAACAAAGATGGAAGGTTAATTTGCATATGCAGGCAGAGAGCAGCTGGGCGGGGTGGGACACCTGCTATGAGGGGGAGGGCGGGGGGTGGAGGAATCTTCAGAAACAGCACTCTAACTGGAGTGGAGAAGACTGAAGGCTCCGGCCAGAGCGAATACTGAAGGCTCCAGCAGGAGCGAAGACGAAAGGCGGTGGCCAGAGTGAAGGCCTCTAGAGTGAAGGCTTGGGTCCCACGTGCAGGAGGAAAAATGGTGCCGGCAGCAATGGGAAGGAAGGCCTAGTGCACAAATCCTCATGCAACAGGCCTGTAGTAGTAAGTATAAGAGTTCTCACTTTGCATGGTTCCCAAATGCAGTCGTTTCATTTACCATGGTTAGTTAATTAACATCAGACCCCTCAAAACAGTTCAAATTTCAGTTACCGCACTGTATTAACAAGGAATATTCTCTGCTCACTCTTCAATACACAAACCACACCAGAAACGACAGATGTCCATCAGTGGCCATTCACATCACTTCTTCCCAAGTCTGTCAGTAACTGATCACTGCATGTCTGCTATTCAGTTCACATACAGGTAGCAAAGCATTTAGTTGGGTCTCCTTTCTGTCTGGCTGAGTTAAACCAATGTGACATTTTGTAAAAATGGATAATTGAAAGAGGGAATTGGAACACAACGTTGAAGATGCAACAAATAAGTGGAAAAAATAACACAAAGTGAAATTAGATCATACCATAAATGGAGTTGAAGGAAATAGTTATTTATATGAATAAAATGATTGTGACAAAAAGGTAGTAACACTAGCAAAAAAAACCCACAAAAACCTTCAGTTAAATGAATTCTCAGAGGCATTTCATAACATTGAAAGCAAAAAGGGTAAAATGTTGCAACCTGATCCAACTTAGAAAGGAGAGTGACAATTTCTCAAAGATGCTCACTCTTTTATCATAAATTAAACAATGTGAAAAAATAATAAAAATGAACAACATGAAATAAAAGAAAAGCAATGTCCAAACTACTACTCATAACTTTAAAGAAAACACTTTGTTTTGCAATGTTTCATTTTTTAAATTTCAGTGTCATAAATTTTAATTTTACTAAATTCAGCTTACTATACATTTATAACCTACACTAAGAACATTTTTAATGTTTCACAACATAATTTAATTATCATAGAATAATTGTAATCTTCCTCATTGGTTTTGATTGCTTTGTACCATTTCAACTTACTTAGAGAGAACAGGCTGTATTAAATAAAACTTTGCTTTAAATATTGATAGAATTTTACTTATTTGATCATTATTAGCTGCCTTGGCCTTTTTGAGGTTTTAAATTTTTTTCTATTATTCAGTTTCATCTTGCTTGTACAGATTCACTTAAGTTCTTTGTTAATTAAAGTATGTAATATGTTCCTACTAAAATGAGTAAACTATAATACTTTCAGACTTTAGTTTGTCCTTGAATTTGAGGATGGCATTTTTCTTCATACTAAAATTTAATACTTTTATTTAGTGAAGTTGGTTCACTTTTTCTTTTGTTCTAGTTCTTCTGTATTAGATGTACTCCTTGTGTGCCCTTTAAGAAGGTGATTAACTTCTCAATCTTTCATTTTATTACCTAAAAGCTACAGAACATTACTATCTACTGCATACAATGATTGTGAGAATTAAACTGGTTTATGTATACTAAACCTTATAACACAGGCTCCTCCATAGAAAAAACTATGTATATCAGTTGTTTTTATTATTAGCAAATAATAATAAAAGTTATTATAAGTTGATTTAAAGCAATCAAAAGACTTAAGTGCTCTTAGAAATCTCATAGTCTCACTAGGAGACAGAAGTAAAGGTGCTTGAATACTGATAAAGGTCAGATAGAGATGAAAAAATAAAGGGATCTAAGAGAGCATTTTTAAAGGTAAGCCAACCCATAAAGTTGGCACCAGGGAAGTGACTTCAGAAAAGGTTGTCCATTTTTTTAAAATATATTTTTATTGATTTTTCACAGAGAAGAAGGGAGAGGGATAAAAAGTCAGAAACATCGATGAGAGAGAAACATCAATCAGCCGCCTCTTGCACACCCCCTACTGGGGATGTGCCCACAGCCAAGGTACATGCCCTTGACCGGAATCGAACCTGGGACCTTTCACTCCGCAGGCCGACACTCTATCCACTGAGCAAAACCGGTTTTGGCTGGAGCATTAACTGTAAAGGAAAAGAAAGGGACATATAAAGTGTCAAGTAAATCATTATAGGACCAACTGGAAGATATTGAATAGAGGATGATCATAAATATATTTGCAATATCTATACTAATAACAGGGTAATATGCAAATTAGACCAGACATCTTCCGAACATCCATCTGGATGTCCTTCTGGACAAAGCCATGGTGGTGGGGCCAAGGCAGAGGTAGTTAGTAATGATCAGGCCAGCAGGGGAGGGAGGTTAAGAGTGACCAGGCCAGCAGGGGAGAGTGGTTAGGGGTGACCAAGCTTGCAGGGGAGGGCAGTTAGGGACACCAAACTGGGAGAGGAAGGTGGTTAGGGGCTATCAGGCCAGCAGGCACAGGCAGTTAGGGGCAATAAGGCAGGCAGGGGAGCAGTTAGGAGCATTAGGCAGGCAGGCAGGTGAGCGGTTAGGAGCCAGTGGTCTCAGATTGCTAGAGGGATACCTGACTGCTGTTTAGGCCCAAGGGGTTCCCGAACTGGAGAGGGTGTAGGCTGGGATGAAGGACCACCCCTCCCCCGTGCAAAAATTTTATGCACCTAGGTGTCTAGGAGAAAAATGAACATGGACGTGGAAAGGACACTGGCTTAAGGAGAAATAAGGCAAAACTAGACTTGGAGGAATGACCCACATGAGAAATAATGGGATGTGGAATGGGCAAGAATTTTGGAGATATTAAGGAAGTATATTCTATAGATTTGGTACTGACATGGTGACATGGTGTCTAGGCAATAAAGAGGCTAAATGTAAAGGAGAATTCCTAAGGGGAAAAAAAGTCTGATTATAGAATTGAATGACATCAAAACTTATTAGTATATGTAACCCTTGCTTTTTAAATATGACACCATTTTTAAAAGTAGAATTAGCAGTATGTCCTTTTTTATGTTTTCATTTATTGCAGAGAAAGGAAGAGGAAAAGAAGGATAGAAACTAATTATGAGAATCATTGATCTGCTTTCTCCTGCACATGTCCTACTGGGGATTAAGCCAACAACCCTCACCAAGAACCCAACTGGGCATGCCCTCACCAGGAATCCAACCTCACCTCCTGTTTCATGGGTTGATGCTCAACCACTGAGCAACACCAGCCAGCTATGGCACTTCTTTAATTTCAACTATACAGCTACATATTAACTACAGATATTTTTATATCTAAAACATAATCTATAGGGTGTGTGTGTATGTGTGTTTGTGTGTGTGTTTAACAAAAGGAAAGAAATTACATAACAGGGCCTTATCTCAAAAGGCTTAAGGTTTTACAATAAAAAAAATTCTCAGCTCCTAAGACCACAATGTGACATTCTGGATGTAGCTGATTCATTTGCATATCAATGTCTTTTTTATGAGGGTCCCCAGGAGAAACTGCTGTCTGACTTAAGTATAAGGTATCGTATACTTCTCCTTAGCAATTTTTTTAATCTTATGACCATTGTAAATTTTATAACTTACAAACATTTTTATTCATAAGTCAGGTATATTTTTGTGGTTTATTGTGGGAATCCTTTCCACGTCCCGCATGTTCCAGGGTTCCAATGTCAGGGTTCAGGATCTGGAGAAAGCTGCACACAAATGAAGATTAGAAAAGCATCAATTTGGGAATATTGGGGTCCAGGTGTGAGTCCACCTCTAGGGGGAGGAAAACACAGCACTGGCCTTGCTATCCCCTTTAATTAAAACTATGTGATACATCCATATCCTTTAGGTCAGAAAATTCCAACAATGAGTCAATCAGCAAGAATTAATATAAGACTAACAAGTGAAAGCTTCTTCAACTACCATTGTGTCAACTAAACAATGAGTGAATAGCTCTGACCTTTCAGAGTGATTAAAGTTGACCAGCCTTCCTAATTATTCTATTTACATCTCTATTGGTGAGGCAATGACTGGTTTCCTGTAGTTTATCTATAGTAGACTTGTGGATTATGACATTTTTTAAATTCCACTTTTGTTCCTTTATCTTTTTTCTTAGATGGCAATTTTATTTTATTTTTTTTATTTTCTGAATCATTGTAAGATATTTTAAATCATTTTTGTAACAATATGTGACATGCATAAGAGATCCAAATCTTCTTATGGTTTGATTCTCTCTGCACTGGAAGATGTTGTTTTCCATTCATTAAAGGTTGAAGAGTCCTCTCTATCCCAATGTACATTCTGTAAAATCCCTCTACGAATAATCACTTTCCAAGGAGCTGATGCTTTGGACACATACATTCTTTTCAGAAAAATATCTGAAGTGTATAGCTATTGCCTCTGTGATTCTGAGAGCCTATCCAATCCCTGCCTGAATCCATGTCCGAAACAATGATGATGACAACACGGATGGAGCTGGATATTATTATGCTAAGTGAAATAAGCCAGTGAAAGAAAGATAAATATCACATGATCTCACTTATGTGTGGAATCTAATAAACCAATGAACAAAATAGGACCAGAGACTTGAATACATGGAATAGACTGACAGATCTCAGAGTAGAGGAGAGTTGGGGGAATTGGAAGAGATGAATCAAAGAACATATATACATAGCCCATGGACACAGACAGTGTGGTGAAGGCTTGGGGTGGGGTGTGGACTGGGCAGAGGAAGGCAAAGGGGCGGGGGGTAATGAGAGACATCTATAATACTGTCAATAATTTTTAAAAAGTGTTACAATTTCTGAATTAAAGAAAAGATGATGCCTCTGATAAATGTGAAAGGAGAACAGTCACTAGGGGTGCTCACTTACCGTAGAGACAGTAATCTCTCCTCATTATGTAATCAGATCATGGCCTAGCCCCCTCTCAGTCAATAGTAAGACTAAAGTATGAAGTGTGGTCTAGAGCAAAAGCTGATATCCAGAGTTTAACATTCCTGAGTATTGCTAAAAGCTCCCTATAAAACTCTACTAAGAATTTCAAATTCATTATGCTATGGAAAAATGATCTAATTCATAGGCATTTCTGCTTTGGTATCTTATCTACCTTTAAAAATCATATATTTTTATTTCTATTTTCTGGCTGCATAGGAAATAGAATACTTTTGACAGCATTTAAAAAATAATTGATGGTGATGGAAAAAATCATATAGATTTGAAGTAGAGCATACAAATAACAAATCTATTACATTTTTTTCTCTCTCCAACTTCAGGCATTTGGTCCTAAAATGGATCTAATTCATACAGACAGACTTGTAATATTTCAGGTATACATTTTGATACATCTGCTATTAAGGCTTAAAAGTGTGCTACCACAAACTGAAAATGTATATTGTGCAGGATTACAGAGGGGAATAAGTGGTGTTAAAGAGAACTGTGATATTTCCTTCTACTGTATTCTCTCTTTAGCACAGAAGACCTCCATTCATATTTTATGTTCTCTGAGTAAAAAATAAAAATTAAAAAAAAAGATTGCTTGGAGACAGAATAAGTTGGAAATAAATTATATTCTATTCGTAGCGTAGAGCTTGCTAAACTGACTCTTCTCTCTCTCTCTCTCTCTCTCTCTCTCTCTCTCTCTCTCTCTCTCTCTCTTAACTGATTCTCTTAATTAAGCATTTAGAGAATAAAACAAATTACTTCCTTTTGGTATATTGCATTCTTTATGTCAAAATGTAATTCCTCACTTTTTTCTTATATACCATAAAACTGATATATTAATTGCTGTGATGTTTAAACAAGGTCTTCTGCTATAGAAATAAAACCTAAATGAAATAAATCTCTGAAAATGAATTCTGGTATTTTTATAGATGGAAAGGATCATATAAAATGAAATGGTATCTCTGGATCAGAAGCAACATTTTAGAAAATATGTTTTTAGGGTTATTTCTATTGTCATTAATATCTAGGAGAAGTGGTAGGTTTTCTATCTTCAACTTCTCTGATACTTCTAAAATAATATTTTAAGTATTTAAATAGAAACAATACACTTAAAAGCTTTTGACATGTGTGTAGGGAATTTAGGATGCAATGGCCTGAATTTGATTCCATTTTCCTTTGATACCAACACTACAGTCCTTCCCTTTTGTCCTACAGCAAATCCTGTGATCTTTGGGCAATTGGGTGCATCTGAGGCATGGATAAAACTGGAGAAGAATGTCTTCATTAAGGCGCTAGAAATGGGATGGAGGACAGAGCATCCAATAAAGACTCTGACCTTTGGCTCCCAAGGAATATGTGTAGCTATTGCTTCACCCTAAAATCTCATATAAAAAACACAAATGGTTATTGTGTTTGTGGGCTCAGTCTTTCCTGCTTTCCCACTGAGAAAATAGCAGGATTTTAGAAAGTAGCAAGGTTTCCTCAGCCTGAGCAGAGTGTTGACAGAGTGCAAGGCTACAGAGACAGACTCCATTGTCTGTGTACTTTCAGGGATCCCGCAGCGAGGTGTGCTCTCACAAACAAACCTGAGTCTCCAGAGGCCCCGAAGAGAAATAGCAGCTCACCAAAGGCGGCCCAACAGCCAGAGGGGATTATCAGGCAGAATAATCACACCATACCCTACATGAAACTGAACGGAATAAAAACAAGAAAGAAAAAAAAAAGGAAGAGAACATAAGGAGACCATTGAGTAGCACTAAAATTCCAAAGTAAAACCAAACAATACACACCCACATACACACACCAGCAATAACTAAAAATAACAAGAATCCCTTCCTGCCTCCCCAAAGTCATATGAAGCTGAAAAACATATTTTTATTTGAGAATGATAGAATGAAAGCAGAAAGTAGTGCCTGTTGAGATCAACTATGAGATCTAGGACAACAGTTAATCTTCTGCAAAGGGCCAGATAATAAATATGTTAGGTTTATAGTAACTTGCAATTAGAGTAAAGTCCAAGTCCAGAAAACAAGTACAAATATATCTACAAGTTTTTTCAAAGATATTTAATGAAAGAGTATTCATAATAGAAGAAAATAAGTGAAAATGAGAGGCAATGCATAAGTAAATGACTGAATGGATTATATCATATCTACAGTATATCATGTTATCCTAACTAATAAAAGAATAATATGCAAATTAACCATCACTCCACTATACCAACAGCCAATCAAGAGCAAGTATGCAAATTAATGCCAACCAAGATGGCTGGGAGCAGGAGACTTGGTTTTCCCCGGCAATGGAAGAAGCCAAGCTTTCCGCACACCCTGGTGGGCCCAGGCTTCCACTCAAGGCTACAAAGTTTCAATTATAGAAGAGAAATAAATCCCAACAAAAATGGTTGTGGCCATGGAGCAAGCAGGAGGCTTGGCTCCGCTCCAGGCTACAAAGTTTAAATTATAGAAGATAAATATATTCCAGATACCAGGGCCTCCACTTCGATCACCAGGGAGCGTGGCCAGCTTGCAAACCACCACAGGCCCCTTACCCAGGCCATCCCATGCCCCAAGGGAACCCACACCCTAATCCAAGACACCCTTCAGGACAAACCAGCTGACCCCCACCCATGCACCAGGCCTCTATCCTATATAATCCTATATAATAAAAGAGTAATATGCAAATTGACTGTCACTCCAACACACAAGATGGCTGCCCCCATGTGGACACAATATGGCCAGCAGGGGAGGGCAATTAGGAGAGACCAGGCCTGCAAGAGAGGGCAATTGGAGGTGATCAAGCCTGCAGGGGAAGTCAGTTAGGGATGACCAGGCCAGCAGAGGAAGGAAGTTGGGGGCGACCAGGCTACAGGGAAGGGCAGTTGGGGAGGACCCAGGCCTGCAGGGGAGAGCAGTTGGGCGGGGGGGGAGGCCAGGCCTGCAGGGAGGTGGGGACCATGCCTGCAGGGGAGGGCAGTTAGGAGCAAATAGGTTGGCAGGGAAACAGTTAGGTATCAATCAGGCTGGCAGGGGAGTGATTAGGGGGTGATCAGGCTGGCAGGCAGAAGCGGTTAGGGGCAACCAGGAAGACAGGCAGACAAGCAGTTGGGAGCCAGCTGTCCTGGATTGTGAGAGGGATGTCCAACTGCCCGTTTAGGTCCAATCCTATGGGAATCGGGACTAAACGGGCAGTCGGACATCCCTCGAGGAGTCTCAAATTAGAGAGGGTGAAGGCTGGGCTGAGGGACGTCACCCCAATGCATGAATTTTGTGCACCGGGCCTTTAGTATAGTATAAGTTATTACATACAATTTACCTAAGGGAAAAGATGGTTTGTAATACAGGGGGAAGGCTCAGGAAGGGAAAGTTGAAAGTCATGAAAACAAAAGATTAATTAAAACCAATATACTTTAAAGTATTATAAATATTAATTTATAGTAGGGAACTTACATGATTTGTATCCAGCATGTTGTGTTAACCCTGGCTCTGCTAACCATATTATTTATACAAAACAGTCACAGGAAGAATAGCACACAGAAAATTGGAGGATGGATGTTAGAACAAGAAAGGCCTCATGAATCACATGAGTCAGCCACTTCCTATACACATGAAGGAATTATAATGCAACAGACTGTACAGGTTTGCAGATCTGAATGTATTAACAGGCAATACAAAATAATTTTACTTAGAATTTCTGAAAGCATTTAAAATAAACCGATTCCTTTGTCCTTATGCCAGTTCAATTTTTACATGACAACTCAGGTTACTCAGGGGTGTTTTTTTCTTGGATCAGTGGGTAGGAGTTCACAATAAAAATCAAAACAACAGAAAACAGCACTGGAGGACATGCACTTAAAAGACCTCAAAATCTTTTCTAATCCTATGATAATGTTTCAGCTGTTGTATCTGAAGGGTTCTCAGCCTAGTTTTTGCCTTATTTTCTGCCTTCTGATTCAGTTGTTCTTCTATATGAGTTTACTGAAAACAAACCTTAAGAAAAATACTAATACTATCTATCAGTTAAAGGGTGAGCTTTTTTTAATGTTTTTATTTTAAAATTATAAAAAGAGACTTTCATTACTATAAGAATAGCATCCATATCAGCATTACATTGTATCCTGCCCAACATAACACAATCACTAATGGTCATGAATTCAGCCCAAGTACCAAAAAGAAAGCAATGCAGGAGATTTTGCCTAGAAGGTGAAGTCACGTGTGTATGTATATGGATCCCTGTGGGTGTATATGTGTGTACTTGCATATGCATGCTTTTACCATATTGACCTGTATATCTCATTATTTGGTTTGTTTTTATTGTTTTATCACAAGTGGAAGACTGTTACTCAAAATCAGCTGATTGTTAATTTAATAGAGATCAGTCTCTGCTACTATTGATATTCCAATCACTGGAAAGAAAAGAAATTGGAATGGTGAAATCAATTTTGCTGGAATTTTGGTAACTGGGGAAGCCAAATCAATTGATATATTACAAGTCTGCTTCAGAAGAAAGTGTGTTTTTAAAATATTCTTTATTGTTGAAAGTATTACATGTCTCCTTTTTGCCCCCATTGACCTCTCCCAGTCCCTCCCACCTCCCAGCACAGGCCCTCACTCTTCTATTGTCTGTGTCCATTGGTTATGCTTATATGCATTCATACAAGTCCTTTGGTTGGTCTTTTAACCCTCCCTCCCACCCTTCTTTGCCTTCCCTCTGAGGTCTGCTCAATGCTTCCATATCTCTGGGTCTATTTTTATTCATTGGTTTATGTTGTTCATTATATTCCACAACGAGTGAGATTATGTGCTACTTACCTTTCTCCAAACTGGCTTATTTCGCTTAGCATAATGCTCTCCAGGTTCATCCATGCTGTTGCAAATAGTAAAAGTTGTTCCTTTTTTACATCAGCATTGTATTCCATTATGTAGATGTATCAGAAGAAAGTGGTTTTGCCACTAGTATGGCTCAGTGGGTGATCATTGACCTATGACCTATGGTCATGGTTCAGTTCCCTGTCAGGACACATGTTGAACATGCAGGAGACAGCCGATCAATGATTCTCTCTCATCATTGATGTTTGTATCTCTCTATTCTGCTCCCTTTATCTCTGAAATCAATATAAACATATTTTTAAAAAAGGGTTAAAGTAATAAGCATGGAACAAAAGAGGTCTGGAAACACAAACATACCAATGTTCCTTATGTTTTATAGAGATTTCCTCAGTATTTCTTTGGTTTAAGATCTTTGACTTTCTCCCCCAGTTTTCAAAGCATATTTCATCCCAGGCACTCATAATGACAATGGTTAAGCTTTATTTCAGTCTCTTAAAGGCCTAATACTAAATACTCAGAGGTGTTTGGGACAAATTTCTTTCATTGCTTCTTTTTGGTAGAGAATAAGCTGAATAGAAACATCTTTCTTGGTGAGTAGGAAGGAGATACAAACCGTGCATGATGTCTCTTAACTAATCTGATTGAATTTTAAGTACAACCCTGCTACGTTTTACATTTGGGCAAGTTTTAAAATATCTCTCATATAGAATTTTTTCATCATAAAATGAGCATAATAATATAATCAAAGCACAGGACTGTTGTAAAGACAAGATAATGAAATAGGAAATTTTAGAGGTGAAAAAGACAGGTTGAGAAAAATTTAGAAATTAAGGGGGCCATGGAAGAAGCACAAGGCTGCAGAGCAGCAGAAAGTACATTTCCGTAGAATGAGGGAGCTGAACACAGCAAAAGGTCTATATTTACAAAGTAAAAGGAAGGACGGGAGGAAACCTCAGAAGTTACTATAGTAACCAGTCTAAGGGAATAATGACCAATCAGAGGGGATATCAAGGCACAAAGATCTGCAGCCTTCATAAACCATAGGGGACAGGAACTCAGTGGGACTCTTTCCCCCTCCCCACATGGGTGTCTGTGCTATGAGATTCTTTACCTTTTTCTGATGTGGGAGTCTGTACTTCTTCTTCAATAAATTCCCACCTTTGCTACACCACCTTCTGTCCGTGGATTCATTCTTTGACTCCATTGGACAAAGAGCCCAGGAATCCATCTGCCCAGGAGAACACTGGGTGTTCCAGTCCAAAAAATCCCACATCAATAATACATGTAAAAACTTATACAAAGTAAATGTTCAACTATTGCTATCTATTATTGTTATGATTTGGTAAAGATGTCTCATTCTAAGAACACTATGGAAAGCAGCAAAATATCAGAATTATTCTTATAGTCAGTTGGAATTGCTGTCTCATTTTAAATACATATAATTAACATATATATGAATTTCTATTAAAATTGGTCAGAAACTGATAAAGCCAGGAATATTAACAAAAGCTTTATGTTGTGAGATGAGAGCCAAGACAGGGTTAAGAGGTACAGTTAAGGTTTTTTAGTATTTATACTTCTCTAAGCTATCGATCTAAGTGAGGCTTTTCAAAAATACCCACCTCATGAGTTTCAAGTACTCTAAAAGTGCCATCACTCTTGCTTAAAAGGTTAAGGTCATTGTAGATTTAGTCTTCAGTTCTTCTACCATTGCAACAAAAGCCATTTCATAGGGATAACTCTTCACTCACCATTATGAAACAGAAATTTTGGGGGTAAACTAGGATAGGTTTAAGAAATGTTAGAAATTTTGGACATTAAAGGGACCATGGAGAAAAGCACAGGGCTGCAGAGCAGCAGAAGGTATATTTCCATAGAATGGGGGAGCCGAAAAGCTGCAAAAGTTATATTTCCATAGAATGAGGGAGCTGGGAACAGCAAAAGGTCTAAATTTGCAAAATGATGGGAAAGAAGCCCTTCATTCAGTAGGAGAAGAAGAAAGCCCAGGGGGGACAGGAGAACAAGGAAGGAGTAGGGGGAGAACCTCACATGTCCCAGGAGTTACTATAGTAACCAGTCTGCAGGATATGCAGCCTTTGTAAGCCATAGGAAGAAGGAACTCAGTGGGACCCTTTCCTCCTCTCTACATGGGAATCCATTCTGTGGGACTCTTTCCCTCTTCCCAAATGGGAGTCTGTACTTATTCTTCAATAAATTTCCACCTTTGCTATATCACTTTCTGTCCGTGGATTCATTCTTCAATTCTGGTGGACAAAGAATCTGAGTTCCAGTCCAAATATTCCATATCAATTGCATGGGTGGTTGATAGCATTGTGCTCCTTGACCAATGCAAAAAAAGGTGTACAACATCAAGTTGACATATTCTTTAGATATTATAAGGGGTTGAATTATATGTCTCCAAAATTCATCTGTTGAAGTCCTAATACCTAGTACATCAGAATGTGTCTACATTTGGAGATATGATCTTTAAAGAAGTAATTGCAGTTAAATAGGTCATAATAGTGAAGCCCTAATTCAATACAATTGCTAGCCTTATCCTCCATCAGTGGGCAGCAAACCCATCAGTCAATAGAGCCAAATATCAACAGTAGAATTGAAATTTCTTTTGAGAGCCAAATTTTTTAAACTTAAACTTCTTCTAACAACACTTCTTCAAGACAGATTCGCCCAGGCCATGGTATTTTGTGGAAGAGCCACACTACTCAAGGGGCCAAAGAGCCACATGTGGCTCATGAGCTGCAGTTTGCTGACCACTGTCCTACCTAATAAAGAGGGAATAAGCAAATTGACCATCATGCTGTCACAAAGATGGCGGTACACATAGCCACAAAATGGCAACACCCAGTCCCCTCAGCCCTGATAGAGTCCTCCAATCCTTTCATTGTAGCCAGGGGAGTGGCAGGCGCACGGTGCAGCCAGACCTGCCCTCAGCCCCTCAGCTGCTCAGGACCAGCCCAAGGCATAGGCAAGCCTTGGATGGTGGCTTCCCAGCCATGTACGGCCAACCCAAGGTGCAGACAAGCCTTGGATGTCAGCTGCCCAGCCATCCAGGGCCACCCGAGACTCAGGTAACCAGGGCTGGCTGAGGCTAGACCTGCCAGCAGTGGCAGTAGCAGAGGTATAATGGAGGCATCACCTTCCCCTGATCATCAGCCAGGTTGCCTCCTGCCCCTGAGGGCTCCTGGACTGTGAGAGAGGGCAGTTCAGGCTAAGGGGGACCTCCCTTCCCCCCACCAGTAGTCAGAAAATAAAAGGTACCAGGAGGCATACACATATAGAGGAAAATTCATGGGAGGACACAATGAAAAGGTGGCTGTCTGCAAGTTAGGGAGAGGAGTCTCAGGAGTAACCAAAACATGTGAAAAAATGAATTCCTGTTTTTTAAGTCACCCAATTTGTGATATTTTGTTTTGAACAATTCTGGCAAACTAATACAGGTATTAAACATGGATGGAAAAGAACTCTAGATTTGTCATTGCAATAGTTCTAGTTGTGTTATTGTTATTACTAGGGGCCCGGTACATATGGGGGATGGGGGGGTCCCTCAGCCCAGCCTACACCGTCTCCAATTTGGGATCCTTGAGGGATGTCTGACTGCCCTCTTACAATCCAGGACTGCTGAATCTCAACCACTCACCTGCCTGCTTGCCTGATTGTCCCTAACCACTTCTTACCACCAGCCTGATCACCCCTTAACCACTATCCTGTCAGCCTGATCGACACTTAACTGCTCCCCTGGCAGCCCGATTGCCCCTTACTGCCCTCCCCTGCCAGCCTGTTCACTCTTAACTGCCCTTCCCAGACAACCTGGTCATCCCTAACTGTTCTCCCCTACTGGCCTGTCTACCCCCAACTGCCCTACCTGGCTGCCCCCAACTGCCCTCCCCTGCTGGCCCAGTAACCCCTAACCGTCCTCCCTTGCCAGCCTGGTAACCCCAAGTTCCCAGGCCTGCCAGCCTGGTTGCCCCCTACTGTCCTCCCCTGCCAATCCGATTGCCTCTAAGTGCCCTCCCCTGCCAGTCTTGTCTCCCCCATCTGCCCTCCCCTGCTGGCTCAGTCACCCCTAAGTTCCACTATCTTAAGGATTAATGCCATCGGGTCTTTTAGTAGCTTATGTGTCAGTTCCTGGTCTCCCCGCAACTATCCTCTCCTGCAGATCCAGTTTCCCCCAACTGCCCTTCCCTGCTGGCCATCTTGTAGCAACCATCTTGTGTCCACATGGGGGTGGCCATCTTGTGTGTTGAAGTGATGGTCAATTTGCATATTATCTCTTTATTATATGGAATTATTACCCAAACAATCAAATCTGAATGGGGAGATATTTTTACAAATCCTCTTCAGATACAAGTAGTCCTTTACATTCTATATAAAGGTTCTCTAACTCATGAAGAAAGAATACTCTGGATTAGCTTTAATAATTTCTTCCCATGATCTGCCTCTAGGAAAATGTACAGGTAAAGATATTCTCATTTCCTAATACTCACTTCTTTAGGGAGTACGGAGCTATAAGCCAGTGAAATTCAAGGAATACTTCTTCTGTCTCCATATTTTTCTATAAGGGTCATAAAACTTAGAACTGAATTGAGACCATATATACTGCTCTCTAGACAGCTCAAGATAATAGTAGACTAATACCATAAAAGGGCTTGTATTTCAGGAACTCTGGTTAAGCCTGAAGCGTCTAGGAAACCAAAGTAATGCTCACTCTTCCATCAGTTCCACAAATTTCTCTAGGAAATGTATGCTGTCTTCATAGTTCCTGTGAATGGATAGCTATTTTTTCACCATCTTGAGGATTAAGGCCATTGGGTCTTTTAGCAGCTGATGTGTCAGTTCCTGCTCATATTAAGCTGGAAGAATGAAAGCCTTTTGAATGCCATGTGGCATGGGTCTCCTTTTCTTTGAACTTGTCATCTGTCTGTCTTCTGTTAAATTCTAGTTAAAGGGGCTTTGAGATTTTAGATAGCAGTTGTGTAGGGATAGAACAAATAATAGCCAGATGGACTAGACTTATAAGTACCAAAACCTTGATAATTCCAAGAACTCCAGAATGTGTGCATCTCCTCCAACCCAATCTACCAAGTCATTTCCTAGGATGCAGATTGCATCCTGGGTAACAAATGCTGCAACCATCCTCTCTTAAGGAAGATCTTGGCGGACCTTGATCACCCTGGTATGGGTGTTAGATGCATCCAATCTCTTTAAAGGCACCTGTGCATCACTTGCTGTGAACAGACTTCCAGAGCGCGTCCACGAGCAATTTCCTGTCCTTCCTGAGCACAAAGAAAACAGGCTCCGATTCTCAAAATGATATTAAGCTATCAGTATTATCACATTATTTTACACATGATCCACTAAGATATAAGAAGATAAATGACTTCCTCCAGCTCACCAGCTGGTTGGTGGAACTGATAGTCAAACACAAGCAGTATGATTTCCAAGCCTGCATCCTTAAGCACCAATCTTTACTTATTGTTCTTTTGCAAAAATTATTTTCTCGAATTCACTTTCAGTCTCATATTGTATTCTACAAGTTTGTTGTATGGTTTTAACCCTGGTAAAAATAGGTTGGTGAAAACACTGTATAGGGATGGTAGAAGGTAGGCAGGATGTGCAGTGTAGAAAAAGAACTTTTCCTAACACATGAGGAAGTTAGTGCTGTCTGATTGTAAGAAATCATGTTGCAAACTCAACTTCCTTACTAAATAGACCTATATTACTATTGGGCCTATCAAATGCTCAAATAAGAAACTAATTAGACGTTTGATTCAAAGAGTAGCAAATAACTTTAGTATACACCTGAACAAAATGACCATTTAATTGGTGATCATCTTCCTTAACTAACCTTGGATCATTTCTTTAAGCTTAAGCACCTTGTAAAATGCACCAGTGAAGGAAAGTTCATGGTCAGTTAAACTACAGACTATTAAAGATTATATAAACCTGGCATTCCCTCTTTTTTTTTTTTTTAAATCCTCACCCAAGGACATACTTAGAAAGAGGAAAGGAGAGAAAGAAAGAAACATCGATGTGAGAGAAAAACAGCTAGCAGCTGCCTTCTGCATGTGGCCAACAGGGGATCAAACCTGCATCCCAGGTATGTGCCCTGACCAGAAGTTGAACACACAAACTCTCAGTGCACAGGACTATGCTCACCTAACCAAGCCACTCCAGCGGGGTGGCATCTCCCTCTTAATAATTATAGTCTGTCAGATTTTACCTTTAAATTCCTGGACTTATGAACAGATTATTTTTTGCACAGCTTCTATTTTCAGTTGATTCCATGCTTATTGAGCAAGGAAGGACTTTTAAGGATGTCCAGCTAATCTGACATCTGACTCTTCTAAGAGCTGTCACTCACTTCAAGACTTACCCAGTCTCCTTGTTTCTATTCTTAATTCCATCTATCAATTTCCCAAATAGTATCCAGGGTAATTCAAAAAACGCTAAATACATAAGTAAAGAAATTAAATCATACCATTTTCTGCTTAAATCTCTTAAACAGTTTTCATTGTACTTAAAATAAAACTTTAACTCTTCATTATGGTCTACAAAGCTCTGCTCTATCTGGTCCCTGGCCACCTCACCAGAATTCAAGGCTTACTATAGAGCTGCGTTAATCAAGATAGTGAGCTATTAGCAAAAGAACAGACAAATAGGACAATGGACACAATACAGAGCCCATGAATTGACCCATGCAA
This sequence comes from Antrozous pallidus, assembly GCA_027563665.1. Taxonomy (NCBI): domain Eukaryota; kingdom Metazoa; phylum Chordata; class Mammalia; order Chiroptera; family Vespertilionidae; genus Antrozous; species Antrozous pallidus. Next base: position 51,309,614 of record CM050519.1, read on the forward strand.
ATATAATCAACTAATGTTTGACCAAAAAGCAAAGATAATTCAGTTAGAAAAAGGATAATTTTTTTTTTATTGATTTGAGGAATAGAAAGGAAGGGAAAGAGAGACAAACATTGATTTTTGTCCCACCTTTATTCACTTATTAGTTAATTCTGGTATGTACCTTGACCAGGAATCAAACCTGAAACCTTATTGTATTGGGGCTACATTCTAACCAACTGGGCTACCCAGCCAGAGCAGGACATCATTTCAACAGATGGCTCAGAAACAACTGCACATCTACACACAGACAATAAATGTAGACATAGATAATATATCTCTCATAAAATATCACTCAAGGTATATTATAGACATAAGTGTAAAATAAAAATAAAAACTCTTAGAAGATAACATAGAAGAATGTTGTGGCGTACCCCCCATTTTACATAGGACACCTCAAAAAGTAGAATTATGGAGCCATTTATTCAAAGCCCGCGGCATACGAGTGCCTAATGCTCTTCGAACCTCGCAGCCCTGAACAGCTCAACACGTCTGGCTTATATTGGCAGAATAGCACAAAAGTATTGATTACATCTTTGGGTCTGGAATAAGAAACCTGCTTTGCAAAAAAAGCAATTTTTTTTTTATTTTTTTTTTTACAGAAGCAAAATTGAACAAGTTAGTATGTAAGAATCACAAAATCAACAGAAACACATTATCTGGGACCACCCGGGAATTTAGAATAATTGTGCTGTCCAGATTCTGGGATCACTGAGTCAACAGGAATGCGTCATCTGTAGCTACTGAGATAATTTAGGATAATTGTCCTGTCCTGGTTCCCAGAGGAATGTGCTTCTATGACCAGTGAAATCACCATCAATGGGATATTCAAACCGCCAGCAAGGGAGTATTGGATAGCAAACATAAGTTCCAGAAAATCAAAATAACTTTCTATTGTTTTTAGCAAACAAATAAGTACAGAACCCAAACAGCAATTTCTACCTGAGATGATTGCTACCATACTTCAAGACCTAGATGCCTTTGGGTTTAGCTACAAGACCAAATGTATTCCTCCATGATTAAATTTAAAATGTTTAACTTCATTAAAACAAAAACCTCTGCTGTATAAAAGACACTTCTAAGGGAATAAATAGACAAGTCACACACTGGGAGGAAATATTTGAGAACGTATATCCTATATTATATCTAAAGTATACAAAGAACTTTAAAACTCAACAGGTAGAGTAAAAACAATCAATAAAATGAAATAAGGTCATAAAAACATTTAGAGTAAAACTGCTGTTTGAAACTTTGGCCTCAGTCCACCCCTGCTTGCTTCAAACAAAGGAATTATTGCTCTAGTTCCTAGCTTGTGACTTTGAAGACTAGAGGAGTAACCTCGGCACCAATTATGTAGATAAGACACCTGTTTTTACAAAGATAGGACCACATTCCCATGTTTAGCAGAAAACATAGTTAGAAGATAAAGAGCAAGAAATAGGGTCATTCATAACCTTTTGGCACCCTTTCCCCAGATGCGGCCTTGAGGGCTGTTTGCCAAACGCAGGGCAATAACATTTATGGTTCAGACCCCTTTAAAAGGCCTGCCTGCACGAAGGGCAGTGTGGCCGTGGGTGTTTGCATGGTGCCCCAGCGACCGTCCTGGCCAGTATTCAATGAATCCTTGCCTGCTTATTACCAATTTAATCGCCTCTGTGGTCATTTGCAACTGGTCGTGGAAGTCACCCCACAACAAAAAAGTGGAAATAGGATCAATATGTAAAGGGCAAAGAAACAAAAAGATACACAAAGGAAACACAAGAAGGAACCTTAAGTGCATTTTATGTCATTAAGAAACTGTTAATCAAAACAATGAAATCCCATTAGCATACCCATTTCAATGGCTCAACTACAAAACACTGACAACACAAACTGCTTGTGGACCAACAGAAAATGTCATTCACTGTTGGTAAAAGGAACTCAGTGGGACCTTTTCCCCCTCCCTACTTAGGACCCCTTTTTGTGCGACTCTTTCCCTTTTCCCATCTGGGAGTCTGTACTTGTTCTTCAATAAATCTCCACCTTTTCTATACCACTTTCTGTCCGTAGATTCATTCTTTGATTCCAATGAACAAAGAATCCGGGTTCCAGTTCAAAAATTCTGTATCACAGGCGAGGAAGACAAACATAACAAAAGATGGTGAAAAATTATTTGAAATGTTATAATAATCCATGAAAATTATCAATGAAGTCATATGCAGCTATGGCTTGAATATTTGTGTCCCCCAAAATCTATATGTTGAAATCTTAATATACAATATGATGGTATTAGAAATGTGGCCTTTGAGCTCTGCTTTCATTAATGGGATTAGTGCTCTTATAAAAGGGATCCTATAGAGTTCCCCGGCCCTTTCACCATGGGAGGGTACAGCAAGGTGTCTGCAACCTGGATAAAGGGCCTTACCTGTCAGGCCTGCACCCTGATATTGAACTTGCAGCTTCCAGATCTATGAGAAATAAATTTCTAAGTTGTTTATAAGTCACTCAGTCTGTGGTATTTTTGTTTCAGCAGCTTGGATGGACTAAAACACTGCTTTATCAAAAAGCCCAATATTAGTGTTCGCAACATTTGTTTTCAGAAACAAGATAAGCTTGTTTTCTTTCCATACAGTGAGAATGGACATGTGTATTCATTACTATGTAGCATGGAGCAGACTAACGTTAACTAGTCTATTGGATAATTGAAACATGTCCTGAGTTGCATCTTATCTCTGTAAGCTAGAGTCAATGGCATAATTACAGAGAAATGTCTTGAACAGAAGTGAGGCTTCTGTTTTACTCCAGCAGAAGGAATGCACACATTTAAAAAGTGAAACAGGAACTTTAGGGGAAATATAGGCAGGCTTAGGGAATTTTTAGAATTGGGAACCAAGGAAAAAAACACAGGGCTACAGAGAGAAGGTATATTTCCATAACACAAGGAAGCCAGGTGCAGTTACATTTCCATATGACAAGGGAACTGGCAGTAGCCAAGAAAGATCTATATTTACAAAATAAAAAAGGAAGAAAGCCCAGAGGGAATAGGAGGACAATGAGGGAGGAGGGCCTCACGAGTCACTACAGTAACCAGTCTAAGGGAGTAGTGACTAATCAGAGGATATCAAGGCACCAGGATCTGCAGCCTTCTTAAGACATAGGGAAAGGGAATAAATGTCCACTTTTGCTATATTATCCTCTGTTCGTGGATTCATCATTCATTCTTCAACTCTGGCAGACAAAGAATCCTGGTTCTAGTCCAGGGGAACACTATGTGTTACAGTTCAAAAATTCCAATTTGAAAGGACCTAATAATTGACAAACTTTTTTTCAAAGTTTTATGACCAGCGATTTCTATGCCCACCTAACTAAACCTCCACATCCTGAGTAACTGCTTCTTAATTAATATATGTATTCCAAATGTAGATTTTTCACTGAGCTAATAATCAGCTCCTATGTAAAACCCGTTCTAATTTATAACCAAACCACACAAGCATCCTCCTTATTATGAAAAGACATTATAATATGTGTCAAAGCATTACAGTAAGTTTAAAATTCTCAAACTTGAAAAAAAAAACGGGCAAATTTCTAGCAATCATGATACAGAATTTTTGGACTGGAACTTGGATTCTTTGTCCATCAGAGTCAAAGAATGAATCCGTGGACAGAGGGTAGTATAGCAAAGGTGGAGATTTATAGAAAAACAAATACAGACTCCCACGGGGGGAGAGGGAAAGAGTCCCACAGAATGGAAACCCAGAGGGGAGAGGTGAAGGGTCCCGCCAACTTCCTGTTTCCATAAAGGCTGCAGTTCCTGTGTCCTGATATCCCTCTGATGGGTCAATGTTCCCTTTTGAGTTGGTTACTAGAGTAACTCATGAGGCCCTCCTCCCTCATTGTCCTCCTATTCCCTCTGGGCTTCATTCTCTTGATTTTGTAAATATAGACCTTTTTTTTTTTTTTTTTTTTTTGCTACTTCCAGTTCCCTTGTCTTATGGAAATGTATCTGTTGTTGGTCCCTTGTCTTATGGAAGCGTAACTACACCTGGCTCCCTTGTGTTATGGAGATGTATCTTCTCCCAGTCTGTAACCCCTGTATTTTTCCTTGAACTCCAATTCTAAAAATTCCCTAAGCTTGCCTATATTCCCCTAAAATTCCTGTTTCTATCGGATGCTTGGTCTCTTAGACTTCATTATTTATCGCTTGGATCTATGCAGAAAGAACTCCCAACCTCTAGGTCTCTTGGACCCAGAAATGGGTCCTGAGCCAGGATTCCTTGCCTTCAATTTTCCCTGCAGTTCAGATGCTTCCCTTACTTTCCAAAGCCCTTTCCCTGCATACCTGTCCCACAGCCTTCCCCTGTAAGAGACCACACAGATTTCCTTAGTAGCCAGCCCCACTGTGGTTCAGGTCCTTATAGACATGGCTTTCCGGGCCAGTCAAGGATTTGTTTGTTTTTTACAGGAAGGAATATGTGAAAATCGCTGTGTATATTACCATGAAACTGTTTAAGCACTTTTCCAGAACCAGTGACTTACTGCTGGTTAGTTCAAGTAATTTTCAGGGTGGGTCCTAATATTATACCTCTTTTTGAGGAAAACCAGGAGCCGTGATAAGATACTTTGAACTCCTGAAAGCATGGAACAGAGTGCGGAATTTTGGAGGGAAGGTGGGGAAGGTGGGGAGGGTTTGTGGATGGGAGGTAATCAGCGAAGGAGCTAATCAATGCAACCAGGTAATCCACCTTGTATGCATATACCCGTGGTCCATGGGATACAGACAATTGGGTGGTGAGGGGCCTGGGGCGAGAGGGAGGGTTTGAGTGCGAGCTGGAAGGGGTCAATGGGGGGGGGGGGGTATATAGAATACTTTCAACAATAAAGAATTATTTTAAGAAACAAAAACAGTTTCAACTCAGGTGGTCTGAGTCCACCATGCACTTATCCCTGCACCTGGGTGGCTGATGGCCAACCTGGAAGCAAGCCGGTGGTTGGAGACCAGTGAAATGCCAGCACCCGGCTACTTGCTGTGACATTGAGGAGTCAGAGGCGCTCTGGAGGGACAGGCCGCCCCGACCTGGCTGCCCCAGACCACAACCTCAGGGCCTCCGCTGGCCCGTGGCGAGGGCGGGAGCCCCGCCCCGGAGCCCGCACTCGGCTGCGCTGCAGGGCAGCTGACTTCTCAGAGGTCTGAGGAGTTGGCTGCGGGCTAGCCCGACTCCTGGCCACAGTGCGGAAGACGGCGGCCGCCCTGAAGCTTTCGTTTTCCCGCGGCTCCGCTCGGTGCAGAGGAACGGGGTAGGCGCTCATGATCTCTGTCCTGGCAGGGTGGGAGCGCGGGAGGGTGGCGGCCGAGCGGGGGATCGCCCTGCTCCCGCCCGGTGCGTGCCACGCTCAGCGACTTCTGGACCCCGGCACAGCAGCCGCCGCTGGGGGGTGGGGGTGCCACGCGGTGTGGGAGAATGGGGTTCTTTTCCGGCTGTGGGTTACCCCCACAGCCTGGCTTTGCTAAGTTACCCAAACTTGAACTTCACCTTCGCCGCGTATTTGTGCGCGCGCTATCTGCCAGGCACTGAGTAGGTCCCCCAGCTTGTGCTCTGAAGCATGGCTGTGACAAGGATGATGATACTTGAGTTTGAGGAGCTCTTTCTTTCTTTTTTTTTTTTTAACCTTTATTGTTGAAAGTATTACATATGTCTCTCCATTCCCCCCCTCCCCATTGACCTCCAGCCGGCTGTGGTCGCCCGCCCCAGGTCTTCACCCCTCTATTACCCGAGTCCCTGCGTTATGCATATATGCATACTAGTTCTTTGGTTGATCTCCCCACCCTCCCAGGTCTCTTCCCCACCACACCCTCCTGCGCCCCAGCCTCACAATATGGTCAGAGGTGGAGTACCTCCGTTACCCACCTTCTTTGCCAGGCTGGTAAAATCTCAGGTGCCTTGCTCTTGGTCCCAGACTTTGAGGGAGGTGAGAGGTCTCTGTTAAAGAAGTTCTATAGCAGGAACTTGGTATAAAATATTCATTAGTTACACTTGCTGAGGATAAGCAATATTTCATCGAATATGCGTTTTTGACTTGTTTTAATACCAACAGGACATTAGAAGGGAAACTGATAGGTTCTGTCAACGCGCTAAGTCTTGTCTTTTGAGTAGGAGCTTGGGTTCTTCAAATGTGCAAGATAATGAATAGAATGGGATGGTCAGTTCTGAAGTGACGCAGTAAACGGGCGTGATTCATTTCATATTTATTTATTATACATAGTTAACAGCTGAGCCTTTTCTCTTAGATAAATTACTCTTCCCCCTTTCTGGAGCTGCAGTTTGCCTTTATCTAGGAGTCGGTTCTCTAAGTAATAAGAGTCTCTCTTTTGTAAAAAGCCAACCAGTGAAACGGACTCCTTCCTCAAGGTGACAATGTCCAGTCAAGTGGCCTCAGGCTTGAGTTTGAGTTACTAATGTTCCTTTTAATTTTCAAAAGGCTAATAGTAAATTTGAAAGAGAACCTCCTTTCATGTGTGCCTTTCTAAAACCTTAATCATTGACCTTACTCTTCTTCCATTTGTAGATTCAGATTAACACATGGTGACAATTCTGAATTTTGTCTTGATGTTATGGATTGAAGGGAAATACATCAATATTTAAGAATTTAAAACCTTTTCAAGTGATAATTGGAAACCGTTTTTGAGAAATCTTGAGATTCACTTTCTGAACGAAGGAAATTGTCAGGTTTTTATCTGGTGAGAAATGTGGCACCTGTCTTCTCTAACAGCCAAAATACCAACTCTGAGCTGCAAGCCTTTGTGGAAAGATCCCTGGGTGCAGTAGGAAATTTGTGTCAGAAATGGAATTGATGGCTCTCAGGGGGGAGAGTGGGAGTGCTGGTTAGTGGATTTGAATCCCAGGAAAAGACCACTCCTCTCGGATCACCAGATGCAGTGGGTAGGGAGGGCTCACTGTGCCGTTTCACTGCTTTTGCTTGCTGTGTAGTTCTCATTTGTTAATCTCACTTCCCATACCTAGCTCCCTCCTTCTAGTCCTAGTGACCTAGTAATGGGAGCCAGGATTTCTGTGTTTCTTACTGTGTGGGTTTCCTGGGGCTGTCATAATAAAATGCCACAAATTGGTGGATTGAGAAATTTGTTGTTTCCCTATCTGGTTTGGCTCAGTGGAAAGAGAGCATTGGCTTGCAGACTGGAGGGTCCTGGATTCTATTTCAGTCAAGAGCACCTGCCCTGTTGCAGAATCAGTTCCCAGTAGGGGCATGCAGAAGGCAGCTGATTGATGATTTTTCTCTCATCATTGATGTTTCTCTCCCTCTTCCTTCCTCTCTGAAATCAATAATATATATTTTTGATGGCTGCTAGCTGTCCATAATCAAGGAGTTAAAAGGCTTCTACTTCCTCTGAATTCTCTAGGGAAGATCATTCCTTGTACCTTCCTCGCTTCTGGTTGTCCATAATCTTTGTTATTCTTTCACTTGTAAATGCAGCACTCCAGTCTCTGCCTCTGTTGTCCCAGGTCTCCCCTCCTTCTCTTATAAGGACACTGCCTTGTGTCCCTATCAGAATAGCCTCATTGTAAAACGATTACATCTGCAGAGATCCTTTTGCCAAATAAGATCACATTCACATGCACCTATGTTAGGACATCCGGAGTATTTGGGAGCAAATACAACTGAACTCAAAATACCACTTGTTTTCAGAGTGTTCTAGCAAATTTACTTTTGTTTCTCTATTTGTAAATCTTTTGTATCTTAGGGGGCTGTAAAGACCAGGGGCTTGAGTTAAATACAAGAAATAAGAGATAAGGTTTATGGCAGCCTTTAGCTAGTACTGCACTTTAAAAAGTAGACAGATAAGAATACCCTGTACACTGTAACCTAATTTTTTGAATTTTCTGGTATAACTTTTCCGGGGAACTCAAAGTACATCCCTATGCTATTTCATTAATCTGTTGATTTAAAGCAAGTGCCAATATTTTGTTTTTATCATGCTTTATAGATGCTGCATTTTCTACAAATTGGAAGCAAGACTCTACCAGCTAAAAAAATATTATTGCTTACTTTATTGCAATATTCGCTTGAATGTTGGTCTGGACTTTGGAATGCATGTCTGTATTTCTCCTAACATGTAAGCTTAGTGTTTGTAAGTAGAGATTATTTTACCTATCTGCATCGTTGTTTTTATAGGGCACCTAAGTCGTCAGCATGAAGTCTCTACTGCCATAGAAGAGGAAAAGCAAACTTTGGACTAGCAAAATCAATATCCAATGAATGGGCTGCACTCTTGGGATTATAGTACAAGAAGTTTTTTTCACTCAGTCACATTGCCCAGTTTTAACACCTGTAACATACTCCAATTTTTACATTTGTCTATTTCCAGAGGTTTTGGTTACTGTCCAATAAAATTTGGTCTTTTCTTTTATTTATTTTTTTTAAAATGTATGTTTTTATTGATTTTCTGAGAGAGGTAAAAAGAGGAAGGGACAGATTGAAACATCAAAGATGAGAGTCATCCATTTGTGCCACTTGCAGGACCCGGGTGCGAACTGAGCTGAAATCTGGGCATATGCCCTGCAAGGGAATCCAACCACGACTTCCTGGTTCCTGGGTGGACACTCAGCCACTGAGGCACAGCAGCCGGGCTGTTCTCCTTTAATGAACCCATCACCCCTTCATGGCAAGAAGTGAAGAAGAATGCATATCCAGCCTCTTATTTCAATCAGGCAGTAAGAAGCTGTAGCTGAGCGCACCAGGAAGAAAAAACAGGAATGGGGAGGGCCGGCCCCACTTCTACTGGACAGGAAGGCTGGGGAGGGAGTGTGGTGGACAAGGGTGGGCCAGCATCACATCTCCTCCCATTCTGCTGATAGGAACACACACATTCAAATGCCATTTGCAGAAAGAAATCAGAGGCTCTTGAATCACAAAGTGGGAACGAGGACAAATCTCCCATCACTCAGTCCCTGACATGTGCCTCCCGCTTTAGAAGCCGTGAGAGATGCATCAGAGCCATGGGCACTATCACTGCTGGCAGCCTGAGTATAGCTCCTTCCTTGTCCACCTGAGTGCTTCCTCCTCCTCCACATCACAGCTCCAGCCACAGCTCCCAGGAAGACCAGGCCCACAATGAGGACCACTCGGGGCATTGTGGCCCAAGGAGTCGGCTCCCATCTCAGGGTCAGGGGTTCCGGCAGCCCCTCGTGCTCCACATGGCATGTGTATCTCTGCTCCTCTCCAGGGGCCACCACCAGGGCCGCCCACTTCTGAAAGGTCCCATCCCCCGCAGGCCTGGTCTCCACCAGCTCCATGTCCTGGGTCTGCTCCCCATCACGCTGCCAGGTCAGGCTGATCTCCGCAGAGTAGAAGCCCCGGGCCCAGCACCTCAGGGTGATCTCACGGTCAGAAGTGGGGTGGTGGGTCACGTGTGTCTTTGGAGGGTCTGCGCTGCAGCACCTCCTTCCCCATCTCCAGGAACCTGCGCAGCCACTGCAGGCACTCCCCCTGCAGGATGTGTCTGCTTTCTTCAGCTACACCTTCTGCCTCCCACTCCTGTCGGGTGATCTGAGCTGCCGCGGTCCAGGAGCGCAGGTCCTCCTCGTTCAGGGCGATGTAGTCTGTGCCGTCGTAGGCGGACTGGTCATACCCGTGAAGGGAGCTGCCCTGTCCGGTCCCATGTCACAGCCCCACATCTGCCACGTGTGAGACCCGTCCTCGCTCTGGGTGTAGTAGCCGCGTAAGATGTGCAGGCTCGCTCGGAAAATCTGTGTCTCTCTTGGCGTTCGGGGTGCTCCAATCCCAATAGCCCGTCTCCCCCCGCTCCATCCACGGCCCACACGGCTCTGCCCTCTGACTCTCCAAGTCGCTGTCGAACCCCTAGAATGGCGTGTCGTCCACGTAGCCGACTTCCAGGTGCCGGGCCTCCCCGCCGCCGGGCCGGGACACTCCTGTGTAGAAATATCTCAGCGAGTGGGGTCCCGCCCAGGTCTTGGTCAGGGCCAGCGCCCCCCAGAGCAGCAGGAGGGGTATTGGGGACCCCAAGAGCGGCATCCTCCAGGTCTCTGGTCTTTTATCTTGACAGTCTAATGTTCTGAAAAGAAAATTCTGAAAAGCTTTCTATATCCTGAACCAGTGGTCGGCAAACTGCAGCAAGTATATTTATTATTTTTAGATAGAGTTAAATTCTCTGGTAGGTATTACATCTTGTCTCCTCACCTCCTGAAACCAGTTGATTGCTGTTTGAAGTTTGACATCATCATCCAGGCATTAGGAGTAAATCAAGGGAAAATTCCTAGAGGTGTGGATTATGTAGATGAGTTCTGAAAAAGGAAAACAGTAGTTAATAACAATATTTTTAAAATGTATTTTTATGGATTTTTTTTTTTTTTACAGAGAAGAGAGGGAGTGATAGTTAGAAATATCCATGAGAGAGAAACATCGATCAGCTGCCTCCTGTACACCCCCAACTGGGTATGTGACCACAAGGTACATGTCCTTGACTGGAATCAAATCCGGGACTTTTTAGTCTGCAGACCAATGCTCTATCCACTGAGCCAAGTCAGTTGGGGCTAATAACAATATTTTTAATAACTTAAGAAAATTTAGAACAGATTTGGATTTACAAAAACATCATAAAGTTAGTACATATTGATACCAATTTCTTACCATAATATGTCACAAAGAGCTAATATTGATATGATTATTAAATAGAGTTCTTATTTGATTTAGATTTCCTTAATTTTTTAAAATTTATCATTATTGTTGAAAGTGTTACAGATGTCCCCCACTTTTTTCCCATTGACCCCCCTCCACCCCAAACCCATCCCCCCATACTATTTACCATACTATTGTCTGTGTCCATGAATTATGCATACATGCATATAAATTCCACCTTTAATCTCTCCCTACCTCCCTCACCCCTCCTATTTTCCCTCCAAGATTCATCAGTCTGTTCCATACTTCTAGGTCTGTATCTATTTTGTTCATCATTTTGTGTTGTCCATTAGATTCTATATATGAGTAAGATCATGTGATACTCATCTTTCTCTCTACTGGCCTATTTCACTTATTATACTCTCCCTGTCCCTCCATGCTTACAGAAGATTTCCTTAGGTTTTACCTAATGTACTTTTCCATTCCAGGAACTCATCTGTATTAAACTGAGTATTCATGTTTCCTTAGGCTCCTCTGTCTTGTGACATTTTCCCCTTATTTTTTGTTCTACATCTGTTGATTCCTGGTCACTGTCCTAGCCACTTTGCATATATTATTTCATATGTTCCTCACAGTAACTGAGAAAGGGGAGATTAGCTCTGTTTTGCAATAGCACAGGCAATTTGCCCAAGATTTCATTATTAGTAAGTGATGAAGCCAAAGATGAAACCCAGGCCCTGGAACTTTAGCTCATTCTCTCTCTTTTTTCTTTAATTTTTTTTAAAATATATTTTATTGATTTTTTACACAGCAGAAGGGAGAGGGATAGAAAGTCAGAAACATCAATGAGAGAGAGACATCAATCAGCTGCCTCTTGCATGCCCCGTACTGGGGATGTGCCCGCAGCCAAGGTACATGCCATTGCTGGAATCGAACCCGGGACCCTTCAGTCCGACGTTCTATCCACTGAGCCAAACCGATATTGGCTAGCTCATTCTCTTTTCTTATTCTTTGTATTTGTATCAACTAGCACTGTGTCTGCTGCCTTAGCACAATTTCCATACACAAACATTATTTCAGTCAACCCAAGGTTTGTTACACTCAGCACTGTTGTGGAGGCTGCCTTGTGCATTGTAGGATATTTAACAACATTCCTTCCCCATACCTGTAAGATGCTACAGCACTCCCACCTTTCCCATCCTCCATCAGCTCATGATTGGGACAAACCTAAATGACTTTATACATTGTCATTCATTCCATGGGAGTAAAATGCCCACTAAGGTTAGCACTGCTTACAGTTTTTTTCAATAGATGATAATAATCTAGAACTAATAGGTATTGAAGAAGCAACTGTACTTTGTATGTTGAGACAACTAAATAAATTGAACTTCTAAATTATAAGGGTGGGTCGAAGCTAGAGGACGGGCAGACAGCAGCAGCAACTAAGGCGGCAGTGGCAGAACCGAGCAGTGATGTGGCGGTGGAGACCCACAGGAGCCCCGGACTTCACTTGACCTACCTCAGGGAGATCTGAAGGCAAAGTCAAGGCAACCACGTGGTGGTGGTGGGAGATCGAAGCCAGAGAAATTAGAAAGATTCCCTTACAATACTCCATGACAAACAGTATGGTGTCTCACTGTCTGAACAGCATGGGGATCCAGAACACTACCTACGAAAGGTTTGCCTGTGGTCTCCAAGGTTGGCAAAGCCCTGAGTTGGGGCGGCCCAGGATGCTCTGGCTCAATGGCACTGGGAGCAGCGGTGGAGGCCCTGGAAGTGGTAGCAGCAAGGAGGTCAGTGGAACAGGGCCAGGCAGTGGAGGAGCCAGCTCAGATGCCATCTGTAGAGACTTGCTGATGAAAAATGAGATTCTCTTCTGCCATGACTTCCAATACCATAAGTTTAGTCGCCCAAACTGCCGATTCCTCCATGACTACAAGTGGGATGAGGCTTACTATAGGAAGAGAGGAGAGCTTCCCCTTCACCTGAAGCAGGAAGTCACATCAGTCCTGGGCATTTCTCCAGCTGACCTACCGAATGCCAGTATCTGCCAGGATTTTCTCAACAGTAAATGCCAGATAGGAGACAATTGCAAGTACCATCATCTACAATGGGATTTTGATTTTGATACTAGGGGTGTAGCAGGCACTGGTGATGGGGGCTCAACAGGCCCAGTCCCCCCGGAACATGATCTCTCTGATATTCCTGACAGGGGCTTTGAGGACCATGAGCCACGTCTCAAGCACCAGCGAGATGCATGCTGTCCCCCAGATGGTCTCCATTTTGAATCTTATTACTACAGCCTGGCTCCACCCAAGGGGTGGAGTGCAAGCTGCTAGAGGAGGAGAATGCCATGCTCAGGAAGTGGGTAGAGGAGCTAAAGAAGCACGTCACCAACCTTCTGGCTACCAATAAGGTACTCCTGGAACAAAATACCCAGTTCTACAATCAGGCCAAGGTCATGAACCTGAGCTCTACTGCACCAGCAACTAAGTAGACTCTGCCTCCCACTGTGGGTAATGTTGCCACTTGTAACCATGGCATTGCCCAGACTCACACTACGTTCAGCAGCCTGGCTCTACAGGCTCAGCCTGTGTCTCAGCAAGAACTGATAGCCGCTTCTGGAGCTCCAGATGCTCCCCCAACGAATGCTGCACTTCCTGCTACTCCATCACCCCCACCCTGACCCTTGAACCCAAAGATCACGCCACTGTCAGCTGCTCTGGCTCAAATAATTGCCCAGGGAATGGCACCCTCACCTGTCTCCGTGGCTCCTATGGCTGTAACTGGCTCCTCTGGCCTCTGTGACTGTATCGATGGCCCAACCCTTGGCAGGAATCACAATGAGCCACACCACCACTCCGAAGTTGACTTCCCCCATTGCCTCCCAGAGCATGCCTATCACAGCCATGCCACACTGATGGGTCTACTACTGGACACTCGCCTGCTATAGCCTCCCAGGGCTGGAATCCAGGGAGTCCTTTACCACCCACTTGCCTAGCCCTCCCATGGCCTCTCTTAAGGCTTATTCAAGAACTAGGACAAGAGTCTATAAGGACTTTTTTTTAATTATTTTATTTTTTATGTAAAGTATTACAAATAGTAGTATATATGTTTCTCCCCCCCCCCCCTGCCCCATTAACCTTCCCCTGGCCTCCCCTCCTTCCCCTCAAGCACATGCACTCACTGGGTCTCCACCTCCCCACATTGTCTTGTATCCATTGGTTATGCTTATATGCATGCATATAAGTCCTTCGGTTGATCTCTTACAGCCCCCATCCCTCACCCTCCCCTGCCTTCCCACCATAGTTTGACAGTCTGTTCAATCTTCTGTATCTATTTTTTCCCCTGTTTCTTTAAAAAAAATCTTGCGAGTGGAGGGAAACAGACAGTAAGCAGTGTCAGGTGGTGATAGTGCTATAGAAAAAGGGGGGGGGGGGACCAAGATGGCGGAATAGGTAAAACACCTATCTTGCCCTCATACTCAGCAATTTTAATACTACAACTTAATGAAAAAACAAACACCTTCCAGAATCACCAGAAAGCTCGCCGAGTGAAAATTCCACAAATAAAAGTGAAGATAAGACACTGTGACTCAGAGGAGCAGCGGCAGACAGCGTTGAAAGATTCGCGAGGAGGGAGGTTTGGAGCGCGAGCCAGCAGAGAGGGCGGGCGGCTGAAAACCAGCCAGTTTTCTCGAATGGGGAGACAAAAACGGCCCACTGGACTGATTCTCCAGCTTTGGGCGAAGTCCAGGGAACCCACTATCACATGGGGTGAAAACTGGACAGTGGGAGGGCACGCCGAAGCTCGGGTGCTGCCGGGTCTCCCGGCTTGTGGAGAAGGGAGCCTGTGCGAACAGCTCAGCTGCATGACAGCGCAGAGAGTGCTCTGAGACTCGCTCTCTCATTCGGAAAACTGTCAGATTGCTTTGTTTTACGACCCTGGGTGAGACGTTGGGTGTGCAGACTCATTTGAGGAGAGTCTGAATTCCCCAGCAGCCGGTGGAGCTCGGCAGCGGATCTCTCTCAGAGGTGCTGGCAGCCATTGCCCCCAGCACAGAGTCCCTGGGGCTGCATAGGGCAGAGCTAACGCTGTCTGCTTGGCCCAGAGACTCCTCCCATCCAACCTGAGCACAGCTGAGCTTCACAGATAATTGGCCTGGAGGTCGACCCCTCCAAGTGCTAACAACGAATAACTGAGCTTAACTTCAGCAAAACTGTGCAACCCATATCCACCTCAGGTAACTGGGGAGGCTGAGCCACTGTCCCTAGTAGGAAGTCTACCACACAAAGCTAATTGACCAACTCAGGGAAGCAGCCACCATGCAGAGACATGGAAAGAAATCAGATGTGAAAGAAATGGAGGGAAAAAAACGACTGGACATGGAATTCAAAACCACAGTTATAGGGTTTTTCAAGAGGCTCCAACAAAAGGTCGAGGCCTATAAGGAAATAAGCAAGACCACAAAGGAAATGAATGAGTCCTACAAGGAAATGAAGGAGACCCTCAAGGATATGAAGGAGATTCTCAAGGATACGAAAAAGGACTAAGCAGAAATTAAGCATACACTGACTGAAATAAAAAATATATAAAGACCTAAAAGTGCTCTGGAGCACCCCAAGAACCAAGTTAAAGATTTGAAATACAAGGAGGTAAAATCCACTCAGCTGAAAAAGCAAGAAACCAAAAAATTGAAGATAGTGTAAGGGGCCTCTGGGACAACCTCAAGCATGCCAACATCCGAATTATAGGGGTGCCAGAAAAAGAGAGAGAACAAGACAATGAAAACCTATTTGAAGAAATAGTGACTGAAAACTTCCCCCACCTGGTGAAAGAAATTGACTTAGGAGTCCAAGAAGCGCAACGAACCCCAATATATTGGAACCCTAGGAGGACCACACCAAAGCACATCATAATTAAAATGCCAAGAGCAAAAGACAAAGAGAGAATATTAAAAGCAGCAAGAGAAAAACAGTTAGTTACCTACAAGGGAGCACCCATATGACTGTCAGCAGATTTCTCAACAGAAACGATGCAGGCCAGACGAGAGTGGCAAGAAATATTCAAAGTGATGAACAGCAAGAATCTACAACCAAGATTACTCTATCCAGCAAAGCTATCATTCAGCATTGAAGTTCAGATAAAGTGCTTCGCAGATAAGAAAAAGCTAAAGGAGTTCATCACCACCAAACCAGTATTATATGAAATGCTGAAAGATATTCTTTAAGAAGAGGAAGAAGAAAAAGATAAAAGTGTAAATTAGGAACAACAAAAACACATCTATTAACAAATGAATCTAAAAATCAAGTGAATTAATAATCTGATGAACAGGATAAACTGGTGAATGTAACAGAATCACGGACATAGAGAGGGAATGGACTGACAACTCTTGGGGAGAAAGGGGATGTGGGAAGTGCAGCAAGAGACTGGACAAAAATCATGCAACTATGGGAGAGGACAGGGGAGGGGGGTGAGGGCGGAGGGTGGGATGGGTACCAGGTGGAGGAGAACTATAGGGTGAAAAAAAAGGGAACAATGTAATTAATAAACTGAACCATAAAGATTAAAAAAAATCTTGCATCCGCATACTAGAAATAAAAATATAAGAATAAAAAAATGTTTGAGTGTCAATTTCAATATTAAACAGTTCTGAATCCCAGTTTCAATGTCTAATAGTTCCTTATGTGTAAATGTGTGCAGTGATATCTGGATGGTGGCAATGTAGGTTCTTCCTTCTCTGGTTTGGTCCTGGGCAACCTGTAGTGAAGCACAGCTGCTGACTGCTAGCATGGCAAGGTGTCACCAGCGTCTTCCATCTCTGGACTGTCTTCATGGTTGGAACAGACCTGTCAGTTCCTCTTTGTTGCAGGGATCAATATGGTCTTGGAGTTTTTTTCTTAAAATAAACATATTCTCAACCAAAAGTTAATAATGGAATATTTTCTGTAAATTTGACTTGGGATTCTTTTTATTTTTGCCCAAATGATTTTCCTTTGGCTTATTTTGACACCATGTGTGTTTTACATGGGTGTCCTGCTGTTAGCATTACAAATGGAAATTAATTTTCTGAAGTAAGAATTTTCTAGATGTAATTTACTTACAGGATATTTTTCCTTACATATTACCCCACTATCCCACCCTTTTTTTTATTAATAGGGGCTTTTGGAAATTTTATATTGCAGTCTTGGTAACTTTAAATTTTATTTTTGCACAAAAATATGACAGCTTTAGATTCTTTTCATGTTAGGCAATTTTACGATGAGTTGAGCTGCTAAATAGAAATTTTTGTTAATATTTTAGGAACAGCTTTTTTTCTATTACACTTAAATTTTCTTGAGTATTCAGTTATTTCAATTGGCCAACTTAAATTAATCTGAAAACTTGATTACTATTTTACTCTCAAATTTAATACTCAAGCAATATCTTAGTTTATCCTGTAAATATTAGTGGAAAGGATTATTTGCATTCTTGTGTAGGCCCTGAGCAGTTCTGGTGCTAGACTGGGTTTAGATATACGGCAGCTCTTGCTGGCCAAGTCTCTAACCTGTGTCCTGATCTAAGCTGGGCCTGGGAGGCGAATCAGCCATGGAGGCAGGAGACCTCCCTCAGAAGGGGTGAGAGTTCAGGCCCCTAAAAGGATAGGGAGGTGAGGGTTTGTGCCCCACCTCTGTTGACCTTCAAGTTCTCTCCTGATGTCCCCTCTGTGACTGTGCCTGTCCTAAGTTATTCCTTCCCTGAGGAATCTTACCTGTCTGGCTAACCAGCCATCCTACCAGGATTTTACTTCTGAGAAGAGGTTGGGTTGGTGGGTTTTCTCTCACCTTCCTTATATGAGGGCCCTCTTATCCATCTTTAAGTCTCATAGAGGGGGCTTACATAGTAGTGCAGACTGAAGTCAGCAGAGATGAAGGACTGGCTCAGGGGCTGAATGCCCCCTGATGGGAAGATGGGGACATGCCCGGCATTGTCCTCTCCTGCACAGCACAGGTTCTAGCACTGGCTTTGGGAGAGACAGTACCCAGAAGGAAAGATTGGGAAGTGGGTGATCAGAAGAAGAGGCCTTATAGGAGCCTTCAGACAATTTGGAACATATTTGAGTTGGACAATAACTGCTCCTGGGCATGTAGCAAGGCAGGGACCATAGTAATCCAACCCAAAGACCAGGGGAGCATTCGTTACCTTGTCTTGGCCTGGAAATTCATTACTTGAAGTAGTTATAGAAACTTTCTCACCCTTAAATGGTTTTCACAACAGAGGGGTCATGACTGCATGGATTATGATTGATGGCTAATTATCCTCTTATAATTTTTGAGCAAATGTAATTGACCTGATATGTTTACTTTGTGAACTGATTCTTTTTCTTTTTTTTAATCTTTATTGTTCAGTTTATTAATTACATTGTTCCCCCCTTTTTCCTCCTTATACCTCCCCTCCACCCAGTACCCCCCCACCCTCCAACCTCACCTCCCCCCCCACTGTTCTCTCCCATAGGTGCATGATTTTTGTCCAGTCTCTTGCTGCACCTCCCACACCCCTTTTCTTCCCAAGAATTGTCAGTCCGTTCCCTCTCTATGCCCATGATTCTGTAATATTCACCAGTTTATCCTGTTCATCAGATTTTTAATTCACTTGATTTTTAGATTCATTTGTTGACAGATGTGTATTTGTTGTTAATGCTTTTTATTTTTACCTTTTTCTTCTTCCTCTTCTTAAAGAATATCTTTTAGCATTTCATATAATATTGGTTTGGCGGTGATGAACTCTTAGCTTTTTCTTATCTGCGAAGCACTATATCTGACCTTCAATTATGAATGATAGCTTTGCTGGGTAAAGTAATCCTGATTGTAGATTCTTACTATCCATCACTTTGAATATTGCTTGCCACTCCTGTCTGACCTGCATCATTTCTGTTGAGAAATCCGCTGACAATAATATGGGTGCTCCCTTATAGGTAACTAACTGTTTTTCTCTTGCTGCTTTTAATATTCTCTCTTTGTCTTTTGCTCTTGGCATTTTAATTATGATGTGCCTTGGTGTGGTCCTCTTAGGGTTCCTATATATTGGGGTTCGGTGCGCTTCTTGGACTCCTAAGTCAACTTCTTTCATCAGGTGTGGGAAGTTTTCGGTCACTATTTCTTCAAATAGGTATTCATTATCTTGCTCTCTTTTTCTGGCACCCCTATAATTTGGATGTTGGTATGCTTGAGGTTGTCCCAGAGGCCCCTTACACTATCTTCAATTTTTTGGATTCTTTTGGTTTCTTGCTTTTCTGGCTGAGTGGATTTTGCCTCTTTGTAATTCAAATCTTTGACTTGGTTCTTGTGGTCCTCTAGACTGCTTTTAGGTCTTCGTATAATATTTTTTATTTCAGTCAGTGTATGCTTAATTTCTAGTTGGTCCTTTTTCATATCCTCGGAGGTCTCGTTCATATCCTCATAGGTCTCTTTTGTTTCTTCGTAGGTCTTGTTCATTTCCTTGTAGGTTTCATTAAGTTCATAGGCCTTTCCTAGGAGCCCCTTGAAACCCTTATAACAGTGGTTTTGAACTCTATGTCCAGTCGTTTTTTTCCTCTATTTCTTTCACATCTGATTTTTTTCCATGTCTCTGCATTGTGGCCTCTTACCTGAGTTGCTTGATTAGCTTTGTGGTAGATGTCCTCTAGGGTACAGTGGCTCAGCCTTCCCAGTTACCTGAGGTGGATACTCTTGCTGCAGCCCTTTATGGGTTGCAGAGTCTTGTTGAAGTTAAGCCTAGATTATTGTTGTTAGCACTAGGAGGGTTTGACCTCCAGGCCAATTGGCTGTGAGGTTCAGCTGTGCTCAGGTTTAATGGGCAGAGCCTCTGGGCTGAGCAGGAAGCCTTGATTTCTGTCAGCTCCACCCTATGCGGCACCTGGGTCTCTGTGCCTGGTGGCAATGGCTGCACACACCTCTGAGAGAAAGCTGCCGCCGAGCTTCACCCACTGCCGGACAATTCAGCCTCTCCCCAAATGAGTCTGCACACCCAAAGTCTCACCCAGGGTTGTAAAACAATGTAGTCCGGTGGTTTCCAGAATGAGAGATCAAGTCACGAATCCTCTATGCATGGTCGCGCACTTCTTCTGTTCCCAAGTTTCCGTGCCCTCTCCACAACCTCGCAGACCTCTGCAGCTCCCGAGTTTCAGCGTGCTTCCTTACTGTCCAGTTTCACCCCATATGAGTGTGGGTTCCCCGGACCTGTCCCAGAACTGGGGAATCAGTGCAGTGGGATGCCTTTGTCTCCCTCCCTGTTCGACAAAACCAGCCAGGTTTGCCCACCCTAACCGTTAGCGCACGCATTGCTCCAAACCTCTGACTCTGCGCATATCTTTAACGCTGCCCTCCACCGCTCCTCTGAGGCACAGTGTCCTATCTTTACTTTTATTTGTGAAATTTCCACTCAGCCAGCTTTCTGGTGATTCTGGATGATGTTTGTTCTGTTGTTAAGTTGTAGTTATGAAATTGTTGTGCGGGGCAGCAAGATAGGTGTTTACCTATGCCACCATCTTGGTTCCTCTGTGACCTGATTTTTTAAAAGGAATTGTTATTTGCCAAAACCAGTTTGGCCAGTGGATAGAGTGTCGGCCTGCGGACTGAAAGGTCCCAGGTTTGATTCCTATCAAGGGCATGTACCTTGGTTGCGGGCAAATCCCCAGTACGGGGTCTACAGGAGGCAGCTGATCGATGTTTCTGACTTTCTATCCCTCTCCCTTCCTGTCTGTAAAAAATCAATAAAATATTTTTTTTAAAAAAAGGAATTGTTACTTGATTTAGTGAGCATTCTTAAAAGCAAAGATAATTCTTAGCAGTATTACAAAGGCTGTATTTGGTATTTAATGTTTTATATGTTTAACTCTTATTGTTAAACACTTCTGGTCAAATTCAAATGTCTATTCAAAAGCAGGTCTTTGCTTTTGAAAAAAATCTGGTTTTAAGCAAATAAAGATGAGACTGCTTAAAAAATGTCAACTAGCCTATATTTATATAGTGCTTAAGAGCATGTATAGGGTTCTATATATAGCTTAAAACAATTTCTTAGCCTCTTGTTATGCTTTCCAAAGGTGGAGTATCTCACAGTCACATATGTTTCTAATCTTCATTTGTTATAGATCTGACCTATTTTATTTAGTGTTCAATGCCCATATCTAAATGGAAGGAGGTAAATCTTTAATCTCTGAACCCTTAGGATCATTAATTTCCACCCAGACTAATCTTAAATAGTGTTCCATGCTTGCATCAATAGATGAAGAAACCAATCTACAAAGAGTAAGTCTCCTATCCATGGTTATTACAGCTGGTCAATAGACTCTTTGATTCCTGTGGTCATGGTGCTTTTAGAAAATACTCAACCAGATGTGAATAAGGAAGTATCAAGATGTGGATAGTGATTAACTTTAAAGAGTTTTCTAGCTCATATGAAAGAGATTTGAGGACTAAATGAAGTTTAAATTGTGAACATTAATTAAATGTACCTAATCTCTTGAATCCTGTTTAGAAATAGCAATGACTCATGTTATTGCTATAGTCTGCTATACCAATATTTTCTTCAGCTATAATTTTGTCTTACCTAATAAATAACTAACTTCCAATCAGCCTGTAGGGCAAGTATGTCAAACTCGTGGCCCGCAGGCAGCATGCCCTGTTTATTTGGCCCGTGTTAGCCTTTGAGTTTGACATGCTTGCTGTAGGGTGTCTGTATTATTTGGCAAAGTCAGCTTTGAAAACAAACAGGTTAACCAATGAGGGTTTTGGCACATTTACTTCACTGTAATGAATGCAGTTTTTTTGCTTCTGTGGCTGATAATGCTTGAGGGGAAACCCTAAGATGCAATTGTTGCTAATTAATGGTCAGTAAGAACAGAAGGGACCTAAAAGTGCCGAATGGTGTCATGCCTAGAGGAATCTGGAAACAGTGTGTAGTTCACAGGTGCACACTACTCTCCTCTAACCTGTTTATAAATTTTTTATACCTTGTTAATTCAACCTGAAGGACTTTCTGATTTCCCACATTCAAGAAGCAGGTTTTCAAGGAGAAATTTACTCTTTACTCTTAATTCTCCTGTGAACATCATTCTTTTTCATGTCATGTAGGTTTTCATTCCCTCATCATCACTTTTACCCCCTTCACTTGTTTTACTAAACTCAAATGATTAAGTGGCTCAGCCTTACCTTTTATAATTTGTATCTAACCTGTTGATAGTTCAAGTGTTAGGATTTATGTGTTTCCTTAATATCACTAGTCCAGAAGTCTGTCTTATTAGTACTTAAAGTACAGTCTGATCTCTACTACTTTAAAATTTGCCTGTCTTCTTTTTCTTTGTTACCTCTTGTACTATGGGCAGCATTTATTATAGCAGTTTATGGTACCCTGAACTTATTTTAGGAGTAGTGACTACTAAGTGTGTTTAATTGGTTTGATTAAGGATTCAGAAATTGTAGGAAAAAAATTTTTAAATACTCTGTGACTCTTCAAAAGCTACTTCACTGAATTCAAGTCTCCAATGAAAGGTTAACATTAAGACTCCCTGGGAAGTGGACTGGCTGAAGGTTGGGCCAGCTTGCGTTGCTTCGGCCCTCGCAGGAGACCCCGGCGTGAGGTGGTCTTTCAGGGCCCGCTGAGCTGGCGAGCCGACGGGGCGCAGGAGGAGACAGTGAGGAGTATGTTGGACAGGGGCTGGCACAGAGGCTGGCACAGAGAAACCATGGCCCCGCAAAACCTTTGCACCTTCTGCGTGTTGCTGCTATACCTCATCGGGACCCTGATCGCCGGGAGAGAATTCTATAACATCTTGGGGGTGCCTCGCAGTGTCTCTATAAAGGATATTCAAAAGGCTTACAGGAAACTGGCCCTGCAGCTTCATCCCGACCGGAACCCTGATTATCCACAAGCTCAGGAGAAATTCCAGGAACTGGGTGCTGCTTACGAGGTTCTGTCAGACAATGAGGAACGGAAACAGTATGATACTTACAGTGAAGAGGGATTAAAAGAGGCTCATCAGAGCTCCCATGGAGACATTTTTTCACACTTCTTTGGAGATTTTGGTTTCATGTTTAGAGGAACCCCTCATCAGCAAGACAAATATTCCCAGAGGAAGTGATATTATTGTAGATCTAGAAGTCACTTTGGAAGAAGTATATGCAGGAAATTTTGTGGAAGTAGTTCAAAACAAACCTGTAGCAAGACAAGCTCCTGGCAAACCAAAATGCATCTGTCAGCAAGAGATGGGGATCACCCAGATGGCCCAGGAGGTGGTCTGTGAGGAGTGCCCTAAATTCAAACTAGTGAATGAAGAACGAACACTGGAGGTAGAGTTAGAGCCTGGGGTGAGAGATGCCGTGGAGTATCCCTTTATTGGAGAAGGTGGGCCTCGTGTGGACGGAGAACCAGGAGACTTATGGTTCCGAATCAAAGTTGTCAAGCACCCAATAGTACAAAGGAGAGGAGGTGATTTATACACAAATGGGACAATCTCACTAGTTGAGTCTCTGGTGGGCTTTGATATGGTTATTACTCACTTGGGTGGTCACAAGGATAAGATCACCAGACCAGGAGCCATGCTATGGAAGAAAGGGGAAGGGCTCCCCAACTTTGACAACAACAACATCAAGCGCTCTTTGATAATTACTTTTGATGTGGATTTTCCTAAAGAACAGTTAACAGAGGAAGCAAGTGCAGGTATCAGACAGCTATAGAAACAGAGATCAGTGCAGAAGATATACAATAGACTACAAGGATATTAAGAGTGAATAAAATTGGACTTTGTTTTTTAAAAAAAAGATTAAGGTTAAAATGATCTGGTAACTGACTTTTCTTGATACTTTAACTATGTGACTGAGGCTTATGGACTGATTGTTTGTGACCCCCCAATTTATATTTTGAAGTTCTAACTCCAGTGTATTTAGACAGGGTCCTATGGAAGTAATTAAGGTTTAATAAAGTCATTAATGTGGTACTGTGATTCGATAGAATTAGTTTTTTTATAAGACCAAATCACTAGAGAGCTCTTCTACTTCTCCAACATGAACGAAAGAAAGGTGATGTGAAGACATAGAGAGAAGGCAATGGTGTTTAAGCCAAAAAAAAAAAAGCCAAAAAGGAAAAAAAAAAAAAAAAGAAAGAATTTTACCAAGAACCAAATTGATTTCTGACACTAGAACTTTGATCTGATACTTCTAACCTTCAGAACTGTGAAAATGGTTATTTAGATCAGCCAGTCTTAACTAGTCTTGTTTTTGTTACAACAGCCTGAGTAGAGTAGATTAATACATGAGGCAAGTTTACTTAACTCACTGAGTCTCAATTTCCTTAAAATAACCTATAATAATAAAAGTATAATATGCTAATGAGACCAGACAGCTGAATGACCTTCCAGATGTCCTTCCAGACGACCTGGATGACCATGCTACAACACTCACTGGTGCCAGGCCAGCCAAGGCATGTGTGATGGCAATTGGTCCGGGGCCTAGCCCCATGATCGCCCTCCAGAGGAAAGCCCAGGCCACCGGCTGGTGGGACAATCGATCAGTCATGGGGCTCCATGATCACCCCAAAGAGGAAGGCCCAGGCCACTGACCAGTGGGCTATGGCAGGTGGGCTGGGCCTCCCTCTCCGAGGAACAATCAATCCATTGCGGAGCCCCGGCCAGGTGGGCAGGGCCTACCTCCTTGGAGCAATCCATTGGAGAGCGCCAGCTGGGGCTTCTGGACCGTGAGGGCACAGGCTGGGCTGAAGGACACCCCCCCTTCCAGTGCACGAATTTTGTGCACTGGGCCTCTAGTGTTATTAATAACGTTGATGGAGAAGTCCATTAACATTAAATGGGAGCAAATAAAGCCTTCTTATATTGCAAGTGCTCAAATGATAGCTATCACTAACAATAAAATAAAAATTTATAATAATATGAAAGAGCAGGTATTGAATTCATTTAAAAAGTGTTATTTATAATCTCTAATATTTTAGTAAGTTAAGGGTATTAGCTGCTAACACTCATTTAAACATGACTAAAGGTAGTGTGGCTACTCCTTAGTTCTGGACACCAAATGACCTGGGCTCACTTTGCAGTTTCATCAAATGCCTGCTGCTGGCTCTTTTCAGTAGAGATTGAATGCTGTATTGCTGGGGAATCTTAGGTTCTGCTTGATTTATTCAGTTAATTCTCCATAATTCAATTCTTGACACTGCTTGCAGACTATCTGGAAGTCTAGCAACAATTACTTTTTTTTGTTTATTACTTGCTTATGAAATATCTTTAATTAAACATTTTGAAAATTAAAATTAATCTTGCTGATTACTTTAAACTGGTATAGTAATGGGTAAGTGGTAAATTATCCATTCTTTCAGTAGAGGGGATATACAAATATACAGTAAAAGGCTTTGTATGTTTATATCAGTATTTTTAATGTTAAAATTGCTGGAAGCTGTGTAACAATTATGCTGTCGGTGAACACAGTGTAGTGGTTCATTGCACTCCTTATATCCATTAAAACAAAACAGATGAATTTCAAATAATCCACTTAAAATTCATGACTAGTGCATTGAATAGTGTTTTAATATCCTTCAGGAACTTGTGCTTTCATCTCACATGTTCTATTTTATCTAAGAAGGTAGGAAGGTAATTTTAAGTAGCAGTTTCTTTAATTACAATTCCCTTTAATTCCCTACTATTGTTGGTACTGGTACATATTGTTTTCCTTTTAAGACAGTTTAAAGGCAGTAATGACTTTTAAATTTCTCTGCCAAACTGTTCTAAAAATAAAGAAAGGAATATACTGAACACAAATGGAAACCTGAAAAAACAGCACCATGGAATTTTTAGAGGCTCACTGTAAAGTATAAAAAGGCATGTAAGGGTATGCATAAGCATTTTAAAAACAGCACACCAGCAGTGTCATCATTAACTCGTCCCTGTTTTCATTGATGTATTAAAAACTAAGGTCAACTTTTTTATTATTTATCTTTGCAGTTTTTTTAAATATTGGTTCATTATAATGGAAACTACTGGTAGGAAAACTTTGAAAGCTTAATGAGGTTTCTGTTTTAATTTGGCTAAAATCTTACTTCATTACTGGGCCTACATTGTATTTGCAATAGGTTGTAGGTCCCTATTGTGCAGAAATCAAAATTAATTTACACTGTTTTAAAAATGCTTAACTCATAAGCCTGCATAATCAGAAGCTTTAATATACTAGTTTATTTCTGAAAATATACAGGTTGTCCCCAAAAATGTATACATGATTTACCAGCTGATAGCTCAGCTTTGAAAATGAAATGTATTTCAATAAACACTGTCTTTCTAACTATTCAAAATATACCCTACATTTTGGGGGATACCCTACACATGCATACATACATACACATGACATATATAGCTAACAAATACCTTGAGGTCATGTGAACCATGAGACCAAATGCTGGTACCACTTCTTAAAATAGAAAGTTTGGAACTTGTAATATCTGTGAACCTGTTTTGCTATGAAGATCAGATAATTTATGTAAAGCAATTAATAGTGCTTCACTTTAAGGGTTATGGACTTGATCGTACAAGAGTTAGGCCACAGAAAGATTTTAACCAAGGTGCCATTTAAAAAGGTGATTCTGGAAGCTTTCTGGATAGCCTATTGGGGAGAGCCAGTCAGGAGTATCTTGCAATATTGCATTTTATAGAAGATTAGAGGCCTAATGCCCAAGTTTGTGCAAGGGTGGGGTCCCTCGGGCTGACCTGGGGGGACTGGGTTGAAACCCAGAGTCCAACGCTGCCTGGTGCTCCTGCCTGCCACTCCCGCTCATCCAGCCCTGCTGTGCCTGCTGCAGACTCATGCCCAATCAGCCCCGATCGGGAGAGGCTTGCGCTGCCACAGCAGTGCTCAGCAGCTGTGAACCCTGTATCCAGTGCCCGCCCAAAGAGGGTGGGAGGGTGAATGTGATTGACCCTCCAGGCAGGTGGCAATGGGATACCCAAGGCCAACTTCCAGGAGTCTGATGGCAAGAGTTCATCAGTGCTTGGCCCATTTCTGAAGATTGGACCTGCAGGACTATTGAGGGAGGGAGTGGCTGCCACCTAGTTGGTGGGCCGCTGAGAAGGATCAGTCAGCTGAGTGGTGCTCCCACTGTGGGAGCACACTGACCACCAAGGGGCAGCTCTTGCATTGGGCGTCTGCCCCCTGGTGGTCAGTGTGTGTCATTGCAACTGGTCCTTTGGTCATTTAGGCTTTTATATATAAACTAGAGGCCTGGTGCACAAAATTCAAGCATGGCGGAATCAAGGGAGGTGTCCCTCAGCCCAGCCTGCACCTTTTCCAATCTGGGACCCCTCAAGGGATGTCTGACCGCCCATTTAGGCCTGATCTCAGTAGGATTGGGCCTAAATTGGCAGTTGGACATCCTTCTCACAATCCAGGACTGTTGGCTCCAAACTGCTTGCCTGCCTGTCTCCCTGATGCCCCTAACCACTTCTGCCTTTCAGCCTAATCACCCCCTAACCACTACCCTGCCAGCCTAATTGATGTCTAACTGCTCCCCTGCAAGCCTGTTTGGCCTCAACTTCCCTCCTCTGCCAGCCTGGTCACCCCTTACTGCCCTCCCTGCAGGCTTGCTCTCCTTTGCAGGCCTGGTCCCTTCCAACTGCCCTCCTCTGATAGCGTGATGGCCCAAACTGACCTCCCTTGCAGGCCTGGAACCTCCCACTGTCCTCCCCTGCTGGCCATCTTGTGGTGGCCATCTTGTGTCCACATGGGGCAGCCCTCTTGTTTGTTGGCGTGATGGTCAATCTGCATATTACTATTTTATTAGATAGGATAGAGGCCTGTTGCATGGGTGGGGGCCAGCTGGTTTGCTCTGAAGGGTATCCTGGATTAGGCTGGGGGTTCTCTTGGGGTGTGGGGCAGCCTGTGCAAGAGGTCTGTGGTGGTTTGCAGGCTGGCCACACCCCCCATCAACCCAAGTGGAGGCCCTGGGACCTGGGATTAATTTATGTAACAATTTAAACTTTGTAGCCTGCAGCAGAGCCAAGCCTTCTGCTCACTCTGTGGTGACAGCCATTTCCGTTTGAAACTTTGTAGCCTACAGTGGAGGCCTAGGCTAGGGCCACAGAAGTTTGGCTTCCTCCATCGCCCTGGCAACCCTAGCCTCTTCTTTCTCCAGCTCCAGGCTGCCGCCATTTCTGTTGGGATTATGTATCTTCTATAATTGAAACTTTGTAGCATTGAGTGGAGGCCTCGGCTGGCAAGGGCAGGTGGAAAGTTGCAGGGCGAAACCCAAACCTCTGTTGCCGGGGAAACCCAAACCTTCCTCCTGCTCTCAGTGGTGGCAGTCATCTTGGTTTGGGTTTATTTGCATAATTTGCTTCTGATTTGCTAGGCATGGCTGTGGGCTTAATTGGAGGTACGGTCAATTTGCATATTACTCTTTTATTAGATAGGATAGAATAGAGGCCTGGTGCACAAAATACATGCACAGGGAGTGGGGGGTCCCCTCAGCCCAGCCTGCACCCTCTCCAAGCTGGGACCCCTTGGGGGTGTCCAACTCTGTACCACTGGCTCCTAACAACTCACTGGGCTGTCTGCCTGGTCACCCCTAACTGCCCCCCATCACTGCCAGCCTAATTATCTCTCACTGTCTCTGTGTGCTAGCCTGATCACTCCTAACTGCCCCCCCCCCCCCGCCGGCCTAGTCTCCCCCAACTGCCCCCCCACCTCCGCTAGCCTTGTCGCTCCACACAAACTGCTGTTCATTCGCTGGATCATCCCTCACTAACTCCCTGTCAGCCTGGTCATAGCAGCCATCTTGTGAGGGCATGAGTCAATTTGCATATTACCTCTTTATTATATAGGATGAGGGCTGTGCTAATGAATCACAACATATGAGGTGACTATAATTAAAAGCACATTCTATAAGAATTTATATTTTAAGAATAAAAGGTAACCTGAAGATATTTTATAATTATACAACTTTAAAATGCCAAATCAGAATTTGCACTAGAAATTACCTTACAAATCATCTAGTCACATCTAGTCACATGATGAAGCTGATGCCCAGAAATGAAGGACCTGTTTAAGATAACACAGTTGGGTCATGGTAGAGTTATATTCCTGGTTCCATGACAGTGGAGTATATAATTGGCTTTTTAAAACCTTTGTAAGATCAATAAAAACATTTTAAAAATAAAACTATCCTATCTAATAAAAGAATAATATGCAAATTGACCATACCTTTGCTACACCCACAAGCCACGCCCACCAGCCAATCAGGAGCTGGGGCTGAGCCAGCCAGCAAGCACGTGGCCCGTGCTGGGGGGCGGGGCCAAGGTGGCTTGGTCTGCTGGGGAGTGGGGCCGAGGTGGTCAGGGCTGTGCAGGGGTATGGTTGAGGTGGCCAGCACGCTGGCCAGGGAGAAAGCCTGGGCTGGGGGCTGGGGGAGCGGGGTTGGGTGAGTGATCAGTAGGACATCCCCTGAGGGCTCCCAGTATGTGTGAGGGGGAAGGTTGAGCTGAGGGATCACCCACCCTCAGGGCACAAATTTCGTGCACCGGGCCCCTAGTGTAAGATAATAGATTAAATGTAAAAAGTTAGCCATTTATTTTTGCAATGTAGTATTTTTCCCTGAAGCTACTACACAGGTGGCATTTCCTAGTATATATTTAATATATAGTTATTTTGGAACTCTAACTTATTTTTCTTTATTATTTCCTAGCGAAAGTCAGTGGTCATAGATCACATACAGTGCTTTGAAATAAGCACCAATGTGTTGGAAAAATAATGGTCTAGGATTCATATCTGGAATCTAGTCTTGGCTGTTACCCTGAGCAAGTTCATTAGAATTGCTGAGTCTAAATTTTGGATTTTAGAGTAAGTTTGAATTCTGCTGTTTTATTCAGATATATATATTAGGGGAAAAACGAGATAAAGTCCATTAAAACATTAAGTTGAACCTCACTATAGATTGAAAAGAATGTATCTGAGTGTGTAGAAATTTTAGCTGGTTCTAGACATGAAATAGAAAATTCTGCACTGGGATTATATTTTTTTTTCTCCTTTTAAAAAATAATTTCCCCATAGGGAAGATGAGGAGCTCTCTGCAGCAGTTGACTGCTTGGGATATCATCCAAACCAGGTGGTGTTGGACATAAGCACACAATCAGACTTTTTTTTTAAGGAACTGGATAGAACAGACTTAGTGAAAGAACTTCTGTTTGATGCCATCAGCAAATATACAGACTGGGACCTCTGCTATATTACTTATGTGAAGTTCACCATGAATTTTAGAGTTCTTAGGTAAGACCTTGCTGGATACTAGAACTGGACTTTTAGGGAAATGAGGGAAATGTTAATTTTCTTCAACATTAATTAAAATATTCAAGTTCGGTATGGATCTAGACTAATATTTAATATCATAAAATTTTCTTATCTCAAATTATTTAGAGAAATTTTTCAAATAAGGATAGAAATATGGTTCATTAATTGAAATTGGTAAATTTGCACCTTGTCTCTTTCAGTCTGTAGATCCTTATCTCTTTTCCTTTTTTTCTTTGTTTTAAATAAACCCATTGGTTGTCTGTGAGTTTTCCAGTCTGGACTTTGCAGATTTCAGGTCTGTTTATTATACGTTCCTCTGTACCCTGTTTACTTATAAATTGGTAATTAAAGTTCTAACAATTTTTTAGCCAAGTTAATAATTATTTTGGAACTACTGCACTATCAACTTATGCTTGGTAAATAGACAACTATACAATTTGGCAAATGGTGTAATTATAATACAATTTTATTGTAAGGGTGAATTATTATTTCATACCAAATAGTTAAAAAGAATATATTTGATCTGTTTTTAACTAGGATTTTTAATGACAGGTGAAAAAAACTTAAATGATGAGCCGAGACCGGTTTGGCTCAGTGGATAGAGCATCAGACTGCGGACTGAAGGGTCCCGGGTTCGATTCCGGCAAGGGCATGTACCTTGGCTGCGGGCACATCCCCAGTAGGGGGCGTGCAAGAGGCAGCTGATCGATGTCTCTCTCATTGATGTTTCTGACTTTCTATCCCTCTTCCTTCTGCTCTGTGAAAAATCAATAAAATATATATATATTTTTTAAAAAACTTAAATGATGAATCAATCTGCTAGTGAGTCATCTTTCTCTAAGATCTTACAACTCATACTGGCTGGTGTTTAAATGGAAGAAGGTTGTGGACTCACAATTATAGTATAATGTATTCTCCTAAAAAAGCAGAAAATAACTTTTTTTTAACAACTTAAAACTTATGCACAGCGTTTTACATGACATAGAATGAGAATGCAGCTCTTAATACTGAAGTGAGATTGTTCATGAATTAGAATAAGGAACTCTTTCAGAAATAAGCTACTGAAATTCTGGTGAAATGAGAGTTATCTATGTGTACTATCGATTTGCAACCTTTATTTTTCACATAATTGAATAACATGGATATTTGATAAAATTCACACTTCTCAGAATACATAACTGCTTAGTTAGATTCCTGTTCCTAGAAGAAGCAACATTCATGTGGATGTAATTTAATGGAAAATATTTTGGTAAAACTACAGTTTTACTGGTTAAGAGAGTTGGTCCTACTTACTAGGAGTGCCAGTTAGTAATGCAGACTTTTTTTCAATAGGTGGGGTTACACATATGTTGATATATGTGTGATTTGATATGCTATTTTGTTGTATTGATAACAAGCTTCAAAATTTCATGTCAAATTTGTTGAGGGTGTTAACATCACAGATATTTTTACACTTAAAAATGTCAAATTTCATTCCTCCAAAAGAGCATTTGCAGGAAGTTTTAATTCATTACTTTATTGAAGAAAAGTGTTGCTGAATACTTCAGAAGCTTATGGTGAACATGCTCCATCTCAAGATACTTGTTAATGCTGATTTAAACACTTTAAAAGTAATCATTTTGATGAGAAAGACAAAGAACTTCAAGGTCAACCTAAAAAGTTCGAAGACCAACAATTAAAAGTGTTATTGAATGAAGGTGCATATTAAACTCAAAAACAACTTGCAGAAAGATCAAACAAACATTGCTCAGCAAATGATTTCTGATAGTTTGCAAGCAATGGGAAAAATTTTAAAGTAAGAAAAATGGGTGCTACCTCAACTGAATGAAAGACAAATGGAAAACTGAAAAGTCATCAGTAAAATGTTGCTTCAATGGCACAAAATAAAATCTTTTTTGCATCAAATTGTGACTGGCAACGAGAAGTGGATTGATTTTGGGAATCTCAAATGTACAAAATCATGGGTTGATCAGGTCAACCATCAATGTAGAAGACTGCAAGGCTAAATCACTTCAGAAAGAAGACAATGATCTGCGTTTGGTGGGATCAGGAAGGTGTGGTTTATTATGAGCTTCTAAAACCATGTGGAACTGTTAAGACTGATTGCTGCCAACAATAAACGATCAATTTGAACCATGCTTTGATGGTGAAATGACCAGAATGTTCCAGAAGACATGGCAAAGTAATTTTGCTTCATGATGATGCACCATCACACACTCCAAAACCAGTTAAAGACACATTAAAAGATCTTGCCTGGGAAGCATTAACCCACCCGCCAGACCTTGCTCCTTCAGATGACCCCTTGTTCTGATCGATGGCACACGCCCTTTCTGAGCAGCACTTTCAAACATACAAAGAAGTAGGAAACTGGGTCTCTGAATGTTTTGCCTCAAAACAAGAAAAGTTCTATTGGGACGGTATCCACGAATTACCTGAAAGATGGTGGAAATGTGTAGCTAGCAATGGACATGGAATAAAGCACTTTGGATGTTTCTCTTGAAATTATCATGTTTTCTTTTATTACAAAATCTGCATTATTAACCAGTACACCTAGTACTGCAAGCATTGCCAAAGTTTCCAACTGGACCTTCAGTGCTATCCAGAGTGCCTTGAACAACTCTTTTGTGTTTGTTGGAACTGTCAATCACGTTGCTGTGTGCCCTCATTCATCCAGCCATGATGCCTTCTGGGAGAACGTTCCCTACTCCTATGCATGAAGACTAGGTGGGGGTGACAGCCTAGTCCCCACAACCACAGCTGAGTAGACTGGAGCTGAATACCTGATCCATGAACAGCTTTCTTGTAGGCTGATGAGACTGACTGACCAAACACAAGAATCAGCTTGACAAATCAAATTATGTGTATATTAGAGGCCCAGTACACAAATATGTGCATGGGTGGTATCCGGCCATCCTAGCCACAATCAGGGTGATCAGGACTAGGCCAGCCAGGGCTAGGGGCTCTGGGCGATTGGCCAGCTGGCTCTGCCCCCAATTGGGGTGGGGGTGCCGATTGGAGGCAGGACCAGCCATGAGGAGGGGCTGTGGGTGGTGGGCCAGCTGGCCCTGCTCCTGAATGGGGAGGATGGTTGATGCCAGTGGCCAGGGGTGGGGCTGTGTGAGGTTGACTGGCCAGCCCCACCCCTGATTGGTGTTGGGAGGGGGGCTAATTGGGGGCGGTAGCAAAAGTACTTGGCCCAGATTGGAGTGGGGGGCTGATCGGGAATGGAGCTGGCTGGGGGGAGGTGCCAACTGGGGTGGGAGTGCTGATTGGGGTAGGGCTGGCTATGGGGAGAGGCTATGTGGTGGGCCGGCTATCCCCACCCTTGATAAGGTGGAAAGGGACTGATCAGGGGGGAGGGGCCATGGGCAGATGGCCAATAGCCCTGCCCCTGATGACAGTAGGGGAGCTAACAATGGGTAGAGCTTGCTGGGGGAAGGGCCACAGGCCAATGGGATGGTTGGTACCCATTGGGGGTGGGGCAAGCTGGGGGGAAGGGCCACAGATGGTTGGCCAGCTGGCCTCACCCCCTATTGTGGTAGAAGGGGCAATAGGGGGAAGGGCTGGACAGGAGAAGGGGCTGTGGGCCAATCAAGGTGGGGTGGGCTGATCGAGGGCAGGGCCGACCTGGGGAATGGGCCACAGGGGGTTGGTTGGTCCCACCCCCAACCGGGCCAGTTTGCTGGCCTGCAGTGGGCATCACAGCAACTGGTCATTATGGTGTTCTGGTCTCTGGCTTTTTAATCATAGATAGATACATTATTTTATGGGGGAACAGCAACTGAGAAAATAGGGAAACCAGTCTGTAGTATAGAGAGAGAACAGTAGACTAGACTTCAGCAAGAAACAGATATCATGAGAGAGATCCTATGTGGCCTCAGGAGTTGACAGAACAGAGGTTGATCTCCAGATAAGCTGCCAGCTTTTTTTTTTTTTTCAAGCTCTGTAGTTTTTGTTGTTTGTTTCAGGTTTTTTTTTAACCTTGAGGTAATCTGAGTTTCAATCCCTGAAACTACAGATCAAACTGCAGAATGTGTCAATATGCTTTCATACTAAGAAGAAACAATTCAAAATATATAAAAATAAATTACAGATAAACCATTCCAAATCAAAACTGCTAATTATCATGATGTCTATACACAAATGAAAACTGATTATATTACTCCTTAGATGAAGATAGGCACATTGAAATCACTTGGGTAGCTTTCAAAAACCCTGGCCCAGTATCAAAACCATAGCTTTCATGCACTAGTAGTAATATTAGAACAAAGTCCCCAGAAGCTCCTAAGACTTAGGTAAGGTTGAGAACCACTAATTTAGAGACATATTCCATTAGCCTGGATGTAAGTGACAACAAAATATTTTACTTGTGAATCTTGAAAATTGCAGTTAGTTAATATCTTAAGTATTCTTTCTCTCCTAAAGTGAATCCTCATATGGTAGCCTTTGTCTTTAAGTATAAATACTTGCTTTAATATGCTAGTTAGTAAATGGTTTGAGGATATTATTTTGCACTCAGCCTTCAAAATTTTAGTAATAAATGACTACCTTTGGTCTACAGGCACACCTTAGAGATATTGTGGGTTTGGTTTCAGACCCCTGCAATAAAACCAAACTAATATTTTTGTTGGTGTGGGCCAGGGTCCTGCCTTCAGTTTGAAAAAAACACACACACATAACAATTAGTGCAATTATACAAGGTATGCCTGTATCTAGAGGTAGTGTTTGAAAGCACAAATTTCATATCAACTTGTTTTGTTCCAGTTGTTTGTATTTAATAAGTTCTATAGCCTAGAGGTGAGATAATTATTACCTTTGTGAACCTACTTCATACATCATTTATGAAATTTTAAAGCATTTTATAAGTAAACAATAATACCTTAATATTTTCATCCTTCAAACTCAAATAACCATTGAATAATATTAGTGTTTCTTTTTAATTAAAAAAAATCTGTATGTGTATGTGTTCATGGGAAGTAGTTGAATGGAAAGAAGAAGACAATGATGAGGCATACTTCTTGCTAACATAGGTATATATTAACAATTAGAGGCCCAGTGCACGAAATTCATGCATGGGTAGGTCCCTAGGTCTGCAGTCATCAGGGCCAATCAGGTTTTCCACCTCCCCACCCTCCTTGCCCATGAGCCACCGCCACCACGCAGTCATCCCCCCAACCCACCCTCACCTCCTTGCCTCCTCCTTCCCTAACTGTCTTAGCACTCCGCTGCCAATGCTGGTGACCCTCCATGTTCCACACCACCCCCTGGTGTTCAGTGCATGTCATACCAAGTGATCAAACTCCTGGTCTCACACTTGAACTCCTGAGGGGTCACTTTGCATATTAGCCTTTTTTATATATACTAGAGGCCCAGTGCACAAAATTCATGCACGGGGAGGGATGTTCCTCACCCCATCCTGCACACTCTCCAATCTGGGGCCTCTCGAGGGTTGTCCAACTGCCCATTTAGGCCCGATCCCTGGATCACTATCCAGGACTGCTGGTTCCCATCTGCTCACCTGCCTGCCTTTCTTTCTGATTGCCTCTAACTGCTTCTGCCTGCCAGCCTGATCACCCCCTAACCACTCCCCTATCAGCCTGATTGATACCTAACTGCCCTCCCTTGTAGGCCTGGTCCCTCCCAACTGCCTTCCCCTTCTGGCTGTCTTGTGGCAGCCATCTTGTGTCCACATAGGGGCAACCATCTTGTGTGTTGGAGTGATGGTAAATTTGTATATTACTCTTTTATTAGATAGAATAGAGGCCTTGTGCATGGGTGGGGGGCAGCTGGTTTGCCCTGAAGAGTGTCTCAGATCAGGGTGGGAGTTCTCTTAGGGTGTGGGACAGCCTGGGCAAGGGGCCTGTTGTGGTTAGCTTGCCTGCCACGCCCCCTAGCCACCCAAGCGAAGGCCCTCGTAACTGGGACTTATTTATCTTCTATAATTGAAACTTTGTAGCCTTGAGCGGAGCCAAGCCTCCTGCTTGCTCCATGGCCACAGCCACTTTTGTTGGGATTTATTTATCTTCTATATTTGAAACTTTGTAGCCTTGAGTGGAGTCCAGGGCCTGCCAGGGTGTGTGGAAAGCTTGGCTTCCTCCATTGTCAGGGAAATCCAACCCTCCCCCTCGTTCTATGGCCACAGCCATTTTGATTCAGTTAATTTGCATACTCGCTCCTGATTGGCTGGTGGGCATGGCTTGTGGGTGTAGTGGAGATGTAGTCAATTTGCATATTACTCTTTTATTAGATGATATAAATAATTTTTTAGAGATTAATATGATCTTCAATATATTCTCATGCCATCAAAATTGCTGATTTTGCTAAAGGTGTGAAAAAAACAATGATCACAGGAAATTGTAATATGAGTAGTTGTATTTCTTTTTTTCTTAATTTAATAAATCTTTATTGCTCAGATTATTACAATTCTTTCTCTTTTTTCTCCCATAGTTCCCCTCCACCTGGTTCCCACCAACCTTCTGCCCTTATCCCCCTCCCCCGCCACTGTTCTCCTCTATAGGTGTACAATTTTTGTCCAGTCTCTTCCCACATCCCCTACAAACCTTTACCCCGAGACTTGTCAGTCCACTCCCTTTCTATGCCCCTGATCCTATTATATTCACCAGTTTATTCTGTTCATCAGTTTTTATTTACTTGACTTTTAGATTCTCTTGTTGATATGTATTTGTTGTTCATAATTTTCTTTACCTTTTTCTAATTTTTCCTCTTCTTTTTTTAAAAATATATTTTATTGATTTTTCACAGAGAGGAAGGGAGAGGGACAGAAAGCCAGAAACATCGATCAGCTGCCTTCTGCACACCTCCAACCGGGGATGTGCCCGCAGCCAAGGCACATGCCCCTGACTAGAATCGAACCTGGGACCCCTCAGTCTGCAGGCCGACGCTCCACCCACTGAACCAAACTGGTTTGGCTAATTCTTCCTCTTCTTAAAGATTATCTTTCAGCATTTCATATAATACTGTTTTGATGGTGATGAACTCCTTTAGCTTTTTCTTATCTGGGAAGTTCTTTATCTGCCCTTCAATTTGGAATGATAGCTTTGCTGGGTAGTGTAATCTTGTTTGTAGGTTCTTGCTATTCATCACTTTGAATATTTCTGGCCTGTATAGTTTGTGTTGAGAAATCAGCTGACAGTCATATGGGTGCTCCCTTTTGGTAACTAACTCTTTTTCTCTTGCTGCTTTTAATATTCTCTCTTTGACTTTTGCTCTTGGTATTTTAATTATGTGTCTTGGTGTGGTCCTCTTTGGATTCCTTTTGTTTGTGTTTCTTTGCGCTTCCTGGACTATTAAGTCTATTTCTTTCACCAGGTGGGGGAAGTTTTCAGTCACTATTTCTTCAAATAGGTTTTCAGTATCTTGCTCTCTCTCTTCTTCTGGCACCCCCATAATTCTGATGTTGGTATGCTTGAAGTTGTCCCAGAGGCTTCTTATAGTAACTTCAATTTTTTGGATTCTTTTTTCGTTTGCTTTTCTGGTTAAGTGTTTTTTTGCTTTTTTCTTGATTCTTGTAAACCTTTAATATGCTATTAGATCTCTATAATATATTTTATTTCAATCAGTGTGTGCTTAATTTCTTGTTGGTCCTTTTTCATATCCTCAAGGGTCTCGCTAAATTTATCATCCTTTTCTAGAAAATTCTTGAAAAATCTTAACCATGGTTTTTTAACTCGATTATATCCAGTAATTTGCTTTCCTCCATTTCTTTCATTTGTGAACTCTTTCTTTGTCTCTGCATTTTGGCTGCTTCCCTGAGTGGAGAGGTTTTGTGTGCTAAGTGTCCTATAGGGTCCAGTGGCTCAACCTCCCCACTTACCTGAGGTGGACATTCTTGGTGCACCCCTTTGTGGGCTGTGTGCACAGTCTTGTAATTAAGCCTTAATTGTTGTTTGTATCACTGGGAGGAATTGACCTCCAGGCCAACTGGCTGTGAGGATCAGCTGTGTCTACAATGGGAGAACTTCTGTGCTGGAGATACCCTTATGAGACAAGACTTGCAAAAGCCTATGTGCTCAGCTTGGATGGAGGCAAGTATCAGGGCGAAGCCGACAGCATCAGTTTCCCATCAGCTCTGGCCTAGTAGGCCCCTGTGTCTCAGTGTCACATGGTAATTGCTGCAGGCACCTGTGAGAGAAATCTGTCCTTGAGTTCCACCTACTGCCACACAGTCCAGTTTCTCCCCAAATGAGTCTTGGTCCCCAGAGTCTTGCCCAGAACTAAAGTTCCGTGCAATCAGGAGCTTTTTTCTCCCTCCCGTGTACTCAGTTGCCTTCCCTGTTCATGCGCGCATGCCTTAGTACCTCTGCCTTCTGCAGTTCCTCTGAGTTTCAGTGTGCTCTTCTTTTTCCTGACATTCCAGTTTCACCTCGTATGATTCTGGGTCCTCATAGTCTCGCCTGGAGCTGGAGTTCCCAGCAGTTGGGAGGTTTTTGTCTCCCTCCCACTTGAGAAAGCCAGCAGTGCACTCAGTTGCCAGTCCTTTCCATGCACGTGTCTCAGTACTTCTACCTCCTGCAGTTCCTCTGAGTCTGTGTGCTTTTCTCTTTCCTTCTAGTTGTAGAATTTCCACTCAACTAGAACTTCCTGTGTTCTGGATGACGTTCGTTTTGTCTTTTAGTTGTAGTATTGAAATTGTTGTGCAAGGTAGCAGTTTAGGTGTTTACCTATGCCGCCATCTTGGTTCCAGAGTCACTTTTTTTTTTAGTAGTTTTATTTCTGTTCATTACTTTAATTAATGAAATTAGGAAGAGGAGTACATATTTCATAAAAAATATTCAGTGTTTATTTATCAAATAAGTATCAGAAAAGAATCTTCCTGGTAATTCTATAAAGACATTTTCTATTTTTGTATTATAGCAAACAGCTTATATGCTGGAAATATTGAGACATTTTAAAAGTAGTAGTTAGTAGACAGTTCTCTGGTCTCCTAAATTTTTATATCTAACCAGAGTATTACAGAAATTCCTAATAATTTGTCATTCTTATATGTTCCTCTTTCAGAGTCTTTTCCTCAGTTTTTTAACATAAATTCTGAATATTTCTTATCAAAACGTTCACTATTTCTATTGTTTTGAAATGTAGGACAATTATACATATTGCTCATTGTAAATTTTGCTACCAAATACATTCTGTTATTTCCTATCGATTTTATTGACAGATTTCTTTAAGTTTTATGGATACAAAAATTTATGTGCAAAAGGTTATAATTTTGTGAGTTTTTTTTCACCTTAATATCTTTGACATAATACCCTGGTATTAATTCAGAAAGCTAAATATTCAATTAAAAAGATAACCCTTTTTCAACGTGTACTTATATTTCAAGGGGAATTGTAATTATGCATGTTGCAAACATCACATTTTAGTATACCTTTTCTATTGCCTTCATTTGATTGATAACATTCTTTCTATATTAGACATGCTATTTTCTGGGAACATAACAAATTAGAATACTAAGGAGGATTTTTAGTCTTTGCATGTCTCTTTTCACTCACTTGACCTCATGGCCACATAATTTTACCTTTTTTTTTTTAATGTTAAAAATCACACTTTTGCTAGTTTCATTTTTTTCTCTACATATCATTCTCTGGAGGAGAACTACAAAGAATAAATGCTCTCATAGGATTAGCATTTGCAAGAAAGTGCTAATAGCAATGAGGAATATGTAATGCCTCATACTAAAGACATTTAAAAAGAGGAAATATAATCAATGAAATTAGTTTAAAATGAATTCATCTGTTCCCTAATGTATTGAAAAGTGGAATGCATCTAGTGTGATTACAGAAGCTAACAGTTATGCTTCTAGTGGCTAAACTGTGTTCAAAATTTTCCATGAAATTATCTGGGTCTCATTTCTTTCAGTCATAGTGTCAGTTGACTATCAGGACTTACTACCATTATGCCAAAATACCCTTTCTTTGTTTTAGACTTTAATTTATACTCTGGAAATTCTCTTTATGAATGTTTGCCAGATTATCATTTTAGTCCATGGCATTGATCACCTGTATATAATTAACGGGAATATAAACCTCTCAAAGTACATGAAATGCTGATTATTGTTTAGTAAATGCACCAAGTTAAACAATCTTTTTAGTTCTTAAGCTAGTTTGTGTGTCATGTAGATAAAACTGAGTAATAATCTTTGATTAAGGTCTTACATATGTGTCCTCTCTCCTATTCTCCCCCCTTACATCTCCCACTAATGCCCTCACCCCCCTGGTGTCTGTGCCCATTGGTTAGGCTTACATGCATGCATACAAGTCCTTTGGTTGCTCTCTCCCACTTATCCCAACCCTCCCCTACCTTCCCTTTTAAAACATTAGAGGCCATCAAGAGTGCTAATGTTGCTAAAGGTGTAAAAGAAACAATGATCACAGGCAGCTGAAGAGTAGAAAAACTGTTGTTGATCTGAGTAAAGGAAAAGCAGTTAGCCAGTGACAGCCATTTCTGAGACAGTGATATATTAACAAGCGAAGATGCTGCATGCTGACCTGAAAGACATCCCTGGATCGAACGCTAAAAGTGATTTGTTTAAGGCTAGTAGATGGTGGTTTGATGAATTTAAGAAAAGAAGTGTTTATTTATATATTAAACAGTATATTTATATATTAAACAATACATTCAACAAGTACTATATATAAGAAAGGATAAAAATGGAGTCATTTGGGAGTCTAGAACAGATTAATTCAATGTACATTATTTGTAATGGGAGAAACGATTCGGTGTTCAAACAAATAAATGGCTTCTTGAACAGCCTTCCTGAATGAATTAAGTTTAAGAACCAAGGTACTACTGTATTAAGTAAAGCCAGGAATTGACCAAGATTATTGTGATCAGAGGAGATTAGCATAATTTGGCCTGAATAAACAAAGGTTATCTTCCTAGCTAAAATTTGATTTTCACTGATATCTTAGTGAGGAGGTCCAACTGCCTCATTATATTGTC
This sequence comes from Antrozous pallidus, assembly GCA_027563665.1. NCBI lineage: Eukaryota > Metazoa > Chordata > Mammalia > Chiroptera > Vespertilionidae > Antrozous > Antrozous pallidus. The sequence continues at coordinate 51,350,548 of CM050519.1, forward strand.
TGAGGTTCTTTGTTCCAAAACTCAGAAACTGATTCTAACTTGGACCAAAATATAATTTTTTTTGGCAGTAATTGACTACCCACAGATTTAATGGAAAGGCTCAAAATCCAAGCCTTATAAGGAGACGCTGAGTCAGGAAGAAACAGTAATGTCAGGTGAGGGCACTTATTTCATCAATTCTACTGATGGGCCTTCCCTCACCCTAGAAAACTGAATCTGACATGATGACCTGAATATAAGAAACTTGGAAAAACCAATTACTGATCACTTACAAGGAGGTAGTAAAATAAAACTCAAACCATATGATGCATGTGCCCATAACATGACATTTACAATTTAATGCTCACACAACTCATTGCTTCTTTTGAGAACATTTTCAAGTAGCTGACAATTCAATGGAGTTAGTTAACTTCCTTTTTATAGTTATAGTAGGGGCCCGGTGCACAAAATTCATGCACTGGAGGTGGATGGTCCCTCAACCCAACCTGCCCCCTCTCACATACTGGGAGACCTTGGGGAATGTCCACCTGATGGCTCACCCCCAGCCATCGCCCTGCTCAGCTCAGCCCCAGCTGCTTGCGACCACCCGGCCCCAGGGCTGGGTGCTCGCCACTACTGTCGTTTCATCTCCACCCCCCCTCCCCAGCCCTGCGCTTGTGCCACTTGGCCCCGCCCCAGCTCCTGATTGGCTGGTAGCATAGCCAATCAGGTGTAAAGGTACAGTCAAATTTGCATGTTTCTCTTTTATTATATAGAATCAGGAGGCTGTAACTTATGCAATGAGCAACTGAACTCTCACTGTAGAGTGCACAAGGAGTGCATATAGAGGGGTATGTGGTTCTATAGTTTGTATACAAAAGGATTAAGATATGAATAAATTCAACATCTTTAATTTAAAAAATATATAATTTGGTAATCTAAATTCTACCTGTGCATTATATTAAGCTTGAGGTTTTTTCTCAACACTGTTATTCAAAAGATTTTGGACTTAATCATGTTGTTAATTTGTGAGTTTTTCTAATTATACTGTAAATGCATACTGTTTTCACAATAATGATAAATACCCTACAACCCAGTGGCTTAAATCAATAAGCCATCATTAGTATTCATGAGACTAAGACTCAAAGTGGCAGTTCTTGTCTCAGCTTTGCTCATGTATCTACATTTTGCTGTGTGCTGGGCACACAGATCCCCTAACTGTGGATGGAGCTCTCATAACTGTGAATCCGCTGACCAGTTGGCTGCTCTGTGGTGGCCTTGGTTGGGCAGCTGGGCTTTCCACCATGAGGCTTCTTAACCAATAGTGGGCTAACTAGTGCTTGTTCATATGGCAATAGCAGATTCAAAGAGTGATGCTCAGAGACTCTGAGGCCCAGGCTCGAAACTGCCAAGCTGTGTTTCCACTGAGAATGAATATAGCAACCAGACAATGGCCAGATTATATACAGAAATATTACTCTGGCCCACATTCTGCAGCATCCAGTCTGGGAAGCTAATCTATTATCTGCAGTAACCAGTCCAGGAAGTCAAGCTATCTCTAACCACCATCCCAGGAAGCCAAATAATAAACTCTGAAACAATCAGCTCCTTAAACAGGTGGCTGGACCTGATTAATAACTGATAGCTTCCCTATGTTTTTTTCTTCACTTCCCACGAAAGACAAAATGGAGACCCTCTTCTATTAGTCTGCCTACAGCTTCCGGTGCCAACAGTCTAATCAGAGCATCCTTGAAAACATCTCCCCACTACAGGGCTTTCCTACTCTTCTTGCCTGTCGGTCTTTGCCAGAGCACAAGTGAAGGTGCTGACTCCCTCGCTGTAGTAAGCTCTGAATAAATAGCATCTACTTGTTCTCTAAGTGAATTTTCATTTCTTTCCATACCACCATGTTCTCTTGGCCAAAGAAAGTCTTAAAACTATCCAGATTCAAGGAATGGGGAGAGAGACCCTGTCTTTTTGTTGTTGCTGTTGTTTTTATATTTTTATTGTTTAAAGTTTTACATATGTCTCCTTTTTCCCCAATTGACACCCCCAGCCACTCCCTCCAGGATAAGCCCCCCATCGTCCCAGTGTTTGTGACGATTGATTATGCTAATATCCATGCATACAAGTCCTTTAGTTGATCTCTAAACCCCCATCCATTCCCTGCCTTCTCTCTGAGGTTGGACAGTCTGTTCAGTGTTACCTTGTCTCTAGATCTGTTTTTGTTCAACAGTTTATGCTGTTCATTATATCCCACATATGAGTGAGGTCATGTGATATTTGTTTTTCTCTGACTGGCTTATTTTGCTTAGCATAATGCTCTCCAGTTCTATCCATGCTGTTGCAAACAGTAAAAGTTCCTTTTTTTTAATAGCAGCATAGTATTCCATTGTGTAGATGTATCCCAGTTTTTGTTTTGTTTTTTAATATATTTTATTGATTTTTTACAGAGGAAGGGAGAGGGACAGAGAGTTAGAAACATCAATGAGAGAGAATCATCGATAAGCTGCCTCCTGCACACCTCCCACTGGGGATTTGCCCACAACCAAGGTTCATGCCCTTGACCAGAATCGAACCTGGGGCCCCTCAGTCTGCAGACCGACACGCTATCCACTGAGCCAAACTAGTTAGGGCTGTACCACAGTTTTTTAATCCACTCATCTGTTGATGGGCATTTAGGGTGTTTCCAAATCATAGCTATTGTTCATTGTGCTGCTATGAATATAATGGTGCAATGTATCCTTTCTAATTGCTGTTTCTGTTTTCTTGGGATATATTCCTAGAAGTGGGATCACTGGGTCAAATGGGAGTCCCATTTTTAGTTTTTTGAGGAAACTCCATACTGTTTTCCACAGTGGCTGCACCAGTCTGCATTTCCTCCAGCAGTGCACGAGGGTTCCTTTTTCTCCACATCCTCACCAGCGCTTGTTATTTGTTGATTTGTTGATGATAGCCATTCTGACAGGTAGGTGTGAGATGGTACTTCATTGTTGTTTAGATTGGATGATTAGTGATTTTGAGCATGTTTTAACATATCTCTTGGCTTTCTGAACGTCCTCTTCGAAAAGTGTCTATTTAGGTCCTTTGCCCATTTTTTAATTGGGTTGTTTATCTTCCTTTTGTTAAGTTGTATGAGTTTCTTGAGTATGTTGGAGATTAAACCCTTATCAGAGATAACACTGGCAAATATGTTCTCCCCAACACCTTTTCTTGGTAAAAACTCTCAGCAAAGTGGGAATACCTCAACACAATAAAAGACAAGAATAAATAAAGGAATCCAAATAGGAAAAGAATAAGTAAAACTGTCATTATTCACTGATGACGTGATGTTGTACATAGCAAACCCCAAAGACTCCATTAAAAAACTACTAGACTAAATAAACGAATTCGGCAATGTAACACCGAGACCCTTGATTAGAGGAGCTGCAAAGTCACATTTTAGCAAAGACATGAAAGGTTTATTTTTACAATCAATCTGTCATACCTCTGTGGATAAAGCATTTTCATTCAGGTAATCCTGAATTCTTGATGCTCCATTGTAATACTTCTGCAAATTAAAGAAAGAGAAAGGTAACTAACTACTTCTAATTTTTAATATTTTAAGAATTATTTTCATTTTAATGAATCAGTTAATTTCATAGTTATACCCCTTTCTTTTTTCTGAATAGGTACCTTAAATTTAATGACTTTGAGAAAATAATTGTCTGCAAAACTCATTCACTGTGCTTTGAAACAGTGAAGGGCATGAATTAAAAAGTAATGTCAGGATATTGTTAATTCTTAGGAAGCTTTGCTCCCATCAAACTTCATTCCAGGGCCTTCTAACATATTTCCTAATAGACTGCCTTTTCTGTTTGTAACACAGGTTTTTATACCATTGAACTGACAGAATCTTATAATGAACTTTGATTCTGAGCTTTGGGGGGAAAAAAATAACAAGAAAAGCCTTCACTGAGCAATTTTCTTCCTAGGTAACATGCAGCACTTACTGCCAGAACTAGTGAGACAATTTTCTGACTGATTTGAAAACCTATGAGAAAGAAAAAATCTGAAGAAGCCGCACATCTGCACAAAATCTTCCTTAATTGTCTATGAACAGTTAAACTTCAATAAAATAACTATGAATCTTTCAAAATTTTATGCCTCAGACACATTTGCCCATTTCTCTCTGGCAAAATGAGATGCTGTTTACCCAAACTTGTCAAATAACACTGTTTATATATAGACATACTATAGTCACAAAGACTCAGTTTCTGGTATTTTCGTCAAAACAATTAAGAGTAAATATTTATGTACAAAGTATTTTCTGAGGGAGGATCAAAACAAATATGTAAGCAGAAGGTAAATGAAAAACACAAAATTGATAAAATTAACTATTACATTCTTAATATGATAAGGTATGAATTTAGTATGTTATGTACAGTCTGAAAATGTGATGTTTACTATGAGGAAAAAATAATTACCTCAACCTCTTTTCACTTTATAAGGCAGGTTTTCTTATAACTTGTAAAAATTTAACATGTCAAGAGCTAAAAATCCTCCATGATTTTTAAAACATATTCTTATTTTTATGTCAATGATAAAATGTCATTTTAAGAAAAATAGGATATATTGAAAAGAAATAATAATGCAATTTAAAAATCATCTGAAATAATAGCCATCCTAACAGATGAAATAATACATTTGGTTTTGATTTTCATTTTCCTGTAGATTGATGAGGAAGAGCAACTTTTCTGATACTTGATACCCATCTGTATGTTGTCTTTGGAAAAATGTCTTTTCAGATACTTAGCCTATTTTTAGATATATATATATATATATATATATATATATATTTTTTTTTTTGCTATTGAGTTGTGAGTTGTTAATATATTTTCAATATTAACCCCTTATCAAGTCCTTTTTTCCATTTGTATGTTGCCTTTTCATTTGTTGGTTTCTTTTGTTGTGCAAAAACTTTTTAGTTTAAGACAGTACCACTTATGTCTGCTCTTATTGCCTTTGCTTTTGGTGTTAAATAATAAAAAAAAAAAAAAATTAAGCCCTATGTCAAGGAGCTTTCTACCTGTTTCCTTCTACATTTATGGTTTCAGGTCTTACATTCAAATTTTGAATTGAGTTGATTTTTTCTATATGATGTAAGGTAATGGTCTAGTTTCATTCTTTTGCATGCACCTAACCAATTTCCCAACATCACTTATTATTTTTCCCCATTTGTATATTCTTGGCTTCTTTGTAGTTAATTAATTGACTATATATACATAGCTTTGTTTCTGGGCTATCTATTCTGTTCGACTGGCCAACGCATCTGTTTTAATTGCCGTACTATACAGTTTTGATTAATAGCATTCTAATATAGTTTGAAATCAGGGAGTTTGATGCCTGCAGCTTTGTTCTTTCTCATATTTGCTTTGGCTATTCAGGGTCTTTTGTGGTTCTGTTTAAGTTTTAGGATTGTTCTATTTCTGTGAAATATGTGACATTTTGATTTATAAGAATTACTGTCTAGTCATTAAGATGATTAAAATATGTGCTTTTTTTTCATATAAGATACTTATTTCTCATATATTTGGTCTTCATTCACAATTCCTGGCTCATAGTTCCTGAAATTCTTAAAATTTTCTTGGAATTTCATAAGTGTTGAAAGTCCAAAAGGTGTATGTTAATGAGGTGGCTTTTAGGAAGTTTTTAAGGGTGTGGTCTATTCTTTAAAGTAATCAACCAGGTGATTAGAGGATTAGAATTTTCAATCCCACACCTACATCCCAACTCTGGAAAAGGGAGAAGGGCTGGAGGTTGAATAGATGGCCATGATTTAATCAATGATGGCTATGTAAGGAAGCCTCCATAAAAATACAATAGGATGAAGTTAGGAGAACTTTATGATTGTTAAACATGTGGCCATCTGAGGAGAGTGGCATGCCCGAAGAAAGCATGGACGTTCTGAGCTCTGTGCCTTCCCACATACCTTGCTCTATATTATCTTTCATCTGCCTGTTTGAATTTTATTCTCTTAAAATAAACTAGTAATTTAGTAAGTAACATATTTCTCTGAGTTCTTCGAGCTACTGTAGCAAAAACAGTTGAATCCAAGGAGGGTGTTTGTGGGAAGCTCTGATGTATAGCCAGTCTGAAATAGGGATAAAAAAATCTGGGTTTACTTTTGGCATTCTGAATTAGAGGGGGCAGTTGGTCATAAGCACAGAACCTGGGCGTGTAGCTGCTGTCTGAAGTGTGTATGCATGTGTTGGGGGATGGAGCAGTCTTGTAAACTGACCCCTGAAAGTGTTGAATCTGTGCTATCTCTGTCAGAATGGAGTTGAATACTTGGGTCACTCTGCTGTGTCTGAGAAGTATTTGTTGGTGTGGGGGACCCATGGTGAAACTGAGTCCAGGAACCCAATTAAATTGCCAGTGGAATTTTTATATAGATTACATTAAATCTGTAGATTGCTTTGGGTAGTATGGATATTTTAACAATATTATTTCTTCTAGTGCATGAGTATGAAATATCTTTCCATTTTTTAATGTCTTCTTCAATTTCTTACATCAGTATCTTATAGTTTTCAATGTACAGGTCTTTAACTTCTTTGGTTAAATTTACTTCTAAGAATTTTATTCTTTCTTATGTAATTGCAAAAGGGATTATTTCCTTAATTTCTCTCTCTGATAATTATTAGTGTATAGCTATGAAACATTTTTTGCACATTGATTTGTCTCCTGCAACTTTATTGAATTTGTTTATTTAGTTCTAACAGACTTTTAGCAGAATCTTTAGGTTTTTCTATATATAATACACTTGTCCCTCAGTATCTTTAGGGTATTGATTACAGGACCCCAGAGGATACCAAAATATGGAGATGCTGAATTCCCTAATATAAAATATAGTATTTGCATATAATTAATGTACATCCTCCCATATACTTTAAAACACTGCTGTAATACTTATAATGCCTAAAACAATGGAAATGCCAGGTAAATAGTTGTTATACTGCATGGTTAGGGAAAATAGTCTGTACTTGTTTACTAGCCACAACCATCATTGGTCAAACTTCATATACACATTAGCAACAATATAATCTTTCTTCTGAATATTTTGATCCAAGGTTGGTTGAATTGGAAAGTGGGGAAATCCTATATAGGGGGACAATTGTATGTTATCTGCAAATAGTGACAGTTTTATTTCTTCCTTGAGATTATTTCTAAAGCCCCATTTCAATTGTTTCCTTAATTATTGAAATGAATCATTTATATATTAAAGATACTTAACTCATCATTATCATTGCAAATATTTTACTTTTTAAATGTATTAACTTTATTTTCAGAGTAGTTAAATCTAGCAAACAATTCTTATAGATTTCTGCTTTAGAATTTCTTATGCCAGCATAAACAAAAAAAAACCATATCTTCTATTTTCTTAATTTTAAAATTTGCTTTTTATAGTCTAGAATATTATCTTTATATTACTTTTTTTTCAAACATGTGCTACATTTCTTTAATTTACCCACTATTTGAATTGCTATCACTAATAGTATACCAAATATTCACAGGCAAAATATTGGGTAACCTTCAGGTATTTTTAATTGATACAGATTAATACACATCCAAGAAATACACTGGATGATAATCCCCCTTCTCCAAACCACACTAAAGCATATTCCTCTGAGTAAAGAAAGAACTGGGCTCATAATGTGTGAAGCATGAGCTATTATGTCATTCACAGTTGAAACATTGAATTACTTCCAGTGAAATGTATTGCAATTGTATTATGCCAACTCAGTGAAGCCTCAATAAGAAAATGAAAGTAGAAACATTAAATGATAAAGATGTTCAATAAAAAAAGCAATAATTTCTACAAATTTACACAAAGATTACATTTAGAAAAGTCAGCACTATCTTTACCTTCTTGAAATTTTTGAGCATCTGAGTGGGGATTTTAGTTTCAACATAGTAATTTCAAATATGTCCATATGCCAAGCAACTGGCATACCGGTATACTGTCTACTTAAATGTTTACTAATACTATGTAGTTTTATTTAGCCTTAAAAAAAAATGCAGCAGCAGCAACAACAAAACTTTATCCTACATGGTTATATCTTCACTTTTTTTGAATACTATTGACAGTATAACTATGTTATATTTATTTCCATTTACCATTCTCTTGGCCTTTCATTTCATTATCTGTCTTTTTCTTCATATTCTACTGAAGTTCTTTTACAAGATGAATAAGTTTCAGCATTTCTAGGATTACAGCTTCCACTTACCAGCTTTGCTCAATTTACATACTCTGCTTGAACAACTTAAATACTTTTTAAATATTGAAAGCACTTAAAACTAAATGCAAGGATATGCTAATAACTTTAAAGACTGTGTGATCTGTGTCATGAGAGTCTTGAACTGATTTTCACCCTTTTAAAGCAGAAGGAAAATATGCACCCATCTATTAAACAGCATAAATACATTGTAAATCAAGGCACTTCACAAATGCAACTGGCTCTAACCTCTAAGAAACTGGATTGATGAAGACAGGTAATTCTTTCCTGTTTTTTCATGCCTGTTCTACCTTGAGTTTAATCCATATATCTGCTTTCAATGATAAGCAATTTCAGGTCTCACTGTGCTCAAAGGCCCGTGTTCCTCGGTGTTTATATGAGTATTGGCCGTTTGAATGAGGTGAACCGCCTTCATCAACTGGAACTTGTGAACTGCTCCTTTTCCAGAGATTGGCTGCTTTCACACTTGGACAACTATATTTGGGAACTACACAGAGTCGGAAAAGGTTTATGGCCAATGATTTTATATATATGGAAAAGAAAAATCCCAGACTCTGAAATTACTTTTCACTCCCACCAACTGCGAGTTCTGTTCTCTAACTAAAATGCTCTTTGCATGCTTCAAGCCCTGGTATTTTTGGATACCTGTGTCCTGGGAGTGTTCAAGCGAGGACCAGTCTTCCCCAAAGTTCTCATGGTTCGGGGAAAGTGAAAGGGTTGCATGCTGTGAAATTATTAGTGTCTTCCCTATTCTCACCACAGTTCACTCTTTCAATATCTATAAAATTGTTCTATCTAGTTTCTAGAGTATTTTTTGAGGCCTGGATTTTTTATTTTAAGTGACTTCATTATACAAGAGAGAAAGACGATCCAGGCTTTAAGGTAAATTACTGAATTCATATCCAAATCCCACAAATATTTACCTTGATAAAAATCATCTAATTTCTGTGAACCGATTTTCTCATAAGATGGTGATGACAGTACTATAATGATCGTTATGTGTCTTGATATAGTACAGATGGAAACTCCAGACACAGATTAGCTCCACAATAAACACTGCATTTTGGAAGCCAATTTTAGAAGCAGGCGGTAATCTGGTAAGGAACAGAAGCAGCAAGACTGCTCACGGGGGGAGCTACCTCACCCTAGAAGTGGTCATTAACTGCAAGATCACTTTCCATCCAGGGAGTTTGCACTTGTAGTTTCCTCTGCCTGAAAAGCTTTTCCTGGGCAGTGATGTCTAGTTCAGCAGGTCCTTGAATAATGTCATTTCCTTCAATATCATTTCATTATAAAATTGATGAGATGCCACAGGAACTTAACTCTTGATTATATCAATCAACCTATGGTGAAATTGGTTTCCTATAGGTCGTTTTGCTTAAAGTCACAGGACCTGTTGGTTACATAAGTGAGAACTTACTGTGCTCATATAATTCAGGTCTCTGTTCAAAAGTCATCTCCTCTGAGAAGCCCTCCTTTACTCTTAGCTTCCTTACTCTGCTTTATTATTTCCTCATTAGGGGTCCAGTGCACGAATTCATGCACCTTGAAAGGAACTGTGAGTTGCACAGCTGTGGTGGGCACAGGGGTGGGTCTTGGCCCACCCTCCTTACCCCCACTGGCCCTCCCATCTCAGCACCCAGTCTCCTTTCTGCTGGCAGACCTGCTCCCACCACCATCACTCCCATGTGCTGATGGCACCAGTCCCTCTCTCAGCCACTGATGATGTGGAGCAATTGGGGCTGGCACAGCAGCAGATGCAAGCAGGGCCATCACTGGTAGTGGGTGCAAGACGCAGCTGCCCACCCCAATCACTCCTTAGGAGCAGGGGGAGGTGGAGAAGCACTGACGGTGCTGAGCAATTGAGGCAGGCACCAGGCACTGGCAGAGGTGCAAATGCTGTGTGGGACTACAGCACACGGGAGCGAAGAATTTTCAGTAACCACCAGAGTCTTGCCCCAATGACAGTGACCAGTGTCCTGCCTTAGTCTGGCACCTCTGCTCACTTCCACCATCCTGCTGCCGATGCTCACCATGTTTGGCGTATGCCCCCTGATGGTCAGCACATGTCATAGCAATCAGTTGTTCAATTGTTCCACCATTTGGTCTGTTTACATACTAGGGTTTTAAATATATAGATTACATGATATTATGTTGTATATTTGGGTGTCCTATGGGAAGGAGATCTCTGAGCACGGGCACTATGTTGTTTCAAAACTGAAAATATCTTAATTCTCTGTATAGCTTCTTTTGCATCATAGGCCAGACTTTTCTATAATCTGTTTGAAATTTATAATTGCATTTCTTCCACTGTTCAGGTGGAAATAATGTCAAGAACAAATTAACTTATTCTTCATATACACTGTAATATTCACACATTCTTTAAGTAACATTTACTATAAAGAATTGCTTTCCATTGGCATTTTGTTCCCACTTTTATGTACAAATAATTCTTTTTATTCTATCAAATACGTTTTTAGAGGGTTAATATTAATATATCAAGCTGGACATGGGAGAACATTTGAAATGGAGTCATGTTTTCACAATAAAAATAATTCATTTTATCAGGATAACCTTTTCATCAATTCTCTTATGATAATTTTTCTCTGAAGGCTATAATTTTGCTTTATGAACCTGTCAATTATTTCATAGTTTCTCTATATTACAAAAATTTAGGTGCATGTCCTAACTCTCTGTGAGCCTATAAGCTCCTTGAAGCAAAATCTAAGGTTATTACTGCTTTTTGTAATTAGTTTTATATGCAATGCCATTTATAGAGTAGCTATTCAAAATGTGTTGAATGATTAATGAATGAGTGAACAAGTAAGCAAATTTTAATGAGAAAAGACTGTTAACTGATGATAAAACACTGGCTTAAATGCTGCCTACACAACTTATCAACCCTGGTGATTGTAGGCAAGATGCTTTAACTTCCTGTATCTTGGTTCATTTTAGAAAGGGCCTGAAATATTTTGCTGACAGTGATATTTTGAGGACTAAATAACAATGCCCTTAGTAAATAATACCGCAGATTTTGGTTTTCTTTTCTCTCTAGGCACAGAATCTACTCTCTGGGGAACTGCCCTGTTTGCTCTCTTCCTGGCCAACTTGGAAGTAAGGAAAGGGCCTGTGCCTTCCACGCAGACTGTGCTTTCTGTGCTGTTTCCTTTCTAACCATCAATGGAGTCTCAAGAGTCATTTTAGTCTTTAGCCATCACAGTGACTCTTAAGATAGGTTTGTTTCCTTTTGACAATATCTGTATCTAAAACCTGATATGCTGCTTATTTATTTTACTGGAGTCCCAGTGCACAAAATTCCAGCACTGATAGGATCCCTAGTGGCTGCCAGCTGGGTATACCCTCCCTTCCCCAGGCCAGGCCCTCCTCCCAGTTGAGCTCTCGGGGGAAACTCCCAGTTGAGGGAACTATTTGCTTACTACTCATTATTATATCAGACTACAGGCCAGTGCACGAAACTTGCACATGGGTGGTGGGGGGATCTCCCTCAGCACAGCCTGTACCCTCTCCAATCTGGGACCCCTCAAGGGATGTCCGACTGCTCGTTTAGGCCTGAGCTCAGAAGGATCAGGCCTAAATGGGCAGTCGAACATCCTTCTCACAATCCATGACTGCTGGCTCCCAACTGCTCACTTGCCTGCCTTCCTGATTGCCCCTCAACCCTTCTGCCTGCCAGCCTAATCACTCCCCTGACAGCCTGATTGATGCCTAACTGCTCCCATGCCAGCTTGTTTGCTCCTAACTGCTTTCGCCTGCAGGCCTGGTCACCCCAACTGCCCTCCCCTGCTGGCCTGGTTCCCTACAACTGCTCTCCCCTACAGGCCTGGGTCCCAACTGCCCTTCCCTGTCAGCCTGGTTACCCCTAACTGCCCTCCCCTGTATGCTTTATGGTCCCCACTGCCCTTCCTTGCAGGCCTGGTTCATTTCAACTGCCCTCCCCTGCTGACCATTTTTTGGTGGCCATCTGGTATCCACATGGTGGAAGGATCTTTGACCACATGGGGGCAGCCCTCTTGTGTGTTGGAATGATGGTCAATCTGCATATTAATTACTCTTTTCTTAGATAGGATAGAGGCCTGGTGCATGGGTGGGGGCCAATTGGTTTGCCCTGAAGGGTATCCCAGATCAGGGTGGGGCGTTCCCTTGGGGTGTGGGGCAGCCTGGATGAGGGGCTTGTGGTGGTTTGCAGGCCGACAATATCCCCCAGCGACCCAAGCAGAGGATCTGGTATCTGGGATTTATTTATCTTCTACAACTGAAACTTTGTAACCTGGAGCAGAGCCAAGCCTTCTGCACCATCCATGGCGGCAGCCATTTCTGTTGGAATTTATTTATATTATATTATTAAAACTTTATAGCCTTTAAGCAGAGGCCTGGGCCAGGCAGGGTGTGCAGGAAAGCTTGGCTTCCTCCATCACCAGACAAACCCAAGCTTCCCTCCTGCCCTCTCCAAGCCATCTTGGTTGTGTTTAATTTGCATACTCACTCCTGATTGGCTAGTGGGCATGGCATGTGGGTGTAGAGGAGTGATGGTTAATTTGTATATTACTCTTTTATTAGATAGGATAGCAGTCAGCTCTATCTACCAATAGCCACTCCCACATACTTTGTTACAGACCTTTCCCAGAAAAATTATATATTTGGTTTTTCATCTACTAGTCCTCTCTCTTTTTTAAAATATTTTAATCTTTATTGTTCAGTTTATTAATTATATTATTCCTCTTTTTCCCCCCTAAAGCTCACCTCCACTCGGTACCCATCCCACCCTCCGCCCTTACCTCCGCCCCATTGTCCTCTCCCATAGGTGCATGATTTTTGTCCAGTCTCTTGCTGTACCTCCCACACCCCTGTTCCCCCCAAGAATTATCAGTCCATTCCCTCTCTATGCCCATCATTCTGTTATATTCACCAGTTTATCCTGTTCATCAGATTTTTAATTCACTTGATTTTCAGATTCATTTGTTGATAGGTGTGTGTTTGTTGTTCATACTTTTTATTTTTACCTTTTTCTTCTTCCTCTTCTTAAAGAATATCTTTCAGCCTTTCATATAATATTGGTTTGGCGGTGATGAACTCCTTTAGCTTTTTCTTATCTGCCAAGCACTTTATCTGACCTTCAATTATGAATGATAGCTTTGCTGGGTAAAGTAATCCTGATTGTAGATTCTTACTATCCATCACTTTGAATATTGCTTGCCACTCCTGTCTGGCCTGCATCATTTCTGTTGAGAAATCCACTGACAATAATATGTGTGCTCCCTTATATGTAACTAACTGTTTTTCTCTTGCTGCTTTTAATCTCTCTTTATCTTTTGCTCTTGGCATTTTAATTATGATGTGTTTTGGTGTGATCCTCTTTGGATTCCTATAGTTTGGGTTCTGTGTGCTTCTTGGACTTTTAAGTCAATTTCTTTCACCAGGTGGGGGAAGTTTTCGGTCACTATTTCTTCAAATAGGTTTTCATTATCTTGCTCTCTTTTTCTGGCACCCCTATAATTTGGATGTTGGTATGCTTGAGGTTGTCCCAGAGGCACCTTACACTATCTTCAATTTTTTGGATTCTTTTGGCTTCTTGCTTTTCTGGCTGAGTGGATTTTGCCTCTTTGTATTTCAAATATTTGATTTGGTTCTTGTGGTCCTCTAGACTGCTTTTAGGTCTTTATATAATTTTTATTTCAGTCAGTGTATGCTTAATTTCTAGTTGGTCCTTTTTCATATCCTTGGGGGGTCTCGTTCATATCCTCGTAGGTCTTGTTCATTTCCTTGTAGGACTCATTAAGTTCATAGGCCTTTTCTAGGAGCCTCTTGAAAAACCTTATAACTGTGGTTTTGAACTCTATGTCCAGTTGTTGTTTTTTCTCCATTTCTTTCACAGCTGATTTCTATCCATGTCTCTGCATTGTGGCTGTTTCCCTAAGTTGGTCAGTTAGCTTTGTGTAGTAGATGTCCTCTAAGGGACAGTGGCTCAGCCTTCCCAGTTACCTGGGGTGGATACTCTTGCTGCAGCCCTTTATGGGTTGCAGAGTCTTGTTGAAGTTAAGCCTAGATTATTGTTGTTAGCACTAGGAGGGTTTGACCTCCTGGCCAATTGGCTGTGAGGCTCAGCTGTGCTCAGGTTGGATGGGGTGGAATCTCTGGGCTGAGCAGGAAGCCTTTATTTCCATCAGCTCCGCCCTATGCATTACCTGGATCTCTGTGCCAGGTGGTAATGGCTGCAGGCACCTCTGAAAGAAAGCTGCTGCCGAGCTCTACCTGCTGCTGGACAATTCAGCCTCTCCCCAAATGAGTCTGCATACCCAAATTCTCACCCAGGGTTGTAAAACAATCTAGTCCAGTGGTTTCCCGAATGAGAGAGCAAGTCATGAATCCTCTCTGCTTGCTCACACGCTTCTGCTTTTTCCAAGTTTACACGCCCTCTCCACAAGCTCACAGACCTCTGCAGCACCCGAGTTTCAGCGTGCTTCCTTACTGTCCAGTTTCACCCCGTATGAGTGTGGGTTCCCCAGACTTCACCCAGAACTTGGGAATCAGTGCATTAGGACATCTTTGTCTCCCTCCCCATTTTGGAAAACCAGTGGGTTTACAGCCGGCCGCCCTATCCGCTCGCACTCGAGTGCACGGCTCCAAACCTCTGACTCCGCACAAATCTTCAATGCTGCCCTTCGCCGCTCCTCTGAGTCACAGTGTCCTATCTTTACTTTTATTTGTGAAATTTTCACTCAGCCAGCTTTCCAGTGATTCTGGATGATGTTAGTTCTGTCGTTAAGTTGTAGTTTTGAAATTGTTGTGTGGGCCAGCAAGTTAGGTGTTTACCTATGCCGCCATCTTGGTTCCTCTTGCTAGTCCTCTCTTGATTCTCCAAATCTGAGATCCTTACACCTTTGAAATTTTTAAGATTCTATTTATTTGCATTATAGCTATCTATATTTATTATAAAGAATTAAAAGTGAGAAATATTTGAATATTTATTTTAAATTTATTTAAAAATATAAACCCATTACATGTTAATAGAAATACCTTACTTTTATGGAGTATAGCTTTTTCCCAAACGTGTTTTGTTTCATGCATTTTGCAAATCTCTCTAATGCTTAGCTTAAGGGACCATAGCTGGATTTTCATATTTGCTTCTGAATCAGTCTCTTGAGATATGCTAAGTTGGTAGAAATGTATATCTTTAAAAAAATCATTTTCACATGTTGTATGATTTGAAGAGGAAGGAGTATTTGTGATTGTATTTTTAGATATTTGTGGATATTGTTTGTTTATTCTGCATTAATACTGAGCAAATGGTAGTTTCTTAAACTTCAGTTTAATGTAGAATTTAAAACTATAAAAAGAAACTCTTTGAATTATTACTTTAAAATTCATTAGAATATCTCACACTCTGAATGAATTTTTTTCTCTATACATAATTTTATAATATCATATATTGCTAAATTAGAAAGTATGTGTTTACTGAGTTGAGCAGTTCTTTTCAATGTCAGTACATTTTATTATATCAAGAATTACATTCATTTTAATTACCACTGGTACCATTCTTTATATGCCTTTAAATAATATGTCAAGCATATAACAGCAGATACAATTCAAGTGAATATCAATGGCATCACATATTCTCAATTTTATCCTTTTAGGTGACTGGCTCACTTAATTCATTTTCAAGAGAGTATTTGCAAATGCCCAAGTCAAATTAGCCATAGTTTGTTAGCTGGTGCTTGGAGTGGAAATGATATTCCATGAAAAAACCTTCTAGTTTCATGTTTTCTCAGTTGTACCAGGGTTTTTCCTTGAAATAATCATTGTTCTTTCAGTATGAGTAAGTGCAAATACAGATTAAAAATAATGAGGCTTAATTCTAACTGTTGAAAATAAAGAAAACATCATCTCCCTCTCTTTTTTCTTAGAACATTTACTTTAGAAACCTTGTAACTTTAATTTTTTTCTTTATTTCTTTGAACTGTACTTAAATCTTTTTAAAAGCTAAATAAGCCTCTTGCTGTCTTAACCTCCTGGGAAGGCCCTCCTCAAAGACCTAGAATCTTTTCTTTGGAACATCAATATTGAAGGACAGTGTCCATCTCCCAGTTTCTATAAAAGGGGTCTGGGAAAGAGTAGAAGCTTAGTGGATGTCTTGCTCCCAATTACAAAACTATCTCCTGTTGTAAAAATAGAAGTTTATTTTTCCACTGTAGAAAACCAGTTAGCTAACACAGCCGGTCATCCCAATTATCAGGTGAATTTAGGAAAACTATGTAGCAAGTGGTAGTTGTCAAGCTCTCTTGCTTGAGGATGAGTTATTATCTTATAACATGTATGTAATGGGTTGCATGTCTTTATATAGAAGGGGGAGAATTCCTTTTTTGCAATCTCTTAATGGATTGCCTGTGATGTGCATTGCATTCTGGTTCAGTGCTTATTCAATAACAAAACTTTTCTTTCTTTATCACCTTTATGAAGATTTTCAAGGGTGGGAGACAATTTGGTATCCAATTCTATTTCCCCAACGTATGCAGACATGTTTAGGTGTACTTCCTTTAATATCACATAATAAATTAAAAATATGAGCAGAAGATTCAAGATTTAATTAAACTAATATGTTTAAAGCTTTGTCAAGGACATTAAGTGAAATATTTTGCATGTATCAAAGTGTTAGGTAGGCAGTGAAGAATTCAACAACTGTTAGTGCAAATTTGTGACAATGCCTTTAGCATGAGGTTTTTTTGTACCATTACTAACAGTACATAAACATCTTAGCATCGCTAGGAACATAGTTTTGAATTTAAAGAACTCCTAAAAGAGTCTTGGTATCCCCAGGGGTCCCCATAGTCAACTAGAAATTGAATTGAAATTACCTTAAATGTATCAATTTTAGATGACAGATTCACCGATTCAAGTATTTTTCCCTGAGTAATAAAACCTAACTTAAAGGAGTAAAGGGGCAGCATAATTTCAATTTGCTCTTTATCTAGAGACAATTTAACCCTTTCTGAGATTTTTATCAATGGGAAGAAAAACGTACTGTTTAGTTTTGGCTCAAGGAAAAATTTTAAGAGATCTTTAATTTAAAACTTTCTTAGTTTTAAGAATCACTCACCTCTTTTGATGGCCACAAATATGTGAACTCCCTCTATTTCCTTTTGTTTCTACTTACAAAATGCACATACCAGCAATTAACCTATACTACTAATCTATCTATATAAAAGGCTAATGTGCAAAGTACGCTCTTGGGTGTTCGACCAGAGACCGGGAGTTCAATTGCTTGCTTTGATGTGCACTGACCATCAGGGGTTGGCGTGGAATGAAGGAAGGCCCCTGCTGGCAGCTGGGGAAGGGAGACCCTGGCCAGCAGCCGGAAGGCCCTAATCGGCCCTGATTGCCAGTCAGGCCTAGGGACCCTACCCATGCAGGAATTTTGTGCATCGTGCCTCCAGTGTTCTTATTATCATTAAACATTAAAGTTTATTAGGTATGCTATCTATCTCTTGAGTGCCACCAGTGATGATTTGTCAATTGTTTAAAAAACTACATGCCATGTAATACTGTCATTCAGCCTACACTATTTTCTTCCTCAGCACCTAAAGATTTATAGCAGTGACCTTCTTTAATACTAATTTTTGATCACAAGGAGGATAGGATTATGTTGTAGAAAAACTAGCCGTTAATCCACAGTGTGTTTAGTCTAACAAACTGAAGCGTATCTTTGATAAATGAAGCAAAGAGAGAGAGATTTGATGTTTTTAACAAGGTTAAATTTTCCATTCTGGAGGTGATACACCTTCCTTTAATCCATGACCTATTGGCCAGAGCTTGTCAGGTACCCCTACCCAGCTATAAGAATTATGGGGAAGTTTGACTGATAAAAATATAGTTTAAAAAGTTGCTAAATATTGACTCTCCTAATAACTTTTTTAAAAATTAGCACTTGATATAACCCTTGAACTTTTTATTACAAATGCTACTTTAAAACGTTCATATAAAATGCATAGGTTAAAAATCTCACAATGAAGAGGTTAAATAATTATAATCATCACCCTGGCCTGATTAGTGGTTAGAGCATCAGCTGTAGACTGAAGGATTGAAGGTTTGATTCCTGGTCAGTGGATGTGTCTCTGTCACACTGATTTTTCTCTCTCTCTCTGTCTTTCCCCCTCCCTTCCACTCAGAAAGAAAGAGAGAAAGAAAGAAAGAAAGAAAGAAAGAAAGAAAGAAAGAAAGAAAGAAAGAAAGAAAGGAGGGAGGGAGGGAGGGAGGGAGGGAGGGAGGGAGGGAGGGAGGGAGGGAGAAAGAGAGAGAGAGAAAGAAAGAAAGAAAGAAAGAAAGAAAGAAAGAAAGAAAGAAAGAAAGAAAGAAAGAAAGAAAGAAAGAGGAAGGAAGGAAGGAAGGAAGGAAGGAAGGAAGGAAGGAAGGAAGGAAGGAAGGAAGGAAGGAAGGAAGGGAAAAAAATGTCCTCAGGTGAGAATTAACAAAACAATATATAATCATTATTACCAAAACTATTCTTAAACATAGAATTAAGTATTCTGAGATAAAGATACTTAATAAGATATATACTTAAGTTTGTCATAATTAGTTCATCTCTGTTATTCTAACAGGTAATATATTAGCTTGGTGCCAATCTCAAAAAACATTGTTTTTATATGGGTTTAAAAGCATCAATGAGGTAGATTAGAGTGAAAGCCATTTTTTTAAAAAAGAAAAGAAGACCACTTTTTTAAAGTATATATCATTATTTATTCAAATGGATACTTTATGGAGTTCCTCATTTAATTAAATATTTATCCTGTAGTTAAATTACTAGACTAGAGTTGTAAATCCATGTATTATGGATTTAGCCCTGAGTCCTAGAAAAAGTTCCAAATTGCTTAACATAAATTCCAGCCTGAGGATAGCAATTAGAATTGATCACTTGAAAAAAATGTGCTGGCTATTCATAAATTTACTGATTATAAAAGTAGACCTACAAATAATCGAGACTAATTTTCTAGATTTTGAGTTTATGTTTAATAATAGAAGCAAATAGAATTAACTGTAGCAAAAACATTTAAAATTTTAATTTGTAATATTGTAATATTCAGAAGACTTATATTATAGTATTATAGTATTGAGAAGACTAATCCCTATTTTGTAAAACTATTGTTTGAAATTCTCTGCTATTTAGATAGTCCCTTATTTTGTAAAGTCAAGTTTGCTATTTTTTAAGCAGCCCACTATTCTGAAACAAATAACTTTGCTTTCTAGCCTGCTTGAATAATAAGGAAGATAAACTTAGTGGTCTGACCTTGTCGGCCAGAGACTAGATATACCCATACTCTCATGCCATGCCAGATGTATTTTTCAATTGGATAGAACTGTGTTGTTTTCAAGGCCACAAGCTTCCAGTAAGATAACCAATAAGCACGCATAGGGCTGACTCTTTAATAAAAAGGAAAATTCTACTTGTAGCTCTGCTTAGAATTTGAATTCATTTTTCTCTAAGTTTGGAATTAGACTTTAACATACACCGGTGGCAATGTATGTTAAAGTGTAACTCCAAACTCTCTAAGTATTGGTTGTTTTTTTTTTTTCTGGTCTTCTGCAAATGTATAATTAAGGATTTTGAGGGCCTTGGGTGGGGAGAGGTTAACGGGGGTGGGGGGTGGGGGTAGGGGACCTATTTTTAATACTTTCAACATTGGAGATATTTTAAAAATTAAAAAATTAAAAATATTTTAAAAAATTTCAAATGTGCTTTATTTCAATGGAATTTAATAGCTTGGGAGATATTTGTAGCATATTGTAATGCCATATATTAATTAAATTTAATGTCTTATGTTTTCCTATTATATCATCTATTTGCTGATACTGCTGATATGGTAAAATAAGGAATTGTATTGTACTTACTAAGCCCTTCAGTAATAATAATAAGATATGATTTAAAACACCTGCTCTATTTGAAGCTAATATATATAGAGGTTGCCCATCAAGTCTGCATTTAATTATAAATAAACAACATTATAAACCACAGGATAGCATGGTATCCCTTAACAAACACAGAAACAAAAACATTACCAGATTGATGAGAACTGTAGCTTCTTCCCTCAAGAGCTAATAAGGTGCTATCTAGGAACTTATACTTAAAGTTTACTTCATATAGATTAATAATTCTGAAAGTGCTATGCATATATGCTAAGGGAGAAGGTGGTATTAGAGGCAGACACATCTGTGTGAGCTCATGTTTAGAGTAATGTACAGTGAGTAGATAAGCAATTATAAATTGTATAGGTTTGTAATAATGGGTTAGTGTACATACTGACAAATTCAGAAATAACAAAATTTAAATCACTAAGTTAATATAATAGTACTTAGAGTTTATTGTGCATGGAACAACAGTTGGTGAACTGGGAGTTCTCAAACCAACAGTGAAATTATGCTGAGTGATATTGTTAAAAGCAACTTCTGTAGTGAGCATGCAGATGCTGTTTATTCTTTTCAATGACTGGTTACAACAGTTTTCTAGTGATAAAGGAGTGAACAGTGTTTGGGAACAGCTTACATTTCATTTATGATTTTCAGAGCCACTTATGAGAATTGGCCCAAGTTAAGTTTTGTTTGTCTTGCAGAATAAGCTAAATTAAGTTTTACTTACATAGCTTAAATTTCCGCTCAGGGGAACTTTCAAGGTTGGGCTCCATTTTGTATTTTATTAATATGTATATTCTAGCTCTATTCATGAAGAGAACCTAGAGGCAAGAATGCTCCAGTAGCACTGAACACACTGAACATCCATATCTTTGTTTCTAATACTATTCTCTTTGGAGAAATGTTTGATACTAGGGAGGGATATGGGGTATAAAAGGCAAGTTGCCTATGTCGCAGTACCAGAAAGTAAAGAAATGCATGATGGACATATGTCAAAGGGAAGCAGGAAGCAACTGAAAAAACTCCCAGTGGCCAAAGCTGGAAAGTTTGAGTAATAAAATAATGCAGTATTAGATTTTAACCCAAACTATAAACTGAAGATCCATGTGTCCATATTGATATAAACAAATGAATATATGAATACAGGGGAATATATAGATGTGGGACAGATTTCCTGTATAAAAGAATTTAATGGACACTCTCCCTCAGGAAGGAGAAAACTACATTTCGATCCCCAACGTATAGTCTGTGCTTAGTAATTTGTTCCAAAGATTATAGTACAAAGAGAGGGTGGTTACTTTATGACACAGAAACCTGGTGAACGCTCCTTTAGCCAGGTGATCAAGGCTAACATAAGCCATGTTAGTATCTCATCCCCTTGATATGTTGTGATGATGGCTCTTCACTTTTGTAGTCATGCTGCCAAAAGCCTTCTTACCATGAGAAAAATCTCAGACAAACCCTCAGAGACCTATTTCTTTGATGCAGGAGAATGTGTAGCTTGTATCACTGAACATTCTAGATCTTAAACTGTAAGAAATTTTGCTGAGATACCTTCAATATGGCTTCATTATAATTTTTAGCTGTTTGTTTTGTAGTTACTCCTGTTTGTAAAATCACATTGAAATTAGATTTCAAAAGTATACATCTTCATTTCTCTTCTCAGTATGTTTGTTTGTGAATACATAGGTCATGTGTTACATTTGCCCATCATCTAATTTGCCCATCATCTGGTATGTTTTTGGTACACCAGGATTACAAAAATACCAAAAAACAGACCATCAAATAGAACTTGAAATACTGGTAGATATTATAGCTAAAAATAACAACTGCAATATTATACTTAAAGCATTTTTGTAATCAATTCAGCTGGCAATGAAATTAGTATATCTAGTATTATCTATTTCTTTTTTAAATTATGGCTTTTAATATTCATGATTCTCAGTTGGTAGATTTTTCTGCATTGACTACTTACCTTTTTTTTTAAAAAAAAAATAGGTGAACTACAGCTTCCCAAAGGATTTTTAAATGATCAGATTTTACATTTTATTAATTCAAAATATATCTTTCAGCAAAAGTAGATTAAATGTGCTAAACCAATGACAATGAGAACAAAATTTCTTAATTGAAATAATAGGTTAATATCAGTTACCTATCTTATTCAAGATTGTATTATCTAGTTTATGAATCATTCTTTGGCTCAAATTTTGTCAGGTATATATATTTGTTCATAAGCTGTGTACTACCAAAATGAGTAGGGAAATTATGTCCTCAAACTTCAATATATTTTTATTTCTCTTACACTGGCTTTTTTAATAACTTACCCTTCAAACAACATAACCAACCCATTTATTTTTCTTTGTATTACAATTTTAAAAGGTTGCTAACTTATTTTTTATTTTTTATCCCATATTTATATTTCATAGTAATTGAAATGCTTTTGAGTTCATGCTTTACATTAGTTTGCAAGCGCTTCTATAGCCTAGTACAATAAATGCAATGCATACATCTTAGCCAGTTATATAAATGATAATTTTGATAAATGCCATACATTAATGCCTGATTTAGACATTTGCTTTTTTGAAACAAGAGGAATTATAATTCAATGTGTTTTTCTTCCAATAAATAGCTAAGTGCAGAATCACAAAATGTGGTTCACAAAATCACATTTTTACATATAATACTCAGGTTGAAACACAATAGTCAGTGATATAAAATGTCAAAGTATATTTATATAGTGCTTAGGAAACTTAAAATTAGTTGTATTTTGAGTGTGATTTTGATGTTATTTTAATGAAGAGGCATAATTCCCATAATTCTGAATTTTTTTCAAAATAATTGTTTTAGGATTCTGAAAAGATTGAGCATGAATGAGTCTTGACAGTATTCCTTTCCAATTTAATCAACTGCTGAAACCTCACTGGAGCCAAGCCTTTTGACACTGTAGGGGTCACACACTCCTAGCTTACTCTCACTGATGGCTTCATCCACTTCTTTATGAAGAAGAAATTGGACAGGAAAGATTATAAGCTGGTTGAAAAGAAACCTGGATGTTAGTGGTGGTTCAGTATGGATGTAGATAAATTCGAGGCATAAGGTCTGGAGCAGGGGCCAGATCTGTAAAAATGAATGTTCCCTAAAGCTCTGGGAGAGAAGGAGCATCATGCTTTTACTTCATATAGAGTTTTCTTGCAAGAGCAGCTTGTCTGTGTCCCCTAAAGTTAGTTAGTACACATCTATGCCAAGTTTTGTAGCAAAGAAGATTTAGGGAAGAGGCTGACAATTTAGTGACTGATACCCATCTACATAGCACAGGAAGAGCCTGATATATATATATATTTAATCAGTAAAAAAATTATTCATCCATTCTAAAGCTGGACCTGAGCTCCATCAATCAGGCAAATGAGAAGAAGAAAAAAAACTTTTACAGGAACACTTTGTAATAGTAAATAGGAAACATCTCTGAAACCCAGAAACTGATTTCAGTAAATATAGGACTATTAGAGGCCTGGTGCACGAAATTCGTGCACTAGGGTTGGGGGGCATGTCCCTCAGCCAGCTTGCCCCCTCTCACAGTCCAGGAGCCCTCAAGGGATGTCCTATTGAAGGCTTAGGTCCAATTCCATATCTGGCCTCCCTCTGAGGGCTGAGCAGGGGAAGGCACCATTCCCATCACCCTGTTGCTGGCCACCAAGGTGTTTTCATCAATGTAGACTCTAACCCAATGTAGACTCTAGTCCCTTCACTATGAAACAATGATGACTTTCTTTAGGCATTTTCAAGATGTGTCTTTCATAGGATATTATACTTTTTCTTTTTTTTTAAATCCTCACCTGAGGATATTTTTCTATTGATTTTTAGAGAGCATGGAAGAGAGAGGGAAAGACAGAGGGAACCACCAATATGAGAGGGACACTTCGATTGATTGCCTCCTATATAAGCCCTGATCTGGGCCCCGGCCAGGGAGGAGCCTGCAACCTAGGTGCATGCCCTTGATCAGAATCAAATCCAGACCCTGCAATCTGCAGGCTGAGGCTCTATCCACTGAACCAATCTGGCTAGGGAAAGATATGAATTTCTTAGCCGCTCCAGCAGCAGACCTTCGTTTTTTTTCTCTAGGAGTGAGGTGGAAAAACCCTAGATCACATTCTTGGATTCTTATTACCCACGTTATCAAGAACACTGCGAGTGGACCGGGAGCTTAGCCAATGAGCAGTCAGGAAAGGTATTTCCTCTGCAGCTCACTCACAGACTGGGCCAGCAGGGGAGGACAGTTGGGGGCAATCGGGCTGGAAGGGGAGCTGTTAGGCATCAATCAGGCTGGCAGGGGAGTGGTTAGGAGGCAATCAGGCAGACAGGCAGGTGAGCAGTTGGCAGCCAGCAGTCCTGGATTGCAGAGGGTGCAGGCTGTGCTGAGGGACACTGCTCCACCCCCTGTGAACAAATTTCTTGCACCAGGCCACTACCTGACATAACACTACTATTACAACATAATCATTCTGTAGATTCTAATCTGATGCCCTGTGCATTTTTAGATCTCTACCTTCTGACTAAGGGGACTGAAATATTTCCAAGCACTCTGTGAACTCCAGGAATTGTTTTATGGGCTGCTTGCCAATGGTTTTTTTTTCCCCTTTGGTTTTAGAGTTTTGCTCCATGTATGTCCAGATCAATTATCTGCCAAAGACTGGAATGGAGACTGCCTTATGCAGTTTTATGATTCTTTCTTTTTCTGTGAAGTTGCCTTCTCTCTAATATTCTGCTATGGGGGTGGGGATGGTACAAGAGGGTGTAGGGGGGATAAATGGTGATAAAAGGAGAGTTGACTTACAGTGGTGAACATACAACACAATATACAGATGATGTGTATAACCAGAAATGTATATAATTTATTAACCAATGTCACCCCAATAAAATCCAAAAAATTGAAAAGATAAAAATCAGAAAAGAAAAAATAGTATAGCTACTTTATCCTTTTCTGAATTGCAATAGCTGTCTCTTCAGCTCTGTGAGACTGTTAGACTCTGGTTTTACACACCTTTGCTGGGATGTGGAAATATACTCCTGCAGCAATATAGAACAGTTGTAAGATTTACTTCATTTTTTTCCTTCTATTAGGTTTCACAGTCCTGTAAGGCCTGTTTTCAAATATCTGAAAAAGAACATTTTCTTATCTATTTTCCATTTTTTAAGGTGTTTATAATGATATTACAATTCCCGAACCAGTTAGGCTTTTCTTTTGAAAAGTTGTATAAACTTTAAAATATATAAAGTGGCATATTTTTTGAGTTTTTAAACAAATAGCCAATTTCCATATTTCTTGGTCTTTTTTGTGTGTGAAAATAAATATGATTCTCAAATTTTATTAAAATGGGATTTATTTTGTTTCCTCTATTGTTAAATAAATTATAAATGCTTCTCTCCTCAGTCTTACCTACCTCCTGCCACAAACACATAACTCCCCCTAAACACTCAATGCACAAAACAATCCACACAATAAGGGACATCTGAGAGGTGACCAGATGTCCATATTTCTACATCACTTGAGTTAGAAATAACATTTGACATCATTCATTACTCCTTGAAATAGCACCATTTTACTATTAGAACCCTATCATCTCTTATTTTTTTCTTCATCTCTTACAGGTTGCTTCTACTAAGATTTCGTTGCTGTTTCCTTGTGTTCCTTCCTGTTTCCTGTTAACGTGCAGATTTGGGGACTTAGTATCTGGCCCTCTGATCTCTATCTGCACTTTGATCTCATCCAATTTCGTATGCCATTTATAAGATAACAATTAGAAAATTGATATCTTCAGCCAGACTTTTTATATGAACTACAAATTCACACCCAAATATTTGCTGTACATTTCTACTTGAGTGTCCACTAAATATATAAATTATATGTGAAACTGAACTTTTTCACCCCAAACCAACTCTACCTTCCCTTCCTCCTAACTTGATAGCATCAACATTCTCCCAGCTGCTTTTTTTTTAGGTTTTTACATCTTTGTCAGTCAATAGGCATGTGTCAGGAATTAATCATTTTAGTATTTTGTTGCTTTCAAAATACTATATCCAGAGTTCAGTGCCTTGTCTTTGCTTCTATTGAATAAGTATATAAATTATTGTAGGTAATATTTATTGAGTGTTTAATATAAACCACATATACTACTACTATAGCAATAGCCCTATACATTGTGTTTTATTAGATTATCAGAGATTTATTTCAAGGGGAAATTAAATTTTCAAATAAGGTTAAGGTCAAGAAAGGTAATTATATTGAAAAGATTTGGATATATCTCATGAAAAATAGAAAAAATTAATCAACACATGTAGAAGTAAGTAAATCAGGAAGAAAGATCATGTTTTTCATCTTTATGGGGTACAAGGATTATTGCCTTATTATTTTTCTTCTTAGCAAGACAGCTTTTACTGTAACTTGACCTCCAGTTCTAGATGTAGGTGATCCCCCAGACTCAAGATAATAATAACTTAATTTTAAATATAGTAGGATGATTGCTCAAGACTCATATAAACCATTCTAGTTGGAGATATTCATGTTTACTCCACCAGCTGACTTAGGTTTCTTGCATAAGGTCACAAAATATAAAAATGACACTTTCAGGTTTGATAATGATTCTAAAAATTTGGGGAGAATTCAGTTTTGAAGAGAATTTTAATACAATTATTTTTACCCAATGTATTGCTGAGAAAAAACTAAAGCTTTAAGAGTGAAAGGAGTTTGTCCAAGAAGTTGTGAACTTGTGACTTACTCCAAATTATTGTTTGCTTGTTAGAATGAATTATTGCCCCTAGAACTCTCTTTTAGAAAAATCACTATCTTAATTCAGTTTTGGTATTGAGATTATGCAGAGTTCATAAAATGATTTGGGTAGTTTGCCATGGTTTATTTAAGTTATGCAGTATTCTATATAACTATGTTAAATAAGACTTACTGGTAATTGAAGCTTTTAAAGTTCACTCTAGTCGAATCAAATTGGTAATCAAATATAAGTAATATACATATGTAGGTATGTATTGTCTATCAGTTTTGTTTCAGACCATTTGAAATCATTTTAAGGGTTCACTAATATAAAACCACAGTTTTGTCCTACCTGATTTGGATCAGTGACTAGAGCATCGGCCTGCAGACTAAAGGGTCCTGGGTTCAATTCTGGTCAAGGGCACATGCCTGGGATGTGGGCATGGCCCCCAGATAGAACATTGATGTTTCTATGTCTCCCTGTCCTTTCCTCTCTGAAATCAATAAAAATATATTTTTAAAAATACACAGAATCGGTTGGAGAACCAAGATGACGGCATAGGTAAACACCTATTGTTCTGCCCCACGCAACGATTTAAAAACTACAACATAACAACAAGACAAAAATCACCCAGAATCGCCAGAAAGCTGGCTGAGTGAAAACTCCACAAATAAGAGTAAAGGTGGCACACTGAGACTCAGAGGAGCAGCGGGAGCACAGCCTTGAAGACGGAAACAGGTTAGGAGCGGTCCTGGTCGCCCGCGTGGGCTGGGGCTGGAGCAGCAACCCCGGCTGGATTCCACCCCACTACACAGATTGCCCAGCGCCAGGCGAGGTCCGAGATCCGGGGTACATGGAGACGTCCCACTGCACAGATTCCCCAGTGCCAGGTGAGGTCCGAGGTCCGGGGGACGCACCCTGGAAGCAGGGCGCGGCAGAGGTCTCCTAGTCTGCGGAGAAACCCGGAGGTAGGGGAAAAGAAGTTTGCGTGCAAGTGTCGCACAAATCCGCGACTTGCCCCTGGAAACTTGTCTCCAGGTCCCGGAAACCATCATTTTTACAACCCTGGGCTAGACTTTAGGGATGCAGACTCATTTGGGGAGAGGCAGAGTTGTCTGGCAAGGGGAAGAGACTAGCGGCTTTCTCTTGCAGGTGTATGCAGCCATCCCCATCCAACAGATACCCGCGCATGCGAGCACTGCATAGGACATAGCTGACACTGAGGCTGCCTGCAAAGCTCAGAGACTCTGCCCATCCAACCTGAACACAGTCTCCCTTCACAGCCAATTGGCCTGGACGTCAAACCCTCCTAGGGCTAACAACAACAAGCTGGGTTTAAATTCAAAAATACTGTACAACCCATAAAGGATTGCAGTAAGAGTACCCACCTCAGGTAACTGGGGAGGCTGAGCCACTGTCCCTTTGAGGATATCTACCACATAAAGCAGCCACCATGAAGAGATATGGAAAGAAATCAGGTGTGAAAGAAATGGAGGAGAAAAGACGACAAGACATAGAGTTCAAAACCACGGTTATAAGGCTTTTCAAGAGGCTCCTAGAAAAGGCCGATCAACTTAATGAGAATTATCAGGAAATAAACAAGCCCAACCAGGAAATGAATGAGACTTACAGGGAAATGAATGAGACCCTCAAGGAAATGAACAAGACCTCTGAGGATGTGAACCAGACCCTCACGGATATGAAAAAGGACCAACTAGAAATCAAGCATACACAGACTTAAATGAAAAATATTACACAAAGTCCTAAAAGCAGTCCAGAGGGCCACAAGAACCAAGTCAAAGATTTGAAATACAAAGAAGCAAAATCCACTCGGCTGGAAAAGCAAGAAACAAAAAGAATTCAGGAAATTGAAGATAGTGTAAGGGGCCTCTGGGACAACCTCAAGCATGCCAACATCCGAATTATTGGGGTGCCAGAAAAAGAGAGAGAGCAAGTTAATGAAAACCTACTTGAAGAAATAGTGACTGAAAACTTCCCCCACCTGGTGAAAGAAACTGACTTAAAAGCCCAAGAAGTACACAGAACCCCAAAATATAAGAATCTAAAGAGGACCACACCAAGACACATCATAATTAAAATGCCAAGAGCAAAAAATAAAGAGAGAATATTAAAAGCAGCAAGAGAGAAACAGTTGGTTACCTATAAGGGAGCACCCATACGATTGTCAGTGGATTTCTCAACAGAAACGATGCAGGCCAGACGCGAGTGGCAAGAAATATTCAAAATAATGAAGAGCAAGAATCTACAACCAAGATTACTCTATCCAGCAAAGCTATCATTCAGAATTGAGGATCAGATAAAGTGCTTCGCAGATAAGAAAAAGCTAAAGGAGTTCATCTCCACCAAACCAGTATTATATGAAATACTGAAAGATATTCTTTAAGAAGAGGAAGAAGAAAAAGGTAAAAATATAAATTATGAACAACAAATACACATCTATCAACAAATGAACATAAAACTCAAGTGAATTGATAGGCTGATGAACAGGATAAACTGGTGACTATAACAGAAACATGGACATAGAGAGGGAATGGACTGACAATTCTTGGGGAGAAAAGGGTTGTGGGAAGTACAGCAAGAGATTGGACAAAAATCTTGCAACAATGGGAGAGGACAGTGGGGAGGGGGAGGGGGAGGTGAGGGTGGAGGGTGGGATAGGTACAGGATGGAGGGGAGATATAGGGGGATAAAAAAGGAGAAACAATGTAATTAATAAACTGAACAATAAAGATTTAAAAAAATACACAGAATCTTAGTGAAACTTTCACACACCCCTTCCAGAAATTGATAGAGCAAAAGGATACTAAGTAAGCTCATAGGGTTTTAACACTGACAATACACATAAAATCTGGGAAAACTAGAAGACTTTCTCAGATTATAAATTAATAAAATTAACTCAAATACAGAGGGTTTTTTTTTAAAGCCCAATCAATAGCTATCAAATATTTATTTAGAACAGTAAATGCAATTTTAAACTTAATAAGCTCTTTGGTATGTTGTAAAAATAAACAACTTGATTTCTATCTTTATCTAATAAACATTTTAAAAAATAGTGTCTTTAAAGTATTTTTAAAATATATCAATGAGCTTAGAAAAGAAGAAAACAAAGAAGTGAAGTAAGAGTATGCTAAAACTGATAGGTACCCTATTCATAGTGAATTGTATATAGGTTTTATATTTATAATATAACTAGAGGCCGGTGCACAAAATTCATGCATGGTGAGCAGGGGATGCCCCTCAGCCCAGCCTGGACCCTCTCCAATCTGGACCCCTCTCACAATCCAGGACTGCTGTCTCCAAACCGCTTACCTGTCTGCCTCCCTGATTGCCCCTAACCGCTTCTGCCTGCCAGCCTGATCACCCCTAACCACTACCCTGCCAGCCTAATTGATGTCTAACTGCTCCCCTGCCAGCCTGTTTGTCCCCAACTTCCCTCCTCTGCTGCCCTGGTCACCCCTAACAGCCCTCCCCTGCAGGCCATCTTGTGGTGGCCATCTTGTGTCCACATGGGAATAGCCATCTTTGACCACTTGGGGGCAGCCGTATAGTGTGTTGGAATGATGGTCGATCTGTGTATAATTCTTTTATTAGATTGGAAGAGTCCTGGTGCATGGGTAGTGACCAGCTGGTTTGCCCTGAAGAGTGTCCGAAATCAGGGTGAGGGTTCCCTTGGGGTGTGGGGTGGCCTGGGCAAGGGGTGTGTTGTGGTTTTCAGGCCGGCCATGCCCCCCAGTGATCCCCAGAAGCCCTGGAATCTGGGGTTAATTTATGTTCTACAATTGAAACTTTGTAGGCTGGAATGGAATCAAGCCTTCTGCTTGCTCCATGGCGACAGTCATTTCTCTTAGGATATTTACCTTCTATAATTGAAACTTTGTAGGCTAGAGTGGAGGCCTAGGTGCTGGGGCTGCAGAAGCTTGGCTTCCTCTATTGCCCGGGCAACCCTAGCCTCTGCTTTATCCAGCTCCTTTGCTGCGGCCATTTCTTTTGGGATATATCTTCTAAAATTGAAACTTTGTAGCATTGAGTGGAGGAGGCCTAGACTGGCAAGGGAAGGCAGAAAGCTTGGCTTCCTATATTGCCAGGGAAACCCAAGACTCCCTCCTGCTCTCAGGGACTGTAGCCATCTTGGTTGGGGTTTATTTGCATAATTTGCTCCTGATTGGCTGGTAGGTGTGACTGTGGGTGTGGCTTGATCGGAGGTACAGTCAATTTGAATATTACTTTTTTATTAGATAGGATATGAATAATTGCCAATAATTCTGAATGGATATATTGTTATTTCAACCAAAAAAGTTTAAAAGGACCAAAACCATATCAGATGTTTTAGCTCATCTATTCCCTTGTGTTCTAAAATTGTGGCAATCTGAGATCTTTGTCCAATATTTTTTTATGTTATATATCAATAATTTTGCACTTATTAGTTCCACTCAATATAGTCCTATATTCCCTTCAGTTTCTTTAATACATCCTTGAATAATTATTTGAGTTTATCAGGTAATTATTCTGATAAACTATTGGTTCTTTGTATCTTCCCCAAATGCCGGATTATTGTATTTGAAAGCTTCTGTTCTCAAACTAATTTTCTTTTTCAAAGCAGCAATTTCAGCCTAGACATTTCCTCCAATTTTTGTGCTCATATAATTGGCCACTTGACATTCTTCCTGGATCATGCATCAGCAATGCAAGACAATTACCTAATGGAACTTTTCTCCATCTTCCCCTCACATTCAAGTGTTCCTTTATTAAGTGTCCATATTGCAATTTTATAACGCCATGATTTAACTACTCAGTTTTAACAGAAGCTTGGTAGTCATCATTGCTGACTCATTTTCCTTTACATCTTTATTGTCAGCAAGCTCTATTATTTCCTCCAGATATGTACCTTGCATATCTGTCTTGAAACATTGTGTGCAGGTCTACTAGTGTGAGTCCCCAGTACAATACTTTACATTTAAGTGCCGATTTAGCCATCTAAATGATCTTCCCATTTCCCCTGTTGTTCTAATACATGCTGTTCTTCATAATATGGCCATAAATCACTCTTAAAAATACACTTCTCATCATAGTTGTCCATGACTTCCCATTTTAGAAACCATGCCCTCGGTGTCATTTTTAAAAAAATTTTTTTTTGTACAATTACATTCCAGCAGCCTTATCTTGAACCTCTCTCTGGCTTTTTTTTTCCCCTAAAACCAGTGTCTTATCTCTGGCATTTTCACTTTCTATTTCCTCTTTCATGAAACCTTAATTTTTGGTTCAATACTGTCTTCTTTATATCTTTAAAAATTAGATTTAATATTTTTTACTCATAGAAAATTTCTTTAATATCTAATGTACCTCTAAATTGTGATTTCTGTCACTATAAGTTATTGTTTTTTTATGGATTTATTTTAATCTGTAGTTAATCTCTTCATTTATGTGCTTACTTTTTGGTTTTATCTATTAAAATATAAGAACATAAAGTCCAAGTGTGTGTGTGTGTGTGTGTGTGTGTGTGTGTGTGTACGCGTGCATGCACTTATACATATACACACATATATATACACACATTCATATGTATGTATATATATAAATGTCACTGCTGTATTCTCCGTGTCTATTATGTAACAGTAAGGAACAATATTTTGAATATGTATCTAGATAGATGCCATTTGATGACTAAATGCTTTTAAATACAAGATTATATTTTGAGTTCTTGGCAATTTCAAGCATGCTTACCTTTAGGAAAAACATCTTGGAAATTAGGATCAATTCTGATTGGTTATAGAAAATTAAGGTTATAAACTCATTCCAACTTTTACTTTTTGCTAAATAATGTCCTGGGCATATTTGATTAATTAGTTATCACTATTTTCTTTTAAGAGAGTGATCTATCTGTAGCCAAATATGCAATCACTAGAGGTCCAGTGCATGAAATTCATGCATGGGGGGAGGCAGGGGATGTCCCTTAGCCCAGCCGGCACCCTCTCCAATCTGGGACCCCTCAAGGAATGTCTGACTGCCCGTTTAGGCCCAATCCTGGTAGGGATCAGGCCTAAACGGGCAGTTGGACATCCTTCTCACAATCCAGGACTGCTGGCTCCAAACTGCTCACCTGCCTGCCTCCCTGATTACCCCTAACCACTTCTGCCTGCCAGCCTGATCATCTGCTAACCACTACCCTGCCATCCTAATTGATGTCTAACTGCTCCCTTCCCAGCCTGTTTGCCCCCAACTTCTCTCCTCTGCCTGCCTGGTCAACCCTAACTGCCCTCCCCTGCAGGCTTTATCACCCCCAACCGCCCTCTCTTGCAGGGCCTAGAACATCCCAATGGCCCTCCCCTGCTGGCCATTTTGTGGTGGCCATCTTGTGTCCACATGGGTGCAGGATCTTTAATCACATGGGGGCAGCCCTCTTGTGTGTTGGAGTGATGGTCAATCTGCAAATTACTTTTTTGTTAGATAGGATTGAGGCCTGGTGCATGGGTGGGGGCCAGCTGGTTTGCCTTGAAGAGTGTCCCAGATCAGGATGGGGGTTCCCTTGGCGTGAGGGGCACAGGTGTGCAGGCCAACAACCACCACCACCACCCACCCACCACCCACCCCAGTGACCCAAGGGGAGGCCCTGGTATCTGGGATTAATCTATGTCTACAATTGAAACTTTGTAGCCTGGAGCAGAGCCAAGCCTTCTGCTCACCCCGGGGAGGCAGCCATTTCTATTTGAAACTTTGTAGCCTAGGCCTCCACAGGCTGAAAGCTTGGCTTCCTCCATTACCAGGGAAACCCAAGCATCTGTTCTCTCTAGCTCAGTGGCTGCCACCATTTCTGTATCTTTTATAATTGAAACTTTGTAACATTGAGTGGAGGCTTAGGCAGGCATCAGCAGGCCTTGGCTTCCTCTGTTGCCAGGGAAACTCAAACCTTCCTCCTGCTCTCAGTGGTGGCAGCCATCTTGGTTGGGGTTTATTTGCAAAGTCTGCTCCTGATTGGCTGGTGGGCGTGGCTTGTGGGTGTGGCGAAAGTGTGATCAAATTTGCATATTCCTCTTTTATTAGATAGGATAAGAGCAGCATGAGTTTGTGCTAGTTGACTATGTTCTTCTCTAATATTTTGTATTATTTTTTAAAATATATTTTATTGATTTTTTACAGAGTGGAAGGGAGAGGGATAGAAAGTCAGAGAGAAACATCGATCAGCTGCCTCTTGCACGCCCCCTACTGGGGATGTGCCCGCAGCCAAGGTACATGCCCTTGACCGGAATCGAACCTGGGACCCTTCAGTCCGCAGTCCAGCGCTCTATCCACTGAACCAAACCGGTCTTGGCAATATTTTGTATTATTTTAAAGCTTGGAACTTCATGGTTCAAAATCAGTTTGAGATATTCTTGTAAAGAATTCTGATGAGCAAGGATTGGTTTGTGTCATTATTTTGGGGAACTATCCCATAAAGGTAAAGGGAAATAATTGCTAGACCCTTTTAGAGACATGTGTTTGGAATGGGGAAGGCACAGTTGCCCAAAAAGAGGATGCAGTTTCTAAGAAATGAAGGGGAAAAATTAAAAATAAAAGAAGTAAAGGAGAAGAAAGATATCAGTCAGTCAAAACCTATTTTCATTGCAAGATTTTATGCATAATGCAGTCCAAGTGCTGAGGCTATTCACAGAATAGGAAATGAAACCCATCTACCAAGACAGCAGTGGTGTGTGTTTCAGCAGACCATTTGCCAAAACCTCTTTACTACATTTTCACAGAAACGTGAAGGAATATTGGCCAGAAAACAATTAAATGTATTCAGAGCTGCCAGGGACTCCTGATTTTAAATTGTTGATTAATAAAGAGTTCTAGGGAAGTGTCATAGGACTCTGTCCCTTGGCTCTTAGGGACATTCAGTATTTTTATTTCTGACTGGAACAAATAAGTGGATGTACAAGTGAAATTAAAGGGTGGTTTGTTTGTTTTTTGTGGGAGATAAATATGTTGAAGTTTCTATTTCAGTCTAGCAGTTCCTAATTTTTGGGTTGTTGTTTGACAGCTTTAATTTATCTTAATAGATTTTTTTTTAACTGTAGGTAGGCATTTTTGCACCTAACAATCAAAACTAATTGAATTTCCATGACACATTATGTTCGCCCATTGTCCTACGTGGCTGTCTTTGCTCTTCTTACTAACCTAACCCCCTTTTCTTCTAGCTCACTCTATCGATAATTTTTCAATACTTAATTTTGTTAAGCACTTTGAATTTAGTTGTAATTCTTTTCTATTTCTGTAGCATCCTAAGTAAAAAATGTAACTTAGCATATTGCAAAGTATTATATATGTTTTTGGTTTGCTTTTGTTTATTTTTTTTGCATTTTTCTCCACAAAGCTGAAAGCTGCTGAGAAAGGTCTGACATAATTAATGTGTCCCTATGTTCCCAATCCCAAACATAGTACCTACTAAAAAATAATATAAAAGTAGTAAATGTCAGTCTAATAAATGGAAGTCTGGAAGAAGAAATTTAGCATGATTTTGCAAAGGTGGAATGTAAATTGTGATATAAGAAGTTTTAAGCTTTGGTTGAAAGAAAATTTGCAATTAAGGTAAGTCTGTAAAGAGAATGTGTAGGTTTTAATTCATTTCACAGTAAATAAGAAATAATAGTATTGCATGCATTCCCCTAGACTTCTTTACAATAGAATGTGTAATTGGTAGAAAACATATTAGCTAATGTAAATTTTCCTGCAAATTATTTTCATTTGTCTTAAATATTTTTCTTACGTTTTAGATTTCTTTTATATACCTTATATATCAATGTCTTATTGTTTTAAGATGTCACAAATATATATTCACTGATTTATTACCTGGTGTGTGTCATTCTTATTTAGTATAAATTCTTAATTCTGAGGTAGTCAAATTTGATAATTAAAAACCCCTATCTTTTGTACTTTTTACACATCACTCTGATGCAAAGATATTTTCCAGTTCTGCCTCTTAGGTTACAACATGTCTTTACATTCTGGTCTTTAATTCTTTCGGGCTCACTTTTCTATGTGGCAAAAAAACACACAACAACAATAACAACAACAAAAAGAAACATGATGTTGCTTTATTTTAGGCCATGTAGTGAGCCTATTTTCCTGATTCTGTCAAATTTATATTTCTGCTCACATTAGTTTTTGTAAGTTTACAGTTAACATTATTCCTTGAGTTCTCTACTTTGTTTCAGGAACTTATTTCTCTCTAAACCAACTGTTATTATAGCAATGGTTTTTAGAATGTCACAATATCTGATAGGTTCAAATCTTCTTTCCTGGATAACTTTTTGAAAATCTAGTTATTTTTTTACTTTTATTTTATTTTGTAGATTTTTTAATGTTATGATTCTAAAATAAAAGAGTCAAATTATAATATCATGCAGTTCAATTTATAAGTTCGTTAAGAATTGACAAGAGCATAACAAGTTAATCACAACCAATAACATAGAGTTTTCC
This sequence comes from Antrozous pallidus, assembly GCA_027563665.1. Lineage (NCBI taxonomy): Eukaryota > Metazoa > Chordata > Mammalia > Chiroptera > Vespertilionidae > Antrozous > Antrozous pallidus. The sequence goes on from CM050519.1 coordinate 51,386,957, forward strand.
TTTTCTTCATATGTACTTTTAGATTATAATAGAATATAAAAATTTCCCCCTAGAATTTTGGCTTTTTTCTTTCTTCCTTTCTGTATTTATTTATTTTAATTACAATTTACATTCAATATCACTTTGTCACTTTCAGATGTACAGCATAGTGATTAGACAATTATATTTTATAAAGTGTTTTCCTCTATATTTTCGGTACCCTACCTGGTACCATATATAATTATTTCAATAATATTGACTATATTTTCTACTTTGAACTCTACATCATCTTATTTTGTAACTACCAATCTATACTTCTGAATTTCTTCAGTTTTTCACCCATCTCCTCAGCCCCCTTACTCTCTGGTGCTAAATTTTTAATACTTTTTTATTTCCCCCCCCCAAAAAATATTTCATTACCAGGATAGAATAAACATTACAATAAATCTTTAAAATGCAAATCTTTTCTACATCACAATTCTTAAATGCTTTTTTTCTTTGTCAGTCATAAGTTTCTTTTGTTTAACAATTTAAAATAAAAACATTTTTATGTTTTCTGTCATGTTACAAAGTAACAGTGCTCAACTGTATATAAAAGAAATCTAAAAAGCAAGAAAAATATTTAAAAACCTAAATGAAAATTAGTGAAAAATATAAGAACATAAATTTTAGTACCCAGAAAACTACCTTTAATATTTAAATTTTATTAAGGTGATCCTTTGAACTACATATTATCCAGTGAATTAGAAAGTAAATTTTTCTTGTATTTACTTATCCTAAATTCTACATCTTCAAAATTTTTAAATATTCTTGTGATCCACATTTCTCCAATTAAGATAAAAATAGTATATTTTTAGCTTTCTCATTATCTAAGCTATCAAAATGATTATAATTGTTTCTCAGTGAATAGATACATGAACTTTAATCTATAATCTTTATTTTATTTCCAAAGTATATAGTTCTTAGGAGAAAGAATAGCAACCTGATTAGGTTGAAATATATTACAAACATGTATTTGGGGCTTAATTTTTCATTGCTTTTTCAATTTTCCAATAAGCTATTAAAATTTTTATTTTTCTATCTTCTAGTTATCCATTGAGATCAGACCAGTGCAAATCCTCTCTATGGGAAAGAGATTATTTGATTATGTTATTTGCAGTACATCAAATAGCATTAAAAGAAAGCAACTTATCTCTATCTTAAGCAAATTATGTTTACTCAAGGATGTATTATAAAATTGCTAAAGTATCATTACACGAGATTTTGTCACCAAAATTATCCTTAACATTCAGTTAGTAAATTTAAACATCACTATCAGCCCATGATACAAATTTATATATTTTGTATATTAGTACTAGAGGCCCGTTGCAACGAAGAGATTTGTGCAATAGTCGTTCCTTCCCTTGGCTTCCAGCACTAGTTTTCCTCCGGCACCCGGGAACCAGGACCTCATTCCAGGTGGAGTCTTCTGCCTTTGCTGCAGATTCCAGCCAGAGTTTGCCTTCTTCCTCTTTGCTGCAGGCTCCAGCTGGAGTCTGCTATCTTTCTCAGACTCCAGAGTCTGCAGTCTTCATCTTCATTGCAGCTGGAGTTTCACTTCTATAGATGCTTTCACCCCTCACCCTTCCTCTCATAGCAGGCATCCTTCCCCATCCAGTCACTCTGTGCCTAGAGCAGCTGGGTGGTGGTCATCTTTGTCCTTCTAATTTGCATATTCCCTCCTGATTGGCTGGTGGGAATAGCAGAGTGATGGTCAATTTGCATGTTTCTCTTTTATTAGTGTATATAAAGGAAGCCTTATTATAGAGCAGTATGTTTTGTCATTTTTCTTTATTTTATAATATATTCAAAGTTAGTTTTTATGCATATAATTTCATATTGAAAGTAAAATTTGGAGAAATATTTCCCATATCCTGGAATCGTAACGTAATTCAATATGAACCTCTGAGGTTTGACACACTTTGTAAAACTAACCTGTCATTTTCAAGAATGCCATATCAAAATCTTTAAGTATGTATACTACTTTAATTTATTGTTTACAGTTTTAGACCAGAAAAAATAATAGTCTTAAAGTATTTTGTTCTTTTCCAGTTCTCATTTTCCCATTCTATGTCATAACAAAAAAGATAGTCTACAAGAGAAAAGTATCATGAAAACATACATACAAAGTTTTCCTATGGTAATTGTATGTATAATGATAAACATCAGCTAAATTTTACTTATCTAAAACATAGCATGTTATGGGTTGAAGTGCCCCTTCTCCCTCATCTCCAGTTTGTCATGATGCATTCTTACTAAGAATAGAGTGATCACAGATATCATTAATTATGATGAGGTCATACTGGATTTGGGTGGGGCTCCAGTCCTGTGTCACTGCTATCCTTATTAAAAGAAGACATTTGGAATAAGCACACACAGGGAGAATACCAGGTGGAGACTGACATTATAATGCTACAAGTCAAGAAATTGCCATAAGCTAGAAGGGGGGACTAGAACTGAGCCTTCTCTCTTCTCCTCATAGTCACTATGACACCTTCATTTTGCACTTCAAGTCTCCTGAACTGTCCGACAATACATTTCTATTGTTTAAATCACCCAGTTTATGGTATTTTGTTACCTAAGCCCTATCAACAAAAATCTAAAAATGTGGAATTGGGTAATGGGTAGAGACTAAAAGAGTTTTAAGGTACATTATGAAACAAAACTTACATTGCCATGTGAAAGGTTTGGGGTTGGGCCAGGGTCACACAGAACCGACGCAAGGCTCAGTGTAATCAAAACGAGATTTATTCATGGCACCTGGGTGCAGGTGGACTGACTTGAGAAAGAGTCAGCGGTGAATTGGGGAGGGAGCAGGATTTTGTTAGCACCTGCTAAGTTAGCCTTGTTTCTTGATTAACTCTTTCACCTTGAAGAGACTGTTGTTAGAAATATGAATGCAGAGGTACATCTTTGAAGTCTCAGACATGAATGAGAAATGTTGGAAACTGCAAAGTGGTCTTCGTTACAGAGGAGCAAAGAACTTGGCTGAATGGTGGTCTACTGCTTTGTGGAAAGCAGAACTTGTGATGAACTGGTTCTCTTTACTACTCATACAAAAATGTGACAGTAAAGGAGTAGATTAAAGAAGAAATGGTTAAGCAAAAAGGAATTTGAAAATTTAGAAAATTACTAGCCAGTTTATATAGCAAGACATGAGGAAACATGGTCTGGAGAGAATGCCAAGAGTGTAGCTTGGTAGGTATTATCTGCTAAAGAGATGAGGCGTTTGACATGAGGATTTAGTCAACCATCTCACACAAACACTACCAGCTTGGATTGAACCAGACAGGTAAAGGGTGAAATGAAGGAAGGTTTGGATTCTGGAGCCATAAAATGGGTCCCTGGAGCTGTAAACAGGTGCTTTCCTTTAAGAAAAGACAAGAAAGACCCCAAAGGGACTGGCTCCTTGGTTACTTCATTGGATACAGAGGGCAAGGCCATCACTCAGATTTGACAGAAGAGGGACAAACTAACACATTGTAACAATCAGTGAAACTTCACTTATGATATTCCTTTTTAAGAAATTGCATATGCATGGGTTTTTCTTAATTCAGTATATTGAGTGCCTTGTATAGATATAAGTTAAGAAGGAACATATTTTTGTCTCTTATGCACATAATTCCTTTATCAGCAGATGGAAAATGTCTTTTTTTTTAAAGCCCAGCACTGGAATTTTATCAGCGAGCACTAGGAGAAAAGAGTTAGTAAACTTGGTCTTGTGATGATTGGATATTCAATACTGAAAAGAAAAAGGTGGTATTTTAGCAGAGGCAATGTGGAGGTAGAAATGTTGTATATCAAGAATATTTACTAAGGTTGTAGTAAAAATAATGCTTTTAAGCATCCAATGCAACAAACCTATTCAGAAACAGATCAGTTTTGCTGAAATCTGAGAGAAATGTTTCCCTTAGGAAGCCCCAGGTTTGTTGCACTGATATGTGTCTAAAGTGTGTAGAAGAGCCAAAACCAGTTTGGCTCAGTGGATGGAGCATCAGCCTGTAGACTGAGGGGTCCCGGGTTCCGTTCTGGTCAAGGGCATGTACCTTGGTTGCAGGCACATCCAAGGTGGGGGGTGTGCAGGAGGCAGCTGATCGATGTTTCTCTCTCATCAATGTTTCTGACTTTCTATCCCTTTCCCTTCTTCTCTGTAAAAAATCAATAAAATATATTTTAAAAAATAAACGAAGCGTGTAGAAGAAATATACACTCTAAATCAAAATGCCGGGGGACTTTCAAACTGAGTGCTAAATAAAATCTTCTTTAATAAGACATTTAAAGCTAATACAGAACAAAGTAGAAAGAAGTCCACAATAGATAACACAGTTGATTAATCAAAATAAAAATTAATATTTGAACATCTATGCCCTAGCTGGTTTCACTCAGTGGATACAGCATTGGCCTGTGGCCTGAAGGGTCCCAGGTTCGATTCCTGTCAAGGGCACATGCCTTGGTTTCAAGCTTGATTCCCAATAGGGGGCATACAGGAGGCAGTCAATCAATGATTCTCTCTCAACATTGATGTTTCTATCTCTTGCCTTTCTGAAATCAATAAAAATATTTTTTAAAAAAATAAAATAAACATCTAATATCATTGATGTCAAGTTACTTTCTTTGGTGTTGATATAAAATAAAAAATCAAAAGCGATACCTTGGTTTGTAGATAAACTTTAAAAACAGCCGTTTTTCCTTCCTATCTAAAATATTGTTATCAGGGAAATTGGGGTATCCTCTTTCCCACTGGGTTGTAAGGGTGGAATCCTTCCTATATCTCAAGTAATTTCTGAGACTGGAACAGGAGGAGGATTTTTATTTGCATGGAATTACATCCCTGGATTTCTACAGACCCATTCCAGTCATAGAAGTGCAGCTGTAGAGCCAGTAGAGCTAAAAGCAAAGCCGGTGTCCAGAGTTTCTGTTCCATGTTGCAGCTGGGTGCATTTCAGTATCAGGGTAGTTGCAGGAGCATGAGACCCCCAGGAACCAGAGTGAAGCATCACAGGCTAAGAGGAACCAAGAGAGTGAATTCCTTTGTTTAGGGGATTAAATAGCCCAAATTTTACACCCTTGCATGCCCATTCTGACCAATGACCTGCTTCCAGGTGTGACTAACAGACAAGCACCTTCCCAGCATCACCCTAACTGTACTGGGCATGCGTCTGTTTCCCTTTGGCTGCTTTCCTATTATCAGCAGCTAATTAATTACAATGGTATCATTATTATAATAACTAAACATTTGTCCTTATTAAACATATAGAGAAGACTACACTGAAAATGCATCATCCAATACAGTATTAGACTATGAAGAAAACTTTAGATAAAGAGAGTGAAAAATCCTTGACTAGTATAGAGTATGAAATGGATTTTTGCAGTATACCCTAGGGATTTAAGACTCAGAGCTACATTTCCACAGAACATCAGGAATTTCTCTAGCTAATAGGGTGTGTCTGGATGGTTCAGAAACCTTTTTTTTTTAGTCAGTTTCTAAGGATTGTGGACTGGTGCAATTTATAGAGTGAAACTTATCTTTTTCTCTGAAGGATTTTCATGAAGTTATAAATAAATCTTTGAAATATTCACTTTGTCTACCTTATGTATTACAGAAAGTTAACTCTTTAGAGTCAATAGACATTACAAATTGTGCCGAATATTTTGTAAGCTAAGATTTTGTAAAGTGCTAACACATTTTAGTTTAGCAAAGGCCTTGGAAGCTTTTATTCATTCTGCTTTATTGTGAGTGTTCTAATTAAATGTCTTATCACACAAGGTTTGACTGTGATAAATTCTTGCTTCAAAATTAATCTTTTGTCTTGGTTTCATTCTTATTTTCCATTTTAATTGTACTTTTGCTTTCCAGTTTGAGAAATGTCATTCTGAATAAGTCCCTGGCCTAAATAAACAAATTGTCTTTGTTCAATAAATACAAGAAATACACAAGTATAAAAAAAATTAGTTGAACAAGGAAATTATTGTCCTATATATTTTGGTAATTGCTTACATAAATAACCTTTGTCAATTTACTGGTGAAAAATAGTCATATGATATAGCTGTATATTTGCTTATGAGTCATTGTGAATACTGAGAAGTAATTGATTAGGATGGATTGACTTCCTGTAATTAACTGGGTCTGAATTTAAAACTAGTCTAGGGGTTGTTTGCTGACACAGGCCCCTTGACCAAAAACTGAACTTTCATCCTCCTGCAAGATGCCCTGTCTGCTTACAGGCAAGGACTGCAGGGAAGTTCCTTATTCTGTGCTCACTTTACTATCACTCAACCAATAGCCTAACCTGTCCTGACCTGGCCTGACCAATCAGAACTGTACAGATTGTACTGCTCATTTGCATCTAGATGTACCATTCCAAACTGATCAGACTCAAACTCCTCATTTGCATACATGGACTAAATGGGACCTTGGGCTGAAACTTTCTCAATAAAAGATGACCTCTCCTTTGTCTCATTGAAATATACTTTTCATTTTCACCTGAGGCTGCCTCTCCCCAGTTTTTAACTATTCACATGAATAAAGTTGGTGGGGGTTCTTTTCATACGATTTAGGGAATTGATGCTTGAAAAGGACAAAGCAGAAACGAACTCTCCTCCATCTTGTCTTGTAGGGCTGGGCCCCCTGCATAGACCCCCTCCCTTTTCTGGGAGTGACCACAGGTATTCCAGCAATGTCCTAACTTCCCCGACCACTGCCTGAATGGACCAATGAGGCTCCAGGAACACAGCGAAGGTCCTAATAAGGCAAAATCACAGGATGCTCCCTATGTATCACTGTTGACCAATCAGGAAACAATGGGGAATGGCTCAAAGCCTCAGAATGTACTGGTCAGTTCCTGAGCTTTGTGCTGTAAGACCCTGCTGAAAAACCCTGACCCAAGTGACCAATCTCTAACCCACGTCACTTCCCTCAGCCCACCCAAATGACCAACTCTATATAACCTATTGTCCTCCCAGGGCTCACTCTCTCGTATCGCTGCTGTGCCAGAAAGAGGCTGGGAGCCAAACCCAGGTTTGAATAAAGACTCTTTGCTTTTGAGGAAAAAAAGATGGCGGCGGAACAGAAGGATGCGTAATCATTTGTGTCCCAGGGCAGAAGGAGGAAGCAGCTGAGGGTGTGCGGGGAGTGTTTGTTGGCGAGTGGGGGGACAGCTGGGCTTTGGGAGAAGGAGGGGGACTGCTAGATTAGCCTCCCCTAACTGAGTGGCTCTGGTGTGGCTGGGTTCTCTCGGAGCCACTGGCTCAGAGGCGGACTGCGCCATCTTGAAGGGGAAGAGCCTGAAGATTTTACAGATGCGGTACCCACTGGGCGGCTGACACCCCCTCTCCCGGAATATCGGTTCCTAGTTGGCACAGAAGCGGATTCCAAGGAACCCTGTGCTCTGCCACGGAAAGGCCAGGTTTCCCCTGGGGTTGGGGAGCTGGCAGAGCAGGGAGATTTGTGCCTGGGAAAAAAAATAAAAGAGGAGCTGGAAAACTCGGAAGAGGGTCATCGGAGCTGGTGGCAGGGGGGATACATAGAAGCCAACCTATTTGGCCCTGACGGAGAAGGCCAGCCTAACAATTTTGGGAGGGAGCGGGCTGCCAAACCCAAGGGGGAAAGAGGTTTCGCGCAGACATACGAGCGGGACGTGAGTTCGCACGCTTGCGTTTGTCCCCTCTAAATCCGAATTTCTATGCACTGAACCAGGAACGTGGGATCCCCTGGTGGGGGATAACCTGGGAGACCACAGGGGCGAGCTGTTTTGCTGAGGCTGGGGATCAGCTCTGGGGTAGCCTATTTCCACAAATCAGCAGAGAATACCATAGACATAGTGGGATTTTAGTTCAGGCTAGAGAGGACCAATAGACCCAGAGGTCAATTTAGAAACACTGCCACCCAGGGGCTGAATCACAAATTGACTCTTGTGTAACACAAATTAAGGAATCAATTTTATTTCTACTACTATTAAAAATTTTTAAGTGCCATTTTATTCCATCTTTATTCTACTCAGAGATTAGTGTTATACAGTCTTTTTTCATCTACCCTTTAGTATCTTTTTACTCTACCTCAACTTCACCTTGTGCCAGCTCTCTCTTGCTAACCTTTCCGTAGTTAGTGTCTTATTCCCCTTACACTTTTTCCTTATTCTCTCTTTTTACCCCCTGTTAAAATTTCACCCCACTCTTATATCTAATCTCCAACCACCTGTTCCAAGTCCATACACATCTATTGATTGCTTCTCCGACTTCACTATCCTAAATTGTTTTTCTCTCTATCCTGCTGATGTTGTTTACCTGACTGTTGTTTATATCAATATTTTATGCATGATTGTGAGATTGGTTTGGTTATTCTTTTCTTTTAATTTGTTTTTTTTTTTTGGGGGGGGTGGCATTTTTTTTTTGTTTTATTGTTGTTTACATTGTTTTTTTGTTTTTGTTTTTGTTTTTTTTGATAGATTTAAGCTTCTGTGTTCCCTAACCTCCCTTGATATTAGTTGTTGTATGTAGTTTGTATCAATCTCCAGGTACTTGTTGCTGGCTTTGGCTGGGATTAGTGGCGGTCCTTTGGGAGTTTCCAACCCATATTTATAGTTTATTCCCTTTTCCTTTTTTTATTGAACTCACTCCAGTCAGGGAGCTGTCTACCTATTATACAAAACTAGAGGTCCAGTGCACAAAATTTGTGCACGGGGAGGGGGTGTGGAGGATGTCCCTCAGCCCAGTCTGCACCCTCTTCAATCTGGGACCCCTCGAGGGATGTCCGACTGCCCGTTTAGGCCCGATCCTAGTAGGGTCGGGCCTAAACGGGCAGTTGGACATCCTTCTCACAATCCAGGACTGCTGGCTCCAAACTTCTTGCCTGCCTGCCTTCCTGATTGCCCCTAACTGCTTCTTCCTGCCAGCCTGATCACCCCATAACCCCTACCCTGCCAGCCTGATTGAAGTCTAACTGCTCCCCTGCCGGCCTGTTTTCCCTCAACTTCCCTCCTCTGCTGGCCTGGTTACCCATAAGTGCCCTCCCCTGCAGGCTTGATCACCCTCAACTGATCTTCCTTGCAGGCCTGGTTCCTCCCAACTGCCCTCCCTGCAGGCCTGATCCTTCACAACTTCCCTCCCCTGCTGGCCTGATCTTGACCCCAAACTGCTCTCCCTTGCAGGCCTGGTTCCTCCCAACTGCCCTCCCCTGCTGGCCATCTTGTGGTGGCCATCTTGTGTCCACATAGGGCAGGATCTTTGAACACATGGGGGCAGCCCTCTTGTGTGTTATAGTGATGGTCTCAATCTGCATATTACTCTTTTATTAGATAGAACAGAGGCCTGGTGCTTGGGTGGGGGGCAGCTGGTTTGCCCTGAAGGGTGTTCCAGATCAGGGTGGGGGTTCCCTTGGGGCATGGGGCAACCTGGGTGAGGGGCCTGTGGTTTTTTGCAGGCAGGCCATGCTTCTCAGCGACCCAAGCAGAGGTCCTGGTATATGGAATTTATGTTCTACAATTGAAACTTTGTAGCCTGGACTGGAGCCAAGTCAGTGGTGGCAGCCATTTCTTTTGGAATTTATTTAACTTCTATAATAGAAACTTTATAACTTGGAGTGGAGGCTTAGGCTGGTCAGGGCTGCAGAAGCTTGGCTTCCTCCATTGCCGGGGGCAACCCTAGCCTCTGTTCTCTCTAGCTCTGTGGCTGCCACCATTTCTGTTGGGATTTATGTATCTTCTATAATTGAAACTTTGTAGCATTGAGTGGAGTCCTAGGCTGGCAAGGGCAGGCAGAAAGCTTGGCTTCCTCCATTGCCAGGAAAACCCAAGCCTCCCTCCTGCTCTCAGTGGCCTCAGCCATCTTGTTTGGTGTTTATTTGCATATTCACTCCTGACTGGCTGGTGGGTGTGGCGGAGGTGTGGTCAATTTGCATATTAATCTTTTATTATATGAGACAAATTGCTTTTATTCTAATCTATGGTACCCACTAAATTGGTAAATACAGTGGTCAAGTTTTAGTTCTTATTAAACTTGGTCATTTGGTATTATTCATTCCTCCGAAAAACACTCTTTCTTTTGGCTTTCAGTATCCTATGCGTCCTGAATTTTATCTCTAATATCACTAGCTACTGGTTTTGTCTTTGCTTCTCATTTCTCTGATCTCTGAATGTTGGAATTCCCCAGAAGAGAGTAAAGTCTGCTCATGTTTTTCTCTTTTATTATGTGGAAGGTTTAAGTACAGTCTTTCCCTTTATGTATGGTTGGCCCATTTAAATGTTTTCAATGCTATTAGAGATTATTTTGTGTTATGAAAAAAAGGAGGCTTTAATAACAGTTAATAATGTATATTAGATATTTAATAAGGGATTCAAGCATTTTTAGAAAATAGAGAAGTTGCTTTTGCAATAGGTAGCAATAAAAACTTTTCCCCCAAGTAGTTATTACATACAAGAAATATGATGGGATTTTTTTAAGCAGCATAGTCTGCCTTGGAAATCTTATCTATTCCATTACATAAGGAAGGCAGGCAGTCAATACTAAGATTATGTAACATGAAGGAAAATTATGTAGATTAATGTATATTTCCATGAAAACATCAATAGTTTTCAAACCTTAATTTTGTGATGTCTCTTATATTGAGGCTTTGGATTCTTAAAAATAAATGGCTAACATTTGTTTTCAGACTGTACTAATCTCTAAGTTGAATTATTTTTTAAAGTAAATCATACAATCACTTGTGCAAATGTAAGGTATTTTATTTTAATACAATAAACATCTTTTATAATTGTGCATTTTTTTCCAAAAAATATGAGAAAGATGTTATTACATCAATACTATATGATTTATTAATTTTTTAAAAAAACACTTGGAAAACTCTGTAGTAAAATAGGAAATCAAGCACACATTAAATGGTATGGTATATAATTTCCTAAGATGACTGTCAACCAGTTTCCCCGTGTACAGGTGTCCCCAAAATATGTACACACACTTCAACAGCTGATAGTTCAATTTTGAAAATTAAGTGTATCTTAATAAACAGCCTGCCTTATAATTATTCAAAGTGTGTATACATTGGGGAAGGGGAACCCTACATATTATATCTTATTCCTACCCTTGTTACTGGAAAGACCCTGCACTGAGACTGATAGGATACGGGAGAAATGAAACTATTTCAGATCTGGGCTTAGACCATAAATCCTGTGGCATCCACTCACTCTCTCTGAATACTGAAGTACCATCAGACCTTGCTGAAGAGACTGTGTGGACAGTTGCCTATCTACATCTACATTCGAGATGCCAGGTCGAATGGAAGCCTTTTTTTATTCTTTGGCCTCAAGAGGGCTGCGGACCAATGAGAGAACTTTAAAAATAGACCAGAGTGCCCAGCACGTGAGGCTCAGCGGTTCCTCGTCAACCCATGAAACAGGAGGACACAATTTGGTTACCCATCAGGGCACACGCCTGGTTGGGGCTCAGTCCCCAGGATGGGGTTTGCTACGGGACATATAACAATCAGCTGATCAATTATTCTCATCATTAATATTTCTATCTCTGTCCCTCTCCCTTCTTCTCTAAAACTCAATAAAAAATATACATTTAAAAAACATGAACCAGAGCAATCAATTAGCTGAACTCAACCTAAATTGTTAAAAAGTAAATAAAATGTTACTATTTTAAGCCACTGTATTTTTTACTTTTATGAAACAACTAGAGGCCTGATGCACAAAATTCATGCATTAGGGATGGGCGGGGTCCGTCAGCCCAGCCTGCACCCTCTCCAATCTGGGGTGCCTTGAGGGTTGTCCGACTGCCCGTTTAGGACCGATCCCAATAGGATCGGACATCCCAGTCGGACATCCTTCTCACAATCCAGGACTACTGGCTCCAAACTGCTCACCTACCTGCATCCCTGATTGCCCCTAACCGCTTCTGCCTGCCAGACTGATCACCCCTAACCACTACCCTGCCAACCTAATTGATGTCTAACTGCTGCCCTGCCAGCCTGTTTGCCTCCAACTTCTCTGCCAACCTGGTCACCCCTAACTGCCCTCCCCTGCAGGCCTGATCACCCACAACTGCCTTGCCTTGAAGGACTAGAACCTCCCAATGGCCCTCCCCTGCTGGCCATCTTATGGTGGCCATCTTGTGTCCACATGGGGGCAGAATCTTTGACCACATGGGAACAGCCCTTCTGTATGTTGGAGTGATGGTCAATCTGCGTATTACTCTTTTATTAGATAGGATAGAAGCTTGGTGCATAGGTGGGGGGCAGCTGGTTTCCCCTGAAGGGTGTCCTGGATCAGGGTGGGGGTTCCTTTGGGGTGTGGGGCGGCCTAGGCGAGGGGCCTATGGTGATTTGCAGGTGAGCCATGCTCCCCCCCCGCCCCAAGCGACCCAAGCAGAGGCCCTGGAATCTGGGATTAATTTATGTTCTACAATTGAAACTTGTAGCCTGAAGCAGAGTCAAGCCTTCTACTCCCTGCATGTTGGCAGCCATTTCTGTTGGGACATTTACTTTCTATAATTGAAACTTTGTAGCTTAGAGTAGAGGCCTAGGTGCTAGGGCTGCAGAAGCTTGGCTTCCTCCATTGCATGGGCAACCTTAGCCTCTGCTCTCTCCAGCACCGTGGCTGCCGCCATTTCTGTTGGGATTATGTATCTTCTATAATTGAAACTTTGTAGCGTTGAGTGGAGGCATAGGCTGGCAAGGGCAGGCAGAAAGCTTGGCTTCCTCCATTGCCGAGGAAACCCAAGCTTTCTGCTCTCAGTGGTTTGATCAATCAATTTGCATATTACTCTTTTATTAAATAGGATAGCATGATGGAATCAAAAGCTGATAAAAAAAATGGGTGGACATTTTTGCTGGAGGACCTCTTTGAATATTTAATCTGGCAAATTACATTTTAGTTCCTTAGAATGGGTGGTGCATAACAAATTTCTTAGTCAGTTTGAGACATGCTATCTAGACTGTTAAAAATATTATGTGTTTTCCTAATACTTTTTTGTTCTTTTTTTTAAATAAAACTTTATTCAGATTATTACAATTGTTCCTTTCTCCCCCCCATAGCTCCCCTCTACTTAGTTCCCACCCCACCCTCTGCCCTTAACCCCCCCGACACTCCGTCCTCATCCGTAGGTGTACAATTTTTGTGCAGTCTCTTCCTGCACGCACCACACCCCTTTCCCCGTGAGAATTGTCAGTCCACTCCCTTTCTATGCCCCTGATTCTATTACATTCACCAGTTTATTCTGTTCATCAGATTTTTTATTCACTTGATTTTTGGATTCACTTATTGATAGATATGTATTTATTGTTCATAATTCTTCTTCTTCTTCTTCTTCTTCTTCTTCTTCTTCTTCTTCTTCTTCTTCTTCTTCTTCTTCTTCTTCTCCTTCTCCTTCTTCTCCTTCTTCTCCTTCTTCTCCTTCTTCTTCCTCCCTCTCCCTCTCCCTCTCCCTCTCCCTCTCCCTCTCCCTCTCCCTCTCCCTCTCCCTCTCCCTCTCCTTCTCCTTCTCCTTCTCCTTCTCCTTCTCCTTCTCCTGCTTCTGCTTCTTCTTCTTCTTCTTCGTCTAGAATACCCTTCAGTATTTCATATAATACTGGTTTAGCAGTGATGAACTCCTTTAGCTTTTTCTTATCTGTGAAGCTCTTTATCTGACCTGCAATTATGAATAATAACTTTTCTGGGTAGAGTAATCTTGGTTGTAGGTTCTTGCTATTCATCACTTTGAATATTTCTTGCCACTCCCGCCTGGCCTGCATAGTTTCTGTTGAGAAATCAGCTGACAGTCATATGGGTGCTCCCTTGTAGGTAATTACCTGTTTTTCTCTTGCTGCTTCTAATATTCTCTCTTTGTCTTTTTTCTTTTGGTATTTTAATTATGATGTGTCTTGGTATGGTCTTCTTTGGATTCATTTTGTTTAGGGTTCTGTGCGCTTCCTGGATTTATAAGTCTATTTCTTTCACCAGGTTGGGGAAGTTTTTGGTCATTATTTCTTCAAATAGGTTTTCAGTATCTTGCTCTCTCTCTTCTTCTGGCACCCCCATAATTTGGATGTTGGTACACTTGAAGTTTTTCCAGAGGCTCCTTATACTATCTTCATATTTTGGGATTCTTTTTTCTTTTTGTTTTTCCAGTTCTGTGTTTTGCTTCTTCATATCTTTGACTTGATTCTTGCAATCCTCTACTCTGCTTTTGGATCTCTGTATTTTTATTTCAGTCACTGTATGCTTAATTTCTAGTTGGTCCTTTTTCATATCCTCAAGGGTCTTGCAAATTTAGTGGCCTTTTCTAGGAAATTATTGAAAAACCTTTTAACCATGGTTTTGAACTCTATATCCAGTCATTTACTTCCCTCCATTTCTTTCATTTGTGACCTGTTTCTTTCTCTTTGCATTTTGGCTGCTTCCCTGATTTGATAGAGTGGCTTTGTGTGTTAGGTGTCCTCTAGGGCACAGTGGCTCAGCCTCCCCAGTTACCTGAGGTGGACACTCTTGTTGCACCCCTTTGTGGGTTGTGAGCACCATCTTGTTGTAGTTAAGCCTTGATTGTTGTTGGTATCACTGGGAAGAATTGACCTCCAAGCCAATTGGCTGTGAGGATAAGCTGTGTCTACATTGGGAGTACTTCTGTGCTGGAGACACCCTTATGAAACAAGACTTGCAAAAGACTTTGTGCTCAGCTTGGATGGGGCAGAATCTCAGGGTGGAGCAGACAGCCTTGGCTTCTCGTTAGCCCTGCACTAAGAGGGCCCTGTGTCTCAGTGTCCCTCGGTAATCACTGCAAGCACCTATGAGAGAAAGGCGCCCTCAAGTTTTGTTCGATGCCAGACAGTCCAGTTGCTCTCCAAATGAGTGTGGGTCCCCAGAGTCTCACCTGGAACTGGAGGTCAGAGCTGTCAGGATCTTTTATCTCCCTCCCGCTTGAGAAAGCCAGCTGCATACTCAGTTGCCAACCCTCTCCGCATATGCGCCCTCTGTACCTCTCCCTTCTGCAGCTCCTCTGTGTCTCAATGTGCTTTTCTCTTTCCTTCTAGCTGTAGAATTTACACTCACCCAGCCTTCCTGTGGTTCTGGATGATGTCCATTTTTGTCTTTTAGTTGTAGTTTTGAAATTGTTGTGTGAGGCAGTAGTTTAGGTGTTTACCTATGCCACCATCTTGGTTTCTCTAAAACCTTCCTAATACTTTTGAAGTTCCTAAGCAGTACCATTCAAAAAATATATAAAGTGAGCAAAGGTACAATTTAAAAATAATCATATTTTCAAACAATTTAAAGAAACAGATAAATTTTATTTTTAATATATTTTATTTAAGCAAATATATTAAAGTGTTTGCTTCTTAACAACTACTGAAAAATATATTTATGAGATATTTAGCCTGTTTTTCTCTGCTAGTCTTCCATAGCCCCTGTGATTTTATACTTAAGCACATTTTATTTTAAACTAGTCACATTTCAATTGCTCATTAGCTAAATGTGAC
Source organism: Antrozous pallidus (assembly GCA_027563665.1). NCBI lineage: Eukaryota > Metazoa > Chordata > Mammalia > Chiroptera > Vespertilionidae > Antrozous > Antrozous pallidus. Next base: position 51,402,420 of record CM050519.1, read on the forward strand.
TAATAGGTACTATGCTGGACAGAACAGCTCTGAAAAATCTTTCCCTTGTGTCTGCTATTTTCTGACCTCTAATTTTTTGCATACCATCTTTATCTATTCAGAAATGTCTATAAGAGAGTGTTAGTGTAAATATTACATTTGCTTCTCTTCCTAAGGAACTAACTGCTGGAAATATCTGTTACCTGACATCTCAAGTTTTAAACTTTGATTTGTATATCATTGATGTTTCTATCTCTCTATCCCTCTCCCTTCCTCTCTCTAATTTCAATAAAAATATTTTAAAAGATATTAATTTTGGAGGGACAAATGTGATTCTTACTGATGTTTCTCACTCTAATCCAATAATGCATGAATCATTCTCTCCTTATCTCTAACCTCCCTTTCCTAAAGTGTTAAGCCTAGCTTTCTCTGTTATCCATTTATTTAGTTATTCAGTTGTTAACTTGCACTGCTGTGTGAAACAATGTTATCACCGAGAGTGTAAGATCTAAGTACAATTTCTGTTACTTTTACTCTTACAGTCTCCACAAGCTTCTAAAGATACTTAGGTCAGCACCTTTTCTCTACCTTTTTCAGATGGATTTCATTTCTCACAATTTTAATTTTGTTGTTGGTTCCCTGACCACCTAAATGATTTGTTAAAATGACCACACATTAAAGTTTACTCTTGGGGATGTAAATTCTATGGATTTTGAGCCCCAGGAAACAATTTTATCTCTGTGTTATTTCTCTAGTTTTGCACTTTCTAGAATATCACATAAATGCAATCATACATTATGCAATATTTCCAAGATGGCTTACTTTACTTAAGACAGCAATTTTCAACTGGTGTACTGACATATTTTTTAAAACATGCAATACCTGACTATTTAATCAGGGACATTAACCTCTTTTCCCTTATATTGGCAAATAAGGGGGAAAGAAAAGCACCAACACAATAGTGATCAGGTGTGAATGAATCAAAATTATACCTAAATTTTTGTCAGATCAGCAAAAACTATATTTTTTGTTATGCTGCAGAATTTTAGTAATTAGTTTGTGTGCCATGAGATGTAAAAGGTTGAAAATCGCTGACTTAGGAATATGCATTTAAAAATCACCAGTGGTTTTGTATTGTTTGAGAGCCCATTTCTTTTTATTGGTGAATACTATTCCATTGTATGTTCATACTACAGTTTTTTTTTTTCTATTTATAATAGTTTTAGAGCTACAATAGGGATATTCAGTGTGGTTCTTTCTATTGAGCCTTTACTCCTGTTGTGTGCTTACCTCCATTGAAGAACTAGAAAAGAACTAAGTGCTCTATTAACTGCACTTCTTATTAACTACACTTTTAAATTTAATGGGTAATATATTAGAAAAAGAAATATGGCTTCTTGTTATTAAAAAATGCATTTGGTAAAGGCTAATAGTTTAGAATAGCTAAATGGAGTAACATTAAAATAAAAAGAATAGTCAATGAGATCTTGAACCTCATTACATTACACATAGGTATACAATTTTAACTCTATCCACAAAAATCCTAACCAGAAGGACACTGTTCTAGTCTGACTTTTTTATATCTTGTTTCTTCTCTTCTAAAAGCATATTTTAGGCCCTCCATGACTTCTGTATTCTACCTTAGTTTCTTTGCTGCTCCTAAAAATACATAGGGCTTTATAATCAACTAGTGGCCCGGTGCACGAAATTTGTGCATGGGGGGTAGGGTGGTCCCTCAGTCCAACCTGCCCCCTCTCACATACTGGGAGCCCTTAGGAGATGTCCAACTGAGGACTCACCCCCAGCCTGCCCAAGGTCTAAAGCCTCTTGTGAGGCTTTAGACCTTGGGCACTCAGCCATCTCTCTGCTCAGCTCAGCTCAGCTGCCTGTGACCACCCAGCCCCAGGGGCTGGGCGCTCACCTCTGCTCCCTCGCCCTGGCTACTTGCCCTGCCCCCTGGCCGCCTCCCACGCTCGCCACACCCGGCTCCTCCTGGCCTCCTCCAAGCTTGGGCAGCCCCAGCAGGCCACCGCTACTGCTTTGTCTCCACCCCCAGGGCCCAGCCCTCCTGCCACTCAGCTCTGCCCCTCGGCCCCGCCCCCTGCTCCTGATTGGCTGGTAGCATAGCCAATCAGGAGCCAAGGTCCAGTCACATTTGCATGTTACTCTTTTATTAGATAGGATTATACCTCTCAGAGTTCTATTTTTATTTTGTTTTTAAAAAATATATTTTATTGATTTCAGAGAGGAAGAGAGAGGGAAAAAGAGATAGAAACATCAAATGATGAGAGAGAATCATTGATCGGCTGCCTCCTGCACACTCTCTACTGGGGATTGAGCCCATAAACTGAACATGGGTCCTTGACAGGAATTGAACCCGGGATCCTTCAGTCCTCAGGCCGACACTCTATCCTCTGAGCCGAACGGGCTAGGGCTATAATTCTATTTTTTAAAATGTAACTATGATTATTAATATTATCAGAATTTAGAGAAGAGAGATGCTATAAATTGCAGTTTTTAGGAAACTTTCTTAGAAATGATGGAATTTAAATTGCCCCTTCAAGAATGATTAATGTGTGGTAAACAGAAAGAATGAGGGGGTGTTGACAATAACATTACAAATTAGAATAGATATACATGTAGAACTAATTATAATATTGAAAATAAAGAAATTTACCTTCAGGTGTAGGATAGACGGAACTCTGGGAGAAATAAATGGAAAGAATTTCATTTAAATGATATTGGCATCAATATTTAGTCCACTCCAAACGTTCCTTGATATTTGGTCCTGTCAAAGACGTCCACACAGAAAATATGCCTGGGTTCAGCTAGCTCATAGCGTATATTCATACTTTTGATTTTTGTGATCAATACATGAAAAATGCAATCATATTTTATTGCCAATTAAAACCCTTCTTGCCTTGGTAGCCTAGCTGGCAGTGGCCTTCTGGCATGGAACTGATGTCTCTATGGACATTTTGGAGAGGACCAAATGTCTGCTCATCCTAGGCTTGAGCTATTAAGTCATTACTGAGTCTGAGAGTGAAAAAGGTCTTCATCAAATCCTCACATATTAAATCCAGTCTCAATAATTGGCCAAAAATAAGAAAAATTCCCAGTCTACTTTGAAAAGGATAATTTATATTTCTAACATTTACCATATAAGCTATGTATAAAAGTGCCCTGGCCAAGCTTTCTTTATTTCAGAAATTTAAGATTTAACTTTCTAACAAGTGGAAAGAACAGAATTCTCTGAGAACAGAGCCAGTGAGTATTTTATGGTTGATTTTCAATTTTGTTGTGTGGTGTTTCTACAGTTTCCAAATCCCTTTCTATTGTAAGCTGATGGCAGACAGCTGTGTCTACTTTAGGGGCACACGCATTATGTTGAAGGACCTTGTGTAATTCTGTCGTTATGTATCCAGAGTATTTGTGACATGATAATGATAATAATTATATTCATGTTAATGCTCTAACATTAAATTTACATATAATAGACTCATCTAGTGCCTTATATTTCATCTAATTATAGGGTTTTGATCAACTGGTCTCTGGCAATGAAAATTATTTTGCATAATTGGTTCCAAATTCAAGCCTCCTATATATGTTGGCTTTGTCTTCCTTTATACATTCTACTATATGTATTTCATTGTGAAAAAAATTTAGAACTCATAATCATTTCAATTTAACAGCAATTAAAACTGATATATATATATATATATATATATATATATATATATATATATATTTCCCTCACCTTTACTCCATTTTGCTCAATTGTTAAATATATATATATTTGGAAAGCTTGCCCATTGACTTAGTACCTTTCTATTCATTGATCACTATATATATATGTATATATATATATATGTATATATATATATATGTATATATATATATATATATAAAACAATTGAGCAAAATAGAGTAAAGGTGAGGGAAACATGATGGTAGACATCCAGGCTAGAGGATGAGGTCTGAGTGGGATGAGGGTTGTGGTCTCTGTCTAGGTTTCATTTTAAGTTAGTTCTCCAAATTCCCCCGATGGAATGTACAGGCATACTGGTTTCCCCAGACTGCTGTGCTTTGCCCCTTTTTTCTGCTTGTATGAATTCGTTTTTGGAACCCCATAGAATTGCCTGGCAATTCTGAGTTGAAAACAGGTGTGATATGAGGGTGGAGCACTTGTCTGACTCCCTGTGCAGCTTGATGGATCAGTCCTTATCCAAGTTTCAAGTCAATCACTGCCTGAGTTTGGGAATTTGATTTGACTCTGCTCTCTATCTAGAACATTCATAGTACTCAGGTGGCAGGGCTGACCCTGGCAATTACAGTATTTATATAATATCTTAAATATTTTTATCCTCTCATTCTCAATGAAATTACTGGGAAGAGGATGCCTGGAACTTCATGGAAACACAACCTGGACAAAGACTTAATTGATAACTAAAATATTTAACATGAGAAGTTGAGTCTACATTTGTACTTGTGGTGTGTGCTGTATGTGAAAGTGCAGCTTAATCAAAGAGTCAGATTCATAGAAGAGGGCCAATCTCCTTGCATTATAGCCATGAAGCAGGAATGAAAACTGCAGAAGTGATTGTGAGGTTAGTGGGCAGGAGAGTTGAACACAAGGTAGTAAAATATGCAATAATGTAGGACATGAGTAGAGGGATTTTGGGGTGATCAATGAATAGAAAGGTACTAAGTCAGTGGGCAAAAGTATCTCCAAGCTTTCCCCTGCCTCTATGCCCCCCCGCCCACACACACACACACCTCCTGCCAATCCCTGCAATAAGGAGTCCTGCAATAGTGGTACCTGAACAAAATCTCTGTCAAATGCCTCAGGTAAGGAGACCTAGGAATGAAGGTGAACAGGATAGATGCAAATATGTGAAGAGCATGGTGGGTCAAGGGGTGTCTGAATCTTTAACTACAGCTGACTTCAGAAATTGCAATGCAGTGGCTGTACAGCATGTTTAATGTGGGAAGGACAACTTTTCCCCATGAAGTGTGACAAATAAAGCCTTTGTGGTTGCTTATGGTCAGGACCGAAAAAAATCACACAGTTTTTGAAACAGGAAATGGACTCAATATAGAGGCAGGCTGGTTGCTTCAATATATAGGTAGGCTGGAAATTTTTTTTCTGAGGCAGTGACAAGTAACTTTATTTTTTATGCATTTTCATTGATTTCAGAGAACAAGGAAGAGGGAGAGAGAGAGGGGAATATCAAATATGAAAGAGAATCATTGATTGGCTGCCTCCTGCATGCCCCCGACTGAGCTTGCAACCCAGGCATGTGCCCTCATCATGCCTGGTTCATAGTTCGAGGGTCAACCACAGAGCCATGCCAGTAAGGGGACAAGTGACTTTTATGTAAGTGGACATCAGCCAAACAAAGGCAATGTAAGTAAAGCAATCCATATAAATCTGGCAACACAGGCTTGGACCGCAGAAAGTATGTTGTAAGGAACAATCCACATGAAAGTATGCTAGAGCTGTACCATACAGAGGAAATGAGATTTAAGAGAAAAGACTTAGATAAGAGGCCTGATTATTTCTGGAAGTATCTACCTTGAGTCATTTTAAAATTAGAATACCTTATCCTATAATGGTATATGACACTGAAAGCAAACATAAATGGAAATGGGAAAATAGTCATGTCAGGACCACAAAAACTAGAAGGAAATAATAATAGCAACCTAAAAATGGTTAAAGATACAGCTCTGAATTCTGTCAACTCTCTTTTCAAGTCTTCTTTAATTGCCTCAATTTTGAATTTCTTAAAAAAAAACATTTCTTATGCTCTTCTTTTATACTATGTCTCCTTGTATTGAGTTACCTTGGGTTCTTTAGAAAGGGTTGGTTATCATTCTCTTCAGCTTTGTAGGAATACCTTTTAGAGTTTATTTTCAGAGGGGATGCTCTTTTGGTGTGTTTTTTCCTCCTACAATAACTTTAAGTTTCAGTACTATTTTTTTTCTTTTTGCTGTGTTTGTTTTTAAGAAACATGGCTTTTTCTTGCACTCCAGAAATAAGAGAATAAGTCAGAGTGGCTCCTAAATTGCTTCATAATTTCTGAGATCAGCTTATACTTACTTTCTCTTTTAGCTCAATTTTTTTCCTTTGTTCTTCTTTTCCCAGCCCTATTCTATCTAACTTAGCTCCCAAAAGTTTGTTCTCAGTGTGAAGCTTTGTCTAAGGGAGAAGGTTATAAGTTTATAGATCCCCAATACTTTTAGTACTATTTAATCATCCAAATGCTCTTTCAAATGTAGTTACAGTTTAATTGGAGATCACACATATCCTCCTACTTTTCTCTGCAGTATTCAGTTTGGCCATTTGTGTTTTTCTATTGGCAATTAGGTGTTTTGCAACTCTCAGGACTCTCAGAACTTCCTTTACTGTTTCTACCCTACAAGTTTTATGTGTGTTTCAGTTTCTTCTCCACTTACTATGATTTGGAGATTCAAATAGAACCCTTATCACTGGGTTTTATTTTGTATGCTGTATTGAAGTTTTTGCCTGTTATCTAGTTGCTCTGTTTATAGAGACATGTGGGAAGACTCAAAATCCAAGAGTTTGTATTCCTCATAATATTTGGGTTTTAGAAATTGTGTAAATTGATTAATATTTATTTACTTATTGAGAGTTTTACATGCAGAGAGAAATTGGAGCGTGTAATAAGCACAAAAATAGTAATTGTCCTTATACTGTCTCTTATGATAACAGACAACAAACATATTAGGGTGGTTAGTTACAATAGGAAACAAAGGGAGATATGTAAGCACATAGTAAAGGAGTTAATTCAAATTGTTGTGTGTGTGTGTGTGTGTGTGCGTGTGTGTGTGTGTGTGTTTTAAAATATAGGCATTCAGGGAGGTACTATCTTAACCAAATTCTAAGGGAAAGACTTTTTAAATAAATATTAGTATAGAAAGATGTTTGTGAAAAAGGCTTGAGAGAAAAATAACATTTTTGGTAATTATATTTTAATATGATTTATGTATATATGTCAGCTAAAGAGTTTATACTTCAGAGAGAAATGAAAAGCTGTTTAACATGAGAGTACCATCATATTTTATAGATGTTATTTATCTTAAATATAGCAAACTGAGTAGAAAGCTTTTATTGGCTGTTTTGGGATAGATAGTGGTTACGCAAATATACAGGGATGGGCAAAAATAGATTTACAGTTGCTCATATGGTAAAGAATACAATAATTAATAAATATAATAATATAAGAGTAAACTTATACAACTGTAAACCTCCTTTTCCCCCCACTCCATTAATTAATGCAAAATAAAAATGACCCTAACCAAAATGCTTTGGCATTAAAATTATAGTATCACAAGAACATTACCTTTTAAGACCTTACAATCAAGACAAGGACATGTAAATAGCCTGGATAAAGTTAAATAGAAATAAATCCATTTATTGGAGTGACCAAAGAGTTCTTTGTGGGGCATGTGACTCAAGAATTAAGCATTTACTAAGCAATTAATTTTAATTCCTATGTTACAATTTTTGTAACATCACAGGCAATATCTCCATAGAATTTTTGATGTCGTGTCCAAAATATTAAGGCAATATTTTCATATAGTTATAAAACTTGTATATTTAGGCTTTGACCACTTATTAATTTCTCAATATACAGGTTATTTGGATCTATAAGCACCTTTCATTTCTACAAACTAGATTCATAGAAAACAATTTTGATTCTTCAATTTCCTTTAACCACCAAATTTAATGTGAAGCTAAATCCTATAAATCTCTATTATATGTTCTTATTCTCAATTGATTAATTTCATTCTTGCCCTACTGACTACTACTACCTTAATTTCAACCTTAACACCCATTTTTAATATGACCCTACCAATATTTTCAATCTCATATTTTAATAAAATCTGCATCCCAACTCCAAAGAAGATGGCTTTCAATAGCCATTAAAAAGTGAGTTTTTCCATCTTTTAAGTGTTTCACTGTCAAGAGGAAAAACAATGTTGTACTCATTCTGTTAAAGCAACTAAAAAACAGTAAAGAACATTATATTAGAAATCAAAGTCTGATGAATTTTAACTTCAAATATGACCATGTTTTAGTGTACCCCCATTTTATAAAGGATGCCTCAAAAAGTCGAATTATAGAATCATTTATTAAAGGCCGGTGGCATACGAGGTCTGGAGCAAAAGTGCTCCAAACCTCACAGCACCAAACAGCTTGACACATCTGGCTTGTATTGGCAAAATATCACAAAGGTATTGATTACATCTTTGGGTCTGGAATGAAGAACCTGTTTCACGAAAAGCACTTTTTTTACAGAAGCAAAAATTGAACAAGTTAGTATTAAGAATCATTAAGTCAACAGAAACACATTATCTGGGACCAACTGGACAATTTAGAATAAATGTGCTGACCAGATTCTGGGATCACTGAGTCAACAGGAATGCACTATCTATAGCTAGTGAAGCAATTTAGGGAATATTCTGATTCCGGGACCACTGAGTCAACTGAAACTCAGTTATCTGTAGCTACTGAGATAATTTAGGATAATTGTGCTGTCCTGGTTCCCAGAGGAATGTGCTTCTATGACCAGTGAGATCACAATCAATGGGATATCCAAACCATCATCAATGGATTATTGGGATAGAATACATAAGTTCAAAAAATCAAAATAACTTGCTATTGTTTTAGTAAACAAATAAGTACAGAACCCACACAGCAGTTTCTACCTGAAATTATTGCTACCATACTTCAACCAATGATGTGTAATTTTACTGACCTCTGATTTTATTACTTTAAAGGTGAAGTTAAATAGATTGTCCAAGGTAACTTAGTTTAAACCAATGGACTTGAGATTCAGAACTTGACTGGCTGACCCAGATACAGACTAAATATTCCAAGTCAACTTGAGTGAGTTCAACAGAATTTACTTTTTCCTACCATGGACAAACTGATTATATATAAGATTGTTTTCCAATGATGCTTTGTTTGTTCCTTGGCTTATTTCTGATTTTCATCATTTAAAGAATTTTGAAGATCAAACAAATCTTAATCCTGGCTTTGTCAATATAATACTCTATGATCTTGACTAGACAGTTAATGTCTCTCAACTAGTTTGCTAGTTTACAGTAATTGTGACAATAAGATTTGTCAGAAAATGGAAAGAAGAAAAACAAATTGCTTAATATTTGCCTAACATACTACTTGGCTGATACTCTATTCTGTAGAGATATTCAGTTTTGGATTTTATTCAACTGAAGAAACCTGAAATAACATACCAGTAATTTTATTTTTCAATTCTAAACTGAGGACATAATCAATTCCCTTTTTGAAGAAAAAAAACATATAAAAAGTATGTTAAGAGATCCTATGGTACAATATTGGGCTGTGTGTTTGTTAAGAAAATACTGTGTGAATGTTAACTGAGAAAGGACCAGCCATTTTTTTTCTATCCTGGTGTACAGTAATTGAGTTTATTGTCAGTATTTTATGATGCTTATTTCTGTGTTTTCAGACAGTATATGTATAACTTTAAATGTAAAGTGACTTTGCTTTCTCTACAAAACACACTCACAAAGATACATACACATTTCTCCTGGGAGAATGTGTTGACATTAAATTGGACATCAGGAAAATAGAGGAGGTAACTTGAGTGAAAAGTTCAGGTTGAGTATGAAAGATGTCTTATTATGTTTTAGATCTGAATAGTCTTGAAATATATATTTTGGTTTAAACATTAAAAATGAGTGTAGAGGTAGAGAATATATGTCAAAATAATGACTAGCAATAAATAGCAGCTGGTTGTTTAAAAGACAATTAATCCTTTGGTCAAAGCAATTACCTACATGAATTTGTGCCAAACCTTATGAGCATGCCTCTGTTTTGTTTTCTTTGACAGCTGATCATGTCAGTTGGGTCACAGTCAGGAGAAAAATCAATCTCAATGAAATGATTAATTCCTCAAAATTCTGGTATTTTATTTGTACCTGTTTGCCTGATTGTCCAAGTCACCATTCATATAATTAGAATCCAGAAAAGATATCTACCATTGGAATCTCTGAACTTTTTTTGTGGGGTGGATTTCTTGATATATTTGGATATAAATTCATTCTAAATATAATATGATCAATTGTTAAGTATATATAATGATATATTAGAAAAATCTCTGAAATGGTGGGTACTTATACTTCTTTTATTTTGCCCTCAGGAGCCTCAAAATGCCTCTTCCGAATCTTTGCTAAAAAGACAATAGATTAGAGAGCCATCATGCTAAGACAACATCAGATATCATATTAGGGATTTATTAGTGAGTGCACATATCCTAATAATGTCAGGGAAACTATAGATCGGGGAGCAGTAATTATAAGGAAGAGCAAGAGTCAGAGAAAATGAAAATTTGATCTCAGTTAATAAAAGAGGAGCTGCATGTCATCTTCCTTGACATTTACAACACTTCCCTGATGGAGAAGGATAGCCTCTTGTAATGTTACTGCTATTATAGTAACTCTTCCCTAGTAGAATTTGTCTATTTTGTATGTAGTTTTAGTTAATTCTTGGTGCTGAAAATGTTTTTTACTAGAGTCAATAATAACATCTAAAATTCACCACGGGAATCTGAATATCTGTGTTATCAGTACTATATGCATGAAAAAGTTAAATTATGAGCTTCAGCTTTCTAAAGTGCAAAAATAGACAAATTATATATGCACATTTTGTCTTATATTGATCATTTGGAGAGCAAATGTAATATTTAAAATTGCTTGGAAAAGTTATAAAAACCTACATAGTTTGATGTAGTCCCACTTGTTTATTTCTGTTTTAGTTGCTTATGCTTTTGGTGTCATAGCCAAAAAGTTGTTGCCAAGTCCATGATAAGAAGCATTTTCTCTATCTTTTCTTCTAAGAATTTTATGTTTCCAGGTTGTGGATTGGATCCCCAGTGGGGGGCTCATGTGGAAGGCAACTAATCCATGTTTCTCCCTCACACCCATGTTCCCTTTTATTCTCCTTTCCACCTCCCTTCCTTCCTATCTCAAAAAAAAAGTCTATTCTGGAGTGAGGATTAAGGTGTGTGTGTGTGTGTGTGTGTGTGTGTGTGTGTGTGTGTGTGTGTGTGTATTGTTATAGGATATATTAGGAGACAAAAAAGAATTCTGAAATTTCCACTCTAATCTGTTTCTTGGGGGCAGCTCCTGAAACTCCTAAACTATATTACACATTGAAGCACTTATTAATCAGGAAACCTCTCTTTGATATTTTTACCTCTTCAATTATATACATTGTTTAATTTAATTAGCATGTAATTATTAGTTAATTATTATTACTTCTATAGTTACTATTTAATTATAGTTAACAGAAGCAAAACAATATTGGCAAACTAGTCTCTTCTGGACAAAAGTGGTATACCATCTTCTGTTACATACTTCATGGACTAATAATGGTTTTTACATTATTCGATGGTTTTAAAAATTAAAAAATAATATTTTATGTTATTGAAATTTATATGAAACTCAAATTTCACTGTCCATTAATAAAACTGCATTGGAACACATATATGCCTCTCATTTTGTATTGCCTATGGCTCTTTTCTCATTAGAGCAGTAGAGTTAATGGTCATAAGACATCCCATGCAGTGTTTTTTTTTTTATCAGTTTCTTTGTTCGACACACTACAAATTTTAAACATTTAGTTGGAATTTCATAGCATTTTTTAATTGCTAAAGAAATTTTATTTTTATAGCATTATTTATTAATTATTGTATTTTTTAAATCTTTATTATTAAAAATATTACACATGTCCCCTTTTTCCCTCATTGACCCCTTCTAGCCTGCCCTGTCCCCCACCCAGGCTTTCACCACCTTATTGTCTATGTCCATGGGTTATACATTTTGATTGTCACATGCATCACTTTACTTTGACTTGTCTTTTCTATTTGTATGTTACTAGTGCATACCTATCATGACATAACAAAAAAAATGGGCTTTGAATATTGTGTTTTTAAAAATCACAGTGAAGTGACAGTTATTTTTTTATCAAATTAGAAGACAAGTAATTCACTTTATTATGCAATAGTACTAGTAATAGTGTTAAAAGAATATTATCTATAGTAATATTACCAAAACAAAGACTCAGCACAATATTCCCAACTTACCAAAAACAATGATTAGAAAAACTAAGAAATTAAAAATGGAATATTTTTTTATGGAAAAACTTAGTTTGAAAAAAATGAAGCTGCCCAGCAGGTGTGACTTAGTGGTTGACCCAGCTATCCATGAATCAGGAGGTCACAGTTTGATTTCAGGTCAGGGCACATGCCCAGATTGTGAGTTTGATTCCTGGTAGGAGGTAGCCGATCAATGTTTCTATCTCTCTCATTCTCCCTTCCTCTCTGAAATCAATATTTTTAAAAATGAAGCTATTAAACAAATAAATTATTTGAATTAGCCATTACTAGGAGCCATTTATTGCTGGTGAATTAATTGAATTTTGTGATTGTAGCATTTGAAAGTAAGAGTGATTAAAAAAAAACACCACACGTGAAAACTATGAGCCTGTTCAAAAGCAGTTGAATGAAGTGTTGAGAACATTGGGGGCAACTTTCATAGTTGATGGAAAAAAACAGGACAACTATTCGTATAGTTGTTTTTTTAATTTCTGAAAAGTGTACACATATTACCAACATGTTCATTTTCCCATTGTTAATCGGGTCAATGCAAAGTAGAAAGTGACCAAAGAATTAGACTCTCAAATAGTCTGTGTAGAATAATTATAAGAGGGAAATTCAAAGTAGGTAAAAAAAAAAATACTAATTTAGTACAACCTAACGTGGAATCTGCTAAGATGTGTCAGAACTAATAGTGGGAAAAGGATTAGTTGGGAAAATTTACAATGAAAACAGAGGATCTCTAAAACTTCTAATAATTGCATTATTCATCAATATACTTTGCAGAAAATATTCTATCATGTAAATTTAACCAGACATTCAGTGATGAACTTAATTTCTCTTGTGGATTTAACCATTGTAAGTTCTGTAATAGTTAGTCAGACTGAAGTGGAATAACCTACTTGCCCTGTCACACTTCAGTATAATGAGCTAGCTGTGGCAATGGGTTAGTGGGATTTTTATTTATTCATTTATTTATTTTTTTAGCTCAGGGTTGAACTGACATTTTTCTGAATGATAATTGTCCTTAGCCACTATTATAGAATGGCTCTGGAAATTAGCTTTTTATATAGAATTGTTTCTCAAAAAATTCATCCAAAAAACTAAAAGAGAAATAAGTTTATATGTGAGATTTATACAGTAGTAAAATCATTTTTATGACAGTGACAGTATTTTGAATCAAAGTATTCTCAAGCTTCTTTACCCACTTTCCATGCTATCTAAAGTTAACACAAGTATTATCTCCAATCCAATATAAATTTTCAGTGGATAAATTTTCTAAGGAAATTTCCGTATTTACAAAGCTATTTAATTGCAGGAGAGATCTATCTAACTTTCATTTGGAAGTGACTACTCTGCAATGTAATGACATACCAAGAGGCAAATGTCTGAAGAATTTAAAAGACTTACACAAATGGCTTTTAAGCAATAAATTTATTCAATTATTATATGCTTATGGATTAATATTAGTACCTGACAGTACCTATGTGAAGATATTTTCAAAATTAAACTACATAAAATCTCATTCCTTTTTATCATTAGCTTATGAATCTTTATTATCAATTTTGATAGGAAATATTAAATTTGAAATACAATCAAACAAAATGTTATAAACCCCACACACAAATTTTTGTTATTATATTTGTACATCCAAATTATTGTACTTATATTTTCATGAAATATATATGTTAGTTTCATTCTTATTATATGAATATCTACATAATATCCAGATTTTTTTTTATCAGATTATTCCTTTTGGCCCACAAAACCAAAAATATTTCTGTCTGACTCTTTACAGAAAGTATCTCTGGAGTTATTCTGGCATTAACAATATATTATTACTAGAAACCCAGCACACGAAATCATGTGGCTCCGCCCAACCCATGCGGCCTCTCTGTGCTCACAGCCCTGCCTACCCACACTGATCTTTGGTCATTACGGCATTAGGGCCACTGGGCTTTTGTAACATCTATATTAATAAAAGCCTACATGGCTCTTGTGCCCTCATGTTATCACATGATGGCTGCCCCCACGTCACAAGATGGCCACCCCCACATTGTCACAAGAGGGCCACCACCAGATGGCTGCCACAAGATGGCCAGCAGAGGAGAGCAGTTGTGGGCGATAGGGCTGGCAGGGGAGGACAGTTGCGGGCAACTGGGCCTTCAGGACAGGGCAGTTGGGGCAGCCAGGATGGCAGGGGAGGGCAATTAGGGACCAATAGGGGAGAGCATTTGGGGGTGATCAGCTGGCAGGGGAGCTGTTAAGGGCAATTGTGAGAGGGATCCTAGATTGGAAAGGGTACAGGCTGGGCTAAGGGACACGACCCTGCCCCCAGCCTAGTGCATGAAATTTGTGCATGGGGTGGGGGGTTCCCTCAACCCAGCCTTCACCCTCTCCAATCTGGGACCCCTTGGGGGATGTCTAACTGCCAGTTTGGGATCATTCCTAAACCAGCAGTTGTACATCACTCTCACAATACAGGACTTCTGGCTCCTAACCACTCACCTACCTGCCTGCCTGATTGCCCCTAACTGCTTCTGCCTGCCAGCCTGATTACCCCCTCACTACTCCCTTGACAGCCTGATCAACACTTAACTGCTCCACTGCCTGCCCTATTGCCCCTAACTGCCCTTTCCTGCTGGCCTGGTCATTCCCAACTACCCTCCCCTGCAGGCCTGGTTGTCCCCAACTGCCCTTCCCTATAGGCCTGATCACTCCCAACTGCCCTCCTCTGCCATCCCACTCATGTCCAACTGCCCTTCCCTGTAGGCCTGGGTCCCCGCCCCCCAACTGTCCTCTCCTACAGGCCTAATGGCCCACAACAGCCCTCTCTTGCAGGCCTGGTCCCTCCCAACTGCCCTCCCCTGCTGGCCTGATCACACACAAATGCCCTCCCCTGCTGGCCATCTTGTGTGTTGGAGTGATGGTCAGATTACATATTACTCTTTTAGTAGATAAGATATTTATCTAACAAAATATTACAAATACTAGTATCTACAGAACCATTCTAGTATATACTAGTATAGGGGAGAGTTGAATTTTTTTTTATGGAAATCCAGAATAAAAATATATAATGTTATGTTTTAACATAATAAGTTTGCAAGATGTTCCAATATTTAACTTTGACATTTGAATAAGGAAAAATATGCTCCATACTTAGATTTATTCTTAAAAAAGATAACTCCTATGAGGTCTTATGGAATATTGTCAGTATCTTTTGCATTCTGTCTGCAAATGGGCCAACCAATTAGATAAATCCTTAAATAGGCATCCATTTTTTCTCAAGCATTGATTTTCTTGACACAAGACATAAAGTTAAGTGTTTTTATAGATGATGGTATATTTAAAAGAAGAAATATGGTAAAGGAGAAATATAAAGGATAATTTATAGTGGTATTTAAGGTTCAATTTAATAAATCACTGATGTAATAATAGGTAATGTAAATATTTTTAACATAGTGCTGAATTTTATTGAAAAGGCATAGCATATTTCCTGTAGTGATAATATAAGAAACTATAGTGGATGAAAACAAACAAAACAAAACGGAGAAACAAAACCTTGATGGCAAGTTCCTAGATTGGGTTTATTTTACATTTAGTCAGCTAGAGTTTAGAGTCAACAATAAATAACAAAATTAAGGATTTATAAGTTTAATATCTTGGATTAAGTTACACATAAATGAACAATATGCATAATGCCTATTATAACAATTGTTGATTATGAAAATAGCACTTACAATTTGCTGAATGACTAAAATTCATGTGAATTTAAAATATTGGCTGCTGATGGCTAATCTCATATCTAAGTTATTTGGGAAGAACAAAAAACTGTGGTATAATTATAGGAAAGTTTTTTAGAAAAATATTTCTCTAAAAAACCATTTGTTTGTGTTCATTGCTTATCAGTCATTTTTACATTATTGGATTATTCATATAAAGCTAGTGTGAATTTTAATTGTGATTTTGAATAAGTAGGAAATTGAAGTGCAGTGTCAGTAAACCTTTCAGACAAAATTAGTTTATCAATTTCTATAGTACAATAATATTGTACAGAATTGGAACATCAAAAAAGCTGCTACACTTAATAGACTTTTCAGAGGGGTTCTCCAATTAGATTATGGATTTTGTTATAAGGATCAATAATTACTTTATGAAGCTGAATGAACTGCTTGTCTGTTTGGTGTGTCATGTTAGCAAGAATAGAGGGAAGATGATGTTACAGCTGTGTTTGCTGTACTCTTTTGACATATTGGTTTATATTATTGTGATCTGATTCCATTTTGGAAAAATGTCTAGGGTTTGTGAGATGCTTCAGTGTAAGTTGGTTTAAGCAATCTCTGTATAAAGTCAAACCCTTCTTATACATGTAACTGAAAACTTCCATTGATGTTTGTCAGCTCCCAAAGTCATGTGGTCCTTTAGTAAATTGGGGATTTTTTATTTCAATGGTACTTTCTAATTCTGTATTCCAAATTAAAATCTCACTTTCAAAACTCTCACTTAAGAGTATTATACTTTCAGAGGAAAATTTCTAAAATTTTTAAAAATAAGGCAAAAAGTGGGTAAACTATCTCTTTAAGGTCATGTTAGTGTAAAAGATTATCTAAGGGAATATATTTAATTCAAATTCCATTTATTTTTTAATTATTAATTAAGTGTCCTAGAGTTAGTTAGATTACATGTTAAATTGTATAATTTTGTTGAAAAGTATATATATATATTTTTAAATATATTTTATTGATTTTTTACAGAGCGGAAGGGAGAGAGATAGAAAGTCAGAAACATCGATGGGAGAGAGAGACATCGATCAGCTGCCTCTTGCACGCCCCCTACTGGGGATGTGCCCGCAGCCAAGGTACATGCTCTTGACTGGAATCGATCCCGGGACCCTTCAGTCTGCAGTCCGACGCTCTATCCACTGAGCCAAACCGGTCTCAGCGAAAAGTATATTTTTGATATGCAAATAATTTCTATTTAATGGGACATATTGCAGGAAACCAGTTATTGCCTCACTAATAGAGATGTGGATAGAAAAATCAGGAAGGCTGATTAACCTTGATAGCTCTGAAAGGTCAGAATTATTCACTCATTGTTTAGTTGAGACATTGGTAGTTGAAGCAGCTTCTACTTGTTAGTGTTATGTTAATTCTTGCTGATTGACTATTATTGGAAATTCCCTTCCTAAAGGATATGGGTGTATCACATAGTCTTAATAGAAGGGGATAGCAAGGCCAGTGCTGTAGTGTCCTCCCCCTAGAGGTGGACTCACACCAGCCCCCAATATTCCCAAATTGATGCTTTTCTAGTCTCTCTTCATTTGTCTGCGGCCCTCTCCAGATCCCAAACCCTGACCCTAGATCCCTGGGCCATGCGGGATGTGAAAAGGATTCCCACGACATATAGTCCAAGGAGTTATGTTTTATGGTACTGTTAGAAATTAGCTGGTTGGCTGATCCTAAGATTATCTAAAAAATAGTTTCTCAAAAATTTTTAGGATCTGTTTTATTACCCTACTGCTTCCTTTCTTAATTGAATTCAATAAAATATTTGATGTATATTCGTTTCGTTTTTATGTATTGTTTAACTTTTAACATTATTTTTTCAATTCCTTATTCATTGTAGTAACTGTCCTTAAAGCAAAATGGGATTCCTTCCCTCCACAAACTACCTGCTACTACATACATTCTTCATACGAAGATATATATTAGCTTTTATGAATTAAAGAATGATATCTAATCATAGATCTTTTATGAATTAAAGAATGATATCTTAATTAGATATCATAGATATCTAGATATCATAGATCTTTTATGAATTAAAGAATGATATCTAATCATAGCTTTTATAAATTAAAGAATGATATCTTAATAGATCTATGGGTGATCTATTAAGATAATTTTGTTTTAGTAGGGATAATATATTCAACTTGAAAAAATAAGAGAAGCATTATTAAGGTTGAATACCGTTGAAAAATAACTAATCTGTTGAACATATAGAAGAAGTTGTCAAATTATCCTGGGCACTTAATTTTTCCATTACAGGGATATCATTACATCATTAGGAACTTCTAGAAAATATAAATTCCCATGTTTCAAATCAGACTTATTGAATCAGTACATCAAAGAATGATGCTATCTATTATATGCTTTTTGAACCAGATTCCCAGTTGATTTAGATACAAAATCTCCTCTTTTAGATCTACTTTCACAATGGAGAATTTGAGTAATGACTTCCAAAAATTAATCTCAGATTATGAGCAGTAGAAATAAGAATGGAAAACTGGTGGAAAATATATGCGATAAAATACTCTTTCCAGAGGTAAATGTTAATATATGTAACAAAGTGTACAAAAGGTTTACTGTAATATTTTATGTTCGTGTTGAACTTAGATAAAAGAAAAGAAACACATCTGTAAGCTTCAAAGGATGACTTTTTAATGACATTTTTAGTAATCATAAAGAATTCATATAGGCCAGCATTAAAGAAGTCATGCTCAAAAAAGAAATCAAAGCCCTGAAAACTTTTTTATTGGCTTTAAAAGAGACATTTAAGGACAATGGAGCAGTGGAAGCTGTGGCAATTGGGGGTCATGTTGGAAGCATAACGTCCATTTGAGTAGTAAAAGGGCATTTGTGTGAAGTCAGACTTGTGGGGGAAAAAAGTCTATAATGAGGTCAACAAGGAGCTTGTTCATTAGAGAGCTAACAGCACACAACTAAATTCAAATTGTTTAAATTAGTATTTTTCTTAATATCATCTCAACAACAAAATCTGTTAATTCCAATGTTCTTTTCAGATACCTCATGACAACCAATAAAAACCAAAAATGATAATAAAATTTATAAAATTTAATTACATTGAAAACTAATACCAGGCAACGGAGGAGGTCACCTCACCAGCTTTAAAGCCAGGGGAAATTTTAGTGTTATGTTGAAGTTTAACTTGCCAATCAAAAGCAGATGATGAAATGTTAGTGTCTATATTTCCCTCAAAGTTCACTCTCATCTCCCAACCCAATATTTACTTTTCAAGAAATCTGAATATCATATTCATACAATGCTCCTAAACAGTTGGCTGCATCTTTATATGTCTATTCAATTTAGAAATACATATAAAATAGTTATAACATGAATGTGTGTGTGAGAGAGAGAGAGAGAGAGAGAGAGAGAGAGAGAGAAAGAGAGAGGGGGGAGGGGAGAGGGAGGGAGGGGGAGTTAGTGTGAGTGTCCGGGAGTGTGTGTGAGTGTGAATGAGTTTGTTTGTGAATGTATGACTATGCATACAGTTGTGTATGTGTGTGATTGCATATTTGATTTTATTATGATATTTTTCTTATAGCAGCCCAATGGAACTATGACACCTAACAAAACTAAAGCTTTATTGGATACCAAATCCCCATATCTCCCACCCAGCCTCCTTTGGTAACCACTATTCTAGTCTCTGCTTCTGTGAGTTTGATTATTTTAGATATGTAATATGGATAAAATCATGTAGAATCTGTCCTCCTGTGACTGTCATTGCACTTAATTAATGTCCTCCAGGTTCATCCATGCTGTTGCATGTCAAACATAGACATTTTAAATTCTCCTCCTTTTAGCTTCACACGTGATAGCTTCTGAATAAACTTCTGTTAATTGTTTTGTCTCGGGGCAGAGAGTTGTTTTATTCTTGTCTCTTTTTGTGTTTGAAAATTTAAATGATTGCTTACCAGTGTCTAGAACATTAGAGGTTTAGGTATATAAAAGTTATGCCTTGAAACAGGATATGTTTCTTTATCTGCTAGGATGTTAATATGGGAGGCTGAATCAATTCTGTCATGAGTTGAGCTGCTTTTGGATTTTGTTGTTACTATGGTTATATGCAGATCACTGACTTCATATTCTTCTGCCGTTACCTGAGGGTGGCATTGATAAGCTGGAGGGTTTTTCTCAATATTCCATCTCAATTATCAGCTTTGTACCTTCTCTATATGTCTGCCCATCAAAAAGGGTCTCCATCCTCCTGCCTCTTCCCCACGTGGTAGACTGCTAGTTAATGCTTATGCGTCCCACCTGGGGCCTTCTCCTTGAGCCTACCCCTCACAGCTAGGAGATCTCTAATGGCCTGGACAGTTCTTTGCAGTGGTTTTCTAAATTTTAACCTTCCCTCCCCTGCAATGTGTCTGCTCCTTGCCCAGTAAGGAAAAAAGATTTGCTGCCTATCATATTTTAAAAAGTAAATGAAAATTATTCTTCATTAATTATAAAATGTCAAATTTAGGAGAACAAACCACTCTTTTAATTATCTACAGCTCTGTCTTCCTGCTCCTTGGAGTACAACTGCTGATTATCATGAATTTATAAATATTAATCTGTTATGCTTTTTATTTAAGAAAGTGCATAAATATCTCTTTTTATTGTACTTTGCTTTATTGCTCTTTGCAGATGTTGTGTTTTGTTACAAATTGAAAGCAGCAAAAAGATAACAGTTTTCTTTATTGCCAGACTTTATTATGGAGGTCTGGATCCAGACCTGCAACATCGTTGGGGTGTGCTTTTTATTCATATCTTTGTCATTTTAATTTATTAGTTATTTACTAAAGGCGTGCAAAAATATTTAGTAGTCTAGTATTAGCTGCCAAACTTTTCTTTTTAAAACAAATTTTCTATTCATCTCATTTTCCCCTTGTTTCTTTATCTGTTTATATATCACTAGTGGCCCGGTGCACGAAATTCGTGCACAGAGTGGGGGTTCCCTCAGCCCAGCCTGCACCCTCTCCAATCAGGGACCCCTTCAGGGATATCTGACTGTGGGGAGTCTTACTGTTGGTAGTTGAACATCCTCTCGCAATCTAGGACCACTGGCTCGTAACTGCACACTGGCCTGACTTCCTGATCCCCCATAACCACCTCTGCCTGACTGATGAGCCCTAACCACCTCTGCCTGCTTGCCTGATCACCCCTAACTGCTCACCTACCAGTCTGACCGCCTCTAAGTGCTCCCCTGCTGGCCTGATTGTCCCTAACTGCCTCTGCCTTGCCCCACACCTGGGACCCAGACTTCCCTCCCTCTGGCCAGCTATAGGCACCCAGGACCTGGGCCAGCTTCACTCAGGCCGGCCTCAGCCATAGGCAGCCCCAGGCACCCAGGACCACAGAGCATGTGGCTTGTCCTTCTCCTGGGCCACAGGCGCAGGTGCAGTTGCTGGCGCCCAGGACTGCGAGGCAGATGGCTTGTCCCTCTCATGGGCCAGAGAAGCAGGCACAGCTGTTGGCATCCGGGACCGTGGAGTGGGTGACTTGTTCCTCTCTCAGTCCATATCCTGTCTGGTCCCCATTCCTCCCTCCCCAGTGTTGAGTGTCTGAGCCGTTATGGCATGATGGCATGAAGATGTGATGAATATTTGCATATTAGCTCTTCATTATCTAGGATTTTAACTTGTTACAGTCTGTCTTCAAGTAGATATTTTACCACTTCACATCTTGTATAGAAACTTCACTGTAACAAAATTTCATTTTTTCCAGGGAATCTTTGTGCTATTGTTGTCATGTATTTTACTTACACAGATGTTATAAAACTAACATTACATTCTTATTTGTTTAAATAGTTATGGTAATTACCTTTAAATATATTTCAATAATAATAAACTTCTATTATATTTTTTCCTATGTATATACTGTCTTTGGTGTTTTCCATTTCTTGGTATAGATCATTATTTGTATCTGGCAAAATTTTATTTCTGCTTGCAGGACTTCTTTTAGCATTTCTTACACTACAAATCTGC
Organism: Antrozous pallidus; assembly: GCA_027563665.1. NCBI lineage: Eukaryota > Metazoa > Chordata > Mammalia > Chiroptera > Vespertilionidae > Antrozous > Antrozous pallidus. The sequence continues at coordinate 51,424,332 of CM050519.1, forward strand.
TGGTGAATTTTAAAAAGTCAATCTTTTACACAAAAAAATATTTTGACTATTTTAAAAATATTTTCACTCAGTCTGGAATTATAAATTGAGAGGATTTTCCCCCTTGTGAGTACTTTAATGATGTTGCTCTACTATCTTCTCTCTTACACTGTTTTCGATGAGAAATCTTTTGTTATCTTTATGTTTATTCCTGTGTATAGTGTGTCTCTTTTCTTCTGACTACAGCCCAGCCCAGCCCGGCACCCAGCCATCACAGTTTTAAATTTTTTTAAAAATTTTATTTCAGAGATGAAAGGACAGGGAGAGAGGGAGAGAAGCATCAACGATGAGGGAGTGGAAGCTGCTTCTTGGTTTTGCTCGTGGCGCCTCCTCCATGGATTTGTGTTAAAGTCTCTGTCGGACACGCCACGCGGTCTGGTTACTGGTGGTGAATTCATCCTGCACGTAGTGGGGGCTTTTGTGGACCGGCTTCCTCAGCGCCCCGGGCCCACAGGGTTCCCAGGTGTCGGCTTGTGAGTTCTTCCCGAGTCAGACAGCCCGAGGCCTGGGGCTCGCTTTTGCCTCTGAGCTCACCTCTGTCTCCCGGGTTTCTGGGTGTCACAGGGCGGGAGGCCCAGGGTCAGGACCAGCGCTGGGGACAGCGACCAGGGCTCCTTCGCCCGGTGCTCGGCCCGGTGCCCAGGCTGAGTGCGGCTCCGGACCCCGGGCCACAGCGTGCCCACCGCCCAGACCATCGCCCTCCCGTAAGGTCGGGCAGTGAGCCCGGCTCCGGGTCCTGTTCTGAGGGGACTCTGGTCCGTTACCCCAGGAGGGGGGCCACGCACGGCGGGCGGAGTCCAGGCCGGGTCTGCAGATGGTCCGGGTCCGGGGCCTTTCTGGCCCATGGGGACGTCCCTGCCGCTGTGTGTCAGCTCCCGCCTTTCTCACTCTCTTTCCCGCACTCGCTGCCGCCGCTCCGCACACGCCGGGCTGGGTGTGTGGCTCGGTCTCCTCTGTCTCCGGGGCTGTGTCCTGGCTCCTCTCCTGCCCCCACGGCTGGGCCTCCACTGGAGACCGGAGCTCTGGGAGGCCGGAGCCGGGAGCTCCCCTCCGCCGCCCTCCCAGCCTCAGGATCCGGCGTAGACCTGAGGAGCGTCCCCATCCGCAGGTGGCATCGTTTGGCAAGCCCGGCCGGCTCAGTGGGGAGGTGATGAGCTGCGGGCAGAGACGCACCTGGATTCAACTCGTGCCTGGCCGCTCTCCAGCCACAGGACCTCAGGCACATATTGCATTGGCTGCTCTGCGGTTCAGTGGGTGTCCATGTTCACAGGGCACCTAGCTCACCCCCTCTGTGTCTTCCCCTCACTATGGCTGGCTGGCCCCACCCACAGCCTGGCCCAGTCTAACCCCAGGACCTGGCCATTGCCCTGTGATTGGCTGGTGGACATGGCTGGTGGGCGGTTCTTATTGGCATAGGAAAGGTACAGTCAATTTGCATATTACTCTTTTATTAAATAGGATACTTAAGAGGCCCAATTCATGAAGATTCATGCAAGAATGGGCCTTCCTTCCCCTGGCTGTCGTCACCACCTTCACTTGGGCGGGAGCCGCCTTTCCACCTTCCCACACAGCCCAGAGGCCCTGAGCAGCTGGATCAGTGTGGAGCGTCCCGCCTTCACCGCTTGGCCCCTTCATACGCAAATTAACATGCATCTTTGTTGGGTTGATTTGCATACTCACTCCTGATTAGTTGGTGGGCATTGCAGAGTTAGGGTCAACTTGCATATTTCTTTGGACTAGAGGCCCAGTGCACAAAACTCATGCACTGGTGAGTGTCCCTCAGCCTAGCCTGTACCCTCTCCAACCTGGCATATCCCTCTCATAATCTGGCTCTGCTGGCTCCTAACCACTCTGCCTGCTAGCCTGATAGCCCCCTAACCGCTCCCCTGCTGTCCTGATTGCCCCCTAACTGCTCCCCTGCCAACCCAATCTCCCCCAATTGCCCTCCCCTACAGACCTGGCTGCCCCCAGCTGCTCTTCCCCTGCCAGCCATCTTGTGATGACATAGAGGTGGCCATTTTGTGACAGCCATTATGTTATGTGAGGGCATGTCAATTTGCATATTACCTCTTTATTATATTGGCTATCTATCTTTATTAGTACATTTATTATGCCAAACATATTGCGCTACTTAGACCTTACATAAATTATTTAAGTTTTAGTTCTTGCAGTCTGCTTTTATGGTATTATTAATTATACAAAAGAAGTGAATTTGTCTAAATTTTATAGCTAGTAAAAGGAGAATATGGAGCTGAGAAGATTGACTTTAGTATAATATCCTTACCATTTTAAATTATAGTCTCTCCCTAAGTTAATTTTTACTCTTGTACAAGAGTGGTATTCCTTTCTGTGTGTACGTACCATATCTAGACTTGGGTTTTCAGAAAGGATGTACAGTTCCAAAAATGTCTCTTTTGAAGTATGCACATATGGATGCCAAATCACTTTGAAAAAATATTTTGTTCTTGTATACTTTTGTTTTTTCTGCAAATTTGGCTATGTTATATTTTACAAATTTAATGATTTTAAACTTGCTTTTTCTCTTGTAACTAAACTGATTTTTGCCTGATAGTGAATTTTTCTTTTATTCTTTACATCAAAAAGGCTACACCTCAAAGTTTATTATTTCTCCTTAATTTTATCTGATATGATTGCTTTTATGTCTGTAGTACCATATTGTTTCTCACTTTGCTAAAGTTTAATTTTAATTTTAAATAATGAAGTCCTTGTTAGTTTATCCTGGAGAACCTTTACTTAACAATACTTACCATTTGAAATCCATATATTCTGCAAATTGAAAAATAAAATTTAAAAAGAAAAAGAAGATAGGTGATGGATGGATGGATAGATAGATAGATAGATAGATAGATAAAATGGGACTGAGAATTCAAGACAGGTAATATTTAATGTATATTTAGGTGTTCTATTATATGTTTTTCACAAAATTTTATGTTCTTTTCTTCTACACAGTTTATACATTTTATAGATAGCACAAATTTCTTTCCTGTTTTCACACTTGAATGTAGAGAGTGTAGTTTTTCTAAAACACTCTCTAATTGGCTTCCATTAGCATCATCCTCTAAAATAAGGGGGAAGTATGGTTGATGTGAATTGAGAGCCAGTTCAATTATCCAAGAGTCAGAGCAAGTTGGCAGGCAGCCAGACTCCTAGGAAGTCATTTAGATAAATTTCATATTCATAAATTTTATTCTGTTTGGTGAAGATGCTGTGCCAGAGGCCATGTTTTCTGTGAACCAATTTCAGTTTGGACCAATTACTACCCCCATTACTCTCTTCAGCCTCTGTCCCTTTAAAGCATCATATTTTGTTTGGAGAAAGCCATTTCTCATCAAGAAGCAGTTATCCATTTGCATGGTTTTTGCCTAAGGGTGCCAATATGAAAATCTAGAAGCCTCATAACTTAACACTGTAAAAATCATTGAGTCATAGCAGTGAAAGATATACAATTAAGGATTCTTCGAGTTTGAACTATCAAAAATATGTAACAATATTAACTTATTATTGCATAATCAAATCACGATACATATGTTCAATAGGATAAAATGCTACTAACAAAATCATGTTTGGAATATACAACATGTATATAGAATTATAATATGTAAAGTAAAAATCTCAAAAATATTACATTTTGTATTCTCTTTATATGACATTCTGAATAAAGAAAATCAATAGGGATAAGAATAGATCAGTAGTTATCAGGGATTATGAGTAAAATGAAATCTGGACTAGATAGTCAAGCCCAAAGATTTTTTTTTCTATCTTTTTTTTTTTCATGGCAAAAGGATGGAATTTTATTCTGATTTTGATGGTGATTGCATGAATCTACATATGTGGGAAAACTGTACATCTTGAGAAGAATGTTAATTTTTATAATGCTTTAAATAAATCACTATTATATTTAGATTTTATTAGATATACTTGTAAGAATAATGTAATGCTTTTATTCTAAAATTTAAATTTTACAATACTCAGGAAAATAAATTTTCAACTATTTAAAAATATGCAGGTGCAAATCGATAATGGAATGTATCTTAGTTGTGTTTCCCTTCAAAGAAGGACTGGGAGATGGTTCCTTTTGGAGGTGGTCACAGGTAGCACCGTAGAAATGGAGAAAGTGCAACAGAGTAAGGACATAAGTCATTAGTAAGTGCATTCATTCAGTTATTATGGAGAACAAATAGGGCTCAATCTTTTTTTAAATTAATTTATATAAATATTTTAATCTTTATTGTTCAGTTTATTAATTACATTGTTCCCCTTTATTTTCCTCCTATAGTTCCCCACCACTGTCCCCCTAGAGTTCCCCATCCCACCCTCCACCCTCACCTCACCCCAACTGTCCTCTCCCATAGGTGCTTGCTTTTTGTCCAGTCTCTTGCTGAACCTCCCACACCCCTTTTCTCCTCAAGAATTGTCAGTCCATTCCCTCCCTATGTCCATGATTCTGTTACATTCACCAGTTTATCCTGTTCATCAGATTATTAATTCACTTGATTTTTAGATTCATTTGTTGATAGATGTGTATTTGTTGTTCATAATTTATATTTTTACCTTTTTCTTCTTCCTCTTCTAAAAAAATATCTTTCAGCATTTCATATAATATTGGTTTGGTGGAGATGAACTCCTTTAGCTTTTTCTTATCTGTGAAGCACTTAATCTGACTTTCAATTCTGAATGATAGCTTTGCTGAGTAGAGTAATCTTGGTTGTAGATTCTTGCTATTCATCACTTTGAATATTTCTTGCCACTCCCGTCTGGCCTGCATCGTTTCTGTTGAGAAATCCGCTGACAATCGTATGGGTGCTCCCTTATAGGTAACTAACTGTTTTTCTCTTGCTGCTTTTAATATTCTCTCTTTATCTTTTGCTCTTGGCATTTGAATTATGATGTGTCTTGGTGTGGTCCTCTTTGGATTCCTATAGTTTGGGGTTCTGTGCACTTCTTGGGCTTTTAAGTCAATTTCTTTCACCAGGTGAGGGAAGTTTTGGGTCACTATTTCTTCAAATAGGTTTTCATCATCTTGCTCTCTCTCTTTTTCTGGGACCCCTATTATTTGGATGTTGGTATACTTGAGGTTGTCCCAGAGGCCCCTTACACTATCTTCAATTTTTTGTATTCTTTTGGCTTCTTGCTTTTCTGGCTGAGTGAATTTTGCCTCTTTGTATTTCAAATCTTTGAATTGGTTCTTGCAGTCCTCTAGACTGCTTTTAGGTCTTTGTATAATATTTTTTATTTCAGTCAGTGTATGCTTAATTTCTACTTGGTCCTTTTCCATATCCTCGTAGGTCTCGTTCATTTGCTCATAGGTCTTGCTCATTTCCTTGTAGGTCTCGGCCTTTCCTAGGAGCCTCTTGAAAAATCTTATAACCGCCAGAACCGGTTTGGCTCACTGGATAGAGCTCCCATCTGTGGACTGAAAGGTCCCAGGATCGATTCCGGGCAAGGGCATGTACCTTGGCAGCCAGCACATCCCCAGTGCAGGGTGTGCAGGAGGCAGCTGATCGATGTTTCTCTCTCATCGGTGTTTCTAACTTTCTATCCCTCTCCCTTCCTGTCTGCAAAAAGTCAATAAAATATATTTTTTTAAAAAAAGAAAAAAAAAAGAAAAACCTTATAACTGTGGTTTTTAACTCTATGTCCAGTCAGTTTTTTTTCCTCCATTTTTTTCACATCTAATTTCTTTCCATGTCTCTGCATGATCGCTGCTTTCCTGAGTTGGTCGATTAGCTTTGTGTGGTAGATGTCCTCTCAGGGACAGTGGCTTAGCCTTCCCAGTTACCTGAGGTGGATACTCTTGCTGCAGCCCTTTATGGGTTGCACAGTCTTGTTGAAGTTAAGCCTAGATTATTGTTGTTAGCACTATGAGGGTTTGACCTCTAGGCCAAATGGCTGTGAGGGTCAGCTGTGTTCAGGTTGGATGGGCGGAGTCTCTGGGCTGAGCAGGCAGCTCAGCCCTATGTGGCCCCTGGGACTTTATGCCTGGCGGTAATTGCTGCCAGCACCTCTGAGAGAGAGCCTCTGCCCAGTTCCACCTGCTGCGGGACAATTCAGCCTCTCCCCAAATGAGTCTGCACACCCAACGTCTCACCCAGGGTCATAAAACAATACAGTCTGTTGGTTTCCCGAACGAGAGAGTAAGTCACGAGTCCTCTCTGCGCAGTCACGCAGCTCTGCTGTTCCCAAGTTTATGCGCACTCTCCACAAGCTTGCCCTCTCCACAAGTTCGCAGACCTTTGCAGTGCCCAAATTTCAGCGTGCTTTCCTACTGTCCAGTTTTACCCCATATGATTGTGGGTTCCCCGGACTTCTCCTGGAGCTCGGGAATCAGTACAGTGGGATGCCTTTGTCTCCCCCATTTGAGAAAACCGGCTGGTTTTTCAGCCGCCCACCCTATCTGCTGGCGCGTGCACACGGCTTCAAATCTCTGACTCCGAGTGTATCTTCAAGGCTGCCTCCACCACTCCTCTGAGTCACAGTGTCCTATCTTTACTTTTATTTGTGGAATTTTCACTCAGCCAGCTTTCTGGTGATTCTGGATGATGTTTGTTCTTTTGTTAAGTTGTAGTTTTGTAATTGCTATGTAGGGCAGTAAGATAGGTGTTTACCTATGCCACCATCTTGGTTCCTCCAAATAGGGCTCGATCTTGTTGGCTTTCTTGAGTTAGGAGGAATATGCCTTAAAATTGTCCAACAGAATTTTGGATGTTGGAGGCTGTCCCAGTGACATTTTCCATATTCACTCACACTGTACTGCATATATCTGGGTAAGCTCACTTGTGCAGATAAAGTCATCACACTTGTACTTAAAAAATATATTCATTGTTTATTGGAAATTCAAATTAAGGCAACCTTTTATATTTCATCTGGTAATTTTAACAAATGGAGAGGCTTTATCTTAAGGTACAGTAGAGCCTTCCTTTATGGTAAACAAGGGTACATATATCTCCCACTTTATCTATTTATTGTGTTTTGACTTTCTTTTTTTCTTTTTTTTAAATATATTTTATTGATTTTTTACAGAGAGGAAGGGAGAGGGATAGAAAGTCAGAAACATTGATGAGAGAGAAACATCCTTCAGCTGCCCTCTGCACACCCCCTACTGGGGAAGTGCTCACAACCAACCCACATGCCCTTGACCAGAATCGAACCTGGGACCTTTCAGTCCACAGGTCGACACTCTATCCACTGAGCCAAAGCGATTTCGGCATGTCTTGACTATCTTATGTTGTTTTTTTAAAGAGGAAAAATCATATATAGCCCAACATATAAATATTTTTTATTTGCCTAGCATTCTGAAACAATTAGAGAAGCCATTCCCTGCCTACACTAAGATTAAAATTTTTAAATATATTTTTATTGTTGACATTATTACAAACGTCCCCATCTTCCCCTTACCTGCTTCCACCTGTCCCCTGCCCTATCCTAGGCCTTTACCATACTTTGTCTGTGTTCATGGGCTATGCATATATGTACATAGTGTTCCCAAAAATATATACACATTTTAAGAGCTGATAGCTTAATTTTTAAAATAAAATATCTCTTAATAAACACTGCCTTTATAATTATTTAAGTTATGTGTATACATTTTGGGGAGACAACCCATATATAAGTTCTTTGGTTAATGTCTTTGTGTCTTCTCACCAGGTTGAAGTCAAGCTATCCACCATTCAGAAGTCTTTGAGGCAGAAGGATTCACTGGCAAGCGCATTGGCATGGCTGTTGGTAGTCTTAAATTCTTCATGTTTCGATTTAAAACTACAGTATACTGTGCGGCTGCTCCTTAGGGCTGCTCATTACGTGGCATCTTACCCTAATGTGCATGATCAGACCCACCCCTTCCAAAACTCCTCCCCGCCACACATACACACACAAAAAAGAGAGAGATAAGTCAATAAGCCAGTGCCTATTTCTAACCTAGTAGCAAGATGCCCCATGACTTCTAATTTTTTTTAGCACGAAAATCCAGTCCACATTCAAAGGAACTTTAAGGCATACCAGGAGGTGAATCCTTTTGGGCCTATCTTAGTTAGAGACTGTGTTTTTATAGAGGTAAAGGTTCTGCACCTTGTATCACTTCCTATTGTCTCCATTCATGGTAATAGTCCATGCTTTTGTTCAAAATGTTAAAAAAATTAATTTCTTTAGGCTATACTTCCTATTGGTTTTGCTATTGGTTTATTTTTTGATGATTTCTTTTATTATTTTATCTGTTTAATTAGCCATTGTGGGAGAAAAATATTTGCTGCAGGTTTAGTATGCCAACATAACTTGGAAATCTCTCTCAAAGATTGATCTTATCTAAAACTCTTCCCAAACATATGCTTGGCAAGATAGTGAGATTCACAGGATATGTTTTAATAGCACTGAATCATCAGACAGATATATTATGGGGAAAAAATTGATGTATTGACTTAAACTAATCACTGCCAATTCTCAAGTTACTTCAACTTTAAGCTTCTATGGTTCCAGTCTTAAAAGTCTGTGATACTATTCTCTGTGGAATCCCTGTGAATCAAGAAAGTCATTCGTGACCCGCTTTAATATTTAGGTGTCAAACATCTGGCAACTATTTTACAGATTTTTATCTAAGATCTTCTTTTAACTGATAGGAAACAGCTGCCTGATTGTCGGTTCTATAAAGCTTCACTCTTTTGGAACCACTTCTAATGACAAACCACGTCTTGTCATTTTCAACCTTCTGTATGCCATTGTAGTTGACATTTCCTGAATCTACATGAAGATTTGTTCCTGTCAACCTGGAAATATTTTCCAGATGAAAGAAGAGTCTTGAACTAAAGTCACCAAAGCAGTTATCCAAGCTTGACTAAATGCAGATCAATACTGTAGTGTCACAGCAAAGAAGTTAACAGAATAACAAAACAGTGGGTACATACATATAATATGAAAACAAGACAAATATTTTGTGTAATATTCAAGTATATTAAAGCACTTTTACATGTTTAAAAATATTTTTATTTTTTCCCTAAAATATGCCACTAGTCAATTGAGTGGAGTTTATTATCTCAGTTGTTTATATAAAGGAAAATAAAGATAAGAAATCTATTGGCCTTCAAATAATAGCCATGCTGTTACAGAATCTAAATAGATTTGTGACTCTTAGCCCAGGAAATTTTTTATAATATTTTGCCACTCTTACTACAGCTATCATCAGTAACTGATGTCAATTTCCACTTAATTTAGTTTAAATAGTGCTGGGGTATTCCCAGAAATGGTAGACAGCAACATCGTATTTTACACCTTCGTCTCTAATACATGCAGTCCTGCCTGGAACTTGAATTTTTCAGATATTTCTCAACACCTTATATAAACTTTCCTATTCACTGCAGGTAATGTAATGGGGTTCAATATAATGTTGACTATGCTGTACCTTCTTCTAGTCAATGTCAAATCAATTCCACCTCTTCTTTGTTTTGTCTAAAACACTCTATTGAGATAATCATATAAACGTGGAAAAGCAGCACAAAACTGACTCAGGTTTATCAACATGACTTTCCAGCTACACTGAAATGATAATCCCAAGTATCCCCAATTATTATCATAAATTAAATGTGTACGTGCTATGGTCGAATCATATAAGCCACAAACATTGTTTGTTTAAAAATGTATGTGGAGGCATTTGTACCCATTTCCTGGGTACAAGTTAAATGACAGTTTTGCTAGAGCATTCATACTATCGCTGTTAGGAAACAGAAATATGTTTATTTTCCATTCTTTCAGAAGGGAATTTTGTTATATATGTTGTTCTGGATCATGTGTGCACATACGTTGGTAGGGAGGGACTGAATTTTGATTTCTTCGTGTGTATATGTATGTGTAAAATCTCACACAAGGTTATTTTTCCATTGATTTTTAGAGAGGGATGGAGGGAGAAAGAGAAAGACAGATAGACAGCTATGTGAGGGAGACACATTGATTGGTTGCCTCCTGCACATGACTCCAGGCAAAGCTAGAATCGAACCTGCTACCCAGGTACATGTCCTTGACATGGCATCGATCCTGGGACTCTTCAGTGTGCAGGCCAGTGCTCTAACCACTGAACACACTGGCCAGAGCTGATTCCTTCTTGAGCTGACTCTTGAAAATAGATATTCTTCTGCATGACACAGGGGAAGTATTTCCATATTTGTGTGAGATAAAGGAAAAATAAAATTACAATAATGTGAACTCATGAACTAGAAGAAGAATAATCAAAACTTGGAAAGCTCTTAACTTCATAGCTTGAGGGAGAATGAGTTATTTTTCACAGAAACCAATCAGTGGGTTGGATTTCATAATCAAGATATTACAAAGACAAAAGAAACATGAATTTATAGAAACTTTTAATCCTTTTCTGAAATTTTATATTTTCATAAAATAGTGATTTGGACCTAGCTTACAATTATAATTGTATAATAATTATTACAAAATTGAATTTTGCTACAAAATTAGACACATTTAAGATAGAAAGCAATATTCTATCAGTAAATTGAAAGAAAATTATATGGAAGCATATCACTCATGTGAACTAAGTTAAAGAGGGATCTTGTACAAATTTTATATTTTAATCAATGCATCATATTTAACAATGTCAAAATCAGGAAGATTTTATATCATCACTAGAGGCCTGGGGCACAAAATTGTGCACAGGTTGGGTCCCTTAGCCTTGCCGGTGACTGGGGCTGGCCAGCCTGGGGAATTGGCTGTGGAGGTTGGCTGGCCCTGGGAGGTTGGCTGGGGGAATGCACTGACGACCAGGGGACAGCTCCTGAATTGAGCGACTGGTCTACTGGTTGGTCCAGTCATTTGGTCATAACTGTCACTTAGGGTTTTATATATATATAGATAACCTATAAATGCTTTGACTGAACTTGACAGCAGCATGGAAAATTTGTAGTTACCTAGGTAACTTTTACTTATTTATCTAAAAAATATAGAGAGCAGACTGATAGTTGTCAGAAAGGAGGGGGTTTGGAAGAGGTGGGTGAAAAAAAGTGAAATGATTAAGAAATACAAATTGGTATTTACAGAAGAGTCACAGAACAGTAAATTACAGCATAAGGAATGCGGTCAGCGATATTGCAATAATTATGTATGGGACAGGGTAGGTACTTGAAGTATTGGGGAGACTACTTTGTGGAATATATATTTGACCACTATGCTGTATGCCTGAAACTAATACAGAATAATATTGAATGTAAACTGTAATTGAAAAATAAAAAATTAAAATAGATAAAATCCAGTAGAAATTTGTGAAAACACAGACTGCTTCAGATTTGAAATCCAAATCTCTACTAAAAACCCTTGAAAAGTTACTTTTTCTGTTTCTCAGTTTTCTTACCTATAAGGTGGGGATCATGATATCTATTTTATAGGATCATTGTGATGATTAATTCAATTAACGCAAGTGAGCTAGGATTTTAGAGTTGTAATATACACCCAATGCTACTTATTCTCACTTGTATGTAACTTTTAAGTTTAATTGGCCTTTTTGGTATTTCTCAAACACATTTAGCACGTTTCTACCTCAGCAATTTGGAATATATATTTTTGAAGTTCACACTCACTCATTTGTTGTCATAACTTACTACCTCAATTCACTAAATTTTGTTTTATTTTTTTAATATATTTTTATTGATTTTTTTACAGTATAACTCATAATTAATAGTAGTACATGTTTTCCTTTCCCCCTCCCCCTTTTCCTCCCCCCAGCCTCCCCTAACCCCCAGCACATATCCCCCCCCTCCCCACCCCAGTGTCTTTCATTCATTGGTTATGCTCATATGCATGCATACAAGACCTTCCGTTGATCTCCCCCAGCATCCACCTCCCATCCACCCAAGACTTCCCCCTGTAGCTTGACAGCCTGTTCAAGGCCACCCTGCCTCCATATCAATCACTCTCCCCTGTTTCCTTTCTTCAAAAATATCTTGCCTCTGCATACTAGAAATAAATGTATAAGAACAAAAAATGTTTCAGTCTCAGTTTCAATGTCCAACTGTTCTGAGTCCCAGTTTCAGTGTCTAATAATTCTTTATGTGTACATGTCAGCAATGGTATCCAGATGGTGGACACATCGTGGCAATGCAAGATCCATCCTCTCTGGTTTGGTCCTGGGCTGCCTGCAGACATGCACAGCTGCCAACTGCTAGCATGGCAAGGTGTTGTCAGTGTCCCCCATCTCTGGACCATCCTCGTGACTGGAACAGATCTGTCAGTTCCTCACAGTTGCAGGAACCCACATGGTCTTGGAGTTGTTCTCTGAAAACACACAAACACATTCTTGACCAAAAGTTAACAAAGGGATCCTCTCTGCAAAATAGACTTGGGATTCTTTTTAATTTTTGCCTAAATGATTTTCCTTTGGCTTATTTTGACACCATGTGTGTGTTTTCATGGGTGTCCTGCAGTTGGTTTTACAAATGGAATTTACTTTACTGGAGTAAGAATTTTCTAGATGTATTTTACTTACTCTATATTTTTTTCCTTACATGATATTACCCCACTGCCCCCTCCCCTTTTTTGATTAATGGAGGCTTTGGGAAATTTTATATTGCAGTCTTGGTAATTTTAAATTTTAAATTTTGCACACAAATATGACTGCTTTAGGTTCTTTTTAGGCAATTTTACAGTGAGATGAACTACTAATAGATTTTTTAGTTAATGTTTTAGGAAAAGCTTTTTGTCCAGTACACTAAAATTTTCTTGAGTATTCACTTATTTCACTTGGCCAATTTAAATTAATCTGAAAACTTGATTACTATTTTACTGTCAATTTTAATACTCAAGCAGAAATCTTAGTTTACCCTGTAAATACTAGTGGAAAGGAATATTTGCCATTTTGAGTAGGTCCTGAGCATTCCTGGTAATAGACTGAATTTAAATATAGAGCAGCTATTGCTGGACGAGTCTCTGTCTGCTACCTGGGTCCTGGTCTGAGTTATGCGTGGGAGGCGAAGCAGCTGTGGGGGCAGGAGATCTCCCTCAGGAGGGGTGAGAATTCAAGCCCCTGCAAGGTTTGTGGATGAGGGTCTGTGCCCACCTCTGTTGACCTTTTAGTTCTCTCCTGTTTGCCCCTCTGCGACTGTGCCTGTCTTAGGTTGTTCCTTCCCTGAGGAATCTTACCCGTCTCTGGCTAACCAGCCATCCTCCGGGGCGAAACAGGGTGATGTGAGGTTCAGTTCTGTCTCCTTTGTAGTCTATGCCCCCGTGGCCTCCACATCCAGTACCTGCCTTGGGGTCCCCTTGCCTGCTGGCGGGGTCCCGGTACTGATCACATATCTCGGGGGACCCAGGTTTCTTCTCCAGAGAGGGCCCAGCTCACACCATTGGTCGAGATACAGATCCATGGTGCCAGCTGCCCAGAGGCTTCAGCCACAGCTGGAACTGAAAACTCAGGCATCAGCTGTGTGTATTTGGATAGTAAGAAGAAGGTCCCTCTTGGCAGAAAGGGCAAGAAGGGCCAATATAGAATGCTCGAATACCTTCCCAGTGCCTTAATTCCTTCTGAAAGGGATTAATTTCTTTCCTATCCTTTTTAAGTTGCTGCCCAACATTCAAAGAATTAGTTGTAAGTTTATTTGGGGTAATTGTATAATATGCTGTTGTCAACTATCAAATATTATAATGACATTGTAGAATAATATCATGTAAGGGTATTATGGTGTCACGGGAGGTTAAGGAGGGCCTAGCCTAAGGACTGGTGTCCATAGGATATGACAAGCTCTAGGCCATGTCAATTCAATCTCAAACTAGCTGCCATTTTTTTATAACTTTATATAAACTTTGTCAGGGATGTAAAAACACAAATCACTTACCTTAGTTCAAGAGTTCAAATATATTGACTTTCCCCCTTACTCCCACCACCTGCCACTTGCCCTGAGGTTTAACGTTCTGATGGACTTTTCTCAGTCTCTGGATCCATTCTTGTTCATCAGTCTATGTCATTGATTGTATTCCTCAAATGAGTGAGATCATGTGATATTGTCTTTCTCTGCCTGGCTAATTTCATTTAGCATAATGCTCTCTAATTCCATCCATGTTGTTACAAATGGTAGGAGCTCCTTCTTTTTTTCCGCGGCGTAGTATTCCATTTGTTTTAAATGACCTAATCATAAATGCTTTCTTTCACTACCCAATCAAAATTGACCTCTTCCCTTAATTATTTTTTCATATCATCATCATTTGGTATTCCTACTAAAATAATCTATAGTTTGTCTTTCTACCTGCCCACACTAAGGGAACTCCATGGGAAGAGCTACATGCAGAACTCTTCATTCATTTTTCCACTGCAAACATTTTTTATTGAAACGGAAGCAGTAGGTTTCCTTTTATGGAAATGTGGCCAAAGAGTGCATAGGATAATTCATACAAAATAGCATCATCATGTAAAACTCTTAGGGCATAACTAATTAAAGGGAAACAAACTATGCTTATCCATAAATAGTTGAGAAAATTACAATGAATGAGAGAAAAAGAGGAAGAGAAAAACACAAGGCACCCAAGTATTTTTAGTTATCCTATATATTTTACTTTTCTTTCACAGATACAATTTTTCTATTTTAAAAATGGTCCATTTTAGAAGAGAGGGGTTGCAGATCTGGCTGAAAAATATGAAGCAATTAAACAAAAACAAACAAACAAACAAAAAACATATAGATACAGACAACAGTATGGTGGTGACCAGAGCGAACAAGGTGTGGGGAACATACAATACACAGATGATGTATTATAGAATTGTGCAACTGAAACCTATATAATTTTTTTAACCAATGTCACCCCAATACATTGAAAATAAATATGAAAATGGTCCAACTTAACCTTAAATAAATACATAAATTTTATTTAAAACCTTGACTACTAAACTTTGAGAGATGTTTAATGATTTTAAGGTGGGGCTATATGAATTTCAAAGTATATTATTAGAAGCTAAATAAAAATCAATTGTGTGGTAGAAATATATGTGTTAATAATCTTCCCTGTTCTTCCAACTTGCTGTAATATGGGGGGGGGAGTAACCCCCAATCCCCATCATTAATATACACACATTGGTAGACCCATGCTCCAAATTATCCTATCTAATAAATAGTAATATGCAAATTGACCATCAATCCAACACAAGGTGGCTGCCCCCATGTAGACACAAGATGGCCACCACAAGATGGCCAGCAGGGGAGGGCAGTGGAGAGGGGCCAGGCCTGCAAGGGAGGGCAGTTGGGGGTGATCAGGCCAGCAGAGGAGGGAAGTTGGGAGTGACCGGGCCTGCAGGGAAGGGCAGTTGTGAGGGACCCAGGCTTGCAGGGGAGAACAGTTGTGGAGGACCAGGCCAGTAGGGGAGGGCCATTAGGGACAACATCAGTCCTGCAGGGAAGGGCAGTTGTGGGGGGCCAGGCCTGCAAGGAAGAGCAGTTGTGGAGGACCAGGCCAACAGGGGAGGGCCATTGGGGATGAGATCAGGCCTGCAGCGAAGGGCAGTTGGGGGCGACCAGGCTTGCAAGGGAGGGCAGTTGGGGGCAAGATCAGGCCAGAGGCAGTTAGGGGTGATCAGGCAGGCAGGCAGGCAGAAGGGTTAGGAGCAGTCAGGCAGAGACAGGGGCAATCAGGTAGGCAAGCAGATGAGCAGTTAGGAACCAGATTGCGAGAGTGATATCCAATTGCCGGTTTAGGCCTGGTCCCCAATTGGAGACATCCCCCAAGGGGTCCCCAATTGGAGAGGGTGCAAGCTGTGTTAAGGCCTCCGCCCTCCATGCACAAATTTTGTGCACTGGGCCACTAGGATTTGTATAAAAACAGAATGAAGCTATTCCCTGGTAAGAACAGAGAGATGCATTCATAGTGGTAGTTTCTGTTCTAGGAACAGACACCTTAATTCCTGCAATTGATTCTTCAGTTCTGTGATTTCTTTTGTATCTCATCACATATGGAATCCAGAATGTTCACTTTTTTTTAGATTAGTTGGTATATGCACCCTATTTTAACTTAGGACAACAACAGCAAAATGTCTACTGATACCAAAGTCAAATATTTTTTGAAAAGTCTGAGTTAACAAAAGATTTCAGACCTTTGTAATGCAGTAACCAACAAGATGGGTAGAATGTTCAATGTTTCACAAATGTATTTGATCATGAAACATAACATATTTTCTATGACTATTACCTGCCCCAAACCACTTTGATATCAAAGTTTACCATAGAATTACCTTAGTATTATAAGAGGCTTTTTCATACCTAGTGTCATACTAATTTCTGTATTTTATTTCTGTTATGTGGGCTTTCCTACAGATGTGAACACATAAGCCTCATGGGACCATTAAATATTTAACAAATATTCCAAATACTTTCACAAATCTGTCTTATTATACATGTTTTTCTCTTAATAACTTATTCATTCTATAAATATTTATTTAATTTTTTGGTGTATTGTTAATCCTCACCTAAGGATATTTTTTCATTGCTTCTTAGAGAGAGTAGAAAGGAGGAAGTGAGGGGGAAAGAGACAGAAGTGTCCCTCATGTTGATTTATTGCCTCCCTCCTGCATGTGCTGTGACCAGGGCCAGGAATGGAACCTGTAACCCTTCCGTGTGTGAGACCAATGTTCTAACTACTGAGCCATACTTACTAGGGCCATTCAATATTTTTTTAAATGTTTTTATTAATTTCAGAGAGAGGAAATAAAAGGGAGAAAAAGATAGATATATTAATGATGAGAGGGAATCATTGATTGGCTGCCTCCTGCATGCCCCTTACAGGAGATCAAGCCAACAATCTGGACATATGGCCTTGACTGGAACCGAACCCGGAACTCTTGAGTCTGCAGGCTGATGCTCCGTCCACTGAGTCACACTGGCTAGAGCTCCATACATATTTTAATAGTTACCTTCCAAAGACAAATCTCCACTCACCCATTGTTAGAGATTTCAGTTTTTACTCATTTCACACAGCCATTCTTACGCTTTTGTTTTCACCTTACATTTCTACGATCTGTCAGGCACTGAGTTATGTATTCGTTTCATGCCCTAGAGTATGAGCTTCTTATTTTCAGGGACAGCATTTTATTCATTCTTGCGTTCTCACTACTATATAAAACAGTAATGTAGTAAGAATAAAAACATGTTCAGTTGAATTGAATTAAAATATTAGCCACAAATTCAGTGAATTATTAGCAGTGTATACAGTATTGTACAAAATCTCTCACTTCATCTCTGTATTGCTCCATAAATGCCTTTATTCCTTTACTTTTTTTAAATGTACATCAGGACTGAAAGTGAAATAACAGGATGAACTATAGAAAAAGGATGGTGATTAGTAACTCCTCATTTCACTGAGCTTACACCTAATTGCTGCTTTCAGATCATTCATCCATTCTTATCCCAAAACTTCCTATTTGATTCTTATATACTGTACTCTATCTTTCACTATTACATTTTTTCTTTTTTCACAGTGTTATGGAGACCCAAATCACTGTAGCAATATTACTTCTAATTAATGAACATGGGGCTTCTTTCTATTTCTGTTGTCTTCAAATTCTTTCAGCAATATTATATAGGTTATAGTATAAAGATAGTTAATCACCTTGTTTAAATTCATTCCTATTTTATGTTTCTAATGCTGTTGTAAGTAAGATTTAAAAGTTCTTTCAAATGGTTTATTGTTAGTGAATATTTCAAGGCACCTGATTTTTGTATATTGCAACTTTTTTTTATCTGCAACTTTACTGCATTTTTAAAATTAGTACTAACATTTTGCTGTAATCTTTAGATTTTTCTAAATATAATGTCATCTGCAGAGACTAGTTTACTTCTTTCCCACTTAGATGTATTTTATTTCTTTTTATAGCTTATTTGCATTGGCTCAAATTTTCAGTACTTTCAGAATTGGTGAGAGTTGGAATCCTTGTCTCAATTTGTTTTGATTGAAGAATTTAATCTATTTGCATTTAAAGTAAGTACTGATAGGTAAGGATGTGCTGTTGTGATTTTGATAATTTTTTTATATAATAGTTTACTGTTTTCTTCTTCTTGTGCTTTTCCTTTGTGATTTGATTTTTTTTTTGTAGTGGTATCCTTTGCTTTCTTTATTTTTTGTATATTTACTAGCTTTACCTTATGACAGCCATGAGGCTCATATATAACTTCTTTTATTTATAACAATCACTTTTAAACTGATACGAATTAACTTGGATTACATACAAACACTCTGTACTTTTATTCTCCCCTCACATTACATGCTATTGATATCACAAGTTACATCTTTTTGTACTGTCTATTCATTAACAAATTATTATAGCTATGGTTAACTTTAATATGGTTGTCTTTTAATTATTATATTAGAGATAAGTGATTTAATAACACTATTATAGTATCAGAGTATTCTCAATTTAACTATATATTTACCATTGCCAGAGAATTTCTTACTTTCATATTGTTCATCTTCCTAATTCATCCTTTTGTTTTACCTGGAAGAACTGATTTTAGAATTAAAGGTAAGTTGTGATTAATCCCCATGGCTTTCATTTGTCTGGGGAAATCTTTCTCCATTTCAGGACAGATTATCTGGGTATTTTATTCTAGGTTGGCAGTTTTTTCTGCAGTCAGTGATTTGAATATCTCATTTCATTCTATTCTGGCCTGCAAAGTTTCTACTAAGAAATGTACATACAGTCTTAGGAAAGGTCCTTTGCATGTGGTGAGTGTCTTTTTCTCTTGCTATCCCCCAAATTCTCTTTGTCTTTAACTTTTAATAATTTGGTTCAAAAATGATTTAGTGAAAATTTCTTTATATTTAATTTATCTGGAATTCTTTAGGTTCAGTGGATCTGTGTGTTTATTTTATTCCTTATATTTTGAAAGTTATCTGTCACTTTTATTTAAATAAGTTTTTTGCTCTTTTCTTTTTTTTAATCTTTATTGTTCAGTTGATTAATTACATTTTCCCCCAATAGCTCCCCTCCACCCAGTACCCATCCCATTCTCCGCCCTTACCTCCCCCGTCCCGTCCTCTCCCATAGTTGCATTATTTTTGTCCAGTCTCTTGCTGTACTTCCCGCACCCTTTTTCTCACCAAGAATTATCAGTGCATTCCCTCTCTGTGTCCATGATTCTGTTCTATTCCTTATTTTATCCTGATCATCAGGTTATTAATTCACTTGATTTTTAGATTCATTTGTTGATAGATGTGTATTTGTTGTTCATAATTTATATTTTTACCTTTTTCTTCTTGCTCTTCTTAAAGAATATCTTTCAGCATTTCATATAATATTGGTTTGGCGGTGATGAACTCCTTTAGCTTTTTGTTATCTGCGAAGCACTTTATCTGATCTTCAATTCTGAATGACAGCTTTGCTGGATAGAGCAATCTTGGTTGTAGATTCTTGCTATTCATCACTTTGAATATTTCTTGCCACTCCCGTCTGGCCTGCATCGTTTCTGTTGAGAAATCCGCTGACAATCGTATGGGTGTTCCCTTATAGGTAACTAACTGTTTTTTCTCTTGCTGCTTTTAATATTCTCTCTTTATCTTTTGCTCTTGGCATTTTAATTATGATGTGTCTTGGTGTGGTCCTCTTTAGATTCCTATATTTTGGGGTTCTGTGCGCTTATTGGGTTTTCAAGTCAATTTCTTTCACCAGGTGGGGGAAGTTTTCGGTCACTATTTCTTCTAGTAGGTTTTCCTTATCTTGCTCTCTCTCTTTTTCTAGCACCCCAATAATTCGGATGTTGGTATGCTTGAGATTGTCCCAGAGGCTCCTTATACTGTCTTCAATTTTTTGGACTCTTTTGGCTTCTTGCTTTTCCAGCTGAGTGGATTTTGCTTTTTTGTATTTCAAATCTTTGACTTGATTTTTGTGGTCGTCTGGACTGCTTTTAGGTCTTTGTATAATATTTTTTGTTTCAGTCAGTGCATGCTTAATTTCTAGTTGGTCTTTTTTCATAACCTTATAGGCGTTGTTCATTTCTTTGTAGGTGTTATTTATTTCATTGTAGTTCTCATTAAGTTTCTCGGCCTTTTCTAGTAGCCTCTTCATAAACCTAATTACTGTGGTTTTGAACTCTATGTCTAGTCGTCTTTTTTCCTCCATTTCTTTCACAGCTGAGTTCTTTCCTTTTCTCTGCATTGTGGTTGCTTTCCTGAGTTGGTCCCTTATCCGTGTGTGGTTGGTATCCTCTAAGGAACAGTGGCTCAGGTTCCTTATGCAGTGCACGTCAGCCTTAGCTCCTCCCTACAGCGTCTAAGGGGCGCGGGGCGTCAGCCTTAGGTCCGCCCTACGTGGTGCACAGCTTCAGCATCAATGGGCTCACGGCGTCAGCTTATCTGTGAGGCTCACGGGTCTCAGTGTTGGGTGGCAATGTAAATCCACCACTGGTCTCCCCGTTGGCAGACAACTCTGCCTCTCCCCAAATGAGTCTGCACAGCCAAAGTCTCACTCAGGGTTGCAAAACAAAGCAGTACGGTGGTCTCCGAGCAAGTGAGCGAGTCGCACGTTCTCTGCCCAGTCGCGGACTCCAGGAACTGCTGCTCCAATTTACTCATGCACTCTCCCCAAACTCACAGACCTCAGCCGCGCCCAGGATCCTCCTTTCCCCGACCTGGGAGCTTGCCTGGAACTGGGGGGTTGGTGCTGTGGGAGACCTCCGCCCTCCCCGCTGGAGAAAACCAGCCGGGCTTGCTGTCTGCCGCCCGTCCCTCACCGCTCTCTCGCACTCCGAACCTCAAAGCTGTGCACCGCTGCTCCTGAGTCACCGCTGCGTCCCACCTTTACTTTTATCCGTGGAATATTCACTCAGCCCACTCTCTGGTGATTCCGGACGATGTTTGTTCTGTTGTTAAGTTGTAGTTTCAGAATTGTTGCATGGACAGCACGATAGGTGCTCACCTATGCCGCCATCTTAGTTCTCCTCTTTTGCTCCTTTCTTATTCTCTGCTCTGTCTCATCTCGCAAAATTAGAATGTTAATATGGCTTTTGTAGTATCACTAGAGGCCCAGTGGACGAAATTCATGCATGGGGAGTGAGGGAGTGTCTCTCAGCCCAGCCTGTACCCTCTCCAATCTGGGATATCCTTCTCATGATCCAGGACTGCTGGTTCCCAACTGCTCGCCTGCCTGCCTTTCTGATTGCCCCTAACCACTTTGGCCTGTCAGCTTGATCACCCCCTAACCACTCCCCTGCCAGCCTGATTCATGCCAAACTGCTCCTCTGCCAGCCTGTTTGCCCCTAACTGGCCTCCCCTGCAGGCCAGCTCACCTCTAACTGCCCTTCCCTGCAGGCCTGGTTCCCCCCACCCCAATTGCTTTCCCCTGCAGGCCTGGGTCCCCTCAAACTGCCCTTCCCTGAGGCTTGATCCCCTACAACTCCCCTCCCCTGCCGGCCATCTTGTGGTGGCCATCTTGTGTCCACAGAGGGACAGCCATCTTTGACCATATGGGGGCAGCCATCTTGTATGTTGCAGTGATGGTCAATTTGCATAGTACTCTTTTATTAGATAGGATAGTTCCATAGGATTTCTTCACTTTTTTTTACCCTTTTATCTTTTTATTCCTCTAACTGGGTAATTTGAAAATATATCTTCCTTAAAGTTCATGGATTCTTTTCTTTTCTTGATCAAGACTATTTTGAAGCTACTTAGTGTTTTGTTTTTGTTTTGTTTTTTGCTGCTGTTGTTAATCCTCACTCATGGATATTTTTCCAATGATTTTTAGAGAGAGTGGAAAAGAGAGAGATTGATATGAGAGAAGAGACATTGATTGATTGCCTCCCACATGTGCCCCAACTAGGGCCAAGAATCAAGCTTGACTGGAATCAAACCCAGGCCCTTTTCTTCCATGGGCCAACACTTTATACATGAGCTAAACCAACTAGGGCTGGAACTATTTGATTTTTTAGTGCAGTCATTGTGTTTTTACATTCTTTAAATTTGTGTTTGATTCCTTTTTATAGTTTATAGCTTTTTATTGAACTTCTCATTTTGTATATCGTTTTTGTTAATTTCAGTTAGTTAATTACTCAAGTTGATTATTTTGAATTTTTGTCAGGCAGTTTGAAGCTCTTCACCTTTTAGTTTCAGTTACTGTGTTTATTGTTTCTTAGTAAAATCATGTTAGTTTGTTTTTTAATCCTTTGTGATAATTGTAGCATTTTTATAGTTTCTGTGATTTTGAAGAAGTTGTCACTTCTTTTATTTTTTACGCACTGGCTTTGGCAGGGAAATCATTTCACTATTCAGCCAGGCCGGAGATTCTGTGAGTGGGGACCATCTGTGAGTGGGTCTGCTGCCACAACCCACAGATAATGGTGCCTGTTTACTTGGTCAACTATTGTGTACCTTGAACCTGGGTCCACCTAGGCTGACCTGGCACTGGAGTCCCTGACAAAGTTCTGGAGCAAGAATCTTCAGGAATGTGGTTGAAGTCTTCAGGAATCTGTTTCAGCTGATTCTAGGGCTGGCCTGAAGCCTGGGTTGTGAGCCTGACGCTGGGGCAGGACTGCACTCTTGTCCATGGGGTGGATCTAGCAGCAGTCTACAAAGGCGGGCCTGACATGGGAGACCTTTGAGATGGGACTGGAAATTGGGTCCACAGCAGATAGATGCTCATTTCCCCGTGTTCATGGGAGAGCACTAAGGTAGAAGGGATCTTACTCAACCCAGTGCTGCATGAGCTAAGGGTAGAGATGGCTTAAGTTGGTTTAAACTCGTCTCCTACACTTTTCTGTCTGAGTTTCTGTGCTTCACTTTGGTCCTATAAACTCTCACTTCAGATCCAGAGGTCTTGTGAAGGTATTTTAATGTGCAGATGATTGTTTATAACATTTTTCTGTGACGTGGCACAAGTTCAAATCAACTGTTTCACTGTCTTGTTGATGTCCTGTCACAAAGGGTCCTTAAGTGATTGTTTCTTTTGATCCTCAGAAATACTCATGGATCTTTGTACCAGTTTTTAGCATGGGAAAATGCATGGTTAATAGCATTGTTTTGAAATTATTGTATATAATCATTTGTAATGAAAATCATGGTTTTCATATTCTATATTTTCATTCCATTATATCATACTAATTCCAAGAAATTAAAGACAGAATTTGAGGGGGTGAAACAGGTTAGGGAGAAATTGTGATCCACATAGCTAAAAAACATTACATAATGCTTTCAGTAGGCTTGTATGTTTACTGTAAAGTGTTTTCCTCATAGCATAGAGATCTATCTGATGGCAAAATCTATAATAGGATATGAGGTAATTTCAATAACAGATGACTTATATATATGTGTGTGTGTATAGTATATGTGTGTGTGCATATTTATGTTTGTGTGTGTATATATACTAGTATAGATAGATAGATAGATAGATAGATAGATAGATAGATATTCCAGTAATATTTAAATGGTCATGTTATTACTCGGAAATATGAAATGAGAAAACTAAATATATTATAGGCTCTTTGCATGTATAAACCCTCCAGTACCTTTCATAAAACTACATTAAATCACCATAGCTATTTATAATAAAATTGGGAAGAAAATATGTTGAAAAATTATTTGTAAAATGAACTATAAAAATAAGCATGTAATTATGTTTATGTAAACTAGAAACTTCATGAAATGTCACGTCTAGTAATTTAGCAGTTCACAGAATATTGACCTCAAAATCCAAATAAAGTATATCAAGATCACGGTACTGACCCAACAAAGAAAACCAAATATTTACATTTTCTGGAGCTCTACTGGTAGCAATTTAATTACTAATGTAAAATAAAATGTACTTACATATTATTGAATTAGTATCCTATATTAACACAAACATAGGGAAATGTAGACAAAAACAATAGTTATGTGATATTTTCTATGCCTTAATTAATACAGTTGCTTGATTCATTGCCCTAAGGATAATTGGATACTGAAAAGAATGAGAACTATTCTGAGCTTTCACAATCTAATCCAATATTTTCCTATGTTTTCAATTTACCTTTAGAGTAAGATAATAAAAGAAATATTTATCAAAAAATTAGCACCTCAGTTACATTGACAGGTGATAGAAAAATTTACTATTTCTAATCAATTAAAAAAATGGCATTCTAATAACTACATTAAACTAAAATGAGTTTGCACAGCAAGGAAAACCAGCAAAATGAAAAGACAACTTACTAAATGAAAAAAGATATTAGCTAGTGATACATCTGATAAGGGGTTAGTATTTATAGACACTTCTCCAGAAGATATACAGATTACGAGTAGACAGGAAAAAATGCTTAATTATTAATCATCAAAGAAATGCAAGTGCACTGTTGGTAGGGTGGCAAATAGCTATAGCCACAATGGAAAACATCAAGGAACCTCAAAAATTTACAAATAGAACTACCTTATGACCCAGCAATTTCACTTCTGGGTATATAGCTGAAGAAATCCAAACCACTAATTAGAAAAGATGTATGCACCCCAAGGTCTATTGCAGCATTATTTACAATAGGCAAGATATGGAAGCAACCTAAGTGCCTATCAAAAGGGGTACATATATACTCAGCTATAAAAACAAGTGAAATCTTACCATTCATGACTACATGGATAGACCTCTAGGGTATTATGCTAAGTGAGTTAAGTCAGACAGAGGAAGACACACCATATGATTGTAGTTGTACATGGAATTTAAAGAACAAAATAAACACAACAGAAACAGAATCATAGATAACAAAAACAAACTGAGGGTTGCCAAATGAGAGGGAGCTTGAGGACTAGGTGAAGGGATTTAAGAAGTACAATTTGGTAGTTACAGAATAGTGAGGAGGATATACTGTACAGCATAGGAATATAGGCAATAATATTGTAAAAAGTATGCATGGTGCCAGGTAGGGACTAGAATGATCGGGGGTTTGCTGCCTAAATTACATAATTTTCTAATCACTATGCTGTACACCTGAAACTAATATAAAGTAATATTGAATGTCTGCTGTAATTGTAAAATTTTTAAAAATTAAAAGATAAAAATAGCACATTTTCTTCCACCATTATTAAATAAAAAAAAAGGTTAAACAATGAAATTCATTTATTTTTTCCATTAATACCAGGAACATTATAATTTAGTCAGTTACTTGCATTTAAAGGATTTAAAATGATTAGAGGCCAATATTACTAATAGGCAACAACAGCAACATTTGAAAGTTCTTTCTTGCAAAAATTCTGTATTACACTGTAAAATATGAACTGTAAAATTACTTCATTTAGCATTTAAAATAATTATAAGTATAGTAACAATTAAAAGATCAGATTAGTTTTAATAACTTATAAGTAATTATCTGAAATGGTTTACCTAATTTTATAATTCTTACATATTTAATATAATCACATCTTTATTATACTTCATACATCATGTTTAAAATGTATATACTTGTTACTTTTGTTATAGAATTTGACCAGAATTATTTAATTACAAAATGCTTTCAAATTATTTCTTTTGGGGGCAGGTTTTAATGTATAAATTATATACATATTAAATATGTGTACTTTTTTATATAATTTTATGAGTTTGGACATACTCAAACACTTGTAATAATGTCATCACAACCTAGAACTATCTAACAACTTTTAGAGTTACCTTGTGTTTTGGGGTTTTTTATGTGTTTGTTAAGGACACTTAACATAAGATTCACCCTCTTTAATTTTGAAATGCAAAATACCTTATTGTCATCTGTAGGCACTATATTGTACAGTAAGTAGATTTCTAGATTTTATTCATCTATCATAACTGAAGCATTTTTCCACAGAATAATGACATCTCACTTCCTCAACCCTCTACCCCTAGTAACCAGTATTGAATTCTCTGCTTCTATGAGTTGCCTGTTTCAAATACCTCATATAAGTGGACCATGCAGTATGTGTCCCTCTGTGTCTGACTTATTTCATTTAGTACTAGAGGTCCAATACACAACATTCGTGCACTGGGTCAGGGGGTAGTGCCCCCCAGGGTCTCCTCAGCCCTGCCTGTGCCCTTTAGCAGGCCAGGAGCCCTCAGGGAATGTCCAACTGCAGGCTTCCACCACCACCACCACTGCACTTGCCAGCCATCAGCCTGGCTTGTGGCTAAGCGGTGCTCCCCCTGTGGGAGCACATTGACCACCAGAGGGCAGCTCCTATGCTGAGCGTCTGCCACCTGGTGGTCAGTGTACATCTTAGCTACCAGTCATTCTGCTGTTTGGTCAATTTGCATATTAGCTTTTTATTATATAGGATCTTTTATCCATTTTGAGTTAATTTCTATATGGAATGAGGTATGTGTCCAATTATATGTATTTCACGTGTGAATAACCAGTTTTCTCAACACTGTTTGTTGAACACATAATTCTTTCCCCATTGTGTATTTTGGCACCCTTGTAAAAGCTCAGTTGCTAGTATGCAAGTTTATTTCTCAGTTCTCTCTTCTGTTTCATTGGTCTATATGTCTATTTTCCTGCCTGTACCATGCTCTTTTAATTATTGTAGCTTTGTAATATATGGGAATCAGGAGGTGTGACTCCTACAGATTTGTGGGTTTGTTTGTTTTTCCACTCAAGATCATATCGGCTATTCTGCGTCTTTTGTGATTTCATATGAATTTTGTGACTGATGTTTCCATTGCTAACAAGATAGTGTATTAAAGTCTAGTTGAAATTTATTTGGTGCAGATCAATTCACAATTTTCTATTTTATATATTAATATGTTAAAGTGATCTAAATGTAATATTACATAGAATTAAATAATTTTCCTCTTAAGTAAAATAATTGCACACGGTTAATGTCCTTCCATTGTGAACCCACTTATCCTATCTAATAAAAGAATAATATGCAAATTGACCATCACTCCAACACACAAGATGGCTGCCCCCATGTGGACACAAGATAGCTGCCATAAGATGGCCAGCAAGGGAGGGCAGTTGAGAGGGACCAGGTCTGTAAGGGAGGGCAGTGGGGGTGACCAGGCTGGCAAAGGAGGAAAGTTGAGGGACAACCAGGCCTGCAGGGAAGGGGAGTTGGGGAGAGACCCAGGCCTGCAGGGGAGAGCAGTTGGGGTGACCAGGCCTCTAGGGAAGGGCAGTTAGGGGCAAACACGCTGGCAGGGGAGCAGTTAGGCATCAATCAGGCTGGCAATGGAGTGGTTAGGGAATGATCAAGCTGGCAGGCAGAAGTGGTTAGAGGCAATCAGGAGGTCAGACAGGCGAGCAGTTGGGATTGAGCCTAAACGGGCAGTCAGACATCCTTCAAGGGATCCCAGATTAGAGAGTGTGCAGGCTGGGCTGAGGGACCCCCCTCTCCCATGCACGAATTTTGTGCACTGGGCCTCTAGTACTATAATAAAAGGCTAATATGCAAATCGACCAAATGGCAGAACAACTGGTTGCTATGACACACACTGACCACCAGGGGGGGGACACTCAATGCAGGAGCTGCCCCCTGGTGTTCAGTGTGCGCCCACAGGGGGAGCACCACTGGGCTTACAGCTGGTGAGCGCCGCAAGGGTGGCAGGAGTCTCTCCCAGCACCATGACAGTGCTAAGGATGTCTGTCAGCTTAGGTCCGCTCCCCTGAGACATCCCCCGAGGCTCCCAGACTACAAAGGGGTGCAGGCTGGGCTGAGGGACCCTTCCCCCCCCCCCCACTCAGTGCTTGAATTTCATGCACTGGGCCTCTAGTAGTAAAATAAGGTTAAATCTATTAAACTTCATGAACCTGGGATGACAATAAACCAGTGAAAGATTTGAGGAGTCTTAGTAAATCAGCTTTTGTTAATTGAGGTTTTTATAGGATTTAGACTTGCTTTATATGATTTAAGGAAGATACAAGAAAGTAGGTGTTTGTTCTGGAGTGGGTACTGTCATAAATTGAGGGGGATTTTTTGATTCACGTAGGAAGGAGTAACAATGGTATGAATTGCTCATAGTGAAATAGTAGCAGTTTCAAGTATGATATTTGGCCATTTTTACATTTACTAGTACATATATTTTGTTTTTATGTGTGGTATCATATTTTTATCTCATTCTATCATGGTTCCATAATGACTTCATCTGATGTTCAAGTTCTGCAAAATTGTTAATATTCTACATAATAACAGCAAACCTGTGTAGCAACAAGCCAACTACTAGTCGACAGATGTTAGGGATCTCTTTTCTTGATCATTACCACTAGAAACACTAATTACATATTATTTTTAAATATTAATACTTGTTTTTCATAAGCACAAGTATTATTAAATAGTTTTATGATATTTATATTTATTAAAATCTAATTCTAATCATTGTAGTATTTCTGAAGTACCAGTTATTTAATGTTTAAGTTTTAGTGTCTTAGGCAAATTAAATTATTTTGCTTTTTCTTCCCCCATTTCTACTCATTTTCTATTCACTTAGTCTTATTTTTTTAATGTCTCTTCCGCCCCACCTCATGATTTCCCACTATCACTGGGTAATTTACTTAATGATGAATTAAAAAACTCTATCCTCCTGAAACTACAGATTTGATCAAGGAATTTGGCATGCAATACAATATATTTATCAGTGACTTTTAAACGTGGGGGCACATTTGTCTGAACACTATATTATGTAATACATCATCAGGTCAAATTGGGATATATGGCAGAACTTAAGTTCATACACAAAGGTTCAAGCAGATTTCCATATAGAAAAGATAAAGACAGGTAACTTGAGAGTTATAGTACATTTTATGTTTTGGAGTTATTTATTATGCTTCAATTAATAACAAATTTACATATATATAAACAGATGTGGCACAATTAAGTAATGAATTGAAGTCTTAAAATGATTGAAAAAATTTTGAGTTTAAAAAATAAATCTAGGTCACTGGAAATATTCAAGAAACAAAAAAATTAGGCTGTGAGATATGTTCTTACTGCAGTTATTGAAAATGACCCTGTCAGGAACAAGGAGTGACAAAAGTTTGCTCTTTCCTCAAATTATTGTTGTCTTAAGACTTGTCATTCAGATATCTCTTGTGTGATAATGGAGCTGATTAGCTACTTAAAATAAGTTTTGCACTTCATATGCTTGTGGTGATTTTAATAGAGCTATAATTTGTTCTTCATAGATTCTAAATAGATAATCCTGAATGGATGTAAGCAATTTTAAATCTCATGACATCATTCTTGTTGGCTATCTGCAAATTTCACCAGAAGATATTTATGAAATGATAACTATTTGTGAGCCCTTGTATACTAGTAGGTAAATTTTATACTTATTTATAAATTATAATGATGTCTATTAGACATTTATTTGAATCAATGAAAATAATCCCTTTTATGTTTTTAATAATGATTTAGTACAAAATATATTGTCTAGCATCTGAAATGTGTATTGGTGAAATGAGTGTGACTACCTCTTATTTTGGCACTTATTAAATTTACAACTAAATGTAGTATAATAATTATAATGTCGAGAAGAACATCATGAAACATGGAGATATTTAAGGAGGCAATATAAAAATAAAATATAGAGTAAGAAATAAGTCTAAAAGTCCTTCACTACTTTAATGAAACAAAATCTCTTGAGATTCAATAAATAATTCCTAATACAAGAATCTATAATACAATAATGGTATACTTTCATTTTTATTCTTCCATTTTTTTCTGCAATTGTCAAGTGTCATTGAAATATGTTGTACTGCTGAAACCACTTTGACTCAGTGGATGGAGCATTGGCCTGCAGACTGAAGGGTCCCGGGTTCATTTCCAGTCAAGGGCATGTACATTGGTTGTGGGCACATCTCCAGTGTGGGGGGGAGCAGGAGGCTGCTGATCAATGTTTCTCTCTCATCGATGTTTCTGAGTTTTTATCCCTCTCCCTTCCTTTCTGTAAAAAATCAATGAAACATATTTAAAAATATATATATATGTTATACTACCCATGTCAGGTTGCTATTGTTTTTATTTAATGAACAAATATTTAAAAAATAAACTAAGGGAAAAAATAACAGAGATACAATGATTGAGCTATCTCAGCTCAGCTGAAAGAAAACCTCCTGATTAATTTGACAATGAAATGAAGAAAGAGCACTTAGTTAACCTGAAGATAAAGGAATATATATTATTTAATATGATTAACAGAGAAAGAAAACAATTTAAAAAGCAACAGTATAGTAGGGACCTGTTGAACAATATAATAAAGTCTAACCTACATATAATTAGAGCACTGAGAGAAGAGGAAAGAGAATAAGGCAGAATAAATATGTGACGAAAAAAATGGCCAAAAATAGGAATCAAGTTTCCAAATATGATGAAATATAAACTTAAAGAATCAAGAAGCTTGCTGAGCTCCAAGCATGATAAACTTAAAGAAAACTCTGTATAGGCACCACATGTCAAATTGATAGCTGAAAACCAAAGATAAAAACAAAATCTTGAAACTATTCCAAAGGGGACAGAGGGAGAGGAACTACTACATGCACAGCACCAAGAATTTGATTGCTGACTGAAAAACTCTGGAGGTCAGGAAATATTAGACCAACATCTGAAAAGTGATACAAGAAATTCCATGTAGAATTCTATATCCACTGAAAATATCCTTCAAGAACTTCACATCAAGTTATAATATCTTTGTATATCAAGTGAAATGTCCTTTAGGAATGAGGGGATATAAAAACACTGTCAGAAAAATATATTAAAAGACTCCATCACCTGCAACTCTGAATTATAAGGCATGCTAAAGGAAATTTTTCAGGTTGAAGGGAAATGGTACCAGATGAAAACTCAAGTCTTCAGGAAAGAATATTACATCAGAAATAGTCTAGATGCTGGAAAATCCAAGTGAAGGTGCACAGACCTACAAACATTCTTGGGAATGCCTAGCAGATGTCTCACAGGTGCTCTCCCTTATAAGGATGACTTGTTTCCAGGAAGTCCTATATTCTGTGTGCACACAGATTCTTAACAACCTTTCACTTTAGTCCTTTGGGACTGTTCTGACTATCGTAAGTCCTTGAGTAAAATCAGCCTAGGCAATAATAATAGGTAATAGTCATTCAACAAGTATTTATTGGGTTCCTACATTTTACCAGACAATGTTTTAGGTGCTAGAATATAGCAGTTCACAAAGACAACATGAGGAATCCTTGCCTTTATTTAAAGAAAGTTTAGTATTAATTTAGGAAAAATTTTAATAATTTAAAAATTGCCATTACAACTAGAGTAACCTAAAGAATAGCATGCTTTTAGATGCCCTTTCATATAACAATAGAGGAAGAGACCTAACTGGTTTGGCTCAGTGGATAGAGCATTGGCCTGCGGACTGGAGGGTCCCAGGTTCAATTCCAGACAAGGGCATGTACCTTGGTTGCGGGCACATCCCCAGTAGGAGGTGTGCAGGAGGCAACTGATTGATGTTTCTAACTATCCCTTTCCCTTCCTCTCTGTAAAAATCAATAAAATGTATTTTTTAAAAAGAGAGAGAAGAGAGGAAGAAAAATTACTCCAAATATGTCAAGAAAGAATGTCAAAGATACAATAAAGAGCTGACTTAACCTCAACAATACTAATGGCCCTACTAAATATAGATAGGCTAATAACTTCAATTGAAAAGTTATATATTATCAGAATTAATAAGTGAAGATGCAACTATATGCTGTTATAAGAGAAAATTCTAAATATAAAGATACACATAGGTTGTAATAAAAATGCAACCATTTGCAATATACCCTGCAGATTGTAGTAATAATAAGCCAGACATGGTATATTACTAAGACAGATTTGACTTCAAAATAGTATTACCAGAGATAAAGAGATATATAGACACTATAACAGTCACATCACTATATGCACTTATAACAGAACTTCACACACACACCACAACATAACAATTCTAAAGGTATACATACTTAATGGTAAAAACAAAACTGACAGATTAAAAAGAAAAAAATATATAGATGCATTTGAGCTTTAATATTTCTGTCTGAATAGCCATAAGAAATAAACCAAAATTAGAAAGATTACTATTTGAGCAACACTATCAACCAATTTGAACTGATAGATACAGAATACTATAGTCAACAGATGAAGTACACATGTGACTTTGAAATCAGTAATTCTACCCTGTTGTGGAGTGCATGTTTGTATACCTCCAAACGTCATATATTGAAGCTCTTAACTCCCAATGACATAGTATTTGGAAGAGGGGCTTAAGCAATTAGATTTAAATGAGATTATAAGAGCAGAGTCCATATGATGAAATTAGTATGCTTGTAAAAAGAGCAAGGGGCATCAAAGCTATTTTTCTCTGTGTCATATAAAGATATATGGAGAAAGCAGCTAGCTATCTACAAATCAGAAGAGTCCTTTCATCAGAATCTGACCATGCTATCATGGTGACCTCAGACTGCTGGCTACCAGAACTGTGAGAAATAAATTTCTGTTGGTCAAGTCACCTAGACCATGATATTTTGTTGTGGCAGCCTTAGCACACTAAGACATTATCCAATGTAGATGATTTACTGGTTTATATCACAAACTACAATTGATTGTAAAAGTTGAAACTTTTCTGAGTCTGCTCTATAATGACGATATAATTAAAATTTAATAAAAACATATGTAGCCAACCCAATTTTTTTTGGAAATTAATCAATGTTCTAAACCCACTAGTCACTGAAGAAATGGCAAGATAAATTTAAAAATAAATATTTTAAACTGAATACTAATGAGAACACAGTACATAAAATTTAATGGGATGCAGTTAAATCAGTACTAAGAAAAATTTATAATTATAAATGTTTATATTAGAAAAAAAGTAACATTTAAATATGTGTTCTAAGCTGTCCTCTTTAGAATCTGAAAAAATTTATAGCAAAGACAACTCAACATGAGTGGAAGAAAAGGAAAAAAGAACATATTCTGTATTACTGTTTTGATATGAATTTATAGAACTTTCAAAAACTAATGAAATTAGAATAGTACTTGTCTCTGTGGTAAAAACATATAGATGAAAGGAGTCTAAGAGAAAATACTACAGTAATGACAGTGCTCTATATTTTTATTGAGGTGTTAATTTCACTGACTTCTATAAAATGGTCAAAGCTCAATGAAATGTACAATATCTATTTTCTATATGTAATTTGCCTTAATAACAAAAAAAGCCACAATGAAAAATAAATGCATTATACATAAATGTGTTAACATCTCCAAAGCAAAAATATCAGGGAAAATACTTGTCCTATACTTGGGATACACTGTGAATATTCTAATCTATTTTTATAATACAACAGATATAAATCTTTATATTTATTTAATCACCATAAGATTGCTACTTATTGAATAAAGAACAATCCAGAATGTACTTTTATTTCAGTTTTTATAGTAAGACAACTTGATCATTTGTTTCTATATTTGAAATACTAAGTAAATACAAAAAAAATATTTAAATGCCACACTAACACATTCAGCATTTATGACCTCCCTTGAAAATATTTTCAGAAATCTAAACATATTCTTTACTCAGCAGCTGTAATATGATGTTGGACTAAAATTGAACCAGTGTTGTGTATCTAAATACAATCCTCACAGCTGGGAAGTGTCAGACACTTTCTTAGATCTGCTGTAAAATCTGGAGCAAATTCTCTTTAAAATTTCTAGAAATCAGTTTCTCTTGAATTTTTTATTTCATTTGTTTTATTTGACACATACATGCTCAAGTGCTTTAAAAATAGACTTGATAGAAATATAGGTTAAGAAGTAAAATGGAGTTGTTAAAAATGAAGAGGAATCTTTACCAATACAGCTCTTAGGACAATGGAAACTAAGAAGAAAATAAACAAATGGGACTACATCAAAATAAAAAGCTTCTGCACAGCAAAAGAAACCATCAACAAAACAAGAAAACTCACTGCATGGAAGAACATATTTGCCAATGTTATCTCTGATAAGGATCTGATCTCCAACATTTACAGGGAACTAATACAACTAAAAAAAGGAAAATAAATAATCCAATAAAAAATGGGCAACAGACCTAAGTAGGCACTTTTCAAAAGTGGACATACAGAAGGCCAAGAGACATATGAAAACATGCTCAAAGTCACTAATTATCCAAGAGATGCAAATCAAAACAACGAGATACCATCTCACACCTGCCAGAATGGCTATCATCAGCAAATGAACATATGACAAGTGCTGGTGAGGATGCAGAGAAAAAGTACACCCTTGTGCACTGCTGAAACAGTATGAAGTTTTCTCAAAGAGTTAAAAATGGAACTCCCATTTGACCCAGTAATCCACTTCTAGGAATATATCCCAAGAAACCAGAAACGCTGTTCAGAAAGAATATATGCACCCTTATGTTCATGGCAGCACAATTCACCATAGCTAAGATTTGGAAATGGCCTAAGTGCCCATCAGCAGATGAGTGGATTAAAAACTGTGGTACATCTACACAGTAGAATACTATGCTGCTGTTAAAAAGAAAGAACTCTTACCATTCACAACAGCATGGATGGACCTGAAGAGCATTATGCTAAGTGAAATAAGCCAGTTGGAGAATGACAATTATCACATGATCTCCCTCATTTCCTATCTAATAAAAGAGTAATATGCAGATTGACCATCACTCCAACACACAAGATGGCCAGCAGGGGAGGGAAGTTGGGAGAGACCAGGCATGCAAGGGAGGGCAGTTGGGGGTAATCAAGCCTGCAAGGGAGGGCAGTTAGGGGTGACTAGGACTGCAAGGGACGGCTGTTGGGGGTACCAGGCCTATAGGGGAGGGAAGTTGGGAGGGACCAGGCCTGCAAGGGAGGGCAGTTAGGGGTGACCAGACCAGCTGAGGAGGGAAGTTGGGGCAAACAGGCTGGTAGGGGAGCAGTTAGATATCAATCAGGGGAGTGGTTAGGGGGTGATCAGGCTAACAGGTAGAAATAGTTAGGGACAATCAGGAAGGCAGGCAGGTCAGCAGTTGGGAGCCAGCAGTCCTGTATTGTGAGAGGGATGCCCGACTGCCTGTTTAGGCTCGATCTCACAGGCAGCTGGAAATCCCTCGAGGGGTCCCAGATTGAAGAGGGTGCCGACTGGGCTGAGGGACACCTCCCCCCATGCACGAATTTTGTGCACCAGGTCTCTAGTATGGAATATAATGAACAACATAAACTGATGAACAAAAA
Source organism: Antrozous pallidus (assembly GCA_027563665.1). Taxonomy (NCBI): domain Eukaryota; kingdom Metazoa; phylum Chordata; class Mammalia; order Chiroptera; family Vespertilionidae; genus Antrozous; species Antrozous pallidus. The sequence goes on from CM050519.1 coordinate 51,459,488, forward strand.
TAGATCCAGAGACAGAAAATCATCAGACTGTCAAACTCAGAGGGAAGGCCAGGGTTGGAGGATAGTGGGGAGAGATCAACCAAAGGACTTGTATGTATGCATATAACCAATGGACACAGACACTATGAGGGTGAGGGCATGTGCTAGGGGGTGGGAGTGGCTGGGGAGAGGTCAATGGGGGGGGGGGGGCAATGCAGACATGTAATACCTTAAACAATAAAAAATTTTAAAGAGAAATGAGTTATAAAGATCAGATAAACACACAATTTCTTCAAATATAGCAGATAAGACTTATGAGGGTAGGTTGAGATGATAAAACTATGAAGTACAGATACATTCTTTTTAGAGGTAGTTTTGACTTCTAAAATAGCTGTTTGTTTATGTGGGACTGGTGTGGGTGTCAGTATGATTTTGTGTATAAAGTGTGAGATGGGAAATAAATTATGGAGTAATTTGTTCTAAGCAATACATCTTCTGCTTATAAAGACATCAATAAAATAAATTAATCTGTTGTTACTGGGTCTTTTTGTTCAAATCATAGTAAAGATTGCAAGAATTGAAGGAACTCAAACTGATTTATCTTTTTTACATTGAAGAAATCAGAGTATCTATTCTTAGAAGAGGGGAGACTAATCCTCCCCCACCCTCCCCCAAACCCCCCCAAAAAAGAGTGGAAATGCCCCTCTGAAAGCACAGAATTGGGTTGAATTTGAGGAAGTCTGGGAAATATTGGGAGAAACATTTGGGGGTACATGCAGTATCAATGCTTGAGGCTTTCACAAAATAATTGGGTGACAAGCACTTCAAGAAAATTTCCCTAGGTGTTAGTGCAGTACCTTTGATATTTTTCAAAAGACTATTGTAAAAAAAAATTCAATTGCTTTGCCATTGCTTTGGGGTGTTCATCTGAATTCAACAATGTGCTGAAATAGCCATAAAGTGACACCCCCCCACCCCCGTTTTACCTGGCTACATAAATGAGTTCAGAGCTTTTATCTGTTTAAAGCACTTTTTTTTTTTGCTACTTTACTGCTTTATTGATTCCTTTGACCAACTATATAGTAGCACCCAGTCTTTTTTTTTTTTCACCATTAATGTTTCTTTTATTCCTTCCATTGTTGTATTGTTGTAAGTTTTCCCAAATTGATAATTATTTTATGGCATTTTAGTAAATTGTTTATTTTCTCTGAATTACTACATAGCTAAGGACAGGTTAAATCTATTTCTGTACTTGTGATGTCTTCAATGTTTCTTGATAATTTTAACCATTATTATTCCCCTCCCCCCTTTTTTTTTTTAATCTCTGTGGCAGATCTTTGGTGAAGAGCCATTTGTTGGTCCAATTCTGTCTTTGTTTCTAAGACATTCCTACCAGGAACTGTCCATATGACAGCATACTCCTCCCTTCTTCGGAGAGAATTCATCCAGAAGTGCAGAAGGCCAAAGTGACTCATGAAATCAGGAAGCCAGAAGCCAGTCTCCTGCATATCCTTTGCTCTTAATGAGAACCACGAAGTAATCAGGAAAACAAAAACTCATGCCATGCTCAGTCGTAGCACTTCATGATCTGCCTCTCCCACTCGTAAATCCATTTATAGCACTGGACTTCTGCCTCAGCATATTCTCCTAATTTTCAATTTGAGCAACTGCCTAAGATGCCTTGTTCCTATCTTTCTCTTATTGATTGGAACTCTAGAGACCAAAAATTACCTGAGTATCCAAATGACTAATTTTTTAGGCCGTATTCATCTGACCAATGGGCTATTTCTATTGGGACAAACACTTGCAATTTTGGTCATTCTAACATCCCTGTTAAATCCCTGCCTAGTCCTGGTTCTCCAAAGCCCTAGTGGCACATAGGCTTATAAATGGTTTGCACATAAACTCATCAGTAAACATATTGCCAAACAATATACATTTACCCTCAGAAATTGTATTATTACTGTTAATTCTATATCTTATGCTAATTAGAATATATGAGGACTCCAGAATCTTAATGTCTGATAATAACCAAGGCCTTAAATAATTCTCTGTTACAGGCTTATGCTTAAAATGGAAACTAAATGGGAGGGGAAAAAAACTCTTGCTTTAGATGTGAAAGCATATTATAAATATACATAAATTACCCTGAAGCTATGAAAGTAATTATTAAACTTATTTTATTACTGTATGATTGTCTTAACTCTTTTATATACAGCTTTATATAGAGTATAATAATGGCATTTCTAACTTGGAATTATGTGTTTTTTAATTTCCAAATCTAATTGATAATTAAAACATACCCCTAAAAATCTGTATAATGTTTGCTATTAAATTATTTTTAAGGCCTGAAAACAAAATTAGAAGCAATGAAATGAACTGTGCCCAACAACTTTTTTTTTATAGGTTAAGTACATTGAAAAATTTTTGCAGTAGGAAAACAATAGTTTCAGATGTTAAAGCTAGCATTTTCTCAGTGTAACCCACATGGGATGAAATTTCATGTCTTGAGTTGCAGTTCAAACTACCCTGTCTGTCTAGATTACTGGAACTGTTGTCATTGAAATCCTTGAAATATCTCACCTAAATTAATGCAACAGTCTCTTAAATGTTTTCTATTAATTGCAACCTGTTTCCTATTCACCCTGCACACTAATGTTATTTTTCTAGAGTATCACTTGCTAGTTCCTTGACTATCAAGCATTTCATGCTTTTTCAGTTGCTCTCAATATAAAATGTTAAACTTCTTTTTGAGATGCATAAGTTACAAGTTCTGGTTACTTATTTCTTAATTCTAGGTTTGTCTTTTATGCTCAATTTTGTTTTTTTAGGCTTTGACTCTGCAAATGATACTTCCTAATTTTTCTGACCAGCTGGCTTAATGTTAGGGTCTACTAATTGGAGACATTAGGGGAAGGTCAGAAGATGAGAAAATAAAACGTTCTTACTTTTCCAGGGTCCTGTCAGCATTCCTGCAGGGATAGTGGTCAGTTGTGATCAATTTCCAGGGGCATACCCTGCACAGCATCACTGGGCTTACTCAAAGGTACCAAGAGCAAATGAGCCAACTCCTATTGTCAGCTACTGTATCACCCACCATGCCCCTCCCTCAATCTATTGGGAAACGAATTCTAGTCCATCTGAGGCCAAAGCAGGCCATTTCCCACATAACAGTGTGAGCCCCTAACTAGGGTGTCTCTTTTTAGTCTGGACAACTTAGAGGTCTAGAGATATAGCATCTCTCCAAGAACCCATCTCAGCACTGCCCTTGCATTTCTTTCTTTTAATCTCCTACCTGTAAATGTTGGAACTTACTCCCACAATTATGACATCATTTTGCTCTTAGCTTTCCAATACATGCTTAATTAATTCTCCCTATTGAACATCTTTAAATACATTAAATAAAGTGATGTGATGGTAAATGTTTAACAACTGGCTTTATGGTAAGGTGGGCAAGAAGATCCATAATTTGTACAGTCTGCTCTTGTCTAATGTGTGAACACTCATTATGGCAATGTCAGACTGTCAGGAGACAACTACACAACTAACTCATCATTATGGTCCTACTTTGGCACAAAACATGTTTTCTGTTTATTCATTTTTAGGAAATAGATCCTGACAGAGGGGATGCTAAGATTGGCCTTAGCTCCATGTTGAATTTATTTACAATGGAAAAAGGTCTACTGGGAATGTGGCATGCCTCAGCATGTGGATTCATTATATGAGCATCACTGGTTGCTTAGGATAAAGCACCTGAGGGAGACCAGGTTTGGTAAGACATGTGGCTGTCTACATGCCTATAGAGTGACAACACTTAATGAGTTGGGATGGTTGTATGTGACTGAACTGCACAGTTTGCAGCAGGGATGGAGAGCTTCCAGCCCACAGGCCGTACAAGGCCGGAAAAATCATTTGGTCTGGCTCTGCCAAAGCATTAGGGGTGAGTTAATTAAATGTTTGACCAAAAAGCCGAAACCGTTTAGCTCAGTAAATAGAGTGTTGGCCTGCGGACTGAAGGGTCCGTTTCCAGTCAAGGGCATGTGCCTTGGCTGCGGGCACATCCCCAGTAGGAATTAAAACTTTCATCTTTCAAGTCACAGTGATAGAAACAGAGATCTATGTAGACCTCTTATATAGCTGTAAAGTAGATGTGACTGAAAATCATACACAAAATGTAATGAAGCAGGTTGCAGAATTCCAAATGTGCAGAATCCAAAGATTAAAACCCAATGCAATAACTAGAACCTCTGAGGAAGGAAGTAGATTCATGACTTGGGTTCAAATGAAACTGAGAATCTTGATTTTCCAAATTGTCCTGAGTCTCCTTTACCAGTGGAAGCAACCCATTTTTGTCTTTATTTAAGAGCACTGTGATAACCTGTTCTTAGAAAGTCCACAAGGGAATGATTATCCTTTGTAAGGTCCACTACTTCAGTCCTTATTTTGTCTATAATTAGAATCATAATGTGCTGCAGGAATTTGAATGTGGCACATGACACAGGAAGAGGTAATATGTTTTCAAGAACTGCAAATTTTGGAAGATTTGTATTTTTATGGGTGTTTAAGGGAGATGTATAAAATTGGATTCTAAATATATAGGATAAAATATAACAGTGGGAGAAGTTTATATTTATAGGAAATTCATCAGAGATCCTGGATTCTATATATTCAAGTGGTTGGAAGTGGTTCAAACAATTTGGGTAGTAGACTGATTGAAAGCTGCACTCTCAATAGTAGCTATGGTTAAAATGGGGTTAAGGTGCCTACCCTTCTGTGATATAATTTAAAGTAATTAATCAAATGTGAAGGTGATGGAAACCTGAATTGCATTCTTTATGAAAGATATGCACCTATGTACCCAGTTACCCAAAGGAATATCTCTTAGGAAATGAAAGATGCATTCACGAAGAAGGGTCAGTATTTGTATAAACTTCTATGATTTCTGGGGATCATGATAGGAGATGCTGCTATAAGTTGATCTCCCTAAATTCAGAGGTATTCTCAGAATGACAGAGTTCTTATTGTTGTCCTTAACCTCCAGCAATAAAAGGGATAAAATGACCTTATTTGTAAGTAGGGGTAAAAGGGAACCAAATGATTTATACTACATAGATTTTGGTGGTAACAAATTATCAGAAGTTTAGCAAGAAATAAAATACATATTGCCAAAACCGGTTTGGCTCAGTGGATAGAGCGTCAGCTTGCGGACTGAAAGGTCCCAGGTTCGATTCCGGTCAAGGGCACGTACCTTGGTTGCAGGCACATCTCCATTGGGGGCTGTGCAGGAGGCAGCTGATCAATGTTTCTCTCTCATCAATGTTTTTGATTTTCTATTCCTCTCCCTTCCTCTCTGTAAAAAATCAATAAAATATTTTTAAAAAGAAATAAAATATATAAACAATGGACTAATGTTTTATTTGATTGAATAAATACATGATTGAATAAATACAAAACTTGGGCTTCCCAAATTTTAGAGATAACTTACATTCAAATAAATTTTAGAGATAACTTATGTTCAAATAATTCATAAGGCCGCAGGGTTTGTGTGGGCCCTTGAGCAAGAAAAGGTTCTGAAATAACTCCAGTGTGGAGTGAAAGATTTTCTTCTCAATTGGTCTTTTTAACTCAGCAGATCCAATGGCAGTTTAATAGTCTATTCAGATAGACATGTCATTTTAAGCCTCTGGAAAAAAAAAAAAAAACAATGGAAGGCTCAGAGAAGATCCCTAGGGATTTGGGCTCTTCCTCAGATGTCTGAAATACTTTTCATAGCTTGCCACAAGGCAGGCTTTATAAATTTAATGCATGTCCTTGGGACATCAGGTAGCCATATAACCTTGAGGTGCCATTGTAAATTATAACTAATATATTACATTACAGGCTTTGGTGTAACAGCAGTACATTTTGAAATTTAAAATAGTGTATATGCTCCTAACTTAGCAAGAGCAGTTCCTCCTTGAGCACAAGTAAATTTTAAAGGCATGTTTCTCTCACTCAGGTATCCACTCTTAACTGCCTGGCTCCCCCTACTACTCCCCCCCCCCCCCCCCCGCCCAAATCCACATGTTTTCTCAAAGGCAGTTCTTTGAATATTTGTCAAAATATAGTTTTTAGAAAATGTTACATAATGTTTTTTTTAGTCCTCACCTGAAGATATGTTTTTATAGCTTTTTAGATATAGTACATCTATGTGAGAGAGAACCATTGATCAGTTGCCTCATACAACCAATCGATCCTGCAGCCTAGTATGTGCCCTGACCAGTAATTCAACGCACAGCCTTTTGGTATATGGAACAATGCTGCAACAACTGAGCCACACAGCCAGGCTGCTACCGAATGTTCTTATTCCAACTGGCACTTGGCTATAGCAGCTTCATTACATCTCCATAAGTCATTACCAAAGTCAATATATTCATTTGTCTTCACTATCTGAATAGGGAGATGGTCAAATGTGTATCCTTACCTTTGATCATGGTTTAGTTGCACAGTCAGAAGTAAAAATTTAACAGATTGGTAATACCTCTGACTAGGATGCCTAAGGTTTAGGATTGATATTTTGGAATAGGAATAGACTTCATATATATTAATTAATATTACTATACATACCACATGCATCTATTTTACATGTAGTATGTATGTGTATATATGTGTCGTGAACACACTGTATTCTGATATATTCATATTTCATACATCTTTATACAAAATTCTTCAATCAATAAAACAACTATTTTCACTGTGTCTACCTTTGGCTTTGTTGTGTAGAGGATGAGGGTTACAGAATGAGGGTTGAAACAATTATAAATTTTTATTTCCTGGAGGAATTAAAACTTAGTTGAGAAAATGCATTTAAAATTATTTTTAACAATATTATACAGAGACAGAGAAACGTCAATCACAACGTCAAACCTCAGGGAAGGTAGGGGACAGTGGGAGTAAGAGGGAGATCAACCAATGGACTTATATGTATGCATATAAACCTAACAATGGACACAGACAACACGCAGGTGGGGCATGAATGGGAGGTGGGGGGTAATAGGGGAATAAGGACACATATGTAATACCCTAATAAAGAAATTTTAAAAATATGTATGCATATGTATTTATAAATGTATATATAAATGTGATATGTATGTATATTTGTGTATAAAACAATATGGTATGTAATATATATCTATAAAAATATAAACTATAAATACACTCGTGGTATCTTTGTGGTTCAATTATTTATTCTATTCCAGTTTGACTTCCTTGAAAAGATCTTTTTTGACCATCCTATGAGAAATATCATCACCTTTCCCCTACATTACTTAATCTGCATGAATTTATTCATATAAATAATATTACAAAGTTATTCATTTAATTGTTTATTTCCTGTATCCATTTACTGAATATGAATTTTATAGCTATGGTTTGGTCCTAACACATAGGAGAGATCCTATTTCAAAATCTTTGTTGGATAAATTTAGAGATCATTAGAAGTTGAATAGCCACAAAATAGAAACAGAGGCATGAGTTAAATGGAACAGACTAACAGATAGTGAAGGTGAGTGGGGAGAAGAGGAAGAGATCAACCAAAGAATATTCATGTATGCATAACCCATGGACACAATAACGTGGTGAAGGCCTAGGAGGGGCAGGGGCAGAGTAGAGGAGGACAGAGGGGAGGAAGTGAGGGGTCCTGTAGTAGAGTCAATAAAATAAACAAGTTGAATAGTCACAGATATGGTTACTGTCTTTGTCACTAAGTTGTCATTAGCTTTCTAAGATCATCATGTCTCAGTTTTATCACCAATGAAATGAAAATAATAAAAATATCTTCCCAGAAAAATAATTTATTTGTATATTTTACATATTGTAGAAGAAAGCACTGATGTAAATGCTTATTATTTACTTATTGACTCTGGCAAAATCTTTTTATTCACTTTAGATGTTGTGTGCCACTGGTAATTTGAATGTTTGCTCTAAATGATGAACATCCACTTAATAATGTTTTCCACTTAAGAATTCACTAAAGATGTTTTTAACAAGCCACTTGCAAGATGTGTTCAAAACAGTATTCTTTCATTGAATAAAAGTCATACCCATTTAGTAATATATGTAATGAAGTATTTAAGAAGACTTGTAACGAAGAAATTTCTGAAGAATTCATGTTATTAGCAGTATGTTTATAGAGATATTTGAAGATGATAAAGCAACTATATAATTCAGAGTTCTTTTATTATACTAATTTACCAAAATTGAAACATTACCATAGTTTGTTTGTTTGTTTATGCAACAAATGTCTGTATTTAAACTGATCAAGCTTATTGTCAATTAACTTTTTAAAAATCTTCCATTTGTAACAGCAAGAATGCAAGGAGTCCCATTGCAGAGGATAACATCAGCAATCTGTTTTTCATCTTATAATTATGAAAGAAATCTTTTAAAAATGAGTAGCTCTCAAGAGATACAATCCAGTATAAGCACACATAGATGCAGATCATTTCAGTGTCTTGCTTTGCTATCTTCATTTTTTTAAATGACATAGCTACTTTTGTAGATTTGACTCAAAGACAAACAAGCATTTAAAATGAACCATATATACTGATTCTTCATCTTATTGAGTTATACTTTGTTTTTTTTTAATTGATGATTTTCTTTTCTGTTAAACGTTCTCCATATAATCTAGTAGTTATGTGTATTAGTTCTTGGAGCTTCAATTTGAATTTTATATTCATTTATTATCAACAGTATGCCCTTAAGCAAATAATTCAATATAGCTGGCCTATAATTGCATTAAATATTAAAATGGAATACTATAGCACACCTCAATGAACTAGTATATTTTTAAAGAAACATTTTTGAAAAAATGGTATTAGCTATAATATGTATTCTCTTTATTTAAGTATATGAACTTTCAACTGGTCTGAATTCGGAAGCATAGGAGTGCTAAGCACCACGACAGATTTGACTTCATAATTTGTTCAGGATTTAAGACATTCTGTTATCAAAATGATGAAAATCATTTCAATTCACTTAGGGTTCTTTTCAGTCTAAAGCAAACTCAGCATTGCAAAAGACCTTTCATCATTTGTACATTACCTTTCTGTCCACCCTCTTTGCATAATCTTCTTACTTTGATAACTTTTGTTACAGCAAAGTCGAAAGACTTAGTTTCCCCTAAACTTCATTTGGAGACATTTGTGATCTTTCTTTTTAGGCTGAAGTACAAATTTTGTTTGTAAAACTCGATTTTTTCAAGTTTCAACAACACCGTGGTGTTCCCTGATTAAGGCATTAGAAAAGAGCCCTCTGTGTCTTTCTTGCAATATTTCTGTCATTGAACTGTATTTTAATGCTTATATTTACTTCATTTAGGGCTCTCTTTCACTAAACATAAAGGATGGTGATTTTTTAATTCACATAGCTCTAGTTTTTACTCTAATAGTAAACATTCAGTAGGTACGTATTGAATCAATGGATAAATGTGATGTTTTGGAATTTATTCCTTAGATTTTGGGACTTATATGTGAGAGACAAAAGTGGCATTTTGACATATTTTTCTCCTCTTTTGAATGATAGTGTGAGAAATTAACTTTCCGTCTATAAAATTTCTCCACTTTGTATTTAAAAGTCTGTTTTACCCTTTATAGCATTAATTTGAAGTCACATATAATAAAAGTAACAGAGTAAGTTCAAAATGCTTAACACACACACCACAACTAGCACCAAAAGTCAAGCAGGGAAGGGGAGAGGAAGAAAAAACTTCAAATACCGGTAACTTTGTTTTGTACTCATCTACCAAAAATATATATATTTTTTTAATTTTTTTAAGCTAATAATTTACATGGAAGAATCAGGTTTCATTTAAAATAAGTTTAATGTGAAAACCATATAACTTTTCAAATAAAATTTAAATAAAGAGACAGTGGGTTTTTAGCTTTCCCTTTGAGTCAGGCTTAGACTTTGTGAAAATGGACCAGAATTATATGAATTTAAAGTATATAGTTAACATCCATAAAAATGTTACACTTTTTAAGTTAAACTGACAAATATATGTTTGGTTTATACATTCTTGCTTCTTGCTGTCCTCTCTCCTACTTTCTATTCCTCCTTTATTAAAGTACTTAAAATATGCTTGCAGCCTGGCCAGTGTGGCGAAGTGACTACGTATTGATTGACCCATGAACCAGGAGGTCACGGTTCCATTCTCAGTCAGTGCACATACCCCGGTGTGCAGGAGGCAGCTGAGCAATGATTCTCAGTCAGTGCACATACCCCGGTGTGCAGGAGGCAGCTGAGCAATGATTCTCAGTCAGTGCACATACCCCGGTGTGCAGGAGGCAGCTGAGCAATGATTCTCATCATTGATGTTTCTGTCTCTCTCTCTCCCTCTCCCTTTCTCTCTGAAATCAATGAAAAAAAATATTTTTTAAATTATGATTTGCATATCATAGATAATAATCTAAATCACTGGGTGTAGAATGGATATTAGACAAAGGCTTTTCACTTTGGACCTGGAATATGATATGGAGGACCCTGAAGAAAAGAACGTGGACAAAGGCATAGTGGAGAATACAGAATGTTTATAAATGTGAAATAAGTTTGATATGGCTGAGTAAAGAAAGGGATAGAAATTAGTCTAGAAAGAAGAGCTGAAACAAGGTTTATAGAATTTATATTGTTTGGATAAGAAATTAGGTAGGTAGGTCTTGGGGGAGTCACTTTTCCTATTGGAATGGAAGGAAATATTTAAAAGCTGGAGGAATAGTTTTGGTGTTATTACAAAACTGCTGAGCAGAAATGATATATGACACCAGAATATAAAAATGGATCAAATAAAAATTTTTAAACAATTTTTGCCATAAAACGTCAGCACTGGCAAATGGATGTATTTTGGTGTATTTTATTAAACTAGAGACAATGTTTTTCACAAACCGATTGAGAAAAAAGATAAATCCAGTTTTGGACACACTGAAGTAAAAGTCCTATCAATGTGCAAGTGGACATGTGCAACAGTCAGTTCTGCTTTAATTTGAACAATGTGTTGAAGTTAAAAATTTGAAAAAAATGTCACAGTTAAGTGAATTTGTTAGAGTGTGACCATTACAGAGGGTCAAGGGCAGACTTAGAGAAAACTAAACAAAATTGCTGGGAGAAGAGGAGGAACTGGAAAGTGTGGGGTGGTAATAAAAATATAAACAAATAAAAATTCGGTCAATATGCCAAGTAATTCAAGAGGAGGGTTAGAGAACTTTAGAGTTGCAAAATGTGCTAAATATTGCCAAGTAATCAAGACAAAAAGGTTTTGTTTTTTGGGTTTTCTTTGGGGGTGTGTGTTCATTCTTAGAAATGAGCAGTTAGTGTTTCTTGAGAGCACGTGTTACTAAAGTGGTAAGGAGGAAAGCTATAGACTACAAAGGGCTGACACTTGATGTAAAAGACAACAGTCAACAATTGCAAATATCGGGAGAACCAAGATGGCGGCATAGGTAAACACCTATTGTTCTGCCCCGCTGCAACAATTCAAAAACTACAACATAACAACAAAACAAACATCACCCAGAATCACCAGAAAGCTGGCTGAGTGAAAACTCCACAAATAAAAGTAAAGATAGGACACTGAGACTCAGAAGAGCAGCGGAAGCGCAGCCTTGAAGATCGTGCAGAAACAGGTTAGGAGCCATCTTGGTCATGCGCGCAGGCTGTAGGCTGGAGCAGCAACCCCGGCTGGATTTCTCCAACGGGGAAGGCGGAGACTTCCCACTGCACGGATTCCCCAGTGCCAGGCAAGATCTGGGGGACGCACCCTGGAAGCCGGGCCTAGCAGAGGTCTCCTAGTCTGCGGAGAAACCGGGTGCTTGAAAAAGAAGTTTGCGTGCATGAAAACTGCGACAGCACAGACGCGTGACTTGCTCCCTGGAAACTTGTCTCCTGGTCCCAGAAACCACCTGTTTTACAACCCTGGGCGAGACTTTGGGTGTGGAGACTCATTTGGGGAGAGGCAGAGTTGTCTGGCAAGGGGAAGAGACTAGCAGCTTTCTCTTGGAGGTGTATGCAGCCATCCCCATCCAACAGAGACCCGCGTGCGAGCGCCGCATAGGATGTAGCTGACACTGAGGCTGCCTGTGCAGCTCAGAGACTCCGCCCGTCCAACCTGAACACAGTCTCCCTTCACAGCCAATTGGCCTGGAGGTCAAACCCTCCTAGGGCTAACAACAACAAGCTGGGTTTAAACTCAAAAATACTGTACAACCCATAAAGGATTGCAGTAAGAGTACCCACCTCAGGTAACTGGGGAGGCTGAGCCACTGTCCCTTTGAGGATATCTACCACATAAAGCAGCCACCATGCAAAGATATGGAAAGAAATCAGGTGTGAAAGAAATGGAGGAGAAAAGACGACAAGACTTAGAGTTCAAAACCATGGTTATAAGGCTTTTCAAGAGGCTCCTAGAAAAGACAGATGAACTTAATGAGAATTACAAGGAAATAAACAAGACCAACCAGGAAATGAATAACATTATAACTGTGGTTTTAAACTCTATATGTATTCTCTCCATTTCCCTGATGTGGATACTCTTGGTACACTTTTTTGGGGGGCTGTGTGCATAGTCTTGTTGTAGTTAAATCTTGATTGTTGTTGGTATCAGTGAGAGGAATTGGCCACCAGGCCAATGGCTGTGAGGATCAGCTGTGTTTGTGCTGGGAGAACTTCTGTGCTGGAGACACCCTTATGAGACAAGACTCGCTTCAGTGGGGCTTTGGTTCTCACTGAGTCTGCCCCCTGAGTACGTCCCAGATGAATCTGATGAGTTGTAATCTGGATGGTCCCACTCTGACCACTGGGTACACTGGCTCTAACGAGTGGCCACTCAGCAGGGGCTATGGAGAGATCTGCAGATTCCTCTTATTTGTTTGGGTTGTGGAGGTGCCTGGATGAGGGTCAGCTGTGAAGCAATGCAAATTGCTGCGGAGCCTTAGGCCTTCTTTTGAATGTTCTGAGTCTCACTGACTAAGCTGCAGTTTATTAGGTAAGTTTAAAATTCAAAGGACCAGGCCATTCATATGCAAAAGTCTCTGCACTCAGCTTGGATGTGGCGGAGTCTCAGGCCAGAGAAATCAGCAATGGCTTTGTGAGGCGGAATCTCAGGGCAGAGCTAAAGTCTATTTCTTTCACCAGGTGGGAGAAGTTTTCAGTCATTATTTCTTTAAATAGGTTTTCAGTATCTTGCTCTCTCTCTTCTTCTGGCACCCCCATAATTTGGATGATAGAACACTTGAAGTTATCCCAGAGGCTTCTTACACTATCCTCAAATTTTTGGATTCTTTTTTCTTTTTCTTTTTCTGGCTGAGTGTTTTTTGCTTCTTTGTATTTCAAATCTTGGACTTGATTCTTGCATTTCTCTAGTCTGTTGTTGGGTCTCTGTATAATATTTTTTATTCCAGTCAGTGTATGTTTAATTTCTAGTTGGTTCTTTTTCATATCCTCAAGGATATTGCTCATATCCTCAATTTATCTGCCTTTTCTAGAAAATTCTTGAAAAATATTATAACCGTGGTTTTGAACTCTATAACCAGTCGTTTGTTTTTCTCCATTTCTTTCATTTGTGATCTGTTTATTTGTCTCCACATTTTTGCTGCTTCCCTGACTTGGTAGGGTAGCTTTGTGTGCTAGTTGTCCTATATGGGCCAGTGACTTTGCCTCTCCAATTACCTGAGGTGGACACTCTTGGTGCACCCCTTTGTGGACTGTGTGTACAGCCTTGTTGTAATTAAGTCTTGATTGTTGTTAGTATCACTAGGAGGAATTGAACTCCAGGCCCATTGGCTATGAGGATCAGCTGTGTCTATGCTGGGAGAACTTCTGTGCTGAAGACAGCCTTATGAGACAAGAATTGCAAAATTGCAAAAGCCTCTGTTATCAGCTTGGATGGGATGGAGTCTCAGGGCTGAGTAAAGAGTCTTGGCTTCCCATCAGCCTACCCTATGAGGTCCCTGGGTCTCAGTGTCCCTTGGTAATCACTGCAAGCACCTCTTAGAGAGAGTCGCCCTTGAGTTTCACCTGCTACCAGACAGTCCAGTTTCTCCCTGTATGAGTCTGGGTCCCCAGAGTCTTGCCCAGAACTGGAGTTCAGAGCAGTCGGGAGTTTTTATCTCCTACTCAATTGAGAAAGCCAGCCACGTACTTAGTTTCTAGCCCTCTCCTCAAGTGGGCCTCCATACCCCTGCCTTTCGCACCTCCTGTCTCAGTGTGCTTTTCTCTTTCCTTCTAGTTGTAGAATTTCTGCTCAGCCAGCCTTCCTGTGGTTCTGAATGATGTCCTTTATGTCTTTTAGTTATAGTTTTGAAATTGTTTTGTGAGACAGCAAGTTCAGTGTTTACCTATGTCGCCATCTTTGTTTCTCCTGAATTTGCCATTTTTTAACTCAGGGGTTTTAGGGCCTTCTTCTTTTTAAAAAATTTTAAATTCTTATTTTTTAAAGTATTACATAAGTCTCCTTTCCCTCCCATTGACCTCTCTCCAGCTGCCTCCACTCCCTGCTCCCTTATCTGTGTCCTTTGGTTTGCCTCCTTTTTAAAAATATATATTTTTATTGATTTCAGAGAGGAAGGGAGAGGGAGAGATAGAAACATCAATAATGAGAATCATTGATTGGCTGCCTCCTGCACACATCCTACTAGGGACTGAGCCCACAACCCAGGCATGTGCTCTTGATTGGAGTTGAACTTGGGACCCTTCAGTCTGCAGTCTGACACTCTATCTACTGGCCAGGGCTTTTTCCTTTCTTTATCGCTCAGTAGCATTCCATTGTGTCAATGTGCCAGAGTTTCACATTTTACCCATAGAGGACATATAGATTGTTTTCAATTTTAGGCTATTACAAATGACAGCAACTTGAAAAATTTGTGTACAGGTTTTTGCTTTCACTGATCTTATTTTAAAGTCTCAAAAAGACTCTGAAAATTAAAAAAAAATATGTAACTAGAAAGGATTACAGTTTATTTTCTAGTACAAGCCTACGTTACTTCAAAACCAAATTTGTTAATCTCACAGGGATACTAATTATTCTGTTTCCTACATCATTGGATTTCATATTTCAGAACTCCAAATAATAACTAGCATCATAAACTGAAAACATTTTTAAGTATTTCATATTTGTACACTATTACTTATGAAGCTTTTGGTTCACTCCAATGGGCATTATGAAATACTGGCCTAATGCTTAGTGATGAGCATAATGACAGATGCTCTAGGTAGGGTAATCCTGGTCCTGTATTTATGTTTTACTGCTGCTCAGATAAGCAAGCTCCATGCTTAATTATTGGAAGGGATATTTAAAATCCTCTTTCTTTGATTGACAGTGTTATTGCCTCATTGAAGAATAAACAGAGCATATCTTTTCTGCTTTATTTTTTGAATTTTTGTGGAATATCATTAAATATTCCTAGACCTGTCAACTCTGTGCAATTTACGTTTAATAACTTTATACCAATATTTTAAAATTAATGAAGTTTAAAGATTATGTAGAAATAGAGATAATGAAAGGCATAATAATGCTCCCTAAACTGTCCACATGCCAATACCCAGATTTGCGAATATGATATGTGACAGAATAATTGAGGTTGCCAATATAACTAAAGTTGTTAGTAAAATGACCTTAAATAGGGAAATTAAATAATGATCCTAGGTTATTCAAGGATCATTTCACAAAGCCTATCACAAGGTTATGTTCACAAGGACCTTTACAAGTTTAATAAGGAGGGAAAAAATGACTCAGAGTTAGAGAAAAAGATGGGACAATTGGATCAGAAAGATGGCTGTGCAAGGAAGATTCTGTCCAATGTCACTGACTTTAAATTTGGAGTAATGGGGCCAAGACCCAAACAATGCAGTGACCCTCTGTGTTTCAGGTGACCAGCAACACCCAGGGCCACCACTACCCAGGTTCCCATTGGGCGATTGGGGCCTACGGGCTGGGAGCAGCTCCTTTGTTGAGTGTCTGTCCCATGGTGGTCAGTGTGCATCATAGCCAATCAGTCACTCCAGGGTCCAGTCAGTTTGTATATTATGCTTTTATATATATAGTACTAGAGGCCTGGTGCACGAAATCGTGCACGGGGGGGGGGGGGGGTTGTCCCTTAGCCCAGTCTGCACCCTCTCCAATCTGGGACCCCTCGAGGGATGCCCGACTGCCCATTTAGGGCTGATCCTAAACAGGGCAATTGGACATCCTTCTCACAATCCAGTACTGCTGGCTCCAAACTGCTCACCTGCCTGCCTCCCTGATTGCTCCTAACTGCTTCTGCCTGCCAGCCTGATCACCCACTAACCACTACCCTGCCAGCCTGATTGATGTCTAACTGCTCCCCAGCCATCCTGTTTGCCACCAACTTTCCTCCTCTGCCGGTCTGCCCTGCAGGCTTGATTGCCCCCAACTGCCCTCTCTTGCAGGCCTGGTACCTCCCAACTGCCCTCCCCTTCTGGCCTGATCACCCACAACTGCCCTCCCTTGTAGGGCCTGGAACTTCCCAACAGCCCTCTCCTGCTGGCCATCTTGTGGTGACCATCTTGTGTCCACATGGGGGCAGGATCTTTGACCACATGAGGGCAGCCCTCTTGTGTGTTGATGGTCAATCTGCAAATTACTCTCTTATTAGATAAGATAGAGGCCTGGTGCATGGGTGTGGGCCAGCTGGTTTGCCCTGAAGAGTGTCCCAGATCAGGGTGGGGGTTCCCTTGGGGTGAGGGGTGGCCTGGGCAAGGGGCCTGTGGAGGTTTGCAGGCCGGCCATGCACCCCAGTGACCCAAGTGGGGGCCTTGGTATCTGGGATTAATCTATGTTTACAATTGAAACTTTGTAGCCTGGATTGGAGCCAATCCTTCTGCCTGCTCCATGGCAGCTGCCATTTCTGTTTCAAACTTTGTAGCCTAGAGTGGACACCTAAGCCGGCAACAGCAGGCTGAAATCTTGGCTTCCTCCATTGTCAGGGAAACCCAAGCCTCTGTTCTTTCCAGCTCAGTGCCATTTCTGTATCTTTTATAATTGAAACTTTGTAACATTGAGTGGAAGCCTAGGCTGGCAATGTCAGGCAGAAAGCTTGGCTTCCTCTGTTGCCCAGCCTTCCTCCTGCTCTCAGTGGCGGCCGCCATCTTGGTTGGGGTTTATTTGCATAATCTACTCCTGATTGGCTGGTAGGCATGGCTATGGACGTGACTTGTGGGTGTGGCAAAGGCACTGTCAAATTTGCAAATTACTCTTTTATTAGATAGGATACCAGAGGCCTGGTGCAAAAAATTCTTGCACGAAGGGGGCGAGAGGGGTGTCCCTCAGCCCACCCTGCACCCTCTCAAATCTGGGAACCCTCAAGGGATGTCTGACCTGCCCGTTTAGGCCCGATCTTACTGGGATCGGGCCTAAACGGGCAGGTCAGACATCCTCACAATCCAGGACTGCTAGCTCCAAACTGCTTGCCTGCCTGTCTCCCTGATGCCCCTAACCACTTCTGCCTTTCAGCCTGATCACCCCCTAACCACTACCCTGCCAGCCTGATTGATGTCTACCCACTCCCCTACCAGCCTATTTGCCCCCAACTTCCCTCCTCTGCCGGCCTGGTCAGCCCTAACTGCCCTCTCCTGCAAACTTGATCGCCCCCAGCTGCCCTCCCTTGCAGGCCTGGTCCCTCCTAACTGCCCTCCCCTGCTGACCTGAAAGCCCACAACTGCCCTCTCTTGCAGTCCTGGAACCTCCCACTGTCCTCCCCTACTGGCCATCTTGTGGTGACCATCTTGTGTCCACATCGGGACAGGATCTTTGACCACATGGGGGCAGCCCTCTTGTGTGTTGGAATGATGGTCAATCTGTGTATTACTTTTTTATTAGATAGGATAGAGGCTTGGTACATGGGTGGGGACCGGCTGGTTTGCCCTGAAGGGTGTCCCAGGTTAGGTTGGGGGTTTCCTTGGGGTATGGGGTGGCCTGGGAGAGGGGCCTGTGGTGGTTTGCAGGCTGGCCTTGCCCTACCAGTGACCCAAGGGGGCCCTGGGATCTGGGATTAATTTATGTTCTACAATTGAAACTTTGTAGCCTGGAGTGGAGCCAAGCCTTCTGCTTGCTCCATGTTGACAGCCATTTCTGTTTGAAACTTTGTAGCTTAGAGTGGAGGCCTAGGCTAGGCCTATAGAAGTTTGGCTTCCTCGCCTGGGCAACCCTAGCCTCTTCTCTCTCCAGCTCCGTGTCTGCCGCCATTTCTTCTGAGATTATGTATCTTCTATAATTGAAACTTTGTCGCATTGAGTGGAGGCCTAGGCTGGCAAAGGCAGGTGGAAAGCTTGACTTTCTCCATTGCCAGGGAAACCCAAGCCTCCCTTCTGCTCTCAGTAGCGGCAGCCATCTTGATTGGGTTTTATTTGCATAATTTGCTCCTGATTGGCTGGTGGGCATGGCTGTGGACGTGGCTTGATCAGAGGTTTGGTTAATTTGCATATTATTCTTTTATTAGATAGGATAGCAGCTATGCATAGCCCAGATAAATATTGACACAGACAATAGTGTGTTGAAGGCCTAAGAGGGGTGAGTGCAGGATAGAGGGGGTTAATGTTTTCTTCCCCATTCAACAATAAAGACAAATACATTTTAAAAATGCAAAGAAACTGATTCTCCTTTACGTAGTCAAAAAGAATACAGACTTATTTTGTATTGAACACAGTTAATAATTTGAATTATGCCTAGTGAGACCCTTATATTCAGAAATCTGAGATTAAAAATGTGTGTTGTGTTTAGGCTACTAAATTTGTGTTACTTTGTTACCAATAATAGGACTCTAATATAGCTAGGTAGTCTGACAGATATGTAAATGATAGACAAACAGAGTGAAGGTCAATTTTATGTGTCAACTTGGTTAAATTATGGTGCCCAGATATTTGGTCAAACACCAGTCAATATGTTGATGTGAAGAAATGTTTTTAGATAAGATTAAGATTTAAATAAGTAGATAGTGAGTAAAGCAAATTGTCATCCATAATATGAATGGGACCTAGCCCATTTAGTTCAGTGGATGGTGCATTAGGCCTTGCACTGAAGGGTAGAGGGTTTGATACCAGTAAGGGCACGTATCTTGGTCTCAGGTTTGATACTCAACCCTGGTTGGCATGTGTGCAGGAGGCAACCAATGGATGTGTCTCTCTAACATCGATGTTTCTTTCTTTGTCTCACCCACCCCCTTCCATTCTCTCTTAAAAAATAAATAAATAATATCCTTGGGTGAAGGTTAACTACAACAACAAAAATAATGTGAGTGGGACTCATCCAATCACGTGGAGACCATAAGAGAAAAAGACTGAGGTCTCTTGTAGATAAACAAGTTGTGGTACATGTACATAATGGAAGATTAATCAGTCATAAAAAAAAGAATAAAATCTTACTATTTGTGACAGCAGTGGATGGACCTAGAGGGCATTATACTCAATGAAATAAGTCAGTCAGAGAGACACAGTATAAAGAACAAAATAGCCATGTCTGGTTAGCTCAGTTGGTTAGAGCATCAATTGATATGCCAAACTTGTGGGTCTGATCCCCAGTCATGGCACATAAAAGAATCAACCAATGAATGCATAACTAAGTGCAACAACAAATTGATTTCTCTCTCTCTCTCTCTCTCTCTCTCTCTCTCTCTCTCTCTCTCTCTCATGTGTGTTTCCTTTCCTCTCACTCTAAAATCAACCAATAAATAAAAAAGCCCTTAGTTGGAGAAATTACATGGAAAATAATAACAAAATAAACAAAATTAAGACATACAGACAGTGGGGTTAGGAGGCATGGGGGACAGGGAGAAAGACATGAAGGGATTAAGAAGTACAAATTGGTAGTTACAAAAATAGTCATGAGGATGTAAAGTAAAGCATAGGGAATATAGTCAATAACATTGTGATAACTATGTATTTGCTATTTGGGTACTGAAAATATTGAAGGAACATTATGTAAAGCATATGATTATCTAACCCTAAGCTGTGTACGCCTGAACTCAATACAAATAATATTGAAAGTAAACTGTAATTGAAAATGAAAAAAAAAAAAGACTGAGGTCCACTGAAAAAGAAATTTTTCCTCCAGATTGCCTTATGACTCAGGACTACAACATCAACTCATTCCCTAGATGTCCACAGTGCATGCCTGCTCTGAATATTTCACACTTCTAACCCGTATCATATGAACTAATTTCATAAAATCTCTGTATCTATCCATCTATTATCTGTCATCTATCTATCTATCATCTATCATCATCATCATCATCATCATCATCATCTACAAATACATAAACAGTATATGTACTAGAGGCCCGGTGCATTAAATTTGTGCACTGAGGGTGGTTGTCCCTCTTCAATCTGGGACCCCTCAGGGGATGTCCAAATGGATCAGGCCTAAACCAGCAGTCACACATCCCTCTCATAACCAGGGACTGCTGGCTCCCAACTGCTCGCCTGCCTGACTTCCTGATTGCCCCTAACCACTTGTGCCTGCCAGCCTGATCACTCCTAACCACTCTCTCCAGCCTGATTGATGCCTAACTGCTTCCCCTGCTGGCTCATTGCCCCCAGCTGCCCTCCCCTGCTGGCCATCTTGTGGTGGCCATCTTGTGCCCACATGGGGGTGGCCACCTGTGTGAGGGCGAGATGGGCAATTTGCATATTAACTCTTTATTATATAGGATATTATACACACACACACACATGCACAAAAATGGTACCTGTATGTCCCATTGTTTTGGTTCTGTGCATCTAAAGAAACCTGACATGATAAATGAATGGACTATTGATAGGTAATATAGGAAAAGTATACTTGGTTACAGTTAAATTAGAAGCCTAGAGTTTTATTCAGTAAGAAAACTCTGAGTAATATTCTTTTAGTCTTTTATAACAATAGAGGACTTTCTATTGCCTTCATAAAACTGTATTTGTGATAACAGTAGAATAATTTGTATTGACATGTAACCATAAGAACATTCATTGAGAAAAACAGTTTGTTACTATCAAACTATATCTTTGAAATACATTAAAATTTAATATATATCCCCTGGAGGTCTTTTGGAACCCACAGAACAAAAATGACAGTTTCAAATATTATTAAATATGAACATAGCAGGAAATAAGATTGGCACAAAATTTTGATGAAGAAATTTTCATGCAGGGTTTATTTACAGAGGTCCATATAGACTTATAAAAAAATAAGGGTATGGTAAAATATTCCATATTAACAGCAGCAGGAAGCCAATACCCATACATCCAGAACTAAAGGAAAGGGGGAGAGAAGTGCCACCATTGGTCACAGAGAGCTATAACCATGGATGAAGACCCATTCAAAGGAAGCTATAGTCATGACAATCCTAGAGCTAGCAACAGAGATATGGCCCTGAAGCAAGGAGTCCTCATTTCTTATGCCCCTATCACCTCCCACTAGCATGCAAAAGTTTAACCCAACTGGATACTGCAGACACCAGTCTTCTGGGGCACAGAATTCCTACAAATAATATCAAATAATCAATATGTGGGGAACCAATCCAGAATAACCAGCATATCCTGATCTTGCTCTATATAAACCACAAAGATGCTTTGAGTGAAATTTCTTTCCAGAAAAATTATTGCACAGATTCTCGAACTCTTCTTTATTTCTACTTCATATGTTATCATCTTATATATTCTACCGATTACCTATTTATTCTTTTTTTATTGTTTAGTCACCTCATTTATTTCAAAGTCTCCAATTTTTTTGTAGCAGAAATATGTTGGCTATTGACCAAGGATTTCAATATTTCTTCCTGCACAAAGGAAAAACTATGTTTTTTAGACTTCTTGGGGGTCCATGTGATTTAGTCCTCATTAATGGAATGTGATAAAAATGTCTGAATCACACATCTAAGTTGTCAGCCTCACAAGATGAAGAGAGCCTGGAATCCTGACTTGTTATAAATATTATGACTGAGAAATAAACCTTTTAAATATGAAGATATTAATATCTGAGATAATTGGGTAAATTGTTTCAAAAGCTAGCATTAATTACCTTGCATACATCATATTCAATATTCTCCTTTGAATGGCTACTCTCCTCGGGCCTTTTTTTGAGTTATCTAGTGACCTAGACCCTATTCTAATTCACAGTTGCTCTCCTAACTCAGATGATATCAGTGCTCACAAAACCAACAGGAGAATCTAGGCATAATAAAATGCTGTATTTCGTACTTGATAGAAGGGGAACTGTTCTTATGAACCCTCAAACAGTACATCAAGTAATAGAGGAGAGCTAACCAAATTTCTCTCTATTCCTAATGTGATTATTTTTAAATTTACAAGTCATTACAACCCTTTCCCCTCAAATTCCCCCACAAAAAAACATAAAACATTTTCTACTGTTGAATTGCTAAGATGATAGAGGGAATTAGAAATAAATATGAAAAATTGTAAAAGCTGAAACCGCAGAAAGAAGTGTTCAAATAAATTTTGAAATCATGTCATTCTTTCCTTGATTCTTGAAGGATGTTCTTTAAAGTTGCTTTGGCGGGGTATAATTTAGAAGGAGAGATGGAAAGAATATGCTACAGAAAATATCAAATATATTCAATTTTCAGTATCTTTGTTCAGAAGCTGATTGCAATCAAATTGTTTCCACTATGGATGACAGAGTTTCCAAGATTTTCATCATGAACATGATCGGACATCTCAATGACTTGGCTGCAGCTTGAAGATTCATTGGCGTTTGGTCCAGATAAAGCACCAGAATGCTTCCCCTTAATTCACATTTGCTTTTTACTACGGATAAAATTGTGACTAATGGAAAAAATTGCAGCTTATTTTTACTCACTGAAAAGACTAAAATTTATTGCTATAGTATCCTTGATCTAACTCAAGCAATAAAAGCAATATAACATTTTGTATAGCACAACGATAGCATCTATCCCTTTTACTTATAATGTATATACATTTTGAAGGAAAAATACACATTCTTATTAAATTAATACATTTTATTAAAAGTTACCCAAGTGTAAGATATCTTAAAAATGCATTTTCTAAAATATTCAAAGTGGAGGAGGAACCAAGATGGCGGCATAGGTAAACATCTATTTTGGTGGCCCACACAACAATTCCAAAACTACAACTTAACAACAAAACAAACATCATCCAGAATCACCGGAAAGCTGGCGGAGTGAAAATTCCACAAATAAAAGCTAAGCTAGGACACTGTGACTCAGAGGAGCGGCGGAGCGCAGCCTTGAAGATACGCGCAGAGAGAGGTTTGGAGCCGTGAGCACGCTAACGGAAAAGAGTGGGCGGTAGCAAACCTGGCTCTTTTCTCCAACGGGGAGGGCAAAGATGTCCCACTGCACTGATTCCTCAGTTCCAGGCGAGGTCTGAGGTCCGGGGTAGGCATGCTAAAACCCGGGGGGGGGGGGGTTTCCGCAGAGGTCTGCGAGCTTGAGGAGAGTGCGTGTAAACTTGAAATAGCAGTTTCCACGTAAACTTGAAACAGCAGTTTGCACGTAACCGCGCAGAGGGGACTTGTGACTTGCTGCCTCCTTCGGGAGACCACTAAACTGCTTTGTTTTACAACTCTGGGTGAGACTTTGGGTGTGCAGACTCATTTGGGGAGAGGTAGAGTTGTCTGGAAATGGGTGGAGAACGGCAGCGGCTTTCTCTCGGAGGTGCCTGCAGCCATTAACAACCGGCACAGAGTCCCACGTGCTGCATAGGGCGGAGCTGAAGCTGCCTGCTCAGCCTTGAGACTCTGCCCATCCAGCCTGAACACAGCTGACCCTCACAGCCAATTGGACTGGAGGTCAAACCCTCCTAGTGCTAACAACAACAAGCTGGGCTTAACTTCAACAATACTGTACAACCCAAAAAGGATTGCAGTAAGAGTATCCACCTCAGGTAACTGGGGAGGCTGAACCACTGTCCCTTAGAGGACATCTACCACACAAAGCTAATGGACCAACTCAGGAAAGCAGCCACAATGCAGACAAATGGAAAGAAATCCGGTGTGAAAGAAATTGAGGAAAAAAGACGACTAGACATAGAGTTCAAAACCATGGTTATAAGGTTTTTTAAGACCTAGAAAAGGCCGAGACCTACAAGGAAATGAACAAGACCTATGAGGAAATGAACGAGACCTACAAGGAAATGAACAAGACCTACGAGGAAATGAACGAGACCTGTGAGGATATGAAAAAGGACTAACTAGAAATTAAGCATTTACTGACTGAAATAAAAAATATTATACAAAGACCTAAAAACAGTCCAGACGAACGCAAGAACCAAGTCAAAGAATTGAAATACAAAGAAACAAAATCCACTCAGCCGGAAAAGCAAGAACCAAAAAGAATCCAAAAATTGAAGATAGTGTAAGGGGCCTCTGGGACAACCTCAAGCATACCAACATCTGAATTATAGGGGTGCCAGAAAAAGAAAGAGCAAGGGAATGAAAACATACTTGAAGAAATACTGACTGAAAACTTCCCCCACCTGGTGAAAGAAATTGATTAAAAGCCCAAGAAGTGCACAGAACCCAAAATATAGGAATCTAAAGGGGATCACACCAAGACATATAATTAAAATGCCAAGGGCAAAAGATAAAGAGAGAATATTAAAAGCAGCAAGAGAAAAACAGTTAGTTACCTAAAAGGGAGCACCCATACGATTGTCAACGGATTTCTCAACAGAAATGATGCAGGCTAGACGGGAGTGGCAAGAAATAGTCAAAGTGATGAATAGCAAGAATCTACAGCCAAAATTACTCTATCCAGCAAAGCTATCATGCAGAATTGAAGGTCAGATAAAGTGCTTCACAGATAAGAAAAAGCTAAAGGAGTTCATCACTGCCAAACCAATATTATATGAATTGCTGAACGATATTCTATAAGAAGAGCAAGAAGAAAAAGGTAAAAATATAAATTATGAACAACAAATACACATCTATCAACAAAGGAACCTAAAAATCAAGTGAATTAATAATCTGATGAACAGGATAAACTGGTGAATATAACAGAATCATGGACATAGAGAGGGAATGGACTGACAATTCTTGGGGAGAAAAAGGGAGTGGGAGGTGCAGCAAGAGACTGGACAAAAATCATGCACCTATGGGAGAGGACTGTGGGGGAGGTGAGAGCGGAGGGTGGGATGGGTGCTGGGGAGAGGGGAGCTATAGGGGAAAAAAGGGAAACAATGTAATTAATAAACTGAACAATAAAGATTAATTAAAAAAAGAAATATGCAAAGTGATGAATAGCAAGAACCTACAACCAAGATTACTCTACCCAATGAAGCTATCCTTTAGAATTGAAGGTCAGATAAAGAGCTTCACAGACAAGAAGAAGCTAAAGGAGTTCAACACAAAACCAGGATTATATGAAATGCTAAAGGGTATTCTTTAAGCAGAGGAAGAAGAAAAAAGTAAAGATAAAAAATTATGAACAACAAAGTGACAACAAATACATATCTGTCAACAAGTGAACCTAAAATCAAATGAATAAAATATTTGAGGACCAGAACAAACTGGTGAATGTAGTAGAATCAGGGACATGGAAAGGGAGTAGACTGACAATTCTCAGGGGGGAAGGGAATATGGGGGGTGCGGGAAGAGATTGGAGAAAGATCTTACACCTATGGACGAGGACAGTGTGTGTCGGGGGGCAAGGGCCTGGGGTGGGGTGGGAGCCGGGAGCTCTTAGGGGAAAATGAGAAACATCTGTAATAATCTGAACAATAAAAATTTAAAAAATAAAGGGCAGTATGGCCCATGGACACAGCAAAAACAAAACAAAACAAAACAAAAAAAACAACAACTGCATTTTCTATTTGTAAATTTTATCTAGTTTTATTTTAATTGTGTATATTCAAGCATTTATGATAACTTAAGTATACAGCTTATAACATGTAATGCTTTTGATTTTTGCTATTAGTTAGTTTAGTTATAATTAGATACTTAATGAACTATTCAATTAGTTTTTTAATTGATAAGGTGCCAATTTTAGATGGAAACATTAAAAATCTTTAACATTTGGCATCTGTTATATTTAAGCAACCTTAGTCTCATGCCCGTGTGTAGTAGTCTGAATGTAACAGAAAGATACATCCTAACCACTGGAACCTTTTAGTGTGTTTCATGGTCAAAGGGAATTGGAAGATTATATTTCACTAGGGGTCTAGTGCACAAAATTTGTGCATGAGGGTTTTTTCCTCAGCCCAGCCTGCACCCTCTCCAATCGGACATCCCTCTTGCAATCTGGGACTGCTGGTTTCTGACCTCTCACCTGCCTGCCTGCCTAATTGCCCCTAACCCCTCTGCCTGCCTGCCTGATAGCCCCTAACTGCCCTCCCCTGCTGGCCTGAATTCTCCTCCAACTGCCCTTCCCTGCCAGCCTGATCTTGCCCCCAACTACCCTCTCTGCCTCGGCCCCCAGCACCGTAGCTTTGTCTGGAAGGAAGTCAGATGTCTGGAAGATGACTGATTAATGCAGTCTAATTAGCATATTACCCTTTTAGTAGTATTAATTATATAGGATAGGGGATGGAGGGAGAAAGCCTTTTCAGTAGGAGATGCTCTTGGCAGACAAAAATACATTACCCTATAGCTGGACTGATAACCAGCCATATGCACTATACTGCCAAACCAGTCATTAAAAAATTGAACCCCTTTCTTACACCTTACACCAAACAGCTGTTGCCCTTAAAATCGCTCCTCACCCCCTATCTTAGGTTCTGCTTTTGCAGTTCACTCAGATTAGGTTCTGATTGGTCAGTTTCTATGCCAGTCAGCGTCAAAAGCACTGCCTCCTAGAACAGCCATTCACTCCTCACACTTCACCTTGATTTGGTTCTGATTGGTTGGTTTCTATGCCAGTTAGCATCTCCAAGCCTATCTCTGGGCCTGACCAGAGAGGTGGGGTTGATCAGCAGCCCCCGCAGAGGCCTGGAAAGAGAGGCCAAGCCCGGAGAGAGGAAAGGGCTGATCAACAACTGCCACGGAGGCTATGGATCAGACCCTGCTTCTCCATCCAGGCCTCTCTCTGGGCCTGATCTGCAGCCCCCTCAGCAGTCAGTGCTGGGTCACTGTGCCTGCAGCAGCAGCAGTCAGCACTACTTCACCACGGCAACCCAGTGCTGATTGCAGGACTGACTTTTGGTTGGTTGAGCCTTCGGTCATTACGGACCCTGGGGAGATTGTATCATCACTAGAGGCCCAGTACATGAAATTTGTTAATAGGTAGGATCCCTAGGTCAGGGCTGATCGGTGGGGCAACTGATGGGGCTGGCCTTGCACTGCCTACTCTCTAGCCTTGCCCCCCCCCCACTGCCATTTCTGGTGGGAGCCTGCAGGCTGGGGATAGCTCCTACATTAAGCATCTACCTCCTGTTGGTTAGTGCACATCATAGTGACTGGTCATTCTGCTGTTGGGTCAATTTGCATATTAAGGTTTTATTATATAGGATTATATATTGAAGAATCTTAACTAGATAGATTATGGATTATCTAGGTGGGTCCAATCTGATAACATGAGATCTTTTTTTAAAAAATCTTTATTGTTCAGTTTATTAATTACATTGTTCCCTTTTTTCCCCCTATAGCTCCCCTCCACCTGATACCCATCCCACCCTCTGCCCTCAACCCCTCCACTGTCCTCTCCCATAGTTGCATGATTTTTGTCCAGTCTCTTGCTGCACTTCCCACACCCCTTTTCTCCCCAAGAATTGTCAGTCCATTCCCTCTCTATGTCTGTGATTCTGTTACATTCACCAGTTTATCCTGTTCATCAGATTATTAATTCACTTGAATTTTAGATTCATTTGTTGATGGATGTGTATTTGTCGTTCATAATTTACACTTTTATCTTTTTCTTCTTCCTCTTCTTAAAAAATATCTTTCAGCATTTCATATAATATTGGTTTGGTGGTGATGAACTCCTTTAGCTTTTTCTTATCTGCGAAGCACTTTATCTGACCTTCAATTCTGCATGATAGCTTTGCTGGATAGAATAATCTTGGTTGTAGATTCTTGCTATTCATCACTTTGAATATTTCTTGCCACTCCCGTCTGGCCTGTATCACTTCTGTTGAGAAATCCGCTGACAATCGTACGGGTGCTCCCTTATAGGTAACCATCTGTTTCTCTCTTGCTGCTTTTAATATTTTCTCTTAGTATTTTGATCTTGGCATTTTAATTATGATGTGCCTTGGTGTGGTCCTCTTAGGGTTCCTATATATTGGGGTTCAGTGCGCTTCTTGGACTCCTAAGTCAACTTCTTTCACCAGGTGGGGGAAGTTTTCGGTCACTATTTCTTGAAATAGGTTTTCATTGTCTTGCTCTCTCTCTTTTTCTGGCACCCCTATAATTCGGATGTTGGTATGCTTGAGGTTGTCCCAGAGGCCCCTTACACTATCTTCAATTTTTTGGATTCTTTTGGTTTCTTGCTTTTCCAGCTGAGAGGATTTTACCTCTTTGTATTTCAAATCTTTAATTTGGTTCTTGGGGTACTCTA